>CM060316.1:4207378-4214878 GCA_030674155.1 Stramonita haemastoma | reverse complement strand
AGAGAATATACCATATGATAAATGTGACATGAAAATAAAATATTAAAAATTTACTCTTTGAAATCAGTTACAAGTGGACAAAGATAAAATACATATAAGATACATTTAAACACACACACACACACACACACACACACACACACACACACACACACACACACACACACACAAGAAGAAGAGAGAGAAAGGGGGAGAATTATATATATCCAACAGGATGAGTACTGGTTCATTAGTTTTGATGCATCAAGTGCATTAGGTGATTTTTGAAGGTCGACAATGATTGGTGCTGTTTAATTGAATCGGGAAGGGAGTTCCACAGTACAGGGCCTGAGTATAGTAAACTGGACTTGAACAAGTCTATTCTTGGGATTGGGATACTTGGCTTTTCAGTATTTCTGGAACGATTCATTGGGAATTTATCTCTTAAGGATGTGGGGACAGCTCCTGCCATTATCTTAAACATCAGGATGCCCTTGTTATATTTTAGTCTTTGTTGTAGGGGGAGAATACTTAACTGAGTATAATCCACGTCAAGTAATGTTGTTTTCTTCAGGAGGATAAGTTTGAGAGCACGTTTATACAGACTTGATAAGGGTTTCATAGTGTTTGCACTGGCAGAATCCCATAGGGTTGAGGCATAGTCTATTGAGGATTGTATATAAGCTTGAAAGAATAATTTCCTTGAATGGTAGTCAAGGAAGTGTTTAATTTTAGTCAACTGGTATACTCTTTGGGACAAGTATTTGCATAGGTGAGATATGTGGTAGATCCAGCTGAGATTTTCATCAATTGTCACTCCTAGAACTTTGTGATGAGAGGTTTGTTCGATTGCTTCCTTTTTTATATGTATTGGAAACTGATTATGAGGTAAATTTTGTCGCTTTTGTCTGGTGGTGATAAGCATGCATTTTGTTTTTTGGGGGTGAATAGACATGTGGTTCAGATCTGTCCATTTGACAAGATCATTACAGCTTTGTTGTAATATGGTTGCAAGAGAGTCAATGTCATTATGGCTTGTATGTATGGTTGTGTCATCAGCAAATAGTTCACATTTGGATGCAATATTTAGAGGAAGGTCATTTATGTATAAAGAAAAGAGAATTGGTCCTAGTATAGATCCCTGTGGTACTCCATAATGAATGGGTTTTAGATTGGATGTGGATGTAGTTGTTGAAACACACTGTTGTCTGTTCTTGAGATAAGAAGCAAGTAGTTCTAGACTATTTGACGATATATTGTACAGGTCTAGCTTTCTGATGAGAAGTGTGTGGTCAATTGTATCAAATGCTTTTTTGAAATCTACAAATAATACTCCACAAAATTTATTTTCATTAATGTTTGTTAGCCAATTGTCTATGAGACAAGTCAGTGCAGTATGACACGAGTGATTTTGTCTGAATCCTGACTGATTAGGGTGGAGTAGGTTGTTAGTTTCTATATGACTGACTAAGTGTTTATTTATATGTTTTTCCAGGGGTTTTGAAAGAAGGGATATAATAGAGATTGGCCTATAATTTGAGGGATCTGAAGTGTCACCAGATTTGTAGATGGGGATCACTTTAGCAGTTTTGAAGGCATTGGGAAAATAGTTCTTTTCAAGACATTGGTTATATATATATGTGAGAGTGTCTGTGATAACTGGAGCTGAAAGTTTTAGAATTCTGCTGTCTATTCCATCAAGACCTCGTGTCCTTGACTGTTTGAGGTGAATCATGTAATTATGGACCTCAAAAACAGAGATAAATGGTATGTGGAGTTTTGAGGGAATATGCTTTTCTTGGCAGTATTGTTTTAATGTGTTTAGGTTATTGGATTTTGAATTGTCATTGCTAACAACATTAGTAGAAACGTTTATGAAGTGATTGTTGAGTTGTTCAGCAGTAACATCTTTGATTACATTTGATTTGGAAGATGATTGTTTGTTTGTTATTTGATTAATGGCCCTCCAAATGATTTTTGAGTTTTGTTTGGAAGATAGTAAATCTTGGAAATATTTCTTTTTTTCTCGACGTTTCTGTGAGTTTATGGCGTTTCGTAATCTTTTTGACTCTTCATGGTATTTATGTTTTTTAAGAAATCTCTAAGATAGCATGCTTCTTCTAGTTCTTTTGTGAGCCAAGGCGGTTTGGGGACATGTTTGACCCTTATGGTTTTAAGTGGAGCATGTTTATTGTAAATTTCAGTGAAAGTTTTTATCCAAAACTCGATGGCCGAGTCTGGATCAGTAATGTTGAATGTTTCTGAGAGCATCGAGTTACTTAGTTCAAGAAGGAAAAGCTTTTCATTAAATTTTGCAAAGGAACGATATGTTATGTTTTTATGGCCAGGTTTGGGAATTTTTGTTCCTTTTTTTTGACCATGTAGTACATACTGGGTAGTGATCACTGCAGTTATAGACAGGGACACATGTTTCTATGATGTTTTTAGGATTTGATACATAGATGTGATCAATTATTGTGCTTGAGTTTTGTGTGACTCTCGTGGGTAAACTAACTAGTTGGTGAAGGTTGAATGAATTAGTAATTTGCGTCCATGCATTATTTACTTTTGTTAGATCAATATTAAAATCACCTAGTAGTATAACTTCCCTGGATTCTAATAAGACTGCGTTCATCATTGCATCAAACTTGTCAATCCAATTTTTTCTTTCTGCTGGATTCCTATAGCAGAATCCCATTGCAATAGGTGGTGAACCTTTTATTGACACTTCAAACCAGACAGATTCTACATCATAATGTTCTAGATGGATGAGACGCTTGAATGTTATAGATTCACTGATGTATATGATGATTCCTGTTTCGTTTTGCTTTTGTGGATCCTTTCGTATGAATTTGTATCCAGGGATATATAAATCAGTGTCAACTATGTGCTTCGAAAGTCTTGATTCGGATAACCCTAGTATGTGAAATGGTTTGCCATGGTTTCTAATAAGTGTTGATATGTCGTCAATTTTATTAACTGCGTGATTTACGTTTAAGTGGCAAATTCGTAGACCTTCCTTAGAGGGCCACATGTTGTGTCTTGAATGCATCAATGTGTGTTGGTTTTAGCTGTAAATGTGTGTGTTAGAGAGAGGGGGGGGGGGAGATAATAAGTAAGAAAAAAACAATCAAAACAGCAACTGGAAATAACCCCCCCAAATATAGATAGGTAAAGTGATTCAACTACTCAAAATTGACAATACAGAAATCAAGTCTGAGCTGATATGGATGGCAACAGCTACTTCAAGTCAAACAAATTTGACAGTAAAATTGGAAGTATCAACACACTTCTATGAGTAAAAAGAAAACAAAATGAAGCAAACAAATTGGGAGACACCAGAAGAGAATAATGGGGAAATTGATTAAAAATAAGCAAAACTGAGAAACAATACAGACTCAGAAGTCTGAGCTGGTATGAATCACAACAGCTGCTTCAAAGTCAAACACACTCCTCAGTAGAATTAGAAGTTTCAACACAGTCGCGTCACTTTTAGAGTCTCTTAGCGATGTGCTTCTAAAGGCCACTTGAAGGCTGGCAGGTGTCCAAAGAGAGGCAGTATTGCAACTGCCTACAATAATTACTGAGGCGTGTCTGATGACGTCAGCAGTTAGGCAATTCAGGAAACAGTCCACTCACTACTCAGTGGTCACACACTTCACTGTCAGCGCTTTTGTCACAATAATGACAGATCTGTAGTGTTGGTCAGGTGTTTACACAGGTAGGAAGACGTACACTTCACTGTCACACTTCACTGACACACTTCACTGTCAGCGCTTTTGTCACAATAATGACGAGATCTGTAGTGTTGGTCAGGTGTTTACACAGGTAGGAAGAGGGGAAAATCCTGGTGTGAGTTCTTCTGCTATACAGCATTCAATGTCTCTGACTATGGGCACTTTTCGCAGTACAAGTTCAGTGAATGACAGAATAAGCAAATGAAACCACAAAACTAGAACAGTATAATGTAATAAAAGAGGGGTTTTTTTTTACCAAGTACACAGTACACAGAAGTACACCCCAATTATGTTATATAACTTATAATGAAATCAAGGGTTAGATTAAGTAGGAAAAAATGAGGTGATATTTCCACACTTCCACAGCGACTTGTAATAGCCCAGTGTTCACTGTCACAGCCTGAAAAAAGCTTTTAGTTAGCCTTAACTGGCACAACACTCACAACTAGAGTTTTGGTCCCTCCTGGGATGCACACTGTAATGTCTTTGATATGCATCTTTCATCATTATAAGTCCGAAAATGCATCAATCCATAAGCTAGCATCAATCAACACTCAGAAGGAATACACACACACACACACACACACACACACACACACACACACACACACACACACACACACACACACACACACACAGGGCGCCATGGGGGGGGGGGGGGGAAGCAAACAACACACACACATACACACACACAAATAGCAGAATGGAATTTCCACAGGAGCCTGAAGAGGCCCAGGCAAACAACACGGTAACAAGAACCAAACACCAGGCCCAGACAAGCCAAGAAAAAAAAAAAAAAAAAATAAATAAATGAAAAATAAAAATAATAGTAATAAATAAATAAATAGATTTAGGGGGGAAAAAAAAAAAAAAAAAAAAAAAAAAAGAAAAAGATCCGAACAAATGAAGGAAGAATAAAATAAATAAAATAAAAAATATGTATGAAACTAGAGAGAAGAAAGCAAAAACCAAACCAAACCAAATAAGAAATTGAATAAAGAATAAGAGAATCAATTTGGCAGGAATCAAACAAAGAGGAATGAACACAGGTTTCACACTTCCAAAGAGGCGACTTGGTGGGAAGGGGTGTCAATAACAACTCTCTCTCTCTCTCTCTCTCTCTCTCTCTCTCTCTCTCTCTCTCTCTCTCTCTCTCTCTCTCTCTCTCTCTCTCTCTCTCTCTCTCTCTTTCTTGCTAGTTTGTTGTCAATAGACTTTCTAAAGGAAGGGTTATAGAAAGGCCTGTTGGATAGTGGTTAGCAGGACCTCCAGGAGTTTTTGTTTGTCCTGTGCCTGAGGGCTCCTGGAGTGTCCCCAGGCATTGACTTTTCTGGCTGAAGGAAGGGGTGGGAAGTGCTTATCGTAGTCGCCACAGTACTCAGGCACGCCATGCGACAGCCCGAAGTTTTTATCGTAATCGCTGAGGCGTGGACGGGCTTTGTACTGGGGCACACCGTGCGGCAGGCCGGACTGCTTATCGTAGTGGTGGTGGCGTGGAGAGGCTTTGTGCTCGGGCACGCTGTCTGCATGCTGAAGGGCCTTAGGTGTTGGGGGAGACCATGGGCCGTTCATAGGATGGGGCTGTCCTTTGATGTTGGCTACAGATCTTTGGATGGACTGTGAGGCCCAAGTCTTGTGCCTCTGGTTGGTGGAGTGGGTTGGAGTGGGGAGCAGAGGTTTTGAGTTTGGTATGCGGTACAAGTTGTTGGTAAGGACCGCAATACCATAGGGACTTGGGTGAAAGGGGTCTAGGTACTTGTATAGGGACTTCTTGGGCGCCCCACTTTCAGTCTGAAAAGAGGAGGTGTGGTTGATAAAACTCACCCCCTCTTCAGCACAGACTTTGGAGAGGCTGGTGTTAGAGTCCCTCACCGATTTGGAGGAATGGTGTCGGCCATATGGAGGGAGGATTGAAGAGGCTTTTATGATAGCCTGGGGGAAGACCTGGCCTAGTCCTCTGATTACACGTTGCCATGTAGCACAATCAACTGGGCCACTTTGTAAGCAGCTGTTGATGCCTACATGGAAGGTGACACCTGTGATGTGTGGAGAAGGAGGAAGGGTGGATAGCCACTTCAGCAGGTGTTGGACGGTCAGAGAGAGAGAGGAGGGAGAGAGAGAGAGAGAGAGAGAGAGAGAGAGAGAGAGAGAGAGAGAGAGAGAGACAGACAGACAGACAGACAGACAGACAGACAGAAAGATAGACAGACAGGCAGACGGACGAACAGTCACAGGTAGAGACAGAAAGCGAGCTAGCATTATCAGGCATGCACGCGTATGTGATTATAAGCACAAACCTTCACTAACACACGTTAGCAGACCTACAAAATCAAAATCGTCAACAGCCTTGGACTTCTTTCCTATATAATCTAATGAAAACTGCAGTCGTGGGATGTTTAATTGCTGTTAGAAACGCACAAAAAAACACACAAGCAGAAAGTGTTGTTATTCTCGTATTTGTTTGTTTGCTTTTTGGGGTAGTTTTCAAACTTTTTTGGATCAACAACTTTAATTAACAGCTTTGCACTCGCTGAGCTGTTCACGTGATGAATGTTCGATGCTTCTGAAGTCACGTTTAGCGTGACATCATTGGCAACATTCAGATTTTTTAATAGATCTATCGGGAAAGGTGTGTGTGTGTGTGTGTGTGTGTGTGTGTGTGTGTGTGTGTGTGTGTGTGTGTGTGTGTGTGTGTGTGTGTGTGTGTGTGTGTGTGTGTGTGTGTGAGGGGGGAGTGAGAAGATTGGCCTTTGTGGTTAGAGAATGTCCCTGGCGATTTAACAGCCTGTCCGGGACCCGGCCCGGGTTCGAGACACCACGACGACAAAAGCCATGTTCCCTCTGATGTGAACGTCAGTAATAACTCCACTCCTTCTAAAGTCCTTTGGGTGAGACTAGAAACAGAGGTCCCGTGTGCGAACACATGCAGGACATCTTGTATACACGTTAAACCCCGTTCTGCCTTTCGGAAGTGTAGGCCATTTTTCAAGTAAGAACGGATGACAAAAACAACAACAACAACAAAAAAACAACAACCCAACAACAAAAAAGAAAAAAGAAAAAGGCATACACACTGGTGTTGTGCTTAGACATCATTTTCAAAGCCGGAATACAGCTTTCTTATTTATTTATTTCATTTATTTATTAATTTGTTAAGTTAATTATTCATTCTTATTCATTCTTTTGTATCAAGGATACTGGAATAAACAATCATGTGCTTTTTAAAAAATAAATGCAGTCCTTGTGTGTGTGCAGTTTTGTAAATCTTGTATCTGCTCCCACCAGCACACAATGGCCTACTCTTACGAAAAGCAGAACAAGATTTAACGTGTGCGCAAGATGTTCTCTGTGCGTTCGCACACGGGGCATCGGTTTATAGTCTCATCCGAAGGACTTTTGGGGACAGTGGAGTCAGCACTGATGTTAACTCCAGGGAAAACCCCCCACGAACGGGAATCGAACTTGGGTCGTCAGATTGCGAGCGACCACTAGGCTATCTCGTCCCTTAAAGGGTAGAGCGATTGCAGACGTAAAACTCTCACCACTGATGAACCTCAGAGCTCTAGCCAGGGCCAGTAATGTAAAAAACAAAATCTGCCGATGGAATGAATTCATGTATCCCTTCCACTGAAAAACTGACCTACATGACCTCTCCATTTTTACCTGACCAGTGGTCAGATTGTTCTGTAGACAAGAATAAAATGTTGATATTTCTAGTGACGTTACCCTTGCACGACATCAGGAGGATTGAACATATGCCTCCTCTACATCTACCTTCTCGGAA
>CM060316.1:4184878-4194878 GCA_030674155.1 Stramonita haemastoma | reverse complement strand
TGTGTGTGTGTTTGCGGATTCCTGTTTTGGAGAGTGATGGTTCTGTGGCAAGGTGATTGCAGCCTCATTTGCTCATGATGCTTCAGAGGGTTTTGTGTATGCATTTCCATGCACCCAACTAGGTTTTTTTTCGGGAATAAATTTGACTTTGACTTTGAAAATTTGGTTTGAATTTTTGTTTTCAATATCTGACAGAATAAACATTTTAAAATCGAAAACGGAATTGATTTCTAGGATTAGTAGAATTGCACTCTGACATATCCTTTTAGTTGCGCACAAAAGCAAATACGTGTATTTAAAAAAAATGTGTTGGTAATCAGCAATTCGAAGATGCAACACCAACACAGAAGTGATATACCATGCTGTTCATATAATACATTGACAATGCAAATATTCTTCTATGTTATATCGATAGTCGACGGACTGTAGCCGGAGTGGTTAAGACCATTCGACTTCAATCCCGAGGTCCATGAAGTCGTGGGTTCGAATCTCGACGGCGTTTGGTGATTATACACAACACAACACAACAACACAACACACAACACAACACAACACAACACAACACAACACAACACACACACACACACACACACACACAACACACACACCACACACACAACACACCAGACACAACAATCAATCAATCCACTTTCCTTATTTTTAGTGTTTCAATTGTGCAAAATGTCTACTTTTTCATATTTTTCTCATGAATTCTCAGCTTTCAGATTCCGTTTCGTGCGAAGAACAGCAGTTTGTGATTAATAGGAAATGATGGCGGCTTTTGAAAAAAAAAAGTCCGCTCCTTGAAAAGGTTGCAATTTTAATCTTACTCGATTGAAAATCTTGCAAAGTAAAAAACAGAATAAAGGACGAAACAGGACAAAAGGAAAAGGGGAAAAAGTAGATGAATATTGTAATCTCTGACGGTGCGAAACGAATGCATTAAATTACACAGCGTGAAAGAAACGTTGAAATGACGTTTCTGTTTTCTTTGTCTTTCTTTTTCTCTGTCTGCCTATCTCTCAGCTGGTTGTGTGTGTGTGTGTGTGTGGTGTGTGTGTGTGTGTGTGTGTGTGTGTGTGTGTGTGTGTGTGTGTGTGTGTGTGTGTGTGTGTGTGTGTGTGTGTGTGTGTGTGTGTGTGTGTGTGTTGTGTGTGTGTGTGTGATATTTTTGTTGGAAGTTGTCTTGGAATGTTTACACCCATATGAAATTTTTTTTGTCTTTCGAGATTAAGATTCATATCAATATGCCTGTCAGTATTGTAATTGCCCTTCATGGGATGATTAACAGTGTTTTTGACTTGACTGTTGACGTATCTGCTTCCATTATTACCCCACCCGCCTCCCCATTAAAAAAAAAGAAACATTTAGTTCTTCTTTTATCTGTTACTTGTTAACCACCTTTATTTCTTACTCTGTTTCTGGCATCATTCTACCTGCCTGCCTGCCTGCCTGCCTGTCCTCTTTCCTTCCTTCTTTCCTTCCTTTCTTCCCTTTTCCTCCTTCCTTCCATCCTTCCTTCCATTCTTCCTTCCATCCATCCTCCTTCCTTCCTTCCTTCCTTCCTTCCTTCCTTACTTCTCTTCCTTCCTTCCTTCCTTCCTTCCTTCCTTTCCTTCCTTCCTTCCTTCCTTCCTTCCATTTCCTCTCTGTCTCTCTTCAGGAGAGATAGGAGAAGAAGAGAATGGGATGAGATTCAGGTTCAGCCGCTTGAAAAACAGGAGCAGGATATAAAAGCGCGCGGCGAGAGTACTCGACAAGGAAAAGAATGGATAAGTGTTAGATCTAGAGTTGTTTTTTTTGGGAGGGAATTCTCTCTCTCTCTCTCTCTCCTCTCTCTCTCTCTCTCTCTCTCTCTCTCTCTCTCTCTCTCTCTCTCTCTCTCTCTCTCTCTCTCTCTCTCTCTCTCTCTCTCTAGCAATTTACCTTATTTTTTAAACTGTGTCTACAGTGTCGTATTTTTCTTTTGTCTACTTTTGATGAATTCTCAACTTTCCATTTTCATCTAACGCAAACAATAGCTGATTGTTTTAATGTAAAATGAGGATAGCCATTCAAAAAAACCCACCTATGTCTATTGGATGTCAACCACAAAAAGTGTACAGTTTTAATTTCACTTAATTAAAATATTTTTTTTACAAAGTTGAGCAGGAAGACAGACATACACGCACACACACGCACGCACACACGCACGCACGCACGCACGCACACACGCACAGAAGTCCTCACAAACACCACACAGACACACACACGCACACATACACACACACAGAGACACACACGGGCACAGACACAGACACACACAGACAGACAGACAGACAGACAGACAGACGACAGACAGACAGACAGATAGACAGAAAGACAGACACACGCGCGCAGAAAAAGAGAACAAAAGGGAAAATGGTAGGCTCTGATGTGTGAAACGAAGGATTTGAATCACACGGCATGAAAGAAACGCCGAAATGGTGTTTCTCTCTGTCTGTCTCTCTTCAGGTCTGTTTCTGTCTGTCTCTCTTCAGGTCTATTTCTGTCTGTCTGTCTCTCTTTATGTCTGTTTCTGACCTTCTGTCTCTGTCTTTCTGTCTCTTTTTGTCTCTCTGTCTCTTCATGTCCGTGTCAATCTCTCTCTGTATCGTGTTGTCTGTCTCCCTCTCTTTGTCTGTCTCTGTCTGTGTGTCTGTGTGTCTGTGTCTGTCTGTCTGTCTGTCTGTCTGTCTGTCTTTTCTCTCTCTCTCTCTCTCTCTCTCTCTCTCTCTCTCTCTCTCTCTCTCTCTCTCTCTCTCTCTCTCTCTCTCTCCTCTCTCTCGCTGTCTTTCTTTCTTTTTTGAGGAGAGTATCAGGAGAAAGAAGAGAACGAGATTAGATTCAAGTTCAGCCACTTGAGAAACAGGAGCAGGATATAAAAGCGTACGGGGGAAAGCCACTCCAGGAAAGATAAGAAAAGAATAGATAAGTGTTTGGGTTCTTTTTCCTTAAAGGAATTTCTGTACTTTTTTCTTTCCTACGCGTCTTGTTTCCTGTTTTCCTCCAAACGGAAGGGAGCAATGTTATATACCACAGGCATATACGCACTTAACAGACATTATGCGCGCGTTCGATACATGTATGTGAATTTTTGCACTCAAGCATACGGCGGGATAGCTCAGTGGTCAGAGCGCTCGCTTTCCCCAGCCAATGTTAAGCAGCATCAAGTGTGGTTACCAAGTGGATGGGTGACAGTTTGCGCACCTTGGTTTCATTATAGTCCCCCATTCACCCAGTTGTAAATGGGTACCTGCCTCTTTAGGGTCAGGGAAGGTAAAGCATCGAGGGAGAGGAGATGGGCGCCACCCTCATATGCTGGCCTCTGGAGAAGCTGAGGTCTCTGATGCCTCGCTGACCTACGACCACATAGATTATGGGACACTTTACCTTAACCTCACTATACGAGCATGGTGGTCGGGTTAGGCAGACAGCTGACAGGCTTTATATGTGTGTGCAAGCCTGCGCATATTTGCAAGCGGGGACTATGTAGTATATACAAAATTTTAATGTGCATATGCATTCAAACACACACACAAGCACGCACACAACGAACACACAGAGTCCTTCGGATGAGACTGTAAACCGAAGGTCCCGTGTGCTAATGCACGCAGAACATCTTGCACACACATTAAATAAATTCGAATAAATAGATTCTTTCTCTGGAACTACTTGTTTATTTCATCATGTGCATGATTCGTTTTTTATTTCTTTTGCTCTGTATGAAGTCATCTGTATTACCTATGTCTCGGAGTCCATAAATTATGGCTGCATGCCAACACAGTGTTCGGTAAGATATGAGTGGTTTGTGCTGCTCACTCCGTTTGTGGAGTGGTTACGTAAACTTTTCTCTTATCTAAACGTTCTCGGTTCCTTCGATCGATGTATTTATACTTTTTGCTACATTTCGTGTCGTTTTTTTCCCTATAGTTTCTTTGTTTGTTGCTTTAAGTGATAACTAGTTTGTGTGGTTTTGTCTTGATATATCAGTGAGTAACTATTTTGTACTGATGGACACACTGATCATTAGCTGTATCATCATCAGTTTTATATTGGTAGAGAAATTACCTTTAGCTGTGTCATCAAGTTTTAAACTGATGGAGATATCAACAGCCTTAAGCTAACACACACAGAAGGAAAAAAAACTTTTTTTGAAAAATAAAAACAAATGATTTTCTTCTTAGTAGCGGAGTGATAGTGGAAAATGAAGGTCCACGTCCATAGAAGAAGGAAGGAAGGAAGGAAGAGAAGAAGAGAGGAAGGAAGGAAGGAGGAAAGAGCAGGAAGGCGAAGGAAGGAAGGAAGGAGAAGAAAAAGGAAAGGCGTGACGTGTGTAACTCTATCTATCCCCAATACCCCCCAGGCCTCCCTCTCCTCCCTCTCCCTCCCTCTCCCTTCCTCTCTCCCCCCCCTCTCCCCTCGCCTCACGAACAATCATTTCCAATTCCCACTTCTCTCTGGCTCCAATGAGGGCCATGCCACTACATGAACGCCACAGAGAGAAGAAGAAAAAAAAAAAACCCCAAAAGATTGGAGATTGTGTTCTCTGAGTCCAATCTTTTTTCCTCTGATTGTGTGTGTGTGTGTGTGTGTGTGTGTGTGTGTGTGTGTGTGTGTGTGTGTGTGTGTGTGTGTGTGTGTGTGTGTGTGTGTTGTGTGTGTGTCGCGGTGTGTGTGTGTTGGTGTGTATTAGTGTGTGTGTGGGTGGTGCAGCAGAGGAGTGTATAGATAGTTGTGTGTGCGGGTGTGTACAGAGAGGGAGAGGAGAGAAGAAGAGAAAGAAGATGAAGAGAAGAGAAGAGAGAGAAAAGAGAGAGCAAGAAGAAGAGAGAAGAGAGAAGAAGAAGAAGAAGAAGAAGAAGAAGAAGAAGAAGAAGAAGAGAGATGAGAGATGATGAAAGAGATGAAGAAGAGAGAGATGATGATGATGATGGTGATGTGATGGCGACGACGACGACGACGAATGATGACGATGATGATGTGTGGTGGTGGTGGTGGTGGATGGTGGTGGTGGTGGTGGTGGTGGTGTGGTGGTAGGGGTGAGGATGATGATGACGACTATGGTAAAGAAGGCGTTCAAATTTGCAACCCGGCCTTTTTTGCTTTAAAAAGATTCTTTAAAAATCAGATAATGCTTCTACCTGTTCATCTTGTCTCTAGCGCGGTTCTTAAATACAAAATGGCTTCGATTAGCTAAACAAGGTGCATAAAAACACTGCATCAAATCGTTAATACGTAGCAAGAAACTGGAGAATTGCACTAGTTCAAACTTTTCCAATTTTTAAAAAGAGATTGAGTCGTTGCTTAGTTTCTTGTTTACGTAACGGTGATGCTGTTAATTTCAAATTGCTATTTGAAACAAAAAGTAATCAAGAATGTAGCCAGCATTTACTCTCTTTTTCTTTCTCTCTGCTTTGGAGAATTGCCTTTGCAGCTATACTGTTTGCATGAAAGCAAGAAAACAGACATAAATCAAAACATGCCGATAGTCAAGTCTATTTATGTTTTTAAAAAATCTTTATTTCGAGGATAATGGAATAAGCCTCTTGTAGTTTTTTTTTTATATCCAGTCCCTGTGTGTATGCAGTTTTGTAAATTTTGCGTGTGTTCGCTAAAGTAACCTCGGTTTATAGTCTCATCCAAAGGAACTTTGGGGGGAGAGGAGTCGGCACAATTGTTAACTCCAGGAAAAAAAAATCCTCTTGAACGAGATTCAAACCCGGGTCAGCAGATCAGTGCACATCATTCTGACCCACAGGCTATCCCGTTTTGGTGAGGGGGATACTTCTAGATGAATCGCCTGTAGTTAAAAATTGTTCATCTGTTCGCCTTTCAGGTCTGAAACCAGTTGTTCTTCTGCAAGTACTTTTTCGGCTTGTATCTTTGAGTGTATTCAGAATCACTCTGAGCACTGTCTTGCTTCGATGGCTAATGATGCTGATTGTTTTGGTAGTTTCTGGCATGTTTTACCTTACCTTTCTTAGGCATTGGGATTATTAAAGACTGCTCCACAATCAATGTGCCTGTCAGTAGTGCCACTGCCTTTCACAGGGTCTTAAGTGTTGTGTTTACTGATCTTTAGCCAATCTTGGTGTCAATTTTGTGTATGTCGTGTAGATTTTTAAGTCTCTTTTCATTAGCTTATGGCATATATATATATATATATATATATATATATATATATATATATCTATCTCCTTCTCTATATATATATCTTATATACTATATACATACATAATATATATATATATATATATATATATACAATATATATATATGTGTGTGTATGCATACCAACACAAACACTAAATATATTTATATATATATATATATATATATATATAATAATATATATATAATATATAATAATCAAATAATGTATATATATATATTAATTAATATATATAAAAAAATAAACACTGGTTTAAGTACTAAAGGCATCTGTAGCTTAACGAAAAAAAAATTCCAAAGCAATGGCATACTGCTTAAATAAAAATCATCAAGACCATTTAATTTTATTGTAGCTGTCTGAAACGCATCAAGTCGCATCTCACCATTTAAATAAACAACCAACGACATCATCAACAGCAATAACAAACAACCCTATCCTTGCAGGTGGCTTACAGCCATAAGGAAATCCAAGGGTTTTCGCTGTTCGAACAGATATATCAGTTTAACCTCGACAAAAAGAAAATACACAAGTTAGTGATAACAGACACACGTTTTGACCTAGGGCAAGTAAACAGACAAGCAGACAGAGAGATTAAACGAGAAACAGAGCACAAGAAAAAAACTCTGTAACGTTTAACATGCAGACAGAGAGAGAGAAATGAGACACAGAGCACAGAAAAACTCTGTAACGCTGAACATGCAGACAGAGAGAGAAATGAGACACAGAGCACAGAAAAACTCTGTAACGCTTAACATGCAGACAGAGAGAGAAATGAGACACAGAGCACAGAAAAACTCTGTAACGCTTAACATGCAGACAGAGAGAGAGAGAAATGAGAACAGACACAGAAAAAACTCTGTAACGCTTAACATGGCTTAGCGGCAGCGGCATTGTGGCAGCGGCATTGTGGGAATTCTGGTGAAGAGTCTCTGTGAGTGGTTTCCCTTGTTCCAAGGGAGATTATGGCAAGTGTGTGTTTGTTGTTGTTCTTCAGTTTAACGTCTTTTCACAAAAAAAGTGATTTTAGATAAATGCGCGCGCGCGCGCGCGTGCGTGTGTGTGTATGTGCGCGCGCATGCGTGGGGTGTGTGTTATGTGCTGAAAATAGAAATTGCAGAAGAAAAAACACATTGTTTAAAACATTTACGTGTAAGGGGGGAGGTGGGGTTGGGGGGGGGGGGAAGTGTGGTGACTTTGTCTATGCACTTTCACCTTAGAAATCAGTCATGAAATAATTACCGAGAAGAACTGGTTGTATTAAGAACGTTATATCTCCTAGTTTGTGTGTATGCCTATTTATTGAACGATTACACAGAAAAAACTGGTTGTAGTGTAAATTAATATTTCCTTGTTTGTGTAAATGCCTATATATTCAAACAGAATTGTAGTTTTATCGGTAATTAAGGTTGTCATTTTACTTCGTGTGTGAGTAGTTGGGTCACTGGTAAGAGTTTCCGTTAGTAAAAAAAAAATAAAAGGAAGAAAAAGAGGTGCAATGGAGAGGAGAGTTTTAGTAGGCTATTTCGTTGGAAAGGAGTTATTGATTTTACTACAGGATGCCTTGCGCGCGCGCGCGCGCGCGCGCGTGTGTGTTGTGTGTTTGTGTGTGTGTGTGTGTGTGTGTGTGTGTGTGTGTGTGTGTGTGTGTGTGTGTGTCTGTGGTGTGTGTCTGTGTGTGTGTGTGTGGTGTGTGTGTGTGTGTGTGTGTGTGTGTGTGCGTGTGGTGTGTGTGGGGGGAGGTAAATGGAATGAGGTGAAGAGGGTAGGACATTAACCTTGCTGACTCTGTGTTTCGTCTGTCTTGTGAGACGGTGTAGTATTTTACGTTTGTGTGTCAGTATGTCTGTGTTTCTGTGTCTTGTGTCTGTGAAGTAGTTTGTGTTTGTGTGTCAATGTTAGTGTATTGTGTTGTTTTGTGTAAACGTTGGTGTATTTGTGTTGTGTATTTTGTAATTTGTTGTCTTCTGACTAAAATACATTATTATACTTATAAAAAGTAGAGTCAAGAGTAAAGCTGCATGACATAGATGAAAAGGTTGACTACATTTCTACTTCTGCCACTTGCAGTTTTGTAAACGTTTTTGTTAATGCAAATATTATGTTACCAGTTGATTGTTTACTAAAATCCTCCATGCCCCAGGAGGGGTAAAAAGCGAATGAAATCTTGAAGCTTGTGTCTGTTTGTCTGGTCATCTTCCTTCCCTCCCTTCTGTGCATTTTGATTTTCCTTCCTTCCTTTCTACTCTTCTTGTCCTTGTTTTTAGGCGTTTTTTTTTTAACCTTTGCATATTTTGTTGTTGCTGTTTGCGTTGATTTCCTCTTCATTTCTCTTGGGCATTTTCTTTTATTCGTTCTGTTGACTTATATGCATACTTAGTTGTTCAGTTTTTACGAGCCAGTTTTGTTTGTTTGTTTCTTTCTGTTTTATTTTTTTCTTGCTTTCTTTCTTTTTTCCTTCTGTTCTTTTTTCTTTTTCTTTCTTTCTTTCTTTCTTTCTTCCTTTCTATCTTTCTTTCGTTTTTTCTTTCTACCTTTTCTTTCTTTCTTTGTTCCTTCCTTCCTTTCTTCTTTCAGTCCTTCTTTTCTTAGTTTAGTTGTTTTATTCTCTTCTTTATTCCCTTTCTTTCTTGCTTCTTTCATTCAGTACTTGTTGCTTTTTATTTCTTTAGTTTGCCATTCATTCTTATTATTTCTGTTTTTTCATTTCTCTCTTTCAGTTTATTTTAGCGGGTGGGGGTAGGGGGTGTTTTTAATTTAAAAGTCCAAATAACTTTCGATTTTTGTTTGTGTTGTTGAGCTGGAACACAAGAGAGATAAATGTTAAATGTTATTGATGAAGTGTTGGTTTGTTTGCTGTTGGTTTTCTTGTCTTGGCTCTCTCTATTGATTTGTGTCCTCTTTGGCTGTTGCTGTTTTTCCCTTTAAATAAAGTGCAAACTGTTGTTTTCTGTGGTGAGTGTGGACGTGCAGGGGTAGTGAAAGTAGCAGCAGCAGTAGTAATAACAGCAGCGGTGCCAATAGCGGCAGTATTATTATTAGATTTATTGTTATTAATATCATTATTATTATCATCATTATTATTATTATTATTATTATTATTATTTAGTAGTAGTAGTAGTAGTAGTAGTAGTAGTAGTAGTAGTAGTAGTAGTAGTAGTAGTAGTAGTAGTAGCAGCAGTAGTAGTAGGTGTAGTAGTAGTAGTAGCAAATGATTCCGTAATCAATGCTAGCGTTTGGCAGGTTAAAGGTAAAGGTGTCCCAAACCTTTGTAGTCGTAGGGGAGCGAGGCATCACAGACCTCAGCTTCTCTAGGGCCAGCATGTTGAGTGGCGCCCTATCTCCTCTCCCTCCTGCTTTACCTTCCCTGACCCTAAAGAGGGCAGGTATTCATTTACAGTTGGGTGAACTGGAGGGACGTACTGAAGCCAAGGCGCACAAACGGTCAACCATCCAATCGGTAACCACACTCGACGCTGCTTAACATTGGCTGGGGGAAAGTGAATGCTCTGACCACTGAGCTATCCCGTTCCAAGTTACAGTAGGTGACGAAAACATAAACATGTCCTGTATGCATCCTTTATCTGGAAAGAGATAGACGGGGGCTGGATGGTAACCCCCTCCTCCTCCTCCCCATGAGTGCTTATTCCATTATCTTTGAAATAACATTCTGAAGCCAGAGTATGGCTGTCTTCATGGTGACATAATGAAAATTGTCTTACACATAAGCAAGCTTTCCATCCAGTGTGTAGTCAGGGTGTTATAGTGATTGCCAAGTGAGGAAAAGCCAACACCAACAACAAAACACCA
>CM060316.1:4174878-4179878 GCA_030674155.1 Stramonita haemastoma | reverse complement strand
GCAGGGGTAGATTAAAAAGATTTTTTCATTACCTCGAAAGAAAGAATAAAAAAAAAAAAATATACAAGGAAAGAAAGAAGGATACATAGATGCAAAGAGAGAGAGAGGAGAGAGAGAGAGAGAGAGAGAGAGAGAGAGAGAGAGAGAGAGAGAGAGACAGAGAAGACAGACAGACAGACAGACAGACAGACAGACAGACAGACAGACAGACAGACAGACAGACAGACAGACAGACAGACAGACAGAACAGAGACAGAAACAGAGAGACAGAAAGACAGAAGAAAGAAAGAAAGAAAAGAAAGAAGAAAGAAGAAAGAGAGAAAGAGAGAGTGAGAGACAGAGAGACAGAGACAGAGACAGAGAGACAGAAGACAGAGAAGAAGAAGAAGACAGAGCAGACGGACAGACAGACAGAAGAAGAGAGAGGAGAGAGAGAGAGAAGAAGAGAGAGAGAGAGAGAGAGAGAGAGAGAGAGAGAGAGAGGAGAGAGAGGAGAGAGAGGAGAGAGATGAGAGAGAGAGAGAGAGAGAGAGGGGTGGGGGTGGGGGCTTTGGAAACTTTCGTTTCCAACTTCTAAACTTTTACTACATGAAAGAACTGGCTCACATGATGGATTTTTGTTTACATCTACCCCTAGTCACGGAAAATTGCTGATGATAAAATAGACAAACAAACAAAAATAAGCAAAGATCTGGAAGCAACTCAATTACACAGCAATATCAATACAAAATCATGACAATATAGAAATCCAGACTAAAAGGAAAGAAACAAAAAAAACCGAAACAATAAAGACATATATTTAAACTTACATCATTCAAACATCGGACAAAATAAATGAGCACCTACAAAATACAAAGATTAGAAAAAGTTAAAATGAGGAAGGTGAGAGAAAGAAGAAGAGTATCAAACGCAAGAGACAGAGACGCAGGAGAAGAGAAGAGAGAGAGAGAGAGAGGAGAGAGAGAGGAGAGGAGAGAGAGAGAGAGAGAGAGAGAGGAGAGAGAGAGGAGAGAGAGGGGGGGGAGAGAGAGAGACGAGAGAGAGAGGAGGGAGAGGAGGGAGGAGAGAGAGGAGAGAGAGGAGAGGAGAGGGGAGAGAGAGAGAGAGAGAAGAGAGAGAGAGAGAGAAGAGAGAAGAGAGACGAGAGAGAGAGAGAGAAGAGAGACAGAGGAAGAGGATGGACAGAGGAAGAGGAGAGACAAAGAGACAGAAGAGAGAGAGACAGAGAAGAGAGAGCGAGAGACAAGAGGAGAGATGTAGACGACGAGCAGACAGAGAAAGGAGAGAAGAGAGAGAGAGAGAGAGGGAGGAGAGAGAGAGAGAGAAAGAGAGAGAGAGAGAGAAGAGAGGAGAGGGAAGGAGAAGAGAAGGGAGGAGAGGAAGAGAGAGAGACGGAGAGGAGAAGAGAGAGAGGGGGAGGAGAAGAGAGAGGGAGGCGGAGGGGAGAGTGAGAGAGAGAGAGAGAGAGAGAGAGAGAGAGAGAGATAGAGACAGAGAGACAGAGAGAGAGGACGAGAGAGACAGAGAGAGATGAAGAGACAGAGAGAGAACAGAGACAGACAGAGGAGACGAGACAGAGAGGGCGACAGACAGACATATAGACAGACAAGACAGACAGAGAAAGAAAGACAGATATGGACATGAGGAGAGACAGACAGACGGACAGACAAACAGATATACATAGACATACATCATACACACATACAAACAGACAGACAGACAGACAGACAGACAGACAGACAGACAGACATAGAGGTATGGACTCAGCGGAAGGGTAGGGATGTGTTCTGAGTGCTGCGATGTTTAATCTTCCCTCAGTAAATGTTGGCTTAGAGTTGTGGGGTCAGCATCTACTACACTGGCCTGCTTAGAAACTTTCTTTCTCTCTGTGTTGTCTTGTCTCTCTCTACGTCTGTTTCCCTGTCTGTCTGTGTCGTCTCTTTCCCCACACACTCACATACTCTCTCCTCCACACACACACCACACACACAGATTTAAAAAATACACACACACAACACGCGACCCCACACACACACACACGCACGCACGACAGATTAAAAAATACACACACATACACACACAGATCACCCCACACAACGCATGCACACACACACAACACACACAACACAACACACACGACAGCACGCACAAACGAACGCATCACACCACAAATGCACATCGAGATGCTCGCGTACACACATACACATCAAAAACAACATTGATGATTACACACACACACACACACACACCCCCACCACCACACACACACACACACACACACACACACACACACACACACACACACACACACACACACACACACACCACACAGATCCATCTTTCATATAAAATGCTGTGATGCTTCCAGTCATTTTTCTTGTTGAATCAATGCATTTTTAAATCATTAGTTTGCTCGTTTTTCTGTGTTTCTTTGGCTTTTGTTTCACTATGTTGGTTTATGACGAAACTTTTTCAAAGTTTGATATGTTAAGAAAAAATTAAAACAAGCAAGTAAAGAAGACAGCACAGGGAAATGTCTTGTCATTGTAACTTTAAGTAGATCTGACAATACAAGTTCATGGTTAGGATAGCATGCCTGCGTTCGTGTGTGTGTGTGTTTCTGTGTGTGTGCGTGTTCGTGTGTGTGTGTGTGTGTGTGTGTGTGTGTGTGTGTGTGTGTGTGTGTGTGTGTGTGTGTGTGTGTGTGTGTGTGTTTGTGTGGTGTGTGTGTGTGAGTGAGTGTGTGTGTTGTGTGTGTGTGTGTGTGTGTGATGCGTTGGAAAGAGATGCAGAGACAGAGAGAGACAGGAAGTCAGGCAGAGACAGAGACAGAGTGAGAGAGACAGAGTGAGAGAGAGGGATAGAGCGAGAGCGAGAGCGAGAGCGAGAGAGAGAGAGAGAGAGAGAGAGAGAGAGAGATGAGAGAGAGGAGAGAGAGAGAGAGAGAGAGAGAAGACAGCAGACAGACAGACAGACAGACAGACAGACAGACAGACAGACAGACAGACAGACAGACAGAAGAGACTCACACAGAGACAGAGACCCAGAGACAGTGATAGACAGACAGAGAGAGAACGTACACTCATTTACTACTGATATTGAAAGAAGCTCACAAATACTGTATTATGATAAGATTAATTTCAAACGATGACATAACAGTGCATGATAAATCGAGTCTCTGACTATCCTCCCAGATTGGCTTCATTCATGGGCACAAAAGGCATGAAAGGTCAAGAGGTCAGGGCTGATTACCATCCACTAGAAAACAGCGCCATTCTCGGGCTGTCTAGAATCCTGGGGATCAATAGGCATTGCTGTCTAGGTCAGGCGCTTGCTTCATTTAGAGGTGAGTTGCTGCTGTTACTGGCGCTTTTGTTGCCGAGTCTTGTACATCAACAACGTGTAGGTCAGTTGACTGGGCATGGTTGGCTGGGCGTTGATAGGAGTAACACAAGAGCTGGATTTAGTGTTAAATTTGTTTTTTTGTGTGTGTATTTTGTACCACTTCAAGTCCAGGCAGATTTCTCTGCATGAAATTCAGGGCTGGCCTATTTCCAGGGAGAGCGCGTCGCCACAAATGCAGCGCTACCCATTTTTTTTTCTTTCCTGTCTTGACTATAGTTGATTGCCTATTAGAATAGCTTTTTTCGTACAGAATTTTGCTAGGGACAACTCTCTTGTTGCCGTGGGTTCTTTTACCTGCCCTAAATAATTTTGTATAGCACATGGAACCTCGGTTATCCTCTCATCCGAAAGACTAGCGCTCAGACTATCACTCATGATCTAATGGACGGGGAAAAGTTTTTGGCTTAAAACAGGTATCGAACCACCCTGCACTTTCGACTTGGACCTTTTGCTTCCTAGGCAGGCGCGTTACCTCTATACCACCACTGTTTTAATTCCATGGAAGTTGCACAGTTTTCATGTGAAATTTTAACTTAAACGAGCCCTGATAATTATGGTCCTTGTGGTTGGTGGGGATATTGATAACAATATTCTTTGTCAAACGCTCAAACAACAGCTAGTGTTGTATGTCATATCAGCGAAAATGCGTTGCGCTGCCGTTAAGAGCCTTATAAATCAACCCAGCGCATCCCACTTTTGGTGTGGGAGAGATTTCTTACCTTATAAATCTTTACTGAGGAGGAGAGTAGTGGAAGAGTACAAGTACAGGTAACCACTTACAAGTTTTCTTTTAGCATTCCTGGAAAATAAAGGCAGGAGAGGGGACCGACCAAGATGGCAGAAAAGAGACAAGAAGGAAGTGACAGGAAGAACAGGAACACAGAGAAGATAGAGAAAGAGGGAAATCATAGCGCAGAATTTCCAGAGAGAGGGATGCTATTTATACCGATAGACCCCCCCCCCTCCTCTGTATCCTCATGGGGAAAATAAAAATATGGCGGGATTTGATTACATTTGGCTGCTGACTGATATAATGGTGGAGAGGTGGGTTTTCCAAATATCAGAACCCATGCTGAGATCTTTATGTGATTCCAATGGAAAAAGCATAATAATCACCGCAATTTTAGGGTATCAAATGCTGTGGCTTGTGATTTCTATATCTCTCTCTTTTTCTCTGTCTGTCTGTCTGTCTGTCTGTCTGTCTGTCTGTCTGTCTGTCTCTGTCTGTCTGTCTCGTGTGTGTCTGTTTGTATTGTTGTCTGTCTGTCTGTCTGCCTGTCTCTCACTCTCTGCTCTCTGTGTGTGACTTTTTTTCCATTGAAAGGACAGAAACATCAGTGCCGACTCCACTCTCCCCAAAAGTCCTTTGAATGAGACTATATACCAAGGTCTCATGTGCGAACGCACGCAGAACATCTTGCGCACACGTTAAAAACCATTCCGCTATTTGAAAGAGTAGGCCATTGTGTGCGGGTGGGAACGGATGAGAAAATTGACAAAGTGCATACACACGGGGGACTAGGTGTAAAAAAGCACATGAGTGCTTGTACTGTTATCCTAGAAATAAGAAAATAGATATATGTATATATAAATAC
>CM060316.1:4157378-4169878 GCA_030674155.1 Stramonita haemastoma | reverse complement strand
AGAAAGAAAGAACAAATTACGAAAGAAACAAAAAAGGAAAGAAAGACAGACAGAAAGAAAGAAAGAAAGAATGAAAGAACGAAAAAAATAACGAAAGAATAAGGAACAACGAAAGTAAGAAAAGAAAGAAAGAAAGAAAGAAAGAAAGAAAGAAAGAATAAAGAAAGAAAAAGGAAATAAAAAGTGAAAGGAACAATGAAAGAAAGGAAGACAGAAATAAAAAGAAAGAAAAAAAAAGAAGAAGCAACGAAAGAAAGAAAAAAAAGAAAGGAAAGAATGAAAGACTAAAAGAAAGAAAGAACAACGAAAGAAAGAAAGACAAAAAGAAAGAAAAGGAAGAAAGAAAGAAAGAGAGAAAGAGAGAAAAAAAGAAAGAGAGAGAAAAAAAAAGAAAAAGGAACAAAGAAAGAAAGAAGGAAAGAAAGAAAGAAGGGAAGAAAAACGAAAAAAAGAGGGAACAGTGAAAGAAAGAATGAAGATAAAATAAAAGAAAGAAAGAAAGAAAGAACAGCGAAAGAAAAAACGAGAGACAGACAGACACCATCCTCAAAGTCGGAATACACCTGCCTAAATAGTGGTGGTGGTGGGGGGGGGGGGGGATCGGTCGCATACACAAAACATCATCATTAGTGAACCTTGGAGCTCTAGCTGAAAGACATGGGGAAATCTTTTAATGGAAATGTTCACTGTTGCAGACTACTTGGAAAAATCAGTAAATCAGTCTGAATCCTCCGTGTTCGTCTGATGTTCCATCAACAAAAATACTCTTTTCTCACTTTTCCTTAGAGATAAATTAAACTTTTAGAAACTTAGGCTGTCAAAACAACTTAGACAGAATGAATTAATAATTTAGAACTTTTGGGGGCAACATTTTAGGCAGATGCTTCTAAAAAACAAACCCCACTCATATCGTATGTGATTCTTTTGGATCTTTTTTTTTTAAGCTGCTTTGCTGCTGTTTACCGCGTTTGCTGTGAAATTTACTGAGGGATTATGTCTGAAAGTTTTGTGAAACAACAAATGAATGGCAATGTGTGAGTCGATAGCTTTGAAGTATGACTTAAGTGATAGTTTAAACTAATAACAAAAGCTAGATGAAGCACATAAACAAACACAATGTGTAAATAAAAAAAACGCATCACTCTTTGGGAGGAAAGAAACGTTTAGAAATCATTGAAAACTCCGAAGGCCATGAATCTTTTTCTGTAACCTCCACCTTACCCCAACTCCTTTTCCTGTCTCTCTGTCTCTTTGTCTGTCTGTCTGTCCGTCTATCTGTCTGTCCGTCTGTCTGTCACTCTGTCTCTGTCTCTGTCTGTCTGCCTGTCTGTCTCTTTCCCTCTCTCCCTCTCCCCCCTCTCTGTCTGTTGTCTGTCTGTCTGTCTGTCTGTCTGTCTGTCTGTTGTCTGTCTGTCTGTTGTCTGTCTGTCTGTCTGTCTGTCTTCTGCTGTCTGTCTGTCTGCTGTCTCTCTCTCTCTCTCTCTCTCTCTCTCTCTCTCTCTCTCTCTCTCTCTCTCTCTCTCTCTCTCTCTCTCTCTCTCTCTCTCTCTCTCCAAGTCTTTGTCTGGCCCTATTGAGATTCAAAGCCAGAAACGCAAGTTGTCAGCTCCGTGTATGAAAAGATTGTATGCACTCCACAATCAATAACCTGGTCCCAGCTTAACAGAATGGAAGCAGGCTTTTGTAGCATCAATCCCCACCCTCCATAGGCTTGCACACACATCCCTGAGAATGTCCAAGACATACGAAACAAAGTAAAGCAAACGAACAAACAAACAAACAAGCAAACAAGAAACAAACAAAGAAACCAAACAAACTAGCAAACTGTGTGGATGATTATGTCACTCGGGGCATGAATAAATAACATTAAATATCCATAGAAATGCCAGGCATGATTCGTCTCACTCGTCTCCCCCCCCCCTCATTCCCTCCCTCCCTTTCCCCTTTTTGGTCATCTTCTGTCTGGCACTTTTGGCATTCAAGGCAAGATACACAAGTGCCAGCTTCATGAATGAGAAATACCTACCCCTCCCACAATCAATAAGCTTGCCACAGCTTACCACAGGATAGTAGAAGCAGACTTTAGTCAGCCGGTATTGCAGATATCTTTCACAACTTTATAAAGACCCCAGACATCTGTACAGAAACATGCTTTCTTCTCTCCCCACACAGAAAACGTCAGTTTCTATGAGCTGCTCTCTAACTGTCTCCAGAGAGAACAGACCTTAGCTGTCTCAGAATCTGATTTCCAGGGAATTTCTGCCAGGAATGCTTGAACAGCAGGATCAGTAAACCAGTCTGGAATGTCATCACCTCCCAAGGCCGGTGTTCCTGTAAGAAAATTCCACCCCCTTCCTCATTTTTTCCCTAGAGAGAAATTCGACCCAGTTCTGATATGATGATGTTGTTTCGTTTTTTCTGTTTCAATAATAAAGCTTTCTTGCTTGGTTTAATTCTTTCTTCTTCACCTTTACTCTTAATCTCTGCTGCCAACTATTTCTGGATGATGCAAAAATATTTTAAAATAGAATTCCAGGGCGGGGGTGGGGGTGGGGTATTATTTTTGTTTTCTGTTTGTTTTGTTCTGCTTTTTTATTAGGATTTTGTTTGATTGTTTACCGTGCTGCTATAAAATTCACCACAATATACTGTTTTTCAGCTCATTGAGACTAGGGTGACACAGGAAATCATCAGGTGTAGCATAATTCAATCATAGCTAAGACAAACAGGCAAATAAACAAACAGTTAAATGAAAAAAGTGTGGCCAAAAAGTGTTTGGTCCTAAAGAGGGATACAACAAATACACCAGGGACATTTCCCGTCTCTCCACCCCACCCACATCCCACACCCGAAACCCTACCCCCACCCTCCATATCCATTTTCCTTTCCAATATCTCTGTCTGACTTAGTTGTGAAAGAAATTCGGAAACTCAAGTCCCACATTCTCCATGCATCAGAAACACTCTACACCTTCCATAATCAATAAAACTGGCCACGCTTGTCACAAGAGAGGGAAGCCAGGCACCTCCTGGGCAGCATCATTACCTCCCCTTGGAAAGCATCATTACCTCCCCTTCTGCAGCATCATTACCTCCCTCTGCAGCATCATTACCTCCCTCTGCAGCATCATTACCTCCCTTCTGCAGCATCATTACCTCCCCTTCTGCAGCATCATTACTCCCCTTCCAACATCATTACCTCCCCTTGGGCAGCATCATTATCCCCTTCAGAAGCATCATTACATCCCCTTCAGCAGCATAATTACCTCCCCTTCTGCAGCATCATTACCTCCCTCCCGAGAGCATCATTACTCCCTTCTGCAGCATAATTACCTCCCCTTCTGCAGCATCATTACCTCCCCTTCTGTAGCATCATTATCTCCCCTTCAGCAGCATCATTACCCCCCTTCAGCAGCATCATTACCCCCCTTCAGCAGCATCATTACCCACCTTATGCAGCATCATTATCTCCCTCGCAGCATCTTACTCCCTTCAGCAGCATCATTACCTCCCAGCACAGGCTGGTGTTACAAGCATCCTTGAGAGTGGGGAGAGTGAAGGTGTGAAAGACACCGCAGAAGGGTGTGGGAAGAGACACGCTTTAGTCTGCCTGGCCTGTCCACGAGGAGAGGGTGGAGTGGGTTTTTTTTCCCTCAGCATCTGTTCCAGAATGTGATTTCATGGAGCTTTGTGCTTGGCTGGGCTGTCTGATGAGTTCCCTAAACCAGTTTGGTCTGTCGTCTGCTGAAAGTCTGGAGTTTTGTGATGGAAACCTCCCCTTGACACTTCTGTCTGTCTCGTGGGGATAGGTTTCAGTCTTGTTTCAGATACAGGTTTCATTATTGTTTCAGATATGTGTTTCAGTATTGTTTCAGATATGGTTTCAGTCTTGTTTCAGTATGCCTGTTGTGCTTGATTTCACACAGACAAATGTTTTGTATTTTGAAAAAATTCTCTCATGTTTATAGCTTTTAAAGTAAGTAATAAATAGTGTCATATGTTGCTTTATATTTCTGTGTGATTAGGTGTTTTATGTCCGTTGTTTGCTGCACTGTTGTAAATGTAGTAGAGTTTATCTTTCAGTATCGGGACACAATCAATTAGAAACAACTTACAGTTCGTCACCTGTGGCATAACTTCCCTCATAGTTAAAAAAACACTCAAGCAAAACATAGATAAATCAGCAAAACACAAATAAACCAGCAATCCAACAACCAACTAACAACACACAATACACGCCCCAAATACCTAAATGCACGCCCCCAGCCACCCAACCAAAGTATGCAAGCAGCCAAGCAAGCCAACAAGCTATGTGGATGACAAAGATATACGATCTAGGCAGGGGATGAGAAAACGCCAGACCCACTGAAAAACCCAGGTGTTTTTAATCTCTGCCGACTCCAGCCCTTTTCCTTTTCTGTCTAACATCTCTATGTAGCCCTGTTGGGATTCAGAGACAAAGTTGGCCAGAAAAGTTCCAGTGATTATGTCCTAGACTGTGCATGCACTCCGCCATCATCGATAATAAACTCGTGGTGCTTTGTCAGAATAGGACGACAATTTGTTGGCAATAGTCATCATCACTACCCAGCACATGCTTGTGTTGCAAATTTCCCGGAAGATTCGAAACATTCCAAAACCCTATCATGATGCTCAGGTTATTTCTCAGCAGAAACAAGTAAGGGGGGCTGAACTAGTCTTCAGAAACATTGTGCGTGTTTAGAATGGTAATTTATGGAGAAGTTTCTGCTGGCATAAGGTGAACTCGAAGGTCAATCTAATATGTCTCAGTTGCAAGTCCGAAGCTTCATAACGCAAACGCCCCCTCCTCATAATTTCCTACAATCGACATGTGGCATCTTAGGGTTCATCACCTGTGGAGAAACGTCTGTCATAGTTAAACATGCAAGCAAAGCATAAATAAACCAGCAATCCAACAATAAAACAAACAGCACAAAACAACACATGCCAAAAACAAACAGAAAAACCCACGAAAATACAAACACTCACAGAGTTGAAGACTACGACCTCCAAAATAAAATAGTCATTATACGAGATAGAATTCTGAAAATTTTCTGGCACATTTTCTTGTATTTGTTCACTACAATTATCAGTATCAAATTCAGCGGCACACAATGCCTGTCAAAAGTGGAAGCTAATCTATTACTGACACGCAGCCCTAAGTTCAAACCTAGTTCAGACAAACAAGCAAACTGTGGGGATGAAGAAAATACTGAACTCTAAAAAATTAAATGTTAAGCTGCCATTGAAATGCCCAGGTGTTTTTAGTCTTTCCCTAATCTTGACCTTCTACTTTTTTGTTTTTCTTTCCAATTTTTTTCTTTTTCTCGCCCCGGTGGGATACAAACTGGAAAACTCTGGTCTTTGAGAAATAAGTCACGAACTCTGTATGCATTCTAAATCAATAAACTACTGTAAGGACTTCGCAACACTATGATAGCGTTTTCATTATTCACTGCATTCTGGTGTGTGTGTGTGTGTGTGTGTGTGTGTGTGTGTGTGTGTGTGTGTGTGTGTGTGTGTGTGTGTGTGTGTGTGTGTGTGTTGTGGTGTGTGTGTGTGTGCGTGCGTGCGTGTGTGTGCGTGTGTGTGTGTGTGTGTGTGCATGTGTGTGTGCGTGCATGATTGGTGCGTGGTGCGTGTATGCGTGTGTGATTGCGTGCGTGAGTGCGTATGAGTATCTGTGTGTAGTTGTTTGTGGGGTTTTTTTCAGTTCCCTTGGATGTTTAAATAGAAAACGTAGCTTTCGTGCGTCTTTGCAAGATTATGATTCCTGTCAAAGATATGCCTGTCAGTGTTTAACTACCCATCATGTGATAATGGAAGTACTTTTGACGTGACTTGAATGCCATTGAGAATCTTGAGAATTTTAAGAGTACTGTATTGTACATCACTTTCAGCCACAACATTACTGCGTGAATGATGATGGCAACGATGACGATAACGACAATAAAAATACTACCACCACCATCACACTACTACTACTACTACTACTACTACTACTACTACTACTACTACTACTACTACTACTACTACTACTGCTGCTGCTGCTGCTGCTGCTGCTGCTGCTGCTGCGCTGCTGCTGCTGATGTTGGTGATGTTAAAGAAGAATATAATTACAGTAATATTATAATGATGTCAGTAGTTGTAACTTTCATTATTATCACTATGAACATGTCATTGCATTATCGTACCTTTGAAAACATAGGCTTCTTCTATTTCCCCGCGCCCCCCCCCCCAACTTCCATTTTATACCAACAACCTCCCTCCCCCCAAAATAATAACCCAAATTCCCACCCCCCAAATGCCCCCAATAAAACAAACAAAATCGAAACCATAATACCCCACCGACAAAACAAACAAACAAACAACAAAAACATAATATTAAGATTCAATTACACAGATATGAAAAAAAAACAGGTTTAAAGAGGAGATGAAAAGAAAACAAAAAGAAGGATTCCACACTGTGACAAAATCTCCATGATTGGAATCAATCAGACAGAATGAGAGAGTGATCATTTCGGCAAAAGGCACAACTGGCTATCCTGCTCTCCTGTCTGGTTTTTCATCATGGACAATTCTGCCCGATCAGAGCCATTCGCTGCTGTCTGGCACATGGCAGTGTGCGGATGTCTGGGAAGTGTGGTGGGACAGGTTAGGCCAGCCACATTGTCACTTCGTGAAGTGTGGGACGTGTGTTGGAGGTGAAACGTTTGCTAGAGCTATACACCATTATCTTCTTAAGTGGTGTGTGTGTGTGTGTGTGGTGTGTGTGTGTTTTTGTGTGTGGTGTGTGTGTGTGTGTGTGTGTGTGTGTGTGTGTTGTGTGTGTGTGTGTGTGTGTTTGCTTGTATGTTATGTGTGTATGTGTGTGTATGGGTGTGTGTATGTATGTGTGTGTGCGCGCGCAAATGCACATACACGCGTGTACACACACTACATTATTATGCATGGCATGTAGGGGTTCAAGCAGGCACGCATACAGACACACGGATAGAGAGGAAGACAGACAGATAGGCAAACACACGCACACACACACACGTACACACACACACGCACACGCAAAACCATACACACGCCACACACACACACGCACACACACACACACACCACACACACACACACACACACACACACACACACACACACACACACACACACACACACACACACACACACACACCGGAACAAGTTAACGAGGAAATAAATTCAAAACAACATTCCTGAAGAGATAAAAAGTGATTTGGAGTCCTGAAAACCCGAAATCATTATTATTTACACGTCTTCAAATACACGCTTACCCTCAGCCCCCCCCCCTTTTCATTTTAATGATTTATTTATTCATTAATGATTTATTCTTTTCATTTTTTGCTGTGATTTTTTTGTTTTACTCTGTTGGGATTTGAAAATAGAAACGTCACTTTATGTAACATGTATGCTTAAAACATATCCATAATAATTGATATTTTTCATGTCAAATGTAACACTATCAATCCTCGACAGGCGAATGAATGATAGGGGACAGGAGGGGCAGTCTTGTTGTCTTGAAGCCAACATCTGAATGCAGCAATTCAGCAGAGATAAAGAGGGCACTAAAGTTTGTTGGGTGCAAAAAGGTCCTTTCGTTTTTTTTCTAAAAGAGAGAGAGAGAGAGAGAGAGAGAGAGGAGAGAGAGAGAGAGAGAGAGAGAGAGAGAGAGAGAGAGAGAGAGAGAGAGAGAGAGAGAGAGGGTATTTCGTCATCGTCTGGTCGGTCCTCTTGGTGCTGTAAATTGAAGGTTGGTGGCGGAGTAAGATGTGACAATGACTGAATTGGCTGTTTTATAATTGTTCATGTTATCCTGTCACTTTGTCTGTCTGTATGTCTGTGTGTGTGTCTGTATGTGTCTGCCTGCCTGCTTGTCTGTCTGTCTGTCTGTCTGTCTGTCTGTCTGACTCTTTCTCTATGAATGTGTGTGTGTGTGTGTGTGTCACTCTCTCTCTCTGGCTGCCAAGCCCTTTACTTCCTTCCTCCCCTTCCCTCACCCCAACCTCCTGCATCTAAATAAATGCAAAAACTTACAAATAAAACAGCACAAAAACCATACTTCTTTCACCCTGAAAATACGTGTGTCAAAAGTGCCTTTCTTGCAAGACACGCACGCAACCTACATAGCCTTCTTTGTCTTTCTCACTTTACCCCCACCCCCCTCACCCCCCTAAAAAAAAAACACACCACTCCAAGAGAGACGATCGATTACAGTGCACACGACAGTTGAGAAGAAAAGCTTTGGAGAATAACGATTACAGTGAACTGAGAATCCGTTAACAGCAAACACAGCTAGCTTCACAAAAGCAAGATTTTGCAGAGAAACAAGCACAAACAAACGAACAAACAAAATAATAGAGGGATAGCCTAGTGGTTAAAACATTGCACTCGAAATCTGACGATCTGAGTTCGAATCCAGTTCAAGGGGATTTTCCCCCCTGGAGTTAACATCAGTGTAGACTCCACTCTCATCAAAAGTCTTTCGGATGGGACTATAAACTGAGGTCCAGTGTGTGAACGCACGCTGAACATCTTGCACTCACGTTAAATTCTGTTCCGCTGTTCGAAAGAGTAGGCCTTTGTGTGCCGGTGGGAAGAGATGACAAAATTTACAAAACTGCATACACATGGAGACTGGATGTAAAAAAGCAGATGAGTGCCTGTTTCATTATCGTCTATATAAAAGAATAGATTTAAAAAATACAAACAGAACAGATAAAAATACAGAACTTTCCTTCTTACGCTTTTGTTATATCTTCCCAAAGAACCCAAGACCTAAAAGAATTGAAAGAGAAAGAAAAATACATCGCTTTTTTTCAAACTGAGACCTAGATGAAAAAAACGAAGAAAGAAAGAAGAAGGCCGAAAGAAAATACAGAAAGAATGTAAGAAAGAATTCGAAATTAAAGAAAGTGAAAGGAAACAAAAAAAGGAAGGAATGGAAGGAAAGAAAGACAAAGTGAGAATGGAAGAAAGGAAGAAGAAGAAAGAAAGAAGGAAGAAAGAAAGGAAGAAGAAAGAAAGAAAGAAAGAAAGAAGGAAAGAAAGAAGGAAAGAAAGAAAGAAAGAAAGACGGACAGAACCAGAAAAGCAAAGAAATGGAATACAGTTTATAAACTGAATTAAATTTTGTTTCATTCAACTTCAAAAAGACTTTATCGTCAACAGAAAAATGCATAAACAGGAAAATGGAAGATGAGGTACCTTGTTTGAAACAATCCTCCCCCCTCCCCTCAAAAAAAGAAAGAGAAAAAGAGAGGACTAAACAATGATCAAAAAGAAGCCGACAATGGTGGCGGAGAGAAAGAAGAGAAAAAAGGAGGGCGGGGGGGGGGGGGGGGGGCTCAAGCGGAAGAAGAAATAAGATAGCACCCCAAAATGTGCGAACACAGAGAAACTGAAAGACGAAACCAACCTATCTTCTTCTGCTTCGTACAACGCTTAGACGGCAACTATTGTTGTTGTCATATGAGCGAAACTGCGTTGCGCTGCCGTTAAGCGCCTGATAAATCAGGCCTTACACATTTCACTTCAGTGTGGGAGGAAAATGTTATCTTTTAAGTCTTTCTAGGAAAAAAGGCAGGAGAATGGACCTAGAAGGCAGAAAATAGACAAGAAGGAGGTGATTGGAAAAAAAGAACAAGGCAGAAACATAAAGAGAGACAGAAAAGAGGGAATTTCTAGCATAGAACTTCCAGGAGGCGGGGGTGGTATTTATACTGACAGGCCCTTGGCATTTCACAAAGGGAAAAGCAGGTATGTGAAAGCAGGTTCAGCCTCTTTGGGGACACATTGGAGGAATGTGGCGTACTGCTGTGGTGTTGATCTCCAGTATCAGGACAACAGACAAAAGCAGTATTGACCATTTTCATCTTTACTCCCCAATTCATAACGTCATTTATTTTATGTTTATGTTCATATGTGTTTAGGTGTTTGGTAAAGTTTTTTTTTGTTTTTTTTTTTTTGCTTTTTTTTTTTGGGGGGGGGGGTGTCGATGGAGACAACCAACTCTATGATATAAACTAAAACTTTGACCGAGTCCTTCTAAAACCTTAGTTAACTTAAAGACATCTACCCAACCTTGTCCTTGTAGCTGCTCTATCGATAGTGCTGAACACTTTCCCCTACCGTTTATAATCGTTTTTTAAATGATGAAAGCTTATCCTAAAAAAAATTGTTGTTCCTTGGATAGAGCTTTCAGGTACCAATAGTGATGATTCTGCATATATACCGCTTTTACCCACTATAAGGGAGCCGTATTCCGACCTCGGAGATGAAAAAAGATTTTAAAAGTGATACTTTCTTGTTTAATTGATCATTATCTAAACACACGTTAAAAGCATGCATTAAAACCTCTGATCATAGTGATCAACCCTGAGGACTCAGACATGTTTACAGAAGGAAGATTTCTGCAATAGAACACTATTTATTGTGCCAAAAATGCACAGGACTGAAGACACTTCTTTAATGTCGATGTTTGCAGTTTTCTCTCCTTGTGACAGTGTTGATTTGTTTCATCATTTTCGTTTCTGTCCTGGCTAAGTGGCAAGGGAATGAAAAAAAAACCACAAAAAACTTTCAAATATTTGATGCTCTTATTCCAGTTTGGCCAGATCGATGCACAAAACTGAACAGGAATGAAGGTGTGTGTGTGTGTGTGTGTGTGTGTGTGTGTGTGTGTGTGTGTGTGTGTGTGTGTGTGTGTGTGTGTGTGTGTTGTGTGTGTGGGAGTATGTGTGTGTGGTGTGTGTGTGTGTGTGTGTGTGTGTGTGTGTGTGTGTGGTGGTGTGTGGTTGTGTGGGTGTGTGAGAGTGAGAGAGAGAGAGAGAGAGAGAGAGAGAGGAGTGAGTGAGAGAGAGTGAGGAGTGAGTGTGTTGTGTGTGTGTGTGTGAGGAGAGAGAGAGAGAGAGAGAGAGAGAGAGAGAGAGAGAGAGAGAGAGAGAGAGAGAGAGAGAGAGAGAGAGAGAGAGAGAGAGAGAGAGAGAGAGAGAGAGAGAGAGAATATGTGTGTGTGTTTACATCTCAATAATCTGCCTAAGCAGCCATAACATGATGCTCTCTTATTGGGGCCCGACAGAAATAACTTCCATTTTTCTAACTGAAGAAGGAGGGGTGGAGGATAGCTGGTGGTTAGAGCGGTGCACCTGCAATCGGAGGGCCCGGGATCGATCCCAGGTGTCAGCTACCACTGAAATACTTGTTCAGGGGGTATTTCCCCCTGGAGTTGACATCGGCGCCGACTCCATTCCCCTGAAAGTCTTTTGGATGAGACTATAAACCGAGGTCCTGTGTTCGAACGCATAGAGAACATCTTGCGCACATGTTAAAAACCCGGTCTGCTTTTCGGAAGAGTAGGCCACTATGCGCCGGTGGGAACTGATGTCTATCTGTCTGTCTGTCTGTCTCTGTCTGTCTGTCTGTCTGTCTGTCTGTCTGTCTGTCTATCTATCTATCTATCTATCTATCTATCTATCTATCTATCTATCTATCTATCTATCTGTCTATCTGTCTATTTATCTACCTACCTATTTAAAAAAAAACTGCTGAGTTAGTTGTTTTTCAGACAGGTTTCTGGCAACTTTACCTTGTTACTTTTTCAGTTGCATGATTTTTTGATCCCTTCGTGAGACATTTTGCAGCACAAACAACATCATGCTTCTAGCATTGCTTGAAAACAAAGTCATCCATAATTCTGTTCTTTGCGAGAAAAAAAAAGAAAAAAAAGGAGAAAAAAAGAAAAAAATAGAAGAAAATCTAAAAAGCAGAGCACACACTCTCACCCCCACCCACCCCTCCCCGCCATCCCGAAATAAACAAAAAGCAGACAAATTCAAGAGGAGCTTTAACAGCAAAAACGAGGACTCACAATAACAAAAACGACAATTAATAACAACAATAGTCATAGTGACGATATATAACAAAGTCTACGGCAATATCAACAACTACAAAACATGCGGGGGAAAAAAGACAAGAGAGAAACAAAAACATAAAAATGTGCATAGCAAAATACAGTCAAATCGGAGTTGTAGCCCTTCCCGTCAACTGCGTGACGTCAAATGAATGACGTCAATGAGGCACGCGCTGATTGGCTATTAGTCAGAAATAGATTCGAAGCTGTTCACTGTGATTGGAAAATAATTATGATTGATGGTGTGACTGCAACAAGAATATCTCAACAGTGTGTGTGTGAATATCAAACATGTCTGACGCCGATCATAGTTCTGTAGTGTAACGTTTTTTGGTGTTGGTTTTTTGTGTGTTTTTGTTTTTGACCTTTTGGGTTTTTTTGGTGGCAGTATTGCTCTTGAGTCTTTCGCAGATAGAATAATGAGAACAAAGCTTCTGGTGATGTTGGAATAAAAAAAAAAGCGCGCGCGCGCGCGTGTGTGTGTGTGTGATAGAGAGAGAGAATGAATGAATGAATGATTGAATAATCTTTATTTTTCAAGAGAG
>CM060316.1:4137378-4149878 GCA_030674155.1 Stramonita haemastoma | reverse complement strand
GGAGAGAGAATGAATGAATGATAAATGATGAGTGAATAACTTTATTTTTAATGGTTACAGAGTAAGTATGTACATACTTTTCCCATCCTCCCTTGCCCTGATTAGGGACTATGTATTTAAAAAAAAAATACCACACACACAATCACCAACAACAGTTCAACCTATGATTAAAAAAATATAGGTATGCATTTAAGAAACACACAATCCCCACTGGGTACATTAATAATTATTTTTTTCTAAAGAGATAAATATGTATTCAACAAACCTTAATCTCCAACTGACTCAAACCTTAATGTCAAGACAGATGCATTGATAATCATTAAGTAAATCAAATAGATTAAAATTAGAAGAAAAAATAGAGAAAACAGCAGAAAGAGCAACCCAAGCAACAAAAATATATATCAAGACATTTTCACATATCTTTCTTACTTTAAAACAAAGAGAGGAGAGAGAGAGAGAGAGAGAGAGAGAGAGGAGAGAGAGAGAGAGAGAGAGAGAGAGAGAGAGAGAGAAGAGAGAGAGGAGTCAACTAATTCTCACCTGAAATGCGACTGCATCATCTACTGGTATGAACTAAAGTAGCTGTGTACAAGTAATGTTAAATAAAAAAGTTAAGTTAAAGTCTGTCCCGAGCCTAAGGCTCATCAGGCCGGTGCTTATCCCGGTTTCTGTGGCGTTAAGCGACTGAGAGTCATAGACTCCCCCTTGGATAGGACGCCAGTCTATCACAGGGTTAACCCCCAACAGAAGGTTGGTACCCCTTTTACACCTGGGTGGGGTGAGAAAATAGCCGTAAAGTGCCTTTTCCAAGGGCACAACGCCATAGCGGAAAGCTGGGATCGAACCCGCAACCTTTAGATTACGAGTCCAACGCCCTAACCACTAGACTACAGAAAAAAAGGGAAAAAAAAGAAGGTAAAAATGTTCCCACAATCTATGTGGTCGTAGCAGAGAGAGGCATCAGAGACCTCAGCTTCTCTAGGGTCCAGCATATTGAGGGCGGTGCCCATCTCCTCTCCCTCGCTGCTTTACCTTCCCTGACCCTAAAAAGAGGGCAGGTACCCATTTACGGCTGGGTGAACTAGAGTATTGTACTGAAGCCAAGGCGCGCAAACGGTCATTCATTCACTTGATAACCACGCTCGATGCTGCTTACGTAACTTTATCTTGGGGAAAGCGAGTGCTCTGACCACTGAACTACCCCGTCCTTGCACTGGTAATAACAAGTCTTTAGGTGAATGGCAGGAGGTCAATGAAGAAAGCCATCAGCTATCTTATATCAGTATTAAACGCCGATTACTGGTTTTTTTCTTCGTAATAAAATACAGACATACACAGAGGATGTGAAAAAAGATTTCAAGCAGGGATGTACATGGGTGCATGCACACATGCGCGACCACACACACCTACACAAACACACACACACATACACACGCACGCACGCACACACACACGCACGCACGCACACACGCACACACACTCACGCACACACGCACGCACACACGCAACACACACACACACTCACAACGGGTGCATGTGTATGAATGTCTGATCACAGATGTATTTATGCATTATGACTTGTGTCTTCGTGAATATATCCATGTGTGTAGTTGGGAGGGGGGGGGGGGGGAGCTTTTACAGTTACTTCTCGCAGTATATGCATTACGCACATGCACACACTATCGATTACATGTCTTCATCCAACTTTCTCCACTTCTACCTCCTTCCTCCCTCCCTGCCCCTGACCCTAGGTCCTGTGGGATAGGACACGAGGAGGCCAGAATTACCTCCCCTGGCATGACTGCTTCCGTACTGCTGTGTCTGAAGTTGCACCAGAGAAGTCAGCAGAAGTCAGTTGCTTTGATAGCTATTTTGTTCAGTCTTTCTGAAATGGTGTTGTTAGATATGACGTCGTAGTAACGTATGCAATTTTTCCCTGTCCACTGCAAAAACTGACCACTGCTAGGGTAAAAATTGGGTCTTTTCTTTGATTTTTTTTTTAGTTTTTGAAGAGAAAACTGTATAACCTGCACCCTTCACCTACGCCCTAGTCATGTAAACGTTAGGGGCAACACTGAAAATTTTGCAACCAGCATCCTCCACTACATGTGGTTCTTTGCTTTCCGTAGTATGTCGTTCTTTTTCTCTCTGTCTGTGTGTCTGTCTGTCTGTGTGTCTGTCTGTCTGTCTGTCTCTGTCTGTCTCTGTCTGTCTGTATCTCTCTCTCTCTCTCTCTCTCTCTCTCTCTCTCTCTCTCTCTCTCTCTCTCTCTCTCTCTCTCTCTCTCTCTCTCTCTTATCTTATTTTATTTAATTTTTAGTTTTCTTGTAGTATCTCTCCCCCCCCCTCCAATAAGGATATTAGTTAATCCCCCCCCTTTTTTTATCCAAATGTATGATTTATATCACATGTATATCTTGACAGTGTGGTGGATTGATGTTTTAGTTTTTTATTTATTTTAGTTGGTATGCGTAAAGTTTATGTTTAGTATCTTTTCAACTTGATGTATCCTGAAAGGGCGGGGACTGGATGTAAAAAGCACACGAGTGCTTATCATTATCTCGAATAAAATACTTTGCCTTGCCTTGCTTGCCTTGCCTTGCCTTGTCTTTCTCTCTGCGTGCGTGCAGTGCATGTGCGTACGTTTGTAAGTAGTAAGTAAGTAGTAAGTAAGTAAGTAAGTAAGTAAGTAAGTAAGTAAGTAAGTAAGCATGCAAGCAAGCAAGCAAGCAAGCAAGCAAGCAAGTAAGTAAGTAAGTAAGTAAGTAGTGTGTGTGTGTGTGTGTGGTGTGTGTGTGTGTGTGTGTGTGTGTGTGTGTGTGTGTGTCTGATTCACTTTAAAAAAATTCTCTTTCGTTTTGGTTCTCCATTTTCTTGTTTATTTCTTCCCCTGATCTCTTGTCCTCTGGGTCATAAAGTGTAATGATTCGGTGTGTGATGGTGGTGGGGAGTTTAGAAGGTCGGTTAAAACCAGCTTGATGGTGAAATTAAGGAGGGGGGGGGGGGGTGTGTGGTGCGTGTTTGTGCGTATGCATGTGTTGTAAGCATGCGTGAGTGTTTGTGTGTGTGTTTGTGATGTGTGTGTGTGTGTGCAGCATACGCACGTACGCTTTCATACGTGTACCTACTTTAAAAGGTAGTTTTGCGTGTATGCACATATGCGTGTGGGTATAACCACCTGCAAACATGTGTACATTTTTCTGCGTGTAAATGAATGCAAGGATGCTTGCATGGTGTGTGGTGATGTGGTGTGTGTGTGTGTGTGGTGTGTGTGTGTGTGTGTGTGTGTGTGTGTGTGTGTGTGTGTGATGTGTGTGTGAGTGTGTGTGTGTGTGTGAGTGTGTGGTGTGTGTGTGTGGTGTGTGAGCGTGTGTGTGGTGTGTGTGTGGTGTGTGAGTGTGTGGTGTGTGTGTGTGTGTGTGTGTGTGTGTGTGTGTGTGTGTGTGTGAGTGTGTGTGTGTGGTGTGTGTGTGTGTGTGTGTGTGTGTGTGTGTGTGTGTGTGTGTGTGTGTGTGTGTGTGTGTGTGTGTGTGTGTGTGTGTGTGTGTGTGACAAACAGACAGACAGAGACAGAGATAGACAGAAGCAGGACATACAGACAAAGTAAGTTAAAGAAAGAAAGAAAGATACGAGAGATTGTTTCCCTGCTGCTCTTTTTATTGTTGTCCTTTTGTTGGCTTTTTGTTTGTTGGTTTTGCTGTTGTTTTCTTTTGTTTTGTGTGTGTGTGTGTGTGTGTGTGTGTGTTGTGTGTGTGTGTGTGTGTGTGTGTGTGTGTGTGTGTGTGTGTGTGTGAGTGTGTGTGTGTGTGTGAGAGAGAGAGAGAGAGGGAGATAGAGAGAGAGTGTGGTATTGTTATTGTTGTTGTTCTTGTTGTTATTGTTGTTGTTCTTGTTGTTATTGTTTTCTGTTGTTTTATTTTAGGTTTTTGGGTGTGTTTTTTTTTTGGGGGGGAGGTGTTCCTTACTCCAAATGCCATCCCTTTCTTGCCTGTCCATTTCTTTTCCACTGTTCTGCTGCTCTTTTTCCATTGAGTCTCTTTTCCTGCAAAGTCGTCAGCTGTACTGGATGGGGGAGGGGGTTGTCTTAGTGAGGAGAGTGCAGATGACAGATCAGAGAACAATGAAATCTTCACATTGTAGGCTATTTACTGCCTTAAACATGTGCACTCTGCTGCTTCAGTTTGTTTTGGTTTTTTTTTTCATATAAGAACATTAACGGTATGCTTGCTTGTGCGTATATGTTAACACATAATAATATACATGCATGCATGCATGCGTGTATGAGAGAGAGACAAGGCAAGGCAAGGCAAGGCAAGGCAAAATTCTTTTATTCGAGGATAATAGATAAGCACTCGTGTGCTTTTTTACATCAGTCCCGCCCTTTTCAGGGATAACATTAAGATAGAAAAAAATAAAAATAATAGCCACAACTACACAACAACAATTATAATGATCCAAATACCAAAAGTAAGGAACCATACCAAGTATCAAACAGGCAAGAAATAACACAGAGATACAATACTAAGGTAATGTTATAAAAGTCACTCATTCAGAAACGAAAAAGAAGTAAGAATCAATGATAATTTTGATTTGAATAAAGGAAAATAAACAAAAACAAAACAAACAAAAAACAAAAACAAAACAAAACAACAAAAAAGCGCAATAATTAAAGAGCAGAGAGAGAGAGAGAGAGAGAGAGAGAGAGAGAGAGAGAGAGAGAGAGAGAGAGAGAGAGAGAGAGAGGAGAGAGAGACAGACAGACAGACAGACAGACAGACAGACAGACAGACAGACAGACAGACAGACAGACAGACAGACAGACAGACAGACAGACAGAGAGTTCTAAAGGTGACTGCTCGCATAACGTACACATGCACTCGCACGTGTGCACACTATCGATTACCTGTCTTCCCTTACTTCTTCACCTAAACTTTCTCTGTACGTTTCTTTCCCCCCCCCCCTATGTCCTCCTTCCACCACCCCCACCCCCACTCACTGTGACCCTTTTATTTGAGAGAGTCGGGGATATGAGGAGGCCCTACTTACCTCCCCTGCCGTTGCTGCTTCCGGTGTTGTCTGGAAGTTGCAGAGGAGAAGTTGGCAGAAGTCAGGTCTGTTGCTGCACAACGCTTAGTCCTCCCATGTCACCTTAAGCATTATCGTCTCCCGCTATATTATTATCAGCCCTACTTTTCTCCTCTTCACGATGAAAAAACCCACTAACAACTGCTGTGGAGTTTTTGTATGTAAGGTTTTACAGTGGAAGGGAAAATTGGGTGGTCCACCACCACCATCACACTAAACACACACATACATACATACACAAACACGCACAGACACACAAGCACGCATGCACACACGCACGCACACACGCAGGCACGCACGCATACACACACGCACGCACGCACGCACGCACGCAAGCAGATATGCACACATACATTTTTTGCATGTTACATTTTACACCACTTAAATTAAGTCACGGCAGATTTCTCTGCGTCAAAATTCGGGCTGCTCTTCCCGGGGAGAACACAGTGGAACACAATGAATGTTGAAAAAATTCATAACTTGAGGGCTTTTTCATGTCTTGTGAGGTTTGACTATTATTTTCATTGAGGATTTTCCGAAACAAATTTAGATCATTTCCTTTAAAACACCGTAATTTTTTTATTTACAAAATTAGATTGATATTTTCTACATTCCTATTTGACATTTTTTTTATATTCAAGGGTAGCAGTTTTTACTTTCTCATCAAAACATTGGTTAGAATTCATTTTGGCTATCACGTGTGATATTTTAAAAATGCTTTTTTTTTGCCTGCAAGCAAAGTTAAACCGAAAAACAAAAAGAAAACCTAAATAAACAAAGAGCGAGAGAGCGAGAGAGCGAGGGGAGAGAGAGAGAGAGAGAGAGAGAGAGAGAGAGAGAGAGAGTCCATCTCGGTCAGCATGTATTGATGTCCATAAAATGTGTTTTCCTTTAACCTCAATCCGAAATGAAAGATGGTGTACCTTCAGACCTCTGCTCTAAATAACAACAACTGGAAAAACACATTCTATTGTTAAGGCGTTGACGTGTAAAAGGCAGTTCTTTCGAAAAGAATATTTGGTTTTTTTCTTCCTCTTTTTTTTATATAGAAATACAGGAGATAAGTTCATAGCGTCAAAAAATACAAATGTGAACAAACCCAATTGCACACACACACACACAACACACACACACACACACACACACACCGTGCGCGCGTGCGCGCGTGCGCGTGCATACACACACACACAGACATACACACACACACAAAACTAAAACCTTTACCGGTGTGCCTTTTTGTGGTTTCATTTTTCTGGTTTCGATTTTGGTAGGGTTTTTCTTTTTTGACAAACTCTCGATTTCCTAGGCTAAAAGTCTGCTATTCTAATCACCTAGCGAATTTGACAAATGGCTATTCCAATTTATTGTCAACTTAATGTAGAAAACAAACAAACAAATATTAAATTATGTACTTGAATCAAAGTCTTTGCTTGATTGAGGGTTGGTAGTCTGAAAGCTCGGTTGTTGTCAGTATTGAAATGTTTCGTGTAACTATGGCTGTTTTAGATCAGCAGAGAACTTATTGACCACTGATGAAAATGGCCTCAGCAATAGTGCAGGGTCTGTTTTTGATGGTAGTCCAATTTGTTTGTTTATTTATTGTTGTTTTATTTCGAAGATAATGGAATTAGCGCTCGTGCGGTTGTTGTTGGTTGTTGTTTTTTTTACATCTAGTCCCCTTGTGTATACGTTTTATAAGTGTTGTCATCCGTTCCCACTGGCACACACGTGTGCGCAAGATGTTCCCAATATCCATAATATACTGGTAGCTATCCTCCATGGACCAGCAGTATTTTAGTATTTGACCCTGTACGCGTCTTTTCATGAAGAATTTCATTTATTTAATTAATTTTATTCTTCTATTTCGAGGATAATGGAAAAAGCACTCGTGTGTTATTTTACATCCAGTCCCCAAGAACGGAAGACGAGACATACTGAAGTCAGAGCACAAAAAATGTGACTCCCAAAATGATTAATTGGTTTTTGTTGTTTGACGCTGGCGATGTAAAAAGTGGCGATTCTCGTACACCTTGCGTGCTGTCCAATTGTGTTGATGAAATTGCATTGGCGCGCGGCGTTTAATTCCTGGCTCTTTGATTCCAGTTTGTTTCCGCACTTGACGTGTTTGCCTTGTGGTTTTGTTTGTCTGCCTTGTTCATTGGATTGGTTTTCCTGTCTGGTAAAAAAAAGGGAAGCCAATAACAAATCCATTTTTTGTCTTTGCTGTCCTCCCTTCCCCTCTATTTTCCCCCTCCCCCTTCCCTCTGTCTCTAAAGCCAACAGCTCTTCTGATTTCTTTATAATTCAGTTGCACGCGAGGTTAATAAAATGCTAAACTTGTGTTGTTAGGTTGTTTTGGGTTGGGTTTTTTTTTTTCATTCGCTTGAAAACCATTTTATGTGTGTGCTCTTTTCTTCGTAGGAAGATGAATGTGTTTTGCTATTTAATTATCTCAGTGTGTGTGTGTGCGTGTGCGTGTGCGTGTGCGTGTGTGTGTGTGTGTGTGTGTGTGTGTGTGTGTGTGTGTGTGTGTGTGTGTGTGTGTGTGTGTGTGTGTGTGTGTGTGAATCTCCGTGTCTCCGTATGTCTGTCTGTCTGTTTCTCTGTGTGTGTATCTGTCTGTCTGTCTGTCTGTCTGTCTCTGTCTGTCTGTCTGTCTGTATTTCTCTCTCTCTGTGATATTTCTTTTAACACCAGTGCCATCATATATTTTCCTTAGTGTTATTCCTTAGAGTAAACTTGGGCAGCTTCAGTCTTTAGTAGCATGCCATAAATCCTATTGACCCTGTCCTTCTTTCCCTGTTCAATGCGTCAGATTTATCCCCAAGTTGGAATGTGGCTGCCTTAATGGTTGGGCAATCCAATCCAATTATGTTGCTTATAGCCCCGCCGACCACATAGGCCATATCAGGGCTATCACTTCGTTATATTTTAAAACTCGTATTAAAAGTGTGCGACTATGTACAGTTTAAAACGAGGTATAAAACCAACTCATCTGTACTGTCCTTGCTTGTATCGACGCCCCGGCCAACCATAAGGGTCAGCCCAGGACGGCCACCGCATCGTGGGAAAACCCACATCGATCACACTTAAAACGAGATAAAACCAAACCAGATTCCTTAAAACATGGTCGTATACGCAAAATCTCACCAATGGTGAACCTCAGAAATGTAGCCGAGGAATGAAACAAGGAAAACCAACACAAAATGTTCCTCTATTCTTTTCTCCTTTATTTTGTTTGTTTTAGTTTGGGTTGGTTTGGGTTTTTTTTTTTATCCCCTTTCTGTTCTTTCTTCTGGATTTTTTTCTGCGTTTTTAAAATTATTTTCCTTTTTTGTTTTTGTTTTTTCCTCTCTCTCTGTTTCTGTCTGTCTCTTTGGCACTGTCTGTGTGTGTCTCCCCATCTGAGAAAATGAAATTTCTTTATCGTTTTATCTCTGTGTCTGTCTCTCGCTGTCCACTCTCCCCAAAAGTCCTTCGGATGAGACTTTAAACCGAGGCCCCGTGTGCGAACGCACGCAGAACATCTTGCGCACACATTAAATCCTGTTCCGCTTTTCGTAAGAGTAGGCAATCGTGTGCCGGTGGGAACAGATGACATTTACAAAACTGCATACACACGGGGACTGGATGTAAAAAAGCACAAGAGTGCTTATCCCATTATCCTCGATATAAAAGAGTAAATCAAATCAAATCTGTCTCTCTAGCTCTGTCTTTCTCTCTCTCTGTCTTTCTCTCTCTCTCTTGTCTGTCTCTCTGTATGCCTCTCTCTGTGTCTCTCTCTGGTCAGACTGGTCATCCACCTCAGTCTGTATCCACTACTAAGCTATGGTTGTTCTGAGTGGGAAGCTTGTCAGGGCGTGGTGTCCTTGGGTTTGTATACAACAGGCGCCAGTGAAGGGAACCAGCAGCTGATTTGGACTTTTCTTTGTTTGTAGAGGTTACATGGTTTAATGTCATAGTTCCCTGTACCATACGTTCCGCAAGCCTGCTTCAAATGTCACCAGGCAGGTCCAGGGGGACGGATAGCCTAGTGGTCAGAACATTGCACTGGCAATTTGACGACCCGGGTTCGAGTCCGGTCGAGGAAATTTTTTTCCTGGAATTAACATCAGTGCTGACTCCACTCTCCCCAAAAGTCCTTCTGATGAGACTTTAAACCGAGGCCCCGTGTGCGAACTCACGCAGAACATCTTGCGCACACGTTAAATCCTGTTCCGCTTTTCGTAAGAGTAGGCCATCGTGTGCCGGTGGGAACAGATGACAATATTTACAAAGCTGCATACACACGGGACCGGATGAAAAAAGCACATGATTGCTTATTCTGTTATCCTCGATATAAAAGAATAAATAAATAAATAAAATAAATAAATAAATAAATAATCACAAGGGAAGCGGAAAGTAGGCGACCAAAACAGACTGGCGCAGAAGCATTGAAGCAGAGACGAAGGCAGCCGGAATGACGTGGGCCGAGCTGAAGAGGATCTCCCAGAACCAGTCTGTTGGAGGGGTGTTGTTGTGGCCCTTTGTTCCCCAGGGAATGCATAGGCACAAGTCAAGTCAAGCCCCTGTGCACTCTGAGTTTTGGAATGTGACCCGTGAAAACGACTGTGGATATGGTTTTTGTTGTGATTACGACTGTGGATATGGTTTTTGTTGTGATACGACTGTGGATATGGTTGAGTGTTGTCAGAAAGACTGTGGATATGGTTGAGTGTTGTCAGAAAGACTGTGGATATGGTTGAGTGTTGTCAGAAAGACTGTGGATATGGTTGAGTGTTGTCAGAAACACTGTGGATATGGTTTTTGTTGTATAACGACTGTGGATATGGTTTTGTTGTGATTACGACTGTGGATATGGTTTTTGTTGTGATTACGACTGTGGATATGGTTTTTGTTGTGATTCGACTGTGGATATGGTTTTTGTTGTGATTACGACTGTGGATATGGTTATGTTGTTGTGATACGACTGTGGATATGGTTTTTGTATGTGATTACGACTGTGGATATGGTTTTGTTGTGATTACGACGTGGATATGGTTTTTGTTGTGATTACGACTGTGGATATGGTTGAGTGTATGTGATATACGACTATGGAATGGTTGAGTGTTGTGATTACGACTGTGGATATGGTTGAGTGTATGGATTACGACTGTGGATATGGTTGAGTGTTGTGATTACGACTATGGATATGGTTGAGTGTTGTGATTACGACTATGGATATGGTTGAGTGTTGTGATTACGACTGTGGATATGGTTGAGTGTTGTGATTACGACTGTGGATATGGTTGAGTGTTGTGATTACGACTATGGATATGGTTGAGTGTTGTGATTACGACTGTGGATATGGTTGAGTGTTGTGATTACGACTGTGGATATGGTTGAGTGTTGTGATTACGACTATGGATATGGTTGAGTGTTGTGATTATGACTGTGGATATGGTTGAGTGTTGTCAGAAACACTGTAGATATGGTTGCGTGTTGTGAGATTGGACCGATAGGAATAGAAGTTGCAGAATTGAGAGGTCATAGAAGATGATACGCCCCCTCCCCCTTCCCGAAAGAAATAAAGACAGAAAGAGAGAAGGGATGAAGGACGGAAAGAATGAATGAAGGATGAACGAACGAAATAAAGACAGAGAGACATACAGACAGACATACAGACAGACAGACAGACAGACAGACAGACAGACAGACAGACAAACAGACAGACAGGAAAAATAGAGAAGGAAAGAAAGGAAGAAAGAAAGGAAGGAAGAAAGGAAAGAAAAGAAAGAAAGAAAGGAAGAAAGAAATAAAGAGAGAAAGAAACAAAGGGAGAAAGAAAGAACGAACGGAAAAACGAAAGAAAGAAAGAATGGTAAAAGGAAAGAAAAAGAGAAAGAAAGAAGGCAGAAACAAGAAAAGAAAGAAAGAAATTACAAACTAGTTGACCAACTTAACAAGTTCATTTCAAAAGAAAACAGGAAAATAAGCAACATGTTAGCTTCTATCGTAACTACCAACCAACCAACCAAACAAAAACAAAGGGAAAGTAAGAAACTGTCCTCTACTGTAACTCTACTTGAAAAAAAAAAAACTTCTGAGTTTTGTTTCATCGTTGTCCTAGGCCAGAACCAGCAGTCTGTAGGCAGTGATTAATGAGATTAGGCCGGCGGTAGGCCACCAACCAAAGGCGACTCTATGATGCTGATTGAACACTTCGGCAGAAAACCTCTCTGCTTGAACATATCGAGACGAAGTGATGTAAGGAACATGAGACTGTAAACCGAGGCCCAGTGTGCGAACGCTTGCAGAATACTTTGCGCATACGTTAAATCATGTTCCGCTTTTCGGAAGAGCAGGCCAATGTGTGCCGGTGGGAACAGATTACAAAATTGACAAAACTGCATACATACACAAGGGGACTGGATGTAAAACAGCACATGAGTGCTTATTCCTTAGCCTCGATATATAAGAATAAATAAATAAATGAATGAATAAATAAATAGATAGATAAATATAAATAAGTACGTATACATGTATGCTTACTTTCACCACACTAACAGCAATGCTAACTTGACAGCTCGCGACTTTCACATGGACTTCCTTTTTAATGTCAGCTCCTTCTAAACACTCTTGCAATGCCAGAAAAGTCTTCTTCTGCACGGCTTCAAACTAATGTGACTACATCTAAGCCTACTGCTTGCATGTCCAAAGTTCCTCATGCCTGTCTTACTGCTAGCTGTGTCGTTATCAGCTCTCCTCTCTCTCTCTCACGGCATATTCTTCTTCATCTCTCCTCTCTCGTACCCCCTCCTCCTCCTCTTCCACTACCCCTTCCTCCTCCTTCTTTATCTCTCTCCTTTCTTTCCAAAGCCTGCTTTCTTCTTCCTTCATGCTTCCATTTCTTGAACGGGGGAAAAAACCTTTGCAGTACACTTTTTGTCAAGCCTCTTGGTCGAGGTGTCTTCCTTCGATCTCAACTTTCACCTCTTATCTAATAACATCCGCACGGGGGTGGTGTATGTAAAGGGAAGGGATGGGGTGGGGGGCGGGGAGGGGTGTTCAGGGGAGAGGGTGGAAGTGTTGGAATTGAGAGATCGAAGATGAGAGTGTATAAAATGTAGCATAGGGTGTGTGTGTGTAAGCGCGCGCGCGCGCGCGCGCGCGCGCGCGTGTGTGTGTATATGAGTGTGCGTGCGTGCGTGCGTGTGTGTGTGTGTGTGTGTGTGTGTGTGTGTGTGTGTGTGTGTGTGTGTGTGTGTGTGTGTGTGAAACTGAGAAAGAGAGAGAGAGAGAGAGAGAGAGAGGGGGGGGGGCAGACAGAGAGACAAACAGACAGACAGACAGACAAACAGGCACAGACTGACAGAAAGATAGACAGAGACAGAAACACAAACTAAGACAGAAATACACATAGACAGACAGAAGAA
>CM060316.1:4122378-4134878 GCA_030674155.1 Stramonita haemastoma | reverse complement strand
ACTAAGATCAGAAAAAAACGCTAATTAGTTGCATCGTTGACCTTATTCCCAGGATGATTTCAGGGAGCAGCTAATAAAGGTGATCTTCTTCTTCTTGCTACTACGTCACGAAGCTTCTGACGTCACCTCCTCCTTCCTTAAAGAGATGGTAAAAATCAGGCTGCCCTCTGGTGACCCTACGTCTCCATTTTGTTGTTGCTACTACTGCATCTACTTCATGAATCTCTGGCGTCACTCCCTCCTTAATGAAAGAGATCTTCAAAAAATCATCTGATGTAATCCCTAGAGCCCCTCCCCTCCTCAGCCCATCTCCCCCATTTTCTTTACCTTCTCATCTTCCTTAGCTGTCACGATATCTCATCTCACCTTCTGACCGATATAAGAAATAAAGTAAGAAAAAAAGTACAGGATTACGCAATCATCCAGCAAAAAGGAGTGGACTGATTGTGATTGGACATTTTGCCTGGAGTCTGGCGCCTGAAGCGTGTCATTCTGTCCGTCACTGCCGCTCCTTCCTCTTCTGCCTTCTGTCTTCCTCCACTCTGCTGCTGCTGTTCATTTCTCACAGCTGCACGTGCTGCCTGAGGTGTCTGTCTGACTACTGTCTGGTTCCATTGACTGCTCCTTTGCTGGTGTTGGTGTTGATGCTGCCTGGCTTCCTGAGGACAAGTTGGTGATTCCTTTCCTGGTGTGTGTGTGTTTTGGCGGAGTTAGTGGAGAATGGTGAGTACAGGAATTGTAATAGTTTAAGCAGATGTGTTGTTTTTGAGAGTTATTATAAAAACTTAAGTTGGTGGTGGTGGTGGTGGTGGTGGTGGTGGTGGTGGTGGTGGTGGTGGTGTGTGATGATGATGATGGATGATGATGATGATGATGATGATGATGATGATGATGATGATGATGATGAACAATAATGATGATGAATGATGAATTATGATGATCATGATCATGATCATGATGATTGGATTGATAAATGGAATGACTGGCAGGGAATAACATGAAGATGAGGGAGAAGAAGAAAAGAAAGGAAAAGAAGAAAAAGAGACATGTGAGCAAATTTTCCATCCTTGATGAAGACAAGCAGCATAGAACATACTAATCAATACCTGGGGTCAGAAGCAGAAAACAAGGATTACTACCTGACATCATTCTCTGAATTAACAACTCTGAACCCATTATGAAGACGCTCTCATCCCTACGTCATGATGTTCCCACGTCACACCCTTCTTAATGAAAGAGACACTAAAAATCATCTGCTGCAATTCCATCCCCCCCTCCTCTCTCCTTGCATCCTATCACCCCTCACATTCTCTCCTCACACCCTCTGACCGAGAAAAAAGAATCTGAGGATAAAAGCCCAGGCCTTGGAGCCAGCCGGCAGAAGGCGAGGAGTGATTGTGATTGCTCCTCTGTCTGGGGCCTGACTGCAGTGACGCATGAAGCGTGTCCTTCTGTCAATCACTGCCGCTCCTTCCTCTTCTGTCTTCCTCCACTTGCTGCTGCTGCTGCTGCTCATTTCTCATTCACACCTGCACGTGCAGCCTGAGGTCTTTTGTCTGAGGACTGTGTCTGTCTGACTGACTGTCTGATTCCATTGACTGTTCCTTTGCTGGTGTTGATGCTGACTGGCTTCCTGAAGACAAGTTGGTGATTGATTTTGCTGCTGGCGTGTGTGTTTCTTTGACTGAATTTGTATAATATGGTAAGTATGCGCTTTGTTAGCTGGTGTTTTATGATGATGATGATGATGATGATGATGATGATGATGATGATGATGATGATGATGATGATGATGATGATGATGATGATGATGATGATGATTGAAGATGAGAGAGAGAAGAAAGAAGAAGAAGAAGAAGAAGAAGAAGAAAGAAGAAGAAGAAGAAGAAGGAGAAGAAGAAAGAGAAGAAGAAGAAGAAGAAAAAAGAAGAAGAACAAAAAGAAAGAAGAAGAAGAAGACAACAACAACAACACAACAACAAAAGAAAAGAAGCATTAAAACTTTAAGCAGAAGAGCCTACAAGAATATTGATAATAAACATGATATGAACAAAGAGTAAATAATTTTTCTCTCTCTACTTTATAATATCTATATGTGGAGCTACACCTTGTTTCTTTTCTCCATGACAGCCCAGAGAGCTTGCCAGCTTGATTGATCCATAAGAGATTCTTGATGTGGATGCAATACACTATCATCTGTATTCGCTGAGTCATCTGCTTTTATTAGTCCAACCCTTCTCTTCCTGTGAAAACAGTAGTTGGATAACTAAAACATCCACAGAGATTCAAAATGCTTCCCGTCTGTCTGTCTCGCCCTTTGTTTCATTTTGTGCTTTATAATTATAGCTCCTTGTCTCTCTGTCTCTATTTCTCCGTCTGTATAATTATCTCTGTCTCTCTGTCTGTCTGTTGTGTTATCTCTGTTTCTCTCCCTTCATCTTTTTATGTATTTCCATGTCTGTCTCTGTCTCTCTGCCTATTTGGTTTTTTTGCTTCTTTGTTTCTTTGCTTGTTTCGTTTTTTCTTTGTTTTCTTGTTTTCTGTCTGTCTGTATGACTCTGTCTGTCTGCCTGTCTGCTGTTGTCTGCCAGTTGTAGTAGTAGTAGTAGTGTAGTAGTAGTAGTAGTAGTAGTAGTAGTATGTAGTAGATAGTAGTGGATAGTAAGTAGTAGTAGTCGTAGTAGTAGTAGTAGTAGTTAGTAGTAGGTAGGAGTAGAGAGTAGTAGTAGGTAGAGGAGAGTAGGAGTGAGAGTAGGAGGAGGAGGAGTAGAGTAGATAGAAGAAGAAGAAGAGGAGAGAGAAAGAAGAAGAAGAAGAAGAAGAAGAGAAGAAGAAGAAGAAGAAGAAGAAGAAGAAGAAGAAGAACAACAACAACAACAACAACAACAACAACAACAACAACAACAACAACAAAAGAGAATAGTCTAAATATTGGTGATCGTGGTATTGATGATGAAGAAAAAGAAGATAGGACAGTCCTGGCCTTCCTCTCCAGCCCCTACCAGCAAAGCTAGGTGTGATGCAGGGTGGAAGAGCTCATTAAGACAGGCTATTTTCTCCACAGTCTTTTGCCATCCTTGCATCTATCATTCACCAACCCCCATTATCTGATCCCTTCTATTCAGCAGTGCCTTGATTGGGCGAGATTCGTGCGTCGTTAGTTCAAACGACTGTCATCAGTACTGCACCCTGTATCCCATTAATGTACATTTTCATCATGGTTATTTTCTCCCTTTCTGCTCAGTGTAGATCTTGAGACAAATTACGCTGCTGGGAGAAGTATCATCAAAAACGACAAAAGACCAGCCGCCTCGGCAAAGTCCTTAGCACCTTGGGGTACGGACTGTAAGGTCGCAGGTTCGAATCACATGAGAGCCATTGGAATGTTTTAGGATTCTGTCCGGCTCCTACCCAGGGTGAATTTGCTCTGGGTTCATCAGGAAGACTTGGACTACACAGTCGAGCTTCATCTACTTTACCTATGTGATTCTGAAAATGCTGCTCAATAAGCATGACCCACACTGCAGAAGTCTGTATCTCTCGGGCCCGTTGACACCAGGGTATAATAATGATAGGAAGTGCAGTTGTTCCCTTCAAGCAGCCGTGAAGTACATGCTTTCTATGGGAGGAGCTTTATACCATTCTCAGTCTCGTTTATCATCATCCATAAAAGAAAACTTTCCCATTAGGTAACCCCGGTTGCTCTGGTCTCATAGTGACTCCAGTTTCGATTTTTCCGTACACCTCTATGCCTGTGGTGAGTTTGTGTCAAAGCCTTTGGGGTTGGAGGTTACCATGTGAAGGTTGTTGAGAGGATGGTGTGGTGATCACTCACCCGGGTAGGCGTCTCACCCGGTCTGGCTCTGCAACTGAGCCATCATGTCATCAGAAGGGGGTTTGTGTGATGTCCTGTGTAAGTTAGATCAGAACAGGCCCACTAAACACCACCTAAGTGACCCAGCTACAGCGCAGATCCCTTCTGACTGGTGCCTTATAGGGAGCCTGCCATTGATAGACTCCCTGCGGACTTCTCACTATGAGAGTACGACATGACGAATCTGGGTATGGCAGAGGCTAAGAGATTGAAAGAATCTGGGTAAGATGGGCAAAGAGGTTGAAAGGAGCGGCGTGAGATCAGCAGGACATAAACGTCACAGAGAATGAGGCAACCAAACAAAAAAGAAGACTACAGACTACAAGAACAAGATTTCACAGGAGGTACAAACAGTGCAAAACCTTGCAGTAATGACACACACATGTGACATCATTCGCTGCCCTCCAATTATCCCTTTTTGTCTCTGTTACTTTAATCATGCTGTCTGTTTTCCCTTTCTTTTTCCCCATTCCAGACAGTTGTACGTGCAAGTGTGTGATCAGTCTGGCTGATCATCAATTTGACCTTTTTTTTCTTAGAAACTACTCGACACCCTTTGTTTTTCTTGGCATCGTCGTCTGCGATGTTTGAGGATGACTCATAACATCGTCACTTGGTTTCTGTCTTGGTTTGAGTCATGTCTGTGGTGTGTGTGTGTGTTCCATTTTGTTTTTTGGTCCGTGTCCTATTTTTTGTCTATGTCCCATATCTAATCTATGTCCCATCTTGCTCTGTGTCCCATCTTTGCTCTGTGTCCCATCTATGGTCTGCGTTCCATCTTTGCTCTGTCCCATCTCTGTCTACGTCCATCTTGCTCTGTGTTCCATCTCTGCTCTGTGTCCCATATCTAATCTGTGTTCCCATTTTTGCTCTGTGTCCCATCTCTGCTCTGTCTCATCTCTGTATCTGGCTGTGTCCCCTCTTTTGCATGGTCCAGTCTCTAATCTGTATTTTATCTCCAGCCTGTATCCAGTTCTTGTCTGTCTGTGTCTCATTTTCGGTCTGTGTACCAGCTCTGTTCTGCGTTTCATTCCAGAGACCTGTTATGCACACAGCACACAACACCCCACACCACACAATACACTCCCCCTACAACACACACACACACACACACACACACACACACACACACACACACACACACACGACACGCACGCACGCACGCACGCACGCAGCACACGAGGTCCCATGTGCGAATGTACATCTTACGCACACGTTAAAACCCGTTTCGTTTTTCGGAAGAGTAGGCCATTGTGTGCCAAAGGGAATGGATGACAAAATTTACAAAACTAATAACCACACGGGGACTAGATGTAAAACAAGCACATGAGTGTTTATCCCATTATCCTTGAAATAATAGAAAAGAAAACACACACACACACACACACACACACACAAACACACACACACACACACACACACACACACACACACACACACACACACACACACACACACACACACACAACATTCTTTTCTGCGTCAAACGTGGGTATCCCTATTGTGGTAATCATTGAAGGTCACGCTATTCTGGTCTCTCTAAGGCTGAATTTGGCTTTGCCCATCTATTTACGTAAAACTCTCTGTCTCCTTCTCTGTCTCTCCCTCTCTCTCTCTCAGCTTCGAGCTTATCCTTCCCCTTTAGCTTCATCTGTCCCGTAGTCCTGTGGACCGGGGGGCACCACTAAAGATTTTGCAACCAGCTTCCTCCACTCCCCACAATCCTCCACTCACCCAAGCAGATTGCTTCATCCAAGGCCATCCACAGCACAATTATCCATTGACTCTCAATTAGCAGCTCTCTGTCTCTGTCTTTGTCTGTCTGTCTGTCTGTCTGTCTGTCTGTCTGTCTGTCTGTCTGTCTGTCTGTCTGTCACTCTGTCTCTCTCTCTGTCTCTCTCTGTGTCTCTCTCTCTCTTTTAGCCCTGAGCTTATCAATTTATTCTTAATAAACAGTTTTCTGTCTGTCTATCTGTCTGTGTCTGTCTATCTGTCTGTGTCTGTCTGTCTGTCTGTCTCTCTCTCTCTCTGTGTCTGTCTCTGTCTCTGTCTCTGTCTCTGTCTCTCACTCTCTCTCTCTCTCTCTCTCTCTCTCTCTCTCTCTCTCTCTCTCTCTCTCTCTCTCTCTCTCTCTCTCTCTCTCTCTCTCTCTCTCTCTCTCTCTCTTCCCCTCTCCCCTTCCCTCGCTGTGTCATAAACATGGAATGCCTGTACTTTTGCAGCGATGAAAGTTTGAATAGACATCCATTACGTGGGTATACGCTGCTTCGTGTCTTCTGTGTAGCAAATTGTCCATGTTTGTGAAGGTGGCAGCCTTCTAAGGCTTAAGTCTGTCAGTCTTCTAAGGAGAAACATGGCCCTCACAGTCCATGGCAGAGGCAACTTTTCTGACCTTGATAATCATGTTTCGAAATGAGCTGTAAAATTAATGTACCTGATTTTTTTCTATCCCCCACTCTTTTTTACGGTTTGTCAAATGTAGGTGGTGTTTGATGTGCTGGTGTTTTAGCATAGTATCTTTACTTTATTTTATTTCTTTACGGTTTGTTAAATGTAGGTGGTGTTTCATGTAGTAGCATTTTAACGTGGTATCTTTAAAGTATTTTTCTCACTGCTATATATTTCTGTTTTAGGGATGGGTTTGATACTAAAGCCAAAGATCCCTTAACCTCAAACTGCGCCCCCCTTTCCCTCCTCCCTCCACTCTTCTGGTCTGTTCTCGTACATCTCCATACTGTTTTTTGGCAGCCTGTCTATTGTCAGAGTCCTATTCTGCTGGCCCACGCCTCTCATTCCGATCCCACCGCCCCAACCACAAGATCACATTGAATTTCACTTCTCAGGGTCAGAACTCTACAAGGACCTTAATGAAGTTAGACTGCCATGGGGGCTACCACTCACAAGGGGAACGGGAGAGCTTAGTGGTTAGAACAATATCTAACGACCCGGGTTTGATTCCCGTCCGAGGGGACTTTTCCCCTGGAGTTAACAGTGCAGACTCCACTTTCTCCAAAAGTCCTTTAGATGAGACGATAAATCGAGGTCCCGTGTGCGAACGCGCGCAGAACATCTTGCACACAAGTTAAATCCTGTTCCACTTTTCGAAAGTGTAGGCCATTGTACGCCGGCGGAAACAGATGACAAAATTGAGAAAAAGTGCATACACACGGGGATTGGATGTGAAAAAGCACATGAATGCTTATTCTATTATCTTCGATATAAAAGCGTCAATAGATAAATTAATTAACTAATCAATAATGAGCCGTGCCCTGCTACTGAGTCGGTTTGGTGATGCTCAATGGCGCTTGTTTTGAACGCCCATACCTCTCCATACTCCTTCTACTTCGTCTGTAGTTCTCTGGCTATTCTATCGCCCCCTCCCCTTCCGATTCTCCCTTCCATCCTTCTCTTTTTCCATCCTCCTCCTCCTCCTCTTCCAATCTCCCCTAACTCTTCTGTTCTAATAGGTACTATAGGTACTGCCATTACCTGATATTTTTGTCTCAACGCCCTGTTTTTGTCTCTGCCCATTTTTCAGTGTACAGGAAGGTGCCACCGAGGCGTCCACTATTTTCTTTCAAGTCTTGTTTAAAGGAGGTCAGACGAACCCCCCTCTCCCCACTTTTTTCTTAGGGAGCAAGAGGGAAGTTGTCTGCCTTATAAGCTTATTGTGTTGTTTGGTCTGTCTCTGTCTCTATCCCTCTCTGTCTGTCTCTATGTCTCTTTCTTTCTCTCGGTGGCTTGATGAAAAAAAGCAAATTAAAATTTTATTGCTTACTCAATGTACCATCTGAAAATAAAATTTTGATTTGATTTGATTTGTATCTTTCTCTGTAGCTCTCTCTCATTCTCTATGTGTGTCTCTCTCACTGTCTCTTTCACTCTCTCTCTATCTCTGTCTCTCTCTCTCTCAATTTTTATTGAACCATTTTGCTTTATGTAGGTTGGAAGGTCGACTTTGAATTGTCTATTGATTTTTTTCTCTGGCATATTTAAGCCTTATTTTTAGATGTCTCCTGTGCCAGAATTACCCATGTTTTTGAAGGTGATAGCTCTATCAAGGCTTAAATTTGTCAGCCCTCGGATACAAGCGCATGAGCGCTTAGTCTATTATCCTTTAAATAAAATATAAAAATGTGGTATTTACAACATCACAGCAGACGTGATTCTTGTTGATTCTCTTTTTCACCGTATATTTTCACTCATATTGTAAAATTACCTGATTTTTTACAGCCTAGTCTTTTATGTTTAATAGTGTTTTAGTTTGATGTGAAATGCTTTTATTGTTGTTTTCTTTCGCCATTTTTTTCTTTACTACCATGGGAATGCCGGGGTGGAGAATAGGGGTGGGGGTGGGGGGGGGCTTTCAGGATAAATAACATTCCCACCTTCTGAAATTCAATTTAAAGAATGACGTGTAAACACGATTCTAGCGTGCGTGCGGTTTCTTTTAAACTACCATCTCTGTTCCTACTGGCACACAACGACCTACTCTTTCAAAAAGTGGAACGGGTTTTTAAAGTATGAACGAGATTTCATTACATTTTTGTACCATTTCATATCAGTTTAAGTCACAGCAGATTTCTCTGCGTAATTGGGGCTACTCTCTCCGGAAAAAGCGCGTAGCTATAAGAGCAGCACCACCCATTTTTTTTCTTTTCCTGTCTGCAACTGTATTTGTTTCCCTATCATAGTTGATTTATTCTACAGAATTTTCCAGGGACAACTCTCTTGCTGCTGTGGGTTATTTTACGTGCGCCAAATAAGTATAATTGTAACACATTGACACCTTAGTTCATTGTCTCATCCGAAAGACTAGCACGCAGACCACCACTTATGGTCTTATGGATGGGGTAAAAGTTTTGGCCCAAACGGGGATCAAACCACCACACATTTCTGACCCGGAGTTTTTGCTTTCTAGGCAGGCGCGTTACCTCTAGACCACCGATCCACAGTTATTCTGTATGCGTTTGCACACGGAACTTCGGTTAGTGTCTCATCAGAAGGACTTTCGGGGAAGTGGAGTCGGGACTGTGGTTTGAACCTGGGGTCGAACCTTGGCTGTCAGATTGCGAGCGCAACCTTCAAGGCTCTAACCTCTCGGCCATCTCCGTCTGTGTGTGTGTGTGTGTGTGTGTGTGTGTGTGTGTGTGTGTGTGTGTGTGTGTGTGTGTGCGCGCGCGCCCGTGCGTGTATGCGTGCGTGCGTGCGTTTGTGTGTTTGTGTGTGTGTATGTGTGTGTTTTTATGAGTACGTGTGTGTGTTTTGTGTGCTATGTGTGTGTATGCGTGCACGAACACGCCATGTGCACAGGTATATATGGGAGTGTTCTCTCTCGGAAAAAATGATTTGGCTACCTGTAATAAACAGGAGCAGAAAATACTAATTAATGACTGAGATGATTCTCAGAATGAATAGCGCCAGAGACACAATCAGTATCAAGGAGCAATAATGCTGTTGGCACGTCACGAATTTCGCTGACGCCACTGTCTCTTTAATTAATTGTCATGGAATTATTCTGATGCAATTTCTCCCCACTCCACCCCTTTCCTACCTCATTTTCGTCACCCACACCTTCCCTCACCAAACACTTGGACCCCCAAAAAAGGAAAGGGGGGAGGGGAGGCATTCAAGGAGCCAGCATATGAAGGGGGGAGTGATGTGATTGTTCTCTCTGTCTGGGGGCTGACTGCAGTGACGCATGAAGCGTGTCCTTCTGTCAATCACTGCCGCTCCTTCCTCTTCTGTCTTCTGTCTTCCTCCACCTGCTGCTGCTGCTGCTGCTGCTGCTCATTTCTCATCACACCTGCACGTGCAGCCTGAGGTCTTTTGTCTGAGGACTGTGTCTGTCTGACTGACTGATCTGGTTCCATTGACTGTTCCTGTGCTGGTGTTGATACTGATGGTGACAAGTTAGTGATTTGTTTTTTTGTTGAAGTGTGTGTATGTATGTGTGTGTGGGGGGTGGGGGGTGGTGGGGGGGGGTGCCTCTGTGTGTGTGTGTGTGTGTGTGTGTGTTTGTGTGTGGGTATGGGTGTGGGTGGTGTGTGTGTATGCGTGCGTGCTTCTGCGTCTGTGTATTGGTTGGGTTTGTGTAAACTTATATGTTGTAAAAGAATGATGTGATTTGATGGAATCGATGGTATTTTAAGGTCTCTATAAACCTTAGTTGGCTTGAAACTTTATGATAATAATGATGGTTGTGGTGATGATGATGACAACGATGAAAATGATGATGATGTTGAAAATGATATTAATGATAATATGATGATGATGATGATGATGATGATGATGATGATGATGATGATGATGATGATGATGATGATGATGATGATGAGAGGATGGCTTTGATGACAATGGTGAGGATGGTTGTGACAAGAATGCTCTTGATAAGTTGTGGTATAGTTGCTGATGTTTTTTATTTATCGTTTTTATCATATTACTACTGGCTCTTTCTTCCAGATTTTATGCCTTGGGGATACTCTTATCTAATAATGCACACAGAAACTTCCCTATGTAACTTTAGAGTTATATGATCATCATCACTGCTTTGCTCGAAAAACTACACATGAGTTTGATCAATAAGTATGTCAGAAAGTAAAGTTAGTGACGATATGTTTAATAGAATAAGTGGACATTATTATTTCTGAAACTGTGCATAGTTGAGATCTAATAAGGAATTGAAGATCAATGGAATGACTTCATTTTCCTTATGGAACCAAAGTGGATCGGTGGTCTAGAGGTAACGCGCCTGCCTAGACGGCGAAAAATCTGGGTCGGTAGTGTGCGGTGGTTTGATCCCCGTTTTGGGCCCGAAACTTTTCCCATCCATTATAACATTAGTGGTGGTCTTGATGCTAGTCTTTCGGATGAGACGATAAACCAAGGTCCCGTGTGTTATTTAGCGCACGTAAAAGAACTCACGGCAACAAGGGAGTTGTCCTTGGCAAAAATCTGTAAATAAAAACCGCTCCGATAGGGAAACAAATACTGTCGCAGACAGGAAAAAAACTAATATTTGGTGACGCTGCTCTTGTGGCAACGCGAATAACCCGAGAAAAGCAGTCCAAATTTCACGCAGAGAAATCTGCCGTGACTTAAGTAACATGAAAAAAAGTTTTTCATGATAATTTTTCATTATCATAGCTAGATTCACTCTTTACATAAAAATCTAGAATTACTGCCAAATCAACGGTAAAAAAGTTTTTTTTTCGTAAGACATAACAGAATAAGCGATTTTTTGTCACCTAGCCAGCCGTTAGACATGAAGATGTTACAAGTTATTCTAAATAAAAAAAACCCTGTTCTTTCAATCTTCTTTGTATCTCAGTGTATGTTTCGTGTAACTTCTTTTATCAAATCATAAGCGCACACGTGATATAGACTGGTGAGAAATCATTATGGTGTCCACAGCTAATGGTTACAATGTTCAGAACTGTTTTTGAAAGGCAATGAGAACATTAAGATGGCTGATTCCCCCTCCCCATTTTATACCAGAACCACCCATAAAAGTCTGGTGTGTATGTGTTTGCGCGCGCGCGCGCGCGCGCGTGTGTGTGTGTGTGTGTGTGTTGTGGTATGTGTGTATGTGTGTGTGAGCACGCGCGCGCGTGTGTGTGCGCGTGTGTTGATAACCGTTGATTGAATGATGCCGTAATAAAAACCCCACTACAACAACAACTAAAAATCGTAGCTCTAAGCGCTCCACTGACGTATTCAAGACAATTCAATTTGAACCAAAGAGCGCTAGAATGACAGAATAAAACGAATTTATCATCAAGAGAAACAATTACATCAGCAGGGTCGATAAATACTTGTTTCTGATTATTCTACGAAGCTTGTTGCTATCTGTTCTGCTCCTTCGATTTCTGGCTGCCTTTCCCATCCTTGAAGGTGAGAGATAAGGTGATCATTAAGGGAGACAGCCTGGGGCTTCTGCCACTTGAGGCAGCTTTGAAACTGCGTTACCCTGTTCTCAGTTTCCCCTTGGGAAAGAAATAACACTAACGATAAAATGAAAGGGTGTCAAAGATATGAGCCATGTTGTGGAAAGGGTCCGAATTGCTTTATCATATCATGCTGTTTTATAGTCTGTTAGCGGGGCCATGTTTTATTCTTTTTAACTGTTTTTTTTTAGGATTTCTTTTGTTTTTTTTTTGTTTTTTAGCGCATATTCTGATTTACTGCTCCCTTCATGGGAATGTTTTCGACATTATCTTGGTGCACATGTGTGTGTATGTGCGTGTGTGCGTGCGAGCATGCGTGCATACGTGCATGCGTGCGTGCTTGCGTGCGTGCGTGTATGTTTGTCTGTTTGTTTGTATGTCTGTCTGTCTGTCTGTCTGTCTGTCTGTCTGTCTGTCTCTCTCTCTCTCTCTCTCTCTCTCTCTCTCTCTCTCTCTCTCTCTCTCTCTCTCTCTCATATAAATATATATATATATATCTCACTGTCTGTCTGTCTGTCTGTCTGTCTCCCTCTACCCCATTTATTTGTAAGGCAATTACTTTTTAGACGTTGAAATATAGTCTTTGAACTGGCCACTCATTTTGTTTTTCTTGTAGGTGTAGGCCTCTTTTTAAAATGTCATTTTACACTGAAGTTACCTTTGTTTGTGAAGGCGACAAT
>CM060316.1:4109878-4114878 GCA_030674155.1 Stramonita haemastoma | reverse complement strand
TCATCTCTCAGCTCCCCAAGAAATCAATGGGGGACAGCACTTGGTGAAATCACACTTGGTGGAGCCCACACCCCTCTAGGTCATAGATTGCAGGCTGGGCATGTTTGTGTCATCCGTTTTACCATCCTCAGTAAGCTGCTCTTCCACGAAAACAAGACGCAGATTTCAAAATTTGCACAAAATATTGTGGTTGGGTTTACACGTGGGAGCTTGATTTTATCATCTCTTTCGAAGGAAATATTTGGAAGGGATTTGAATTTTACATCACCTCAGGGAATCGATCCCTTCAAAAATACAGTTTAGTGAGATTCCAGATTTCTGGTCTTTTTCTTTTTCTGCGAATGCTGACACAGTAGCTACTGTTACCTGTCATATGAGCAAAAATGTGTTGTGCCGCTGTTAATTAAGTGCTTGACAAGGCAGACCCAGCGCTTCCAACTTCGGCGTAGGAGAGAATGGTTCTCTTTCAAGTCTTTCTGAAAGAAAGGCAGGAGAATGGACAAAGAAGGCAGAAAATTGTCAGGAAGGAGGTGACAGGAAGAAATTAAGGAACAAGGCAGAAATAAAAAGAGGGATGGAAAATAAAGAATTCCAAACATAGAAATTCCAGAAGGTGGGGATGCTATTTATACTGACAGATCCCCGGCTCCCCACATGAGAGGTTCTGGTCTCTCTCAGAGGATTTACTGGAAAAGGGAGTCAAAGATATGTCAAATCAAAGGGGAAAATCCCCTAATAAGGACAAATTAATGACAATCAAATTAGCGTCTTTGGTGTACCTCAGATCACAAATTCGACTCTGAAACCACATGTGCGCACGCAGGCACACATGCCCGCACACGAGTACCACAGTGTGCGCAAGTGTTGTGTGTACACGCAGCGCGCACGCATGTGTGTACGTGCGTGTGTGCTAGCTTGCGTGCATGTGTGCATGCTACTAATGTTACTGTTCTCACGTTTTAAAAACAAAAGCGGACAGAAAAGCAATTTTTCCAAAGCAGAGTTAAAGCTGCCTTAGACAGAGTGAGAGACGCGAGCGTATCAAGGGAGGCAATCAGGCTGAGCCTAATCCCTCCCCGGCCTGGTTTTTGCTGTGAACGCCCCTGTTTCCCGATAAAGCCAATAACTATGTCCGCCACAGAGAGGCATGGACCCGACACAGTCACCTGAGATGCCGTCTGGGAAAGGACAGTTGACCTGGTGCACTGTCTGGGTCAGGACGAATGACCTTCCTCTTGGTCAAAACACAGGATCAAATTTAACGTCGAGGAGAGGTCAAAATTAATGATTCCTTGTCTGGGAAAGGAGGAATGACGAATTGTCTGGGAAAGGAGGAATGACGAATCGTCTGGGAAAGGAAAAATGATGTATGATTTGGGAAAGGATGAATGATGTATCATTTGGGAAAAGATGAATGATGTATTGTCAGAAATGATGAATGATGTATTGTCTGGGAAAGGATGAGTGATTATGTCTGGGAAAGGATGAGTGATGTATTGTCTGGGAAAGGATGAGTGATGTATTGTCTGGGAAAGGATGAATGATGTATTGTCTGGAAAGGATACTGATGTATTGTCTGGGAAAGGATGAGATGTATTGTCTGGGAAAGGATGAATGATGTATTGTCTGGAAGGATGATGATGTATTGTCTGGGAAAGGATGAGTGATGTATTGTCTGGGAAAGGATGAATGATGTATTGTCTGGGAAAGGAAGTGAGTATGTCGAAAGATGAATATTATTGTCTGGGAAATGTACAGGACGATGGAAGAAAGGTTGTATAATGAATTCCTGCTTCCTTTGTGGTCCCATGTATCAATGACTGGGTTTCCTTCATGACGTTAATTTTTATCATTATTTTTTTTTTTATTTCGAGGATAATGGAGTAAGCACTCATGTGCTTTTTTTTTAACATCCAGTCCCCGTGTGTATGCAGTTTTGTAAATTTCGTCATTCATTCCCACCGACCCACAATGGCCTACTCTTCCGAAAAGCTGAACAGATTTAACGTGTGCGCAAGATGCTTTGCTTGCGTTAGCACACGGGACCTCGGTTTATAGTGTCATCCGAAGGACTTTTTTTTTCGGGGTGGGGGGGGATGGAGTCGGCACTGATGTTAGCTCCAGAGAAAAACATCCTTGGACGGGTGCCTAGATGTCTCCTGGTTCGATCCCGGGCCGTCAGATCATGTGCAGCGCTCTAACAGCCCGGCTATCGCCCCCCCCCCCTTCCACCCCCGATATCCTTGATTTGATCAGCTTCAAATGCACATATCGATAACTGTCATGTGGTTTTGGGGAGTCAGTTAGCCATAGAATTACAACAGAAAGATCGAAAACACCTATGTAGCTATCAAAATAGCAACAGCAACAACTATTGCTGCTACCGCTGCTATTGTTGCTGCTGCTGCTGCTGCTGCTGCTGCTGCTGCTGCTGCTGCTGCTGCTGCTTGCTGCTGCTGCGCCTCCTCCTCCTCCTACTTCTACTACTACTGCTACTACTACTACTACTACTACTACTACTACTACTACTACTACTACTACTACTACTGCTACTACTACTACTACTACTACTACTACTACTACTACTAGTCTTGAAAGACTATGGATTTGCGCTCTAGTCTTTATAGTGCAAAGTCTGGATAAGTAATTATGGAGGGCAAACTACTACTACTACTACTACTACTACTACTACTACTACTACTACTACTACTACTACTACTACTACTACTACTACTGCTGCTGCTGCTGCTGCTGCCGCTGCTGCTGCTGCTGCTGCTACCACTTCCACTACTACTTCCTGGTTATTGTTATTGCTGATGTTGTCATTGATGATAGTAATTTTATTGTGTTGGTTTTGTTACTGGAATTATTGCTTTTCTTGGTTTTTTTTTAATCGAAAATAATTAATTACTATAAAGAAAAGGTTATGACATCTCACTTTGAAGCTATTGAATGTAAACTCACAGGCAGAGAATGTTACATTCCCTTTCACCTATCCTTTAGTCGTATAGACCATTAGGGTGCCACTAAAGATCTTGTCTCCAGCTTTCTCCACTCCTCACGGTTCTGTTTTCCTACAGAGTTATTGATCCAGAAAATTGGGAATAACCTTTTACAGTTTTCCTCTCTTCTGACAGCTACACATAGAGAGGATGTGACCTTTCTGATCCAAAGTTCTCTGGGTTTTAAAAATTTTTTTTTTTTACTATTTGTTCTCTCTCTCTCTCTCTCTCTCTCTCTCTCTCTCTCTCTCTCTCTTCTCTCGTCTCTCTCTCTTCTTCTCTCTCTCCTCTCTCTTCTCTCTCTCTCTCCTCTCTCTCTCTCTCTCTCTATTTGTTCTTCTCTTAAGGGCCGGATGAAAAAAAGTATGTAATGCTTGCTCTGTAACCCTTGAAAAATAAAGATTATTCTTTCATTCTCCCTCTGTGTCTCTGTCTCTGTACTTCTCTCTCAGGGGGATGCTACTTTCTTAATTTAACTTTGTTTTGTATATCTATGTTCCCTAATCAGGTCAAGGGCCGGGTGAAACAAAGCCTGTAATACTCCGAACCCTTGACAAATAAAGATTATTCATTCAAAGATTATTCATTTATTCATTCATTGTCTCTCCGTCTTTCTCTCTGTCTGTCTGTTTCTCTCTCTCTGTCTTTCTCTCTGTCTCTCTGTCTTTCTCTCTGTCTGTTTCTCTCTCTCTGTCTTTCTCTCTGTCTCTCTGTCTTTGTCTGTCTGTCTGTCTGTCTGTCTGTCTGTCTGTCTGTCTGTCTGTCTGTCTGTCTGTCTGTCTGTCCTGTCTGTCTGTCTGTCTCTCTCTCTCTCTCTCTCTCTCTCTCTCTCTCTCTCTCTCTCTCTCTCTCACCCCCCTTGTCTCTCCTACACCTCTATCTCCTCTTCCTCCTCCTCCTACTTCCTCAGTTTCCTTCTAAATGGCAGTAAGGCAATAATGATGACCAGCAGACTACAGTGATGGCGTGTCACAGAAAACACCGCCACCATCACGGGCAGAAAGAAGTAGATGGGTTCTAACTATCCTCAAGGAAGCCGCTCTTTACGAGCACTGGCAACCCGTCCTTAGACACCGCAGCCCCTGACGAGGCCAATTACTGTGGGGACTGGGATTTGACGAGGGATTTTTACACTTGGGACTCGAGAAGACTCGGATTTTGGTCATGTGGGTGATTTTTTTAACGTGGATTTTCATCGTGTTTTGTGATTGTTTTTGAACGCATTTCTTCTGCAAACTCTTCATTTATTTCTTATGATTTTGCGCCGTACAGTGTGTACATGAACACTGTTGTAATACCTATGCCATTGCCATAATGTCATTGTGTGCCGGTGGGAAAAGATGATTTTCATAACTGCATACACACGGGGACTGGATGAAGAAAGTACATGAGTGCTTAATCTATTATCCTCGATATAAAAGAATAAAATAAAATTAAAATTAAAATTATCTTAACTGTATGGTAGGGTCAGGAATCCTTGTTTGTTTGAAAATAGTTAGAATGGGTTTTCGTTCAGATAATAATGCCATTGTCAGAAATGCCCCCAAAGAAACCACATTATCATCAGAACATATGTCAGGATGCTACAGAGTGTACGTAAGGGATTAGTGGTCCAGACATAACCCACCTGCCTAAAAAGCAAACAGTGTCTGGGTTTGAAGTGTGTGGCGGTTTGATCCCGCTCGTGCCCAAAACTTTTCTCCCATCTACTAGACCATCAGTTGTATGGGTCCTAGTCTTTCGGATGAGACAATAAACCGATGTCCCGTGTGCAATATTAATACCCATTTAGGAAGCTAGCAGACGGCAAAGAACGAAGGGGGTACAGTGTTTGCTGATTTTTTTAAAAGTTCAAATCTTCCAAATTTGTACAAAATCATACAAGTTTTAAGTCAGGGGGCTAGTCTTTCTGAAAAAGTGGTTTTTATTCTTGTGGATACCTTAGTACGTGCAGTGCAAATGCAACAGTGATATATGAAAATAGGAGTAAGAGTTGTC
>CM060316.1:4099878-4104878 GCA_030674155.1 Stramonita haemastoma | reverse complement strand
TTCTAGTTTGTGGCCCCATGGCAGCTCAAAATCGATAGCATGTACCAGCCGCCATGACGCAGTGGTTAGCGCCTTGGATTTCGGACTGGAAGGTCGCGGGTTCGAATCCTAAAAGCCATAGGGATTTTTCGGACTCCGGCCGGCTCCTACCCAGAGTGAGTGTGCTGTAGGCTTAGTGGGGAGACTGGGACCACACAGTCGAGCTTCATCCATTTAACGGATGCTCATGCCAAACACTTTATGGAGTTAAAATCAGTGCCGACTCCACTCCCCTCCAAAAAGACTATAAACCGCCGGTCGGAATGGCTAACAAACAAAATTGGAAAAACTGCTAACACACGGGGATAGACTGGGTGTAAAAAAAGAAAGCACACGAGTGCTTCTTCCATTATCCACGAAATACAAGAACCAAAAAAAACAAAAACCAGCAGGAGTAGCAACAACAAAAGCAACAAAGCAACAACAGCAGTAACAGTGGCATCAACAACAACAACAATAACAACAACAGCAGCAATGGCAGCCACAACAACAGCACCAGCAGCAACAAAAACAAAAAAAACAACAAGGCAGCAACAACAACAGCAACAAAAACAACAACACAACAAAGCAACAACAACAGCAACAACAAAAACAACAAAACAGCAGCAGCAGCAACAACAATAATAATAACTACAACAGCAGCAGCAACAACAACAGCAACAACAGCACCAGCAACAACAACATTAACAACAACAGCAACAACAACAACAACAACAACAACAACAACAACAACAACACAACAACAACGTGTCATTGTGTTCATGGAAATGTTCTCTTCAAGCATCATTGACAGAGCGTGGCCAGATGTCTAACTATTTGATGAGTATTATGTGCAGTCATTGTTTTGGGACTGCAATGCTTGTAGGGTTAAACCACTCGGTTAGTTTAGTCGCGCGCGCGTGTGTGTGTGTGTGTGTGTGTGTCTGTGTCTGTGTCTGTGTTTGTGTGTCTGTGTCTGTGTCTGTGTGTCTGTATGTGTTTGTGTGTGTGTGTGTGTGTGTTTGTGTATGTGTATGTGTATGTGTGATTGTGTGTGTGTTTGTGTGTTTGTGTGTTTGTGTGTATACGTGGGTGGTTGTGTGTGTGTGTGTGAGTGTGGTTGTGTGTGTGTGTGTGCACGCACGCGCACGCGTGTGTGTAGGATCATTTCCGCGGTGCATTTGTATATCTGTTTTCCTAACCATGAGGCTATCCTTCACCCCACCCCCCACCCCCCACCCCCGGCTTACAGTTTGATTCCGCTGTGTTGCGTAGGAACAAAAGGTCTGTGATTGTGCACAGCAGTTACAGATGAAGGCCCATGTTTATTTGATCTGTAGGTGGCATGGAGGCTTTACTGCTGTGGTGTGGAGAAGGACATCCCGCCCCCTTTGTCCAGTCTATGAATTATGCCTACCGAATTGATCGGGGTGATTTTTTTCTCTGTGGTTTTTGCATGTTGTCTAAATATTTGTTTGTCTGGTTGGGTTGTCTGTGTGTTTTTCTGTGTCTGTCTGTCTGTTTGCTTGTCTGTCTGTCTGTCTGTTTGGCTATCGGCTTCTGTATCTTTTGCTTCTGTATATCAGAAGGTGTGTGTTTTCTTTAAAGACATTGATGTCTACTACTACTACTACTACTACTACTACTACTACTACTACTACTACTACTACTACTACTACTACTACTACTACTACTACTTCTACTTCTACTACTCCCACCACAACCAACCACCTCCAACCACTATGACCACCATCACAACCCGCTACCACCACCACCACCATCACCACAACCAATGCTATCATCATCGCTTTTAAGGTGGCAGTGCAGTATGCAGATATTCAGAAACTAGTTTTATTGTATCGTTCATTATAAATACAGAAAAAAAGTGTTCTAGGTAAAAGTAAAGGTGTCCCATAACCTATGTGGTCGTAGGGGAGCGAGGCATCAGAGACCTCAGCTTCTCTAGGGGCCAGCATATTGAGGGCGGCGCCCACCTCCTCTCCCTCGCTGCTTTATCTTCCCTGACCCTAAAGAGGGCTGGTGCCCATTGACAGCTGGATGAGCTGGGAGACTGTACTGAGGCCAAAGTGCGCAAACGGTCACGCGTCCAACTGGTAACCTCGCTCGATGCTGCTTAACCTTAGCTTGGGGAAAGCGAGAGCCCTGAGCACTGAGCTATCCTGTCCCCATGTGTTTTAGATAATCAATTATATAGAGATTATCACTGACACACACAGGACAGTGCAGTGACAGAGGCAGCCAGTGTTTATCTCAGGGTTCAGGGTAATCACAGTTTTCACAGCTCTGGCGCTGAAGCCAGGAATGGACCAGCTTCTTTCTAATCAATAACGATTGTGCAGCAAAGTTACAGTTCTCTGCCTCTGTCTGTCTGTCTGTCTGTCTGTCTGTCTGTCTGTCTGTCTGTCTGTATTTGTCTGTCTGTCTCTCTGTCTCTGTCTCTGTCTCTCTGTCCTGTCTGTCTGTCTGTCTATATATCTGTCTGTCTGTCTTTGTCTATGTCTCTGTCTGTCTCTCATTCATCTGTCTGCCTGCATGCCTGCTGTGTATCTGGTCTGGATGTTTGGCTGGTTGTCTGTCTTTGGCCTACTTGTCTGTCTGTCTGTCTGTCTCACAGACACACAGACACACACGCTAACACGCAAATACACACACACACACACACACACACACACACACACACACAGACACACAGACACACAGACACACAGACACACGAACACATACACACACACGAACACTCACAAACACACACACAATCACACACACACACACACACACACACACACACACACACACACACGCGCGCGCGCGCGCGCACACACACACACACAACACACACACACACACACACACACACACACACACACACACACACACACACACACAAGCGCGTGTCGTGTCGTTTCGTGTCATACAATGCAGTGCAGTGCAATGTCGTATCATGTCGTGTCATGTCATGTCGTGTCGTGTCGTGTTGTGTCGTGTCGTGCACTTTAGTATAGTGAAGTGCAGTGTAGTGTTGTAATGATGGCAATAATGCCACTCCAGCCCAGTTCCAAGCCCATAGCCCTGCAATAGCAGCAACTAATGACGCTCAGAGAGAGAGAGAGAGAGAGAGAGAGAGAGAGAGAGAGAGAGAGAGAGAGAGAGAGAGAGAGAGAGAGAGAGAGAGAGAGAGAGAGAGAGAGAAACATAGAAACAGAGGCACAGAGAGAGGGGAGAAAGAGAGGAAAGGGGGAAAGGGCCAGGGGGTTGTGAGAGACCGAGACAGAGAGACAGAAAAAGAGACAGACACACAAAGACAGAGAAATACAAAGAGTAACAGACAGACAGAAAGAGATCAATGACAGGAAGAGGAGAAAGAGTGTTAATAAGCCTCTCTCTCTCTCTCTCTCTCTCTCTCCTCTCTCTCTCTCCTCTCTCTCTCTCTCTCTCTCTCTCTCTCTCTCTCTCTCTCTCTCTCTCTCTCTCTCTCTCTCCCAGCCGGTCTCTGTAACTGTGTGCAGTGGGGGCGGGTGTCCTGTTTAGAAATCAGGAAGCCAAGCCCGGCACTGCACCAGTGGTGTGAGTGAGTGAGTGAGTGAGTGAGTGACCTACTCTCTCACATGTAGTGTCTGGGAGCTGCAGGTCTTTGAGTCTGTCCTGCATGCAGCAGGATTCCCAGAGAAGAGAGAGAGAGAGAGAGAGAGAGAGAGAGAGAGAGAGAGAGAGAGAGAGAGAGAGAGAGAGAGAGAGAGAGAGAGAGAGAGAGAGAGAAGTGATCGCTTATTGGGTGTGGGCCAGTTTTTGACAGTGGCTATCATATGTATCACAGAGCTCTTGGTGACACAATCTAGTTGTGAAACTTCATTTTACGACGGTAGTCACAATTCTGTGCGCGTGTGTATGTGTGTTTGATAACCGGCTTTCTGAATGAGTTAACTTGCATGTGAAAGGATGTGACCAGTTTGATGTTTTGGGTCTCTTAGATATTGCTCATATATTTCTAGCAAGAAAAGTGGGCCTTCTTTAAGGTCATGAAAGTTATGACATATTTTTTTCGGTTTTGATTTTGAACGTGGTACCAACATTTCAAAATAATATTGTGCACTTCTCCTCTTCCACGTGCATAATACAAGGAACATTTTTGCGAAAGTCTGCTGTGCTTGTTGAAAAAGTATTCTATATGTCAGTATTCCTAAAATGATGTTACTCTGGCTTTGTAGTCTTTGTGAATGATTCTGGAATGCTGGCTACAAAGATGGAATGATGAACAACTTTGGTGCAGCTCATGGACAGTTGTTTTTTTCCCTCTGTGCATAGTTCTTTCGGCGGTTGGAACAATAACAACATCTGTGTGTATTAACATCACTGACGTCTGCGACAGCATGTCTTTATTTTGCCTGTAATCACACGGTACGGTAAAAACGTTTTGACTGTGTGAATGTATATTACTGGTAGTGCTGAAATACTTTTTCTGTGTATTTCATCTGTGACTATTTCCCTTAAATATATCTATTCTGTCATCTAATAAGCCTTTGGGTGGCACCAGTGAAGAATTTGCAACCAGATGACACTTTAGGAAACTACTTATCTCGCCGTGTTGTTTTTGTAAGGAAAGTGAGAACATCTTCTGACTTGCCGCAGACAGGTAGCAGCGTGTGTGAAGGTATTTTCATGTAGGCTGGTGCACGCCTTTGTGTTAGTTAGTAAGTTAGTCTTGCTGCTTATTGGTAATGGTAAACTATGAAAGATCGTTTGACTAAAACAGAAACTCTATAACGAAAACCTTTAAGAGAGAGAAAACAGAGAAAGAAAAGGGAACGTCCAGTTTGAGCAGCCAAGAAAGAGACATGTGTTCTCCTGCTTTTCACTCCGCTGGAATACTTGTTTGACTTTACTGCCGGTTGTCTGGGGCAGTACTGGGGTGAACATGTTTTCCTTTCTTTCTTTATTCATTAACCTTGTTTCCAGAGATCGAC
>CM060316.1:4062378-4094878 GCA_030674155.1 Stramonita haemastoma | reverse complement strand
GTGTGTGTGTGTGTGTGTGTGTGCCTGCGTGCGTATGTGTGTGTACCTGCGTGGATGCATGCGTTCATGTGTGTGCATGTGTGTGTGTTTGGTTTTTCTTTAAGGATGGAGGTGATGATGTAGAGTGTGGAAAAGGGGGACGATTTTCCTTGAGTTTTTGTGTATGATAGTGTATTTTATGTATTACTCTCTCTCTCTCTCTCTCTCTCTCTCTCTCTCCTCTCTCTCTCTCTCTCCTCTCCTCCTCTCTCTCTCTCTCTCTCTCTCTCTCTCTCTCTCTCTCTCTCTCTCTTCTCTCTGTCTTGTCTCTCTCACTGTGTGTTTGTCTGTCTGTGTGTCTGTCTCTCTTTGTCTCTCTCTCTCTCTCTCTCACTTACTCCTCTTTTCTCTCTCTCTCTCTCTCTCTCCTCTACTCCTCCTCTTTCTCTCTCTCTCTCTCTCTCTCTCTCTCTCTCTCTCTCTCTCTCTCTCTCTCTCTCTCTCTCTTCCTCTCCTCTACCTCTCCTCCTCACTCATCCTCTCTCTCTCTGTCTGTATGTCTGTCTTTCTGTCTCCATGTCTCTGTCTCTCACTCACTCTCTCTCAGATAAAGCACCCCCAAAACTCTTTTCTATAACGGAATTTTTCACAAGTAGCTACAAAGGTCAATGGCCTCTAGACACCCAGTCACAACACACAGCATCAACATCCACAGCAACATCCACACCAGTTTTCAGAAAGGAGACGAGTGTTGGACTTCTTTTGGCTTGTTGGTTTGCTTATATTGGTTTGTGTTTTGTTCGTTTGTCTGTTCGTTTAATCGTTCGTTTGTTTATTTTTTGTTCGTTTGTTTTTGTTTGTTTGCTTCTGTTTGTTTATGTTTGTTTGTTCGTTTTTGTTTGGTCGGTTTTACAAGGGCGTTGATACAAGGATACAAAGAAGTTAAGGACAGAAGAGTTGGTTTATACACTCTTTTAATCTGTGTACACCTGCACAGTTTTATTCTAAGATTTAAAAATCTACGAGATAACAGCCCTGATATGGCCTCTGTGGTCGGCAGGGCTATAAATACACAATATGATTAGATTGGGTTGGATTGGTTGGTTGGTTGGCTGGTTACGGGAGGAGCCAATTCGTATGTTTGTTTTGACTGTTTCAAGCGTTGTTTCTGCTTGTGTTGCTTGTGTTGCTGGTGTTGTTATACCAGTAGTGTTTTTTTTTTGTTTTCTTTTTTTCGACCAAGTTGTTCAGATCAAAAACTTTTTTTAATGGGAAAAAATTATGTTCCACTCAACTGCTTCTATCTTTATTCAGCCTCCCTTCAGTTTTGAGTAACGATGTAAGCCTTTGGTGGCGTGTTTCTTTTTTCTCTGAAACAGAAGAAAAAAGTGAACGAAGGAGAACCAAACAAATAAACAAACGTATCTTTATTTAGAAGCAACGGACAGAAAGCCGCGATTCTAAAAGAGAAAACAGTCCCCTACCCCCTAATAGTTGTGCTGCTACTTGAATACCATGAGATTTCATTTCCCAGGGAAAGGAGTAGTCTACCCCCCTTTGCCAGTGGTCACCTACCCTCTTACCCTCTTGCCTTACCGCCCCCCCCCCTCCGCCCCCGCCCCCTCCCCCCACCGCTTCACCTCTCTCTCTTCCTCGTGCCATTTTCTTCCCCCACAGTTTAGGAAGAGGAGACAATCGATATTCTCTTCTGAGTTTGCTTAGTCGTTATGTTGTTATATTATTGACGTACAGATTACATTGGGGATTTTTTTTTATCATATCGTCTGTTTTGTCAAACATAGCTTAGAGATGATTAGTTCTAATGATGAGGTCCTATCTGAAACAAATGCCTTGATATGTGTTTTTAGACGGTTTGGGGCTTTATGTAGCGTACGCGCGCGCGTGTGTGTGTGTGTATGTGTGTGTCTATGCGTTCGCGCACACATACACAAACACACACACCACACACACACACATACATACACACACGCATCAACATATTTGTACACATATACAAACTCGAGCACACGCTGACACACGTACACACAGCTGGGTGTGCGCAGACACACAGACAGACAGACAGGTAGACAGACAGACAGACAAACAGACAGATGTGCGGAACTGCCCTAAAATTCCGCATGTTGTATGCGTGTGCAGGAACACAAGCATATATTGTTGAGTATAGTGAAAATCTAGGGTTGTCCTATAACTTCTAAGTCTTGGAATGACTCCTTTATGAGTTGAGAGAAAAGTTAGTTAGTCCTGGTGGGGAAACGACAAAGGTGGAATGGAGCTGTCTTGCTTTCTGGGGGAAAACGGTTTTTAAAATAACGGTGTCCTACATTGCTATTTGAATTCTTGATCGCTTGACGATACGAGACCTCATGCTTTATCTGTCTCTTAGTTTGCGTTTTCTTCTTGTGCATTGTTGCCTTCGTCGTGGGAAATGAGGTGACCCTGTGACGAATGACAGATTGAACGAAAAGAGTGAAGAAAGAAAGCAGAATGTTCAACATGTTTGATATATTTTCCTCTTGCACACTCAAACCATGTCTAAGTCCTTGGAATTAAACTATAAACCAAGGCCCCTGTGTGCGAATGCAAGCAGAACATCTTACACACACATTAAAAAAATGTTCTACCTTTCAAAAGAGCAGACCATTTGGTGCTGGTAGAAACAGATGACAGACACCATTTAAAAAATAATAACCACATAAACACGTATGTTGGGATTGGATACCATCCCCGAAGTTGGAATGCAGCTACGTAAAATGGTGGGGTGGGGATTGGGAGGGGGGACGGTTGCATAATAAAAAAAATTCTAACTACTGGTGAACCTTGGAGCTCTAGCTGGTAGGTGGCGGTGTCCCTTAGCCTAGGCGGTCACAGGGGAGCGCGCGAGGCATCAGAGACCTCAGCTTATCCAGGGGCCAGCATATTGAGGGCGGTGCCATCTCCTCTCCCTCCCTGCTTTACCTTCCCTGACCCTAAGGAGGGCAGGTACCCATTTACAGCTGAGTGAACTGGGGGGGGGGGGGGAACTGTACTGAAGTCAAGGCGCGCAAACGGTCCCCAGAGCTTTAGCTGAGAAACGAGAAAAAAAAGCTGTATCTGTGTGTTATGTTTGTTTCTTTGTTTGTCTGGTTATTGTTGTTGTTTTTCTTATTGTTATTGAGGGTCAGAATTCTCAGTTCACTGTGAAGAGAAGGTTGACAAGTGGTGGGGTGGGGTGAGTGAGGGCAGAGATGGCTGTTAAATTGAAGTGCACTGACGGTGGGTTTTCTTCTGTTGCAGAAATGGAAGCCTCTGTTTGATCAGGTAAGTGCTTTTTCGTGTGTGTTTGGCGGGGGGGGGGGGGGGGGGGGGGGGGGGGGGGGGGGGGGGGGGGGGGGGGGGGGGGGGGGGGGTGGGGGGGGGGGGGGGGGTTGGTGGGGTGTGGGGTTTTGGGTGTGTGGTGTGTTGGTGTAGTTCTGTGTGTGTGGGTGGGGGTGGCGGGGGTGGTGTGTTTATGTGCAGGTAGGGTTGGTGCAGTGTGTGTGTTGTTTGTGTGTTGTGTGTGATGAGTGGTGTTGTGTGTGCGTGGGTGTTGTGTTTGTTTTATTGTTTGTATGTGTGTTTTGTGTTGTTTGGTTGATATGGTGGTGTTTGTGAGAAGAGGAAGATTTATTTATGTATATTATTTATTTCTTATATCGAGGATACAGAATAAGGAATCATGTGCTTTTTTTCATCCGGTCCCGTGTGTATGCAGTTTTTGTAAATATTGTCATCTGTTCCCACCGGCACACGATGGCCTACTCTTACGAAAGCGGAACAGGATTTAACGTGTGCGCAAGATGTTCTGCGTGCGTTCGCACACGGGGCCTCGGTTTCAAGTCTCATCCGAAGGACTTTAGAGAGAGAGAGAGAGAGAGAGAGAGAGAGAGAGAGAGAGAGAGAGAGAGAGAGAGAGAGAGAGAGAGAGAGAGGAGAGAGAGAGAGAGAGAGAGAGAGAAGGGAATACAGTACAATTACTAGTGAGTATAATGTTACTGCCGTTGCTCTTGCTGCTCTAGTACTAGTACTTCTACTGCGACTACTACTACTATTACTAAATGCGCAGACAAAAAGCATACCACTAAACAAACAAACAAGCTAGTAAAGAAAAAGCTAAATAACACAGCAGCACTTAGCATAAACCGTATGGACAAAGTAGAAGTTCAGGATTCCTATCGTGCAGTGACAGTATCAATGAATATGCTCCACTTGGCACCAATGGCCTAAGGGTGAGAAGAACAATGACAAACACATAGGATTTGTCAAAGAACATTACCCTCGCTCGCTGACTCACACCTTACGTGCACACACTTCAAAAGTCGGATCATCACAGTCATCTTCTTCCTATAATTATTTTCCCTGTCAAATCAAAGCGAAGCAAAGCAAAACAAAAACATAAGAGCGGAGGTGAAAAAGTCAGAAGAAAGTCATTTAATGCTTGTGAGAAATGGATGGGTGGAAAAGAGGAACCCCTTTGTGGGATGGCTTGGTGGTGTAGAGGTAATGTACAGGTCTAAAAAGTGTACTTGACTGGGGGTTCGAATCCCGCTATTTAAGCTTGTACTTTTTTGCCCCATCCACTGCACCAGATTTCTTTCTTTCTTTCTTTCTTTCTTTCTTTCTTTCTTTCTTTCTTTCTTTCTTTCTTTCTTTCTTTCTTTCTTTCTTTCTCTCTGTCTTTCTTTCTTTCTTTCTTTCTTTCTTTCTTTCTTTCTTTCTTTCTCTCTGTCTTTCTTTCTTTCTTTCTTTCTTTCTTTCTTTCTTTCTTTCTTTCTTTCTTTCTTTCTTTCTTTCTCTCTTCTTTCTTTCTTTTTTCTTTCTTTCTTTCTTTCTTTCTTTCTTTCTTTCTTTCTTTTTTTTTCTGTCTGTCTTTCTTTCTTTCTTTCTTTCTTTCTTTCTTTCTTTCTTTCTTTCTTTCTTTCTTTCTTTCTTCCTTCCTTCCTTCCTTCGTTTTCTTTTGGTCTTTTTTTTTTTTCGTTCGTTCGTTCGCTTATTCGATTGTTTGTTCGTTCTTCCTCTTTTTCTTTCGTTCTTTTTGTTTGTTCCTTCTTGCCTTTTTTCTGTCTCTAACCTTTTTCTTTGTAGGTGTGTGTTTTTTTCCCCCGTTTGCGTGTGTACTTTTACTATGATGTGGAATGATTGCTTTTTGCAGTATTGTGACAATCGTGTTAATGCAATGCTCTTATGATGTGCTGCTAATAATGTTGATGTGACATTTTTTTACTGTCGTTTTTTTTCCTATCCACTGTTTCCTTTTGCCTGTCTCTGTCTGATAGAGTCTGTCTCTCTCATTGTGTCACTTTGTCTGTCTCTGCACGATTTTCCCTAGGCTTTTCTGCCTCTGCCTCTCTGTCTGTAGCTGTCTATCTGCCTCTTTGTCTGTTTCTGTCTGTGTTGATCGGTCTATCTGTTTGTTTGCCTGTGTGCATGTGTGTGTGTGTGCGTGTGTGTGTGTGTATGTATGTGTACCCGTGTGTGTGTGTGTGTGTGTGTGTGCGCGCGCGTGCGTGCATGCGTGTGTGTGTTTTTGTTTATTTTGTTTTGTTTAATGTCCATTCATACTTCTGATATACATTTGCTTTTGCTCTACAAGATTCAGCACTGTACAAATTCCCTATATTATTTCTATGTCTATCTCCTAAACTTCTCGTGACCTTGTACAGTTTGACCCGTACCGGCGCGGGGAGATTCTGATCGAGGACTTTGCCTACCTGCTGAGGCACCCGGAGATCCGTGCCGACATGGACGAGCACACGCTGAACGTGCTGCAGGTCAAGGCCAACGAGCCCTGCCGCACCACCCTCAGCTACCAGGAGTTCGTCAACCTGGTCAGTCAGGGACACCTGTGGGGGTGGGGGGTGGGGTGTTGGGGGGGGAGGTGAGGGGGGGAGGAGAGGGTGGTGGGTGGTGGATGTGTGTGGGGGGGGGGAGTGGGAGGGTAGGGGGAAAGTGAGTGAGTGAGTGTGTGTGTGTGTGTGTGTGTGTGTGTGTGTGCGTGCGTGCGTGTAGATAGGGGGTGGCGAGTATGAGTGTGTTTTATTTTATTATTTTTATTTTATTATTTTATATCGAGGATAATGGGAATAAGCACTCTTGTGCTTTTTTACATCCAGTCCCCGTGTGTATGCAGTTTTGTAAATGTCATCTGTTCCTACCGGCACACGATGGCCTACTCTTACGAAAAGCGGAACAGGATTTAACGTGTGCGCAAGAAGTTCTGCGTGTGTTTACACACGGGGCCTCGGTTTACAGCGGGCGCGTGAATGCAAAGGTGGAAGTGAAAAGAACTTTAAAGGTGGCTGGATGGATGCATGGATGGAGGGAAACATGGATGGATGGAGGGATGGACATATCGTGTGCCTGCTTGTCCCCCTTTAGACGACTATAATATAGTCGTCTTGTGATTATAGTCGTCTTGTGTCATATCATGTGTTTCTGTCTCTAGCAGGTAATACTATTTACCGGTGTTTTGTTTATTTGTTGTTGGTTTGGTTTTGGGTTTAGGTTTGTTTTTTTGCTGTTGATTTTTTTTTTTTTGGGGGGGGGGGGGGGAGTGTTAGGGTGAGGAGCTTTATAAGAAGCTAGGCGCTATGAATCACCCAAAGGGGTAAAACTCTTGTGGCAAGTGTTGTCAAGACAGAACTCCCATTCAAGGGAAACTACCGCTGCTACTGACTTGTATATGTTACATCTCGATTGCTGTTCTTGGTATGTGGGGAGCTGCCTGCGCTCTATATGTGTGTGCGTGTGTTTTCTTTATTTATTTACTTATTCTTTTATTTTGAGCATAATAGAATAAGCTCTCATGTGCTTTTTTACATCTAGTCCCCGTGTGTATGCAGTTTTCTGAATTTTGTCATCCATTCCCACCGGCACACAATGGCCTTCTCTTCCGAAAAACAGAACGGGTTTTAAACTTTTGCGCAGAATGTCCTGTTTGTTCGTTTGTTCGTGTGTGTGTGTGTGTGTGTGTGTGTGTGTGTGTGTGTGTGTGTGTGTGTGTGTGGGGCGCGCGCGCGCATGTGTGTGCGCGTGGGTGCGTGCGTGCGTGCGTGCGCGCGTGCTTGCGTGTGTGTGTGTGTGTGTGTGTGGTGTTGTGTGTGTGTGTGTGTGTGTGTTGCGTGTGTGTGCTAAACAGATGGAGGGGTTGGGTTGTTTTGTTTGTTGTTCTTGTTTGTTTTAAAAGCACCAGAACCGTAAATCTATGAAAAAAAACTTGCCAACCAGTGTGTGGATCGACACAAAAATGGAAAGTCTCGGCTTCGATCCCGTGTGTACCAGACCTTTCCCCCTCCACCCCCCACCCCCAGTATTATACCTTGAATTGTGGTCTGTGTGCAAGTCTTGCAGACTAGACGATATAACTGACGTCCCATGCGCATCATACATTTAATAACTCACGTAAAAGAATCCCATGGTAACGGCAGAGATGTCCATGACAAAATTATATATAAAAAAACTCCCTTATACTCACAAATGCAAATACAGAGAGGAAAATAAACAATAAATGGGTGGCGCTGCTCTTGTGGCGACGCGCTCTCCCCAGTGAGAGCAATCTGGATTAGCGAAAAAATCTGCCGTGACGGAAATTGATATGTAATGTATATCATGTAAAATGCAATCAATATTGCACTGCAGAAATGTTAAGACCAGTTGATTTTTTTTCTTTTACGGTGTGTTTTGTTATGTAGTATGTGTTTGTTTGTTTGTTTTTTCTTTCTGTCTTTTTTATTTGGGGGAGGGGGTGGGTGGGTATAGTCGTGGTTTGAGTTTTTTGTGTTGGGGGGGGGGGGATTTTTGCTTGCTTATTGCTGGTTGAGTTTGGTTTTTTTAGGGGGGGTGGTTTTTTGTGTGACTAGCTAGGGTTTGCTTGTTTAGTTTGTTTGTTTACCTACTGAATACACGCTACCATTAAACAAACAAACAAAAACAAAAACACAATTTGTTAAAGAATACTACAAATGGAAGTTAGCCTGGGCCTAGATGCTGATGTTTTGGATGGAATCTTTTTCGTTCCTCAGCTAGAGCCTGAGGTTCACTAATGGTGGGAGTTTGCCCACGATTAAGTAGCTGATTCCGATTCTGTACAAAAAAGAAGATGTGATACACACCTTTTGGTCTTTTTCTTGTGTATGTTTGTTTTAGGAGTTTTTGTTTTTCTTTGTTTTGTTTCTTTTTATTTGGTTGATTGGGGGGGGGGGGGGGGGGGGGGGACGTTGTTTACATCTTGTTTGCTTGTATTATTCGGGAGGATGTTTGGTTGTTTGGTTTGGTTGTTCGAGGGTTTGTCGTTGGTTGGGTTTGTTTTTAAGTTCAGACAAAAGATTTTTTAAAAAACAACGAAAATAATAATTGAAGAAACATATTATAACAATCATCATGTAATAATAATCCAATTAACACCGCTCATCTCTTCACCAAAGTTATATTAACCCATGACACAGGGTAGAGATCAAACAAAATAGCAAGAAGGCCACAAAAAGCCCGGGGACGGCTTTCTAAAAACACACAGTGTGTGAGACCCCATCTCTGTGTTTGCCACATGACGCAGAACTAACAGAGCGGGCCCTGAATATTTCATTGTTTGTGGGGAGGGAACCGTCCTGTCTAGCTTCGGGGCCAGCAAACACACAACACACAGTGCGGGTGCATGCAGATGCGTTTAAGAGAGAGAGAGAGAGGAGAGAGAGAGAGAGAGAGAGAGAGAGAGGAGAGAGAGAGAGAGAAGAGAGAGGAGAGAGAAGAGGACTTTTATAAAAATATAGAGAGACGCACAAATGACCATATCTATGTAATTGTGTGTGTGTGTGTGTGTGTGTGTGTGTTGTGTGTGTGTGTTGTGTGTGGTTGTGTGGTGTGTGTGTGTGTGTTGTGTGTGTTGTGTGTGTGTGTGTGTGTGTGTGTGTACGCACGCACATGGGTGCGCTTGATATATTGAAATGAATTAACAGATAATACGGACTCTTTCATTTCATTTCTTTACACGAATACAAAAACTAGCACCCGGCTACAAGAATGAACAGTAAACAGACATGGTCATTTTCCTCCTACATAATTCATCGAACCTGACAGATTTTCTTCTATCCCCATTAACTTCCATTTCATATCACAATACCGTATTTCTGGATGTCTCCAATGCCGAAATGTCAAGAAGTTATTAATGAGTAATCTGTCCTGTAATTAACGCTTTGCTTTCAAGTAGGACATCATCAGGATGTGATGAACCAAACTCTCATGTTTGTCTTCTACTGTCATAGGGTTCGTGTTAGAGAGAGAGAGAGAGAGAGAGAGAGAGGAGAGAGAGTAGAGAGAGAGAGAGAGAGAGAGAGAGAGAGAGAGAGAGAGAGGAGAGAGAGTAGCAGCAGCAGCAGCAGCAGCAGCAGCAGCAGCAGCAAGCGCAGTGAATGGATCGTATAGTTTGTTTCCCTTAACCGCAAGAATCAAATTATCCATTTAAAATATTAGACAACCGGAATTATTTCTGCTATTTTTGTTCCTCAGCTAGAGTTCCGAAGTTCACTAACGATGATATTTTGCACATGGAAGCATTTTTGCCTAGAATAAAGGTATCCACCCTCCAACTTCGGGGGTGATGTCCAGAAACGACACCAGTATGCATGCGTTTTTGAAAAATATTTGTTGTCATCCGTTTCTACCGGCACAAAATGGCCTACTCTTTCGAAGAGCAGAACCTGTTTTAACGTCTGTGCAAAAATGTTCTACCTATATTTTCACACTGGACCTTGGTTTATAGTCTCGTCTGTAGGACTTTTGAGGTAGTGGAGTCGGCACTGTAGTGTTAACTCCAGGGGTAAAAGACTCTTGAACGGGTGTCTCAATGGGATCAATAATTATCATGAAACTTCACTGGAAAAGAATTAAAACATAACTTGACTCGCGAACATTTTTTTTAAACAGATACGTCTCGTTTGCGAAACAGTCTTGGAATGGACTATACTGAACTAATAATAGGATATCAATACAATTATTAAGCATGTTCGTCCTTTGCATAAATGAGAATGGCTCCATGGACTCTGTCGATGATTACTGCATTCATTCCTATTTGCCCAACACCGGGCAGTCAGTCAGTCAGTCCGCCTGTCACTGTGGTGATGATGGGGTATTCTTGTTGCTTTTCATAACTCGTGTTCGTTTGGGTTTTGTGCATTACTGGGCAATTGTATTCTTTGTCTGTCTGTCTGTCTGTCTGTCTGTCTGTCTGTCTCTCTTGTCCGTCCATCTGTCTGTCTGTCTGTGTCTGTCTGTTTGTCTGGATGCATGGATGGATAGCCTGTATGCTAGACTATTGGAAGAGACTACAATCCAGATCCAGTTTCATTCGTCCCCGAGGGGTGCCAAGGGGCCTGTCGGTATGAATAGCATCCCCACCTACTGAAAAAAATTGTGCTAGCGATTCCCTCTTTTCTACCCCTCTCTTTGTTTCTGCCTTGTTCCGTTTCTTTCCTGTCATCTCCTTCTTGTCTATTTTCTGCTTTCTTGGTCCATTCTGCTTTTTTTTCAGAAAGGCATAAAAATATAACCATTCTTGCCCACTACGAAGTTGGATGCGCTGGGCCTGACTTGTCAAGCGATTAACAGCAGCGCAGCGCATACTGGCTCATATGACAGACAACAACAATAGATGCTGTCTGAGCGTTCGATGATGAAGAAGAAAATTGGTCGGTGCAGATAGAGAGCTACAGCAGCAAGGGATCTCTTGCCTAGCGAATGTCTGCTGGAAGACTAAAACAGATGGGTGGCGTGGCGCCATACAGCGGCGATCGATATGTTTTGCCAAGGAGAGCCAAGCAGCCCGATATCCATATGACTGCAGTGTGATGCGGTGCAGTGCATAAAAAATAATAGTGCAGTGCAGTGTGGTACAGTACAATATAGACAAATACAGTGCAGGTTTGTACAATATGCCTGTCAGTATTGTAATTGCCCTTCATGGGGTGATTAAAGTGTTTTTGACTTAACCTGACTTGACAGTGCAGTACGATACATTGCAGTACAATACAACACCATATATCTTTTATTGATACAATGCAATAAAGGAACACTACACTACACTACACTACACTACACTACACTACACTACACTACACTACACTACACTACACTACACTACACTACACTACACTACACTACACTACACTACGCAAGATGTTCTGCATGCATTCACACACATGCGCTAATGCACGCAGAACATCTTGCGCTCACGTTAAATCATGTTCCGCTTTTCGAAAAGTAGGCCATTGTGTGCCGGTTGGAATATATGACAAAATTTTAAAAACTGCAAACACACGTGGACTGGATGTAAAACAGCACACAGGTGCTTATTCCATCACCTCCGATATAAAAGAATAAACACACACCCACACACACACACACACACACACACACACACACACACACACACACACACACGCACGCACGCACGCACGCACGCTCGCACAGAGAGAGAGAGAGAGAGAGAGAGAGAGAGAGAGAGAGAGAGAGAGAGAGAGAGGGGGGGGGGATGCGGGGAAGCGGTGACAGGCTGTATGTTTGCAAAGCGCAACATAGCAACAGTGTCAGCCCGACTTCGAGGAATCTTTATAGTCCGATATTCGACACCTCCCCCTCCCCTTCCCCTTTTCCCCCTCCTCCCCCCATCTGTTCTCTCGCTGTTGACTGTCAATCCTTAATATGCCACAGTCAGTAGTTCATGTGGGGTTTTATTTTAGCACTGCCGACGACAAAGGCCATTGTCAGAGGATTTTTTTCTCTTCGAGTATAATGGAATTAGAACTCATGTGCTTTTTCTTTTACATCCAGTCCCCATGCAGTTTTGTCAGTTTTGTTATCTGTTCCCACTGGCACACGATGGCCTACTCTTCCGGAAAAGCGGAATAGGTTTTTACGTGTACGCAAGATATTCTGCGCCACCCACAAAGGCGAGGCAAGCAGTTTCCCTTGAAATGCATGCACAAGACATGTGAAACATAGTTAGGCATTCTTCGTCCAACACGTTCATTGTCTGCCATATGAGAAAAAACTGCATTGCGCTGCTGTAAAGTGCCTGACAAGTCAGGCCCAGCGCATCCGACTTGGGTGTGAAACATTATTCAAGATATGTGTCGGGGGAAATGTTACACACACACACCACACACACACACACACACACACACACACACACACACACACACACACACACACACACACATATATATATATATATATATATATATATTATATATATATATGAATGAATGAGTTAAGTCTTTTATAATTATTATAAACAACTATTGTATACACGGCAATATAGACACCAGAATTATTGTGCAAGTACAAACATTTCAAAACAGCTGCGAATGAAGGAGCTAGAGAAGTAGAGTAGACATTGGAAAAATGTCATTATTATCCCCTCTCCTCCCCTGGCGCATGAGTGCTTTTTCCATTATCTTCGAGGTAACAGAATAAAGAATAAAATAGAAATAGTAAAGAAGATCTAGGAGCAGACAACCAGACCAAACGTTTGTAATCATCATCATCATCATCATCATCTTCTTCTTCTTCCTTTTATTTATTATTATTATTATTATTATTATGTCATATCATTATTATTATTATTATTTAATTTAAAGATTAATCTAAAGGTTCACGGCTATAAAACATTTAACAAACAAACAAGCACAAGAGGTCAGAACAAAAGCTAAAAAACAAAAACCCAAAACTCAAAGCAAAACAAAACCAAATTAATAGTTTGCTATGATACTACTACTGCAAAAAATCGAGATTTTGTTTATTTTGTTTTGCGAAACAAGTACATGAAGTATTCTTTTACCTCATGTATAAAATTCAAATAATCAGATTCGTTTTAAATGATTTTTTTTTAAAATACGAAAGAAAAGATCCAAAGAAAGAAGAAGCAGGAGGAAGAGAGAGAATCAGAAAGATAGATTTATTTATTTCACAGCGTAAGTAATTACTTTGATCTTAAGTATTTCAATTGACCATCTTTTGGACTAACATATATTAACAAAGCGAAGAAGAGGCAAAATGAACGAATGAAGAAATAGACAAATAAAATAATGAGTAATAAATAAGGTATTACATGAATAGAAGAATAAATAAATTAAATGATAAACAAGTAAAGAAATAAATTAAGTTGTTTTTTTCTAGTTCAATTTTATTTATTCATTCTTTTATTTAGAACGTATTGAAATAAGCTCTCACGTTGTTTTTTACATCCAGTCCCTGTGTGTGTGCAGCTTTGTGAATTTTGTAATCGGTTCCCACCGGCACACATTGGCTATGCTTCTGAAAGTGGAATGGGTCTTAACATTTGCGGAAAATGTTCTGTGTGAATAGAAATTTTGACACTAGCTCTAAACTTTTTATGAGGACATTCTTGTTTTGCTTTTTAAGATATTCCTAAAGCGTATGGTGAGACATGAAATCCATAACTATTGCGTGCGAATATTCAGTAACCAAGCAATATGAACTTGACGTTCAAAGAGAAGTTGTTCTCATACAAGAACTTATACTCTAGACATTGTGCCTTAGAGTGTTTTCACCCACTACCCAAGGAAACAGAGCGTCGCACAATTCGCAGGTGTGTCCCGACGCTGTGAATGTCGCTCTGATCACATGGGAGGTAATCTAATTACCGCCCCGTCACATACTATGTAATCGATATGTAACATGTTATTGTATTTGGTTTTTTTTAATTTATTTTTTTATAACCAAACTTGTCTAAAACAAGAAAATAATACAGCAAGGGGGGGGGTAACCAAATCTTGAAATGAAACAAAGCAAAGCAAACAACAGCAAAAACTGCAGGGTTTTAGCAAAGACCATTTTCCGCGTTCTTCCTGAGGGCGAACTTACAAGACTAATGAACACGCGAATTTAAAAAAAAAAAAAGACAAAAAACATCTGGATAATAAATACAAAATAGTCCTTTACACACAAGTTTTTTTTTTTTAATATCATTTAATCTACTTATTCTCTTTTTTTTATTTTGAGGATTATGTAATATGCACTCACGTGCTTTTTTGTACATCCGGTCCCCGTGTGTATGCAGTTTTGTAAATCTTGTCATCCATTCCCACCGGCACACAATGGCCTACTCTTCAGAAAAGCGGAACTGATTTTTAACGTATGCGCAAGATGTTCTGCGGTGTGTTCGCACACGGGGCCTCAGTGTCATCCGGAGGACTTTGGGGGAAGTGGAGTCTGCGCTGATGTTAACTCCAAAGAAAAAATCCCTTGAGCGAGATTCGAACACGAGCACATCACTGACCACTTAGGCTATCCCGTCCCCCATTACTTTGAAAAGAGCAGAGACAAATCTTGCGTTTGAATAAATAAAATTGATAAAGGTATCTTGGATAAATCTAGTGGGTTTTGTTGTTCTTGCTGTTCTTTTGGGTGTGTTCTGTTGTTGTTGTTGTTGTTTGAGAGGGACGGGTTTTTTGTTTTTTTTTGTTTGTTTTGTGTTGATTGCTCTCACTTCCTATGGGTCAATATGACAATGAATAAATAAAAAAGATATGTTGTGTCTGTTTAGATATGATATGTCATATTTAATAAAATAATGGCACAGATACACGGGTGAATACACGTAATATACAGCAAATGAATAATTAAATCAGTGATAAAATTAATACATACATACATACATACATACATACATACATACATACATACATACATACATACATACATACATAAAAATTATATACATACATTGTCTACATACATACATGATAACTTTTTTTTATATAAACAGTTCAAAGAAAATGCAAAATAACCCCCCCCCCAAAAAAAAAAAAAAAAAAAAAGAGTACAAGAAATACACTTATACTTGTATGCTTATTGGAAGCTTATAATTATAAACTAAGGAATATCTGAAATAATGCACACAGAGAGAGAGAGAGAGAGAGAGAGAGAGAGGAGAGAGGAGAGAGAGAGAGAGAGAGAGAGAGAGAGAGAGAGAGAGAGAGCAGGTAGGCAAATTCTTTTATTCGAGGATAATAGATAAGCACTCGTGTGCTTTTTTACATCCAGTTCCGCCCTTTTCAGGGATAACATTTAGATAAAAATAAATCTCTAACTGCACAATAGAGAGAGAGGTTAAGGGTATGTGTGTGTGTGTGTTTCTGCACTAACCGCGATCAATAACCGTGTAGTATGGGAAGGGGCGGGGAAGGATAGGGTGGGGAGGAAGGGGTGGGGGCCTGGGGTCGCGATATTATAAACGTTTTATATTCCGCAGCTGACACGGACGATTGAGTTTCGTCATCAGCGGAGTGGGTGTCGTGTCACGGGGTAGGCGTCACCCTGCAGCTGCTTTTCTATTGGTCCGTGCTGACATCGCCATCAACCAATCAGCTGCAGGCCTAGGCTGGCCTACCTGTGCTAATGTCGAGAGTTGTAGGCCTATAGATCTAGTTGTTATTGTGTTTACGGAAGGGGTTTTGTTGTTGTTGTCGTTGGGGTTATTTGTGTGTTTGTTTGCTTTTCTGGGGTAGGGGTTTGGTTGGGGTCTTGGGTCACATTTTGCAGGGGATGTTTTCATTTGTTTAGGGTCGGTTGGTTGGTTGTTTTTGTTGTTGTGTTTTTTGTTTTTAGTTTAGGTACTTCGTTTGTTGTTTGTTTTTGTTTTGTTGTTGTTGTTGTTGTTTTTTTGGGGGGTGGAAGTTATGTAGCATCCAATTTTGTTTTTATTGTTGATTTTGTTTTGTATTTGTTTGTTGCGATTTGGTTTAGTCTGGGTTTTTCGAGGGTTTCTTTTTCATAGATTTTTTTCAATTAAATTTTAGTGCTCTGCATTGTGTCATGCAGTGTCAAATTGTTCATTTCGTTTTCATACACTTTTTTTCTATAAATATTCGGTTATTCTTCCTATGCCTTTTCATCCACCCCTGCCCTCACCCCCACCCCAACCTCCCCTCCCTCAACTCATTCTGTCTGCTGGCATTCCTGCTTGTCTTCGATCCGCTTCTGTCTCCCTCTCTCTCCCTCTCCCTCTCCCTCTCATCTCCCTCTCTCCTGTTCCATGCCGGCAGTCATACGGCGGTCGTATCGTCGTACCCATTTTCCTAGGTCACAGCCTAGCCCAAGTCTGTCCCTGTCAACTTTTTCCCCGGACCCAAGCTGCCGACTCCACCTTTTGTTTTCGCTCCTCTCGTTTTCTCTGTTTTTGAAACGATCCTCTGCAGCGGCCCTGTATTATGTTCCCCTATCCTCCTGGCATTCCAGACTACTGGGTCCCGGGAGCGTGGTGCCGTTTTTACGCCTCTGCTAGGCACCTGTGCTGGTGTGTGGTTAGGATATGGAGCCCTCTCTCTCTCTCCCTGCCTGCCTTGTGATCGGCGAAAGCTTGTCAACCTTCTGTCATCACTGCACGTGACTCCCGTTACCAAGGCTTGGGATGGGGTGCCGGTAGCTAGCTGGGCCTGCCTGCCTGCCTGCCTGGTTTGGGCCTACCTTGGCCTGCTCTGGCCTGGCCTGGCCTGCCTTCCTGCTGCTGCTGCTGCTGGTGTGGCTGCTGTCTGTTGGCTGCTGTTTGAGCTATGAATTAATAATTCGCTGTTTAACATCACTATGGGGTTAGGGGCCGTTTCTAACCTATTCATTTTGCATTGCAATGCTTCTCTCTCTTTTCGTTTTTTTAATACTCTTTTCACCGGCGGTATGTTGTTTTGTTTGACCCTTGTGTGTGTGTGTGGTGTGTGTGTGTGTGTGTGTGTGTGTGTGTGTGTGTGTGTGTGTGTGTGTGTGTTGAGGGGTGGGTGGAGGGGGGGGGGGAAGAGGTAAGGGGAGAGGGAAGGACGTTGTGGGAAAATTCCTAACCTACTACGACTATTACTATCGTAAAGTGACGAGAATAGCGGAGGCTGTGGCTATATAGGGGGAGCAGGGTGGCAGCGTACGGTAGTGGATGAGGAAGAAGAACTAGGCAGCGCATAGGATTTGTCTTGTCAAGTGTGGGGTTTTTCTCGGGGTTCGTCTTGTCAATGTGGGTTCCCTCGGGGTTCGTCTTCTACCTTAGTTGATGTGGAAGGACAAGGCAGTGCACAGGATTTGTCTTGTCAAGTGTGGGTTTTCCTCGGGTTTGTCTTCCATGCATCGGAGATTTTTGTTTGTGTTTTGTAACTTGCCTTGGATGTTCTGCTCTTGATCGATGGGAATTATTGTCTCTATATGGTTTATACTTTTTTTTAGTCCTGCAAAATGATATACATTATCGTCAGTAATAAGGATTCTCGCAGCGATAAGCTTGGAACTTGTAATATCGTGTTCCTTCAATGAAAACATACGCAGTAAGCAAATGCAGTGATGAATGAAAAATGAACATGATTATCTTTGAACTGTGTACCTGGTATGTTTGACGATATCTTTTGTACGCCGCTTGTGATTTGAAACAGCCAGGAAAGCGGAGAGAAGTCAGAATCATAAAGGGAGCAAAGAAGTAGGAGAAGAAAATTATCATTTAAAGAAACGTTTTGTAGTAGCCTACAGCTGTGAAAGTTTTCTGTCAATTCAGTGTCCGCATTTACAGAGCAAGCTAAAAATTGCTTTGGAGAAGTTTCTACGCTTGTGATTCATAGGTTTTCTGGGTGTGTTTTTTTTTCAACTGGCTACAAGAATGGCACATTTTACACAAGAGATTGTGGCAGCATGTACATTTGAACAATAGGATAGTAGAGAAACGAGAGAATCATCATATTCTACTTACTTTCGTGCTCATGTGTAGAAACAACTTTGAGATAAACAAAACAAATCATACACAGACTTACTGAGGTTGTGCAATTAATTTAAAATACTAATTCAGATTTTTTAGACTTAATGTCAATATGTGTAAGGCTGTAGAAAGAAAGCTTTACCTTGTTCTGCAGAACACAATGATTGTTAGTGTCCAAATATCGATTCTTGCATAGTCCAGCCTGCAGTTGTGTGTGTGTTGTGATGTGTGTGTGTATTTAGACTTGATCAGTTGGGAGTGGTACAGCAGTGTGTGTACAGTGTGAGGTCAGTGCATGCCACCTGTCAGATACTGTAGTCGATGGTATAATTATTGATTACATCACATCATCATCATCATCATCATTATCATATCTCATCATCATCATCATTATTATTATTATTATTATTATTATTATTATTATTATTATTATTATTATTATTATTATTATATTATTATTATCATCATTATTATTTTATTATTATTATATTATTATTATATTATTATACTATTGTTATTTGTATCATTACCTTTATTATTACTATCCTTCTTCTTCCCTAGTTTTATAATGTTAGTATCATTGGTTTCATTACTGTCATGATCATTTGCGTGTAACACATATTAGGCCTACACAAAACATTTGACCTATGAAGATTTGAGCACTTTATCGTGTGATCAAGTTCCTGTTCAAAAGACATAAAAGTAGAGGACAAAAATTAAAAAAAAACAAAAACAATCCCACACACAGCACGATAAACTTACATTAGCGTGCATTGCCTTACGCATACTAACAAACACAAATACGGATGGATGGACCCACCGAACACATGTCACAGAACTTACCTACAAATGATAAATTTGGTTGATATTGAAATGCTCTTGGTATTTGTAAAGTCCTTAAAAATACTAACTTCAAATAAAGGACAAACGCACTCACATATTTCTGGTTTAGGACTTGCAATGTAAATGCACACTTGTTCTTTAACAAGGCTGATTCATTACTTTTCACACTTTTGATGTGATGTTTTCCCTGTTCCTAGGCTTCACCAACCAAAGTCAAAGTCAAACTTTTATTTTCAGATGGTACATTGGCTAAGCAGTGCATACGCTTTTTTCATCATGCCATCCATCTTAGAAAAAAATTCGTATATAATGCATTATGTAATTATGCATATAGTCAATAAGAATAAAAACCTGAAACAAAAAAGCCATACAAATAGAATAAACAGAAAAAAGAATCTTTTAAAAATACACACTTAGAAGAAAAAACACACAAAAATGCCAACAACAACAGCTCCCCTACATCCCAAAAATTGATGAAAAGAAATAAAACAAAAACAAACAAAAAGCCCAAAAACAAACAAAAAGAAAGCAAATAAAAAAGAACAAGACACCCCCCCCCCCTTTCAAAGAAAGAAAAACTAAAACGAGTGAACAATACCAAAAAACAAAATAAAAACCACAGAAAGTGAGATTTTATGCATCCCACTATGTGAACCCACTATTCAATTAGCGGCGCTCAAATTTCCTGGATGCACGGTGTCTAAACACGACACATGTGTGCATGGGCTTGATTTTTCTAGTTTGCTATCTGTTCCTACAAACACCAATGCCTTGCTCTTCCGAAATAGGCGGAACGGGTGTTAACGTGTTCTCAAGATGTTCTACGTGCGTTTGGACACGGGGCTTATTTATTGCTTAAATGATTTATCTGTTCTTTTATTTCAAGGATAATGGAATAATGATGCATGTGTTCTTTTACATGCCATCCCCGTGTGTATGCAGATTTTGGTTTACCGTCTCATTCGAAGGCTTGTTAATGGGGGTAGAGTCAGTACTGATGTCACGTTTAGGGGGACATCTCAAACGAACGCCTCTATGGCGGCTCGATCCCAAGCCGTCAGATCACGAACACAGGGCTCTAACCACTAGGCCATCCCCCCTTAACCTTCCAAGTGTTTAATCATTAGTTTTCTTTCTTCTCAACTTTGATAACAACTTCGTCTACAGAAATACATTTTTGGTCATGACATAAACAAAACACATACATGAAGGAATTTAACGTCATAATATCTATGTGCAGTTGCACTCTATATTTCACCCTTGGAGGTAGAAGCCGCACCTGGTAAAGGTAAAGGTGTCCCATAACCTATTGTGGTCGTAGGGGAGTGAGGCGTCAGAGACCTCAGCTTCTCAAGGGGCCAGCATGTTGAGGGCGGTACCCATCTCCTCTCCCTCGCTGTTTTACCTTCCCTGACCCTAATGAGGGTAGGTACCCATTTACAGGTGGGTGAATTGGGGGACTGTACTGAAGCCAAGGCGTGAAAACGGTTACCCATCCACCACGCTCGATGCTGCTTTGCCTTAGCTTGGGGAAAGCGAGTGCTCTAACCACTGAGCTATCCCGTCCCCTGAGAGGCCCAATTCAGGAGTGAAAAACAAAACCAGTGATAGTTGCAGATGAGCTAGGCCGCAAGAAAAAGCTCCGATAGATTCAGTCTGTGAGTGTAAAATGGTAATGATGAACATGATGGGGGGACTTTGTGGGGGACTCATTATGACTGTGAATTGTCTTCTGTCATGACGCAATATAAAAAATATATCATCCAATCAGTAGGTTAGGGGGGGTGGGAGCCATTTTTCATGCTGTCAGAAAATTAATGTTCTGTCGTTCATCTTTCTTTTATTGTTGATTTTTTTCGTGTCTGGCACTATGGCTTTATGCTTGCCACACATTATCCTTCACTCTGCACACACACACACACACACACACACACACACACACACACACACACACACACACACACACACACACACACACACACACACACACACACACTGAAACAAAAAGAGACGGAGACATATTTTTACCAAACATGAGCATGTAAATTTAATCAGGCAAACTAGCTCTCACCAGTCAATGTATCCATCATAAAGGTAAATAAAAAACAAAATAAAAACAAGATGATCCCATACCCTATTGGGGAATGAGGTGTCAAAGACCTCAGCTTCTCTCTCACGCGGCATCATGATGACAGTATACAACACACGACAACAAAAGACAACAACAAAAGAACACATCAAACACGCATTAGGCCTTGTCATCCACTCGGCCTGTAGAGCACCATCAGAAAGTGAGAACTGTAAATCGTCTGCTTACTAATTTAGTTGAGAGAGAGAGAGAGAGAGAGAGAGAGAGAGAGAGGAGAGAGAGAGAGAGAGAGAGAGAGAGGAGAGAGAGAGAGAGAGAGATTCATTCTTTTGTATCGAGGATGATGGAATAAGCACTCGGTGCTTTTTACATCCAGTCCCTGTGCGCTCTAACGTGCAAGTAGGGGAACTGATCATTATTCTATCATTTTATCTTTAACAACAAACGCTTACATACGCATATGCAGTAATAAAAACAGCAAGTGCTGCTGCTGCTGCTGCTGCTGCAGCTGCTGCTGCTGCTGCTGCTGCTGCTGCTACTACTACTACTACTACTACTACTACTACTACTACTACTACTACTACTACTACTACTACTACAAGAAACTAAAGGAAAGAAGGGGGCGGGAGGGGGAGGGAGGAGAAGAGATAAGGTAGAGGAGATCTAAGGCAGACTGCTTTAAGTCAAGAAGAAAGGTAAGTACTAATATACAATCCTGCATCCAGTTCCTACCCTTATTAAAAGATTGTACAACATAATGGGGCGGCGGATAGCTAAGCGGTCAGAGCGCTCGCTTTCCCCCAGTCAAGTTAAGCAGTGCTGAGCGTGGTTACCAGTTGGATGGGTGACCGTTTGCGCGCCTTGGCTTCAGTACAGTCCCCCAGTTCACCAGCTGTAAATGGGTACCTGTCCTCTTTAGGTCGGGCGCCTTCCTCAACATGCTGGCCCCTGGAGAAGCTGAGGTCTCTGATGCCTCGCTCCCTAGGACCGCCTAGGTTATAGGACATCTTTACCTTACCTTTACAATCACAATAGTTATGAAAAACGATACATACAACATAGAAGTATAACCCTAATAAGTGGGAAAACCCATGACGAACATAGACAAGGGGGAAAGGGGGTTAAGAGAGAAGGGGGGGGGGTTATACTTCAAAGAGCCATCACACAGGTTAACATTGCGTGGGAGTAAACACTTTGGTGCCGGAGACACTGATTGCCCAGGGCATCTGTATCTCTGTGTTTTGGTGACAGCAGTTGTGGCGACAAGAACAAGACGATGTATCCGTCACATAAACCGATGTTTGTGTAGCTTCGGTGTGAGTCATCCCACAACCCATCCGTTATTTGCACAGAAATGAAATATTAAGAGGCTGTGTGTGTGTGCGTGTGTGTGTGTGTGTGTGTGTGTGTGTGTGTGTGTGTGTGTGTGTGTGTGTGTGTGTGTGTTGTGCGTCTTTACTTTTCAAGTGGACACCTACTCCACCCCCCCCCCCCCCACACACACACACACTTCCCGCGCTCACTTTGTCCAAAAACGTGTTTTAAAGTGCATTGCGTATAGGTTTTTGGTTGTTGCAAGAAACAGAGTTACTAATAGCTCTTTTGGTTTTGATTTTTGTTGTGTGGGGGTTGTTGTTGTTGTTTTTAATTCTTATTGCATAATTATCGTTTTACTTTTGACCGGAATCTGGTGATAATTATAGATAAAAGCTTTAGTCCTAGTATACAGGGTCAGATCATTATAAAACCCAAAGAACATGAAAGGTAAAGGTGTCCCATAACCTATCTGGTCGTAGGGGAGCGACGCACCAGAGACCTCAGCTTCTCCAGGGGCCGGCATATTGAGGGCGGCGCCCATCTCCTCTCCCTGGCTGCTTTACCTTCCCTGACCCTAAAGAGGGCAGGTACCCATTTACAGCTGGGTGAACTGGGGGACTGTGCTGAAGCCAAGGCGTGCAGTCACCCGTCCAATTGGTAACCACGCTCGATGCTGCTTTACCTTGACTGGCGGAAAGCGAGTGCTCTGACCACAGGGCTATTCCGTCCCTGAAGAACATACTACACCAAAGTGCAACCGAGTTATATTATCTTCACTGTTCGAGGTCAAAATGATTGTCGGTTTTTATGTCAGCATACATCAAGGCCTATACGGTAATGGTGTTATGCTGTAAAATGCTTTGTGTGGATCGTTTTCAGCCATAACCATCTATCTCCTAGCGTAATAATTTGTATTCTTCAGTAAAGGGGTGACCAGTCCTCCGGGGTCGGAGTATAGCATGCTTTAGGACACAATGAGCCCTAGCTAAAATCCCTGTGAATCCCTTTGTCGCCAGACACTTTCTGTTGTTGGGGGGGATTTAGGACACACTGATCCCTAGCTGGTATCCCTGCTAATCCCTCTGTCTGCAGACACTGCACTGAAGTGTGAACAGTTCATAGAAATGCGGTGATGGCCCCCCATACCCTCTAGATGTTTGCTCTTTCTTTTTCTCCTTTCTTTTTCTGTTTTGTTTGGAGTGTCCCCTCTTCACATCGTGGTTAAAGAGAGAGAGGGGGAGAGAGAGAGAGAGGAGAGGAGAGAGAGAGAGAGAGAGAGGAGGAGAGAGAGAGAGAGGAGAGAGAGAGAGAGAGAGAGGCTTAGCGTTTTGTTTCTGATCCCTGCTTGTGCTGCAAACACTTGAGGGTGAAGACAGTGGACTATGGGCATTTAAGGCCAGAAGTGTCAGGGAAGAAGACTTTGTGTGTGTGTGTGTGTGTGTTGTGTGTGTGTGTGTGTGTGTGGTGTGTGTGTGTGTGTGTGTGTGTGTGTGTGTGGTGGGTGGGAAAGAGGCGGAATGGGGTGAGGAGATAAAGCGAAGATTAAAGAAAAAACGAAAGTGGGGGGGGGGGGGGGGGGGATATATATTTGAGAGTTGATCATGGCAGATGAACAGTGACAGTGGCAATGTGAAAATGGACAGAGTGATGCTATTTATCTGCGGTCTGGTGTGTCCTATGTGCTTCTTTTTCACTACCATCTCCTTTCATTCTTTGTTCTAAGACAGTAAGTGATAACATGTTCTCTCTTTCTCAACCTTCTCTGTCTGTGTTTATCTGTTTTTCTCTCTCTGTCTGTCTCTGTGTCTGTCTGTCTGTCTCTTTCCGTCCCCCCCCCCTCTCTCTCTGTCTCTGTCTCTGTGTGTCTCTGTGATTTTTTCTGTCTGTCTGTCTGTCAGTCTATGTGTCTTTCTGTCCATACAAACAATTATATGTCTCGTGTCTGTCGGTCAGTCTGTCTGTCTTGCCTATTTTATTTTCTCGGATGTTTGATTTAGCCCAGAAATGACTGGGAATAGAAACAGACACGTGCTCATCCTTGAGAAAGCTTGTTTCTGAATGTTCTTATTGAACTTGGGTTATTCATTCATGTCAAGGTAAAACCGGATGGATGGATGGATGGATGGATGGGTTGAGGGTGGATGGATGGATGGATTGAGGGAGAAAGGGATAGACGGATGGATGGATGGATGGATGGATGGATGGATGGATGGATGGGTGGGTGGGCGGGTGGGTGGATGGATAGTTTGAGGGAGATGGCTGGATGGCTGGATGCATAGATGGATAGATGCATGCATGGATGGATGGATGGGTGGGTGGATGGATAGATGGATAGATGGATAGTTTGAGGGAGATGGATGGATGGATGGATGGATGGATGGAGGGAGGGAGGGAGGGAGGGAGGAGGAGGATGGAGAAATGGATGGATGCGTGCATGCATGGATGTCTGAATGGACAGATGGATGGATAGACAGACAGAATGATTCAGCCTCATCCTTTCATTCCGTTCCTCTCTCTCCCTGCCCCCACAGCTCAGCAACAGACGCAACCCCAGCTTTCGCCTGGCGGTGGAGTCGCGGGTGAGGGGGAGGGGGAGGTGTGGACGGGAGCGTGGTGCTGCGCGGTGAGGCGGGGGAGGGGGGGGTGCTGCACAGCTGCTGGCACAAGATGGTGCGCCGCGTGGCGCGCGACTTCCTGACGGACGAGGCTGACCGCCGCTACTACGCTGACCGCTACACCTGCTGCCCCCCGCCCCTCTTCGTGCCCATCATCACCTTGATGGAGGTGAGCGGGGGGGGGGGGGGCGTACTGCTTATTTACTTACTGACTGATTGGCTGACCGATAATTTCTTCCTTCCTTTCTTCCTTCCTTCCTTCCTTCCTTCTTTCCTTTTCTTATTTACTTACTCATTTACTTAGCTATCTACCTACCTACTACCTGCCTACCTACCTACCTATTTACTTACTTACCTACTTACTTATCTACCTACCTACCTAGTTACCTACCTAGTTACCTACCTAACTACATACACACCTACTTGCTGACTTACCTATTTATTTACTTATTTACTTACTTATTATTTACTTACTTGTCATTTACTCACTTACTTATTACCTACTTATGATATTAAAGTGTTTGATAATACATGCAGCCTTTTTCAGAAGGGGCTATGGCCTTAATCTGACAAAAAGAACTATACGTTCTATCTATATATCTCTATCTCTAACTGCATATAGTTTAATATGTATTATATGTGACGCTCCACCACGAAATGAGTCGCTTAGCACATTACTCAATTTTGCGCTAGGAGCATTAAAGGCAGGTGGGGTTAAGTTGTCAATGTTGGGATTCTGATCGATATTAACTATATATAGGTAAAGGTAAAGGTGTCCCATAACCTGTGTGGTCGTAGGGAGGCCAGGCGTCAAGACCTTAGCTTCTCTAGGGGCCAACATGTTGAGGGCGGCGCCCATCTCCTCTCCTCACTGCTTTACCTTCCCTGACGCTAAAGAGGGCAGGTGCCCATTTACAGCTGGATGAACTGGGGGACTGTACTGTAGCCAAAGCGCACAAACGGTCACCCATCTAATTGGCAACCACACTCGACGCTTTTTAACATCGGCTGGGGGAAAGCGAGCGCTCTGACCACTGAGCTATCTCGTCCCCTCTACAAAGATTATATTTATAACAGAGATGGGAGAGATACATATAGGTAGATTGACAGACAGACGGTCAGAGAGGTAGGTAGATTTGTAGATAGATAGAAGAGATAGATAGATAGATAGATAGATAGATAGATAGATAGATAGATAGATAGATAGATAGATAGATAGATAGATAGATAGATAGACATAAAACATAAACACATAACACATAACACATAAACACATAGATAGATAGATAGATAGATAGATAGATAGATAGATAGATGATAGATAGATAGAAGATAGATAGGTAGGTAGGTAGGTAGGTAGTAGGTAGGTAGTAGTGTAGGTAGGTAGGTAGGTAGGTAGGTAGGTAGGTAGGTAGGTAGGTAGGTAAATAATAAAATAAATAAAAAATAAATAACAGACAAGCCGGCACACAGACAGGCAGATAGATAGATAGACAGATGTGAACATCATACTCTCTCCTTTACACCAGGTGGGGTGCTTTGTGTATTACTGCATGGAGTCCCGCATGATGACGCTGAACGGTCCTGTGCCCGTCCATTCCATCTTCATCTACCGGCCTGACAGGAGGGTGGAGCTGTGGCGATTCCTCCTCTACATGCTGCTGCATGCTGGGTAACTGTCTGTGTGTCTGTCTGTCGTGTGTGTCTGTCTGTCTGTGTCTGTCTGTCTGTCTGTCGACCTGTCTGTTTTTTTGTCTGTCTGTCTGTCGGCCTGACTGACGTGTGGATCTGTGGCGATTCCTTCTCTACATGCTGCTGCACGCTAGGTAACTGTTTGTCTGTCTGTATGTCTCTGTCTGACTGACCGTCAGTATTTGCATGTTTCTCTTCTTGTCTGTCTGTCTCTTTGTGTGTCTGCCTGCCTGTCTGTCTATTTTGTCTTCTGCTGTCATGATTAAGAAATTTATTCCTCTAGACACACTGCTACACATTCGCACACATGCATTCGAACACACATACACACACAACAGAATCCTCGATATAAAAGAATAAATAAATAAATAAATATAAAAGAATAAATAAATTTTATAAATAAAACACTACAACTCACACATACACATCACACACACACTCACTCACTACACCCACACCACACACTACACTACACTACACTACACTACACTACACTACACTACACTACACTACACTCACTACACTATTACACTACCTACACTACACCCAACCACACACCACACCACACACACACACACACACACACACACCACACACCACCCCCCCCCCCACCCTAGTCATCCATTATAATGTATTGTTCATACCTGTATCTCACACCTGTTTCATTTTTCAGGTTCGTCCACCTGTTGTTCAACGTGATTGTCCAGGTGGTGGTGGGCATCCCTCTGGAAATGGTCCACGGCAGCTTCCGTATCTTCATGGTCTACATGGCTGGAGTGCTAGCAGGTCTGACTGTGTGTGTGTGTGTGTGTGTGTGTTGTGTGTGTGTGTGTGTGTGTGTGTGTGTGTGTGTGTGTGTGTGTGTGTGTCCGGGTGTCTGTACATGGTGGAGTGTGGGTCTGTCTGTGTACCTGGTGTGTGTGGTGTTGGAGTCGAATAGTGGATGTTAAATAGTTGGTGGTGAGAAATTCCCCAGACGGGTATTTAAGTAGTAACGTTAAACCTGGGATGATCCCAATCGTCAGATTGGGTGCAACGCTCTAACCACAGGTTCTGGTCCCCCCCTCCCCCCCCTTCACTGTTGCTTCCCTCTCCTTCACGGCTTAGAGAAGTACCGAAAGTGAATGGCACGTTAAGCTTTACACAATACAATGTTTGTCCTGTGAACTAGAAAACGCTTAGTGTAAGTACCCGAAAAGGCGTTCACTTACTGTTATGACATACTATAATTATGACATAGCCCTTAGTTAGGTCAGCAGTGAATGGAGGGTTGTGCTGGTGGTCAAAAGATCAGATTATTTATTGATCACAAACCCTCTCCCCTAACAGTCATTTATTGCCTATTTAATCTTTAACTGCTGGTCAGGTATATTGGCTGTGCTATGCTTCTTATTTTTGAGGATAGCGGGAATAAGCACTTGTGCCTTAGTTTTACATTCAGTCCCCGTATGCTTGCGGTTTTGTCCTGTTTCATCTCCGTCCCACTGCATCGGAATGGCCTGCTCTTTGGTGACAGGTGTTAATTGTGCGCAAGATGTTCTGCGTGTGTTTGCACACGGGACCTAGGTTTATGGTTTCGTCTAAGGAGTTTGGAGGTGGGGGGGGGGGGGAGGAGTGGAGTCGGTATGATGCTACTTGGGCAAAATTTTTTTTCTAGACAAATTTCTTTTTTTTTACTTTTGACATGAATGCCTTTCTCTTCGTGTGCGGCTTAGGATCATCTTTGGTATCCTCAGTGTCTCTTTGGACCATGAATGGTGCCTTTCTCTGTCTCAGGATCTTTAGGTACCTCAGTCTTTGACATGAATTTTGGTCCTTTACTCGTTTTGGTGCCTCGTCTGGGGGGAGTGTACGCCCTTCTGGCTGCACATCTCGCAAATATTTTGTTGGTAAGTGTGTTCGTTCGTCATTGTGTATGTGGTGTGTGTGTGTGTATGTGTGTGTGTTGTGTGTATGTGTGTATGTGTGTGTGTGTGTGTGTGTGTGTGTGTGTGTGTGTGTGTGTGTGTGTGTGTGTGTGTGTGTGTGTGTGTGTGTGTGTTGATGTTGATTTTTGGCTGTATCAAAACATCGGTGATCTAAGTATAACGCATCTGCCTAGAAATTGATAAGACGGGTTCGATCCCCGATTGTGGGCGAACATTTTTTCCCATCCACTAGACCTTTAGTGGTGGAATGGGTCCTAGTCTTTCAGATGAGACGATAAACCGCGGTCTTGTGTGTGACATGCATTTAGCACATGTAAACAAAGAGACGTCCCTGGCAAAATGTAAAGGTCAAAGTGTCCCATAACCTATGTGGTTTTAGGGGAGCGAGGCATCAGAGACCTCAGCTTTTCTAGGGGCCAGCGTATTGAGGGAGGCGCCCATCTCCTCTTCCTCGCTGCTTTACCTTCCCTGACCCTAAAGAGGGTAGGTACTCATTTACAGCTGGGTGAAGTGGAGGGATTGTGCTGAAGCCGAGGCGCGCAAACGATCACCCATCGATTTGGTAACCACGCTCGAGGCTGCTTAAAATTGACTGGGGTAAAGCGAGTGCTCTGACCACTGGGCTATCCCGTCCCCTTAACAAGTTGTATGTGAATGAAACAAGCTAGCCTGATAGGAAAACATACATGCCGTTGAGTCAGAAAAAGAAATTGAAAAGATAATGGATGACGCTGATCTTGTATAGTGACGCACTACCCCCAGGGAGAGCTGCCCGAATTTGACGCAGGGAACTCTGTTGTTGTGACTTATCAGAGTAGGCATCCATCTGTCTCGAGAAGATTATTGAGTTGCGCTGTAAGCCTGGGTAAGTAAGTATTACGGCAAGCTGTTACCCATGCAGCAGACCCTCGGCTCTCCGCGTCGCTGAAATGGTCCATTGGAAAGGCAGTCGCCTATACGCATGGTTCCAGTACCGTCGCAGGAGCCGCCAGAACGTTACCATACAGGCCTACAGCCCCGACTTTGACTTACAGTGGAATGCAATAGAATACACAACTTTTCTTTCTTTTCTTTTGTGTGCAGAATTATTCTCAGATGGAACTAGGAGTTCTCAAATTGGCAGCAGTCCTTATTATAGGTAAGTGCTGGTACCACCAGCCCTTCCCTCACTCTTTTATTCTTTTTCTGTCTGGCTGTTGTCTGCTGTCTCTGTCTGCTGTCTGTCTGTCTGTTGTCTGTCTGTTGTCTGTCTCTGCTTTGTTATGTTTTGTTTTGTCTTATTTTGTTGTGTTTTTAAAGGATTTTGCTTTTGTTTTCATAATCCCTAATCAAGGCAAGGGCCTGATGAATAAAAAGTATGTGAATGCTTATCTGTCACCATTCAAAAATAAATAAATAAATAAATATAATTCATTCATTCATTCATTCATTCATTCATTCATTCATTCATTCATTCATTCATTCATTTATTTCACTCGTTCGTTCGTTCGTTGTTCGTTCGTTCGTTCGTTTACTCACTCACTCACTCACTCACTCACTCACTCACTCACTCACTCACTCACTCACTCACTCACTCATCTTCACTCACTCACTCACTTATTCATTCATTCATTCATTCATTCGCCTACTCACTCATTCATTCATTCATTCATTCATTCATTCATCATTCCATCCATCCATCCATCCATCCATCCATCCATCCATCCATCCATCCATCCATCCATCCATCCATCCATTCTCTGTGTCTCTGTGCCTGCAGCCAGTGCAGACGTGGGGTTCGCCATCTGGGACCGGTACAGCTACAAGGAGCAGGGCCCCCCTGTGGGCTACACCGCTCACCTGATGGGCGCCTTGGCGGGGCTCACCATCGGCCTGGTGGTCCTCAAGAACTTCGAGCAGAAGTTGCATGAACAGTACGTGTGGTGGATAGCCCTGGCCGTGTACCTAGGCTGTGTTGTCTTCGCCATTTTCTGGAATATTTTCTACTATTGATGCTACACGGTGACCATAATTACTACCATATCTGCTTAGATTATTATTTAAACAATGTTTTTGAAAATTAACTTTTGGCGTGGTGTGAGTGTTATGGTTATACCTCCCGTGGGTTTTGTTTTCTAAGAGGACTAAGTGGTGTATGGTGAGATTTTTTTGGTATGTTTGTTTGGGGTTTTTTTTAGGGGACGGGATTTTATTGGGTTTTTTTCGGTGATTGATGAATAGTATGCTGCTGTTAAATGTCGTTTGGATGAAGGAATGTCTCAATATTGATATGTTTATGTTGTTGAAATTTGTGGACTGATGAAGCTACACTTATGGGTTTTTTTCCGGAAAACTTTGTACCTGATGGGTGGTTTCATGTTTTATGTTGTTGCAGTTTTTTATTGGAAAGGGGGGGGGGGGGGAGGGGAGGTGCTTGTTTTGTTTTTATTTTAATCTTCTTTCTCAAAGCTTCTAGTCTTGCGAGCAGTAGGATGCTGTGATTCATGAAGTGTTAGGTCTATAGTGAATAGTCAAAGGCAGTAAGTCAATTAAACAGTTTCATGTCTACAGTGAATAGGAAGGTTAAGAAATACAAGTCTTATGTCAGTTGCCAGTGGTCTAAGGCAGCAAGTCATCAACTTTCATGTCTATACTCAACATTGAAAGACGATCAGTCACAAAAGTTTTGTCTGTAGTCAATAGTTAGTCATAGATAGTGAGTCACGACGTTTCACACCTGATGGTCAATAGTCAGATCGTGAGTCACGACGTTTCAAGTCTATAGTCAATAGTTAAATTTTGACGTCTATAGTCAATAGTCATTTAGTGGGTCACGATGTTTCACGTCTAGAGTCAATAGTTAAATTTTGATGTCTTAGTCAATAGTCAGATAGTGATTCACGACGTTTCGTGTCTATAGTTAATAGTTAAACTTTGACGTCTGTAGTCATTAGTCAAAGTTTGGCGTCTATAGTCATTTAGTGAGATAGTGAGTCACGACGTTTCACGTCTATAGTCAATAGTCAGATAGTGAGTTCACGTACGTTTCACGTCTATAGTCAATAGTCAGATAGTGAGTCACGACGTTTCACGTGTATAGTCAATAGTCAGTGAGTCACGTCGTTTCACGTCTATAGTCAATAGTCAGATAGTGAGTCACGACGTTTCACGTCTATAGTCAATAGTCAGATAGTGAGTCACGTCGTTTCACGTCTATAGTCAATAGTCAAAGACAGTGAGTAGCAAAGTTTCACACCTGTAGTCGAAGACAGTGAATAACAAAAGTTTTACGTCTCCTGTTAACTTTCAAAGTAAAGACAGTGGATGTCAATTTCACATGTAGTCAGGTGTGGAGAGTTGTTAGGTTACGTTCCACATCTTGATGGGATTGGTTACAAAGCTGCGTTACCAAAAAAAGGTGTAACCTAGGTTGGTCTTTAGCTGCAAGATAAACCTGTACTAAGGGACATGCCTTGCCACTCAGTTCTCTGCACAGATGTTTGTGTCCTCTAAGCTGTGTGTGCATTGTCAGAGCACGGTTAAGACCTCGTAACATCGACATGATTTTTGCCGTTTTCGCAATCCAACGCAGCTGACCTTTATGCAGATAACCTATCGACATGGTCTATGCTTGCTAATCGTCTATGGTCATCTTGTGTTTTGGTGTTGTTAGCACATGATTTCTGTGTTGCTATTGTCATGTAGTATTTGTTAATATGGGTAGATACTTTATAGGTTGAGCGCATCTTGTGTTTCGTTGATGATTTTCTTTGTATGATATGTATGTGTATGTTGGTATTGGTGGTATGTATGTGTTCTGTGTGTGTGGTGTGTGTGTGTGGTGTGTGTGTGTGTGGCGTGTGCGTGTGTGTGTCTGTATGTGTGTGTCTCATACCTCAACAGACATGTCTACGGCAAAACAATCTTACATCTGTGTGCCTAACTTCATCTGGGGACGTTTTGTATTTGTGGCGGTGGTGAGACATAACTTAGGGCTGACATTTGTGTGAATATTCTCTCTCCTTCATGTTGAATGTATATTATTATCATGTGAATATATCCTTCTGAATACATTTCTAGTTGTTGTTTTTTATTATTATTTCTACGGAGATTTTCCCACTCAGGCATTGGTGCTGCCCGTACAAATGTTTATTTGAAAAAAAGAGCAATGATACCACATAAACGTAAAATTCTTGTGTTACAAACTTTGAGCACACCTTGGAAACACAACTCGGTGACGAATGAAAGGTTCTATTCAACATAGCAGGACGTGGACATGGCTACG
>CM060316.1:4052378-4059878 GCA_030674155.1 Stramonita haemastoma | reverse complement strand
GTATAGCAGGATGGTTTGGGAACTGTGGAGTATAGCAGGATGGTTTGGGAACTGTGGAGTATAGCAGGATGGTTTGGGAACTGTGGAGTATAGCAGGATGGTTTGGGAACTGTGGAGTATAGCAGGATGGTTTGGGAACTGTTTGGAGTATAGCAGAGTGGTTTGGGAACTGTTTGGAGTATAGCAGGAAGCCTATTAAACTGATTGAGTTATGACAGGATGCCTTTTGAACTGACTGAGTGCAAATCAGACAGATTTTAAACTGAATGAATAATAGCATGATAGCTTTAGAGTTGATTGAATTTTGATACATCGATTTTTTAGCTGATTGAATGCTGTTAAGATGGCTTTAAAATAACTGAATGCTATCAGGATTGCTTTTGAATGATTGAATGCTATTGATATTGCTGTTGAACTAAATAAGGACAGAGTGGCTTTTGAATTAATTGAACTATGACAGAGCGGCTTTTGAACTGATTGAATAAGGACAGAGTGGCTTTTGAATTAATTGAACTATGACAGAGCGGCTTTTGAACTGATTGAATAAGGACAGTGAGGCTTTTGAATTGATTGAATTATGAAAGGATGGTTAGAATGAGTTTTGAATCTTGATAGATCGGCTTTTGAACTTACTGACTGTTAATAGGGTTGGTTTTAAACATATTGATTTACAACAGCACGGGATCTGAATTGACTGAATACAGAGGATGGCATGTAAACTGATTAAAATGTAACAGGGTTTTAAACTGATTGAAATGTAACAAGATGGTTTATGAAATGATTGAATTGTAACACGATGACTTATGACATGATTGAATTGTAACAAGATGGCTTATGAAATGATTGAAATATAACTATGGCCTATGATCTGATTGAAATATAACAGGATTGCTTTTGAAATGATTGAATCGTAACAGGATGACTTTTGAAATGATTGAATTGTAACAGGATGGCTTATAAAATGATTGTATTGTAACAGGTGGCTTATGACCTGATTGAATTGTAACAGGATGGCTTATGAAATGATTAAATTGTAACAGGATGGCTTATGAAATGATTACATTGTAACAGGATGGCTTATGAGCTGATTGAATTTAACAGGGTGGCTTATGAGCTGATTGAATTTAACAGGGTGGCTTTGAAATGATTGCAATGTTACAAAGTGGGTTTTGAGTTGATTGAATTGTATACGAATGGCTTTTGATTTGACTGAATTTGCATTGAATGGTTTTAGAAATATGCAAGGATGATTTTGAACTGATTTAAAAAGTACCGTGCTTTTGGATTAGTTTTATAATAACAGGATGATTTTGAAATTAGAAACAATAGCTTTTGAGATGGTTGAATTGTAACTTTTTGAAAAACAATCACACAATGGCTTTTGAATCTATCCAGCTTTTTTCAGGATGAATTTTTGAACAAATGGCAGTATAACGGGATTGCTTTGGTGGAGGGGTGTTCTACGGGTAAGTCACCCACCAAGAAAACTAAAAGTCCAGGTGGGAAATGTGCGGTGGTTTGAATCCCACTTGGGCCCAAAACTTTTCCTCCCATCCATTAGACCATGAGTGGTGGTCTGAGTGCCAGTCTTTTGGACGAGACGATAAACCAAGCTTCCGTGTGCTACACAAAATTGTTTATCGCACGTAAAAGAAACCACGGCAACATGAGAGTTGTCTCTTACAAAACCCTGTTGAAAAAAGTCACTCTGATTGAAAACAATTACAGCTGCAGACAGGAAAAAAAAAAATGGGTGGCGCTGCTCTTGTGGCGACGCATTTCCCCGGGGAAAGCACCATGAATTTCACTCGGAGAAATCTGCCGTGACTTAAAGTGGTATAAAATAAAAATAGAAATGAATAGATAAATCAATGAACTAATTAAGCTATAACAGGATGATTTTTTAACTGATTCGAAGATAACACGGTGGTAGTTGAACTGATTTAAGTATTTGAAGGGTATTCTTTTAACTGATTGTTGATGACAGCATGTCTTTTGAAGGGATTGAATTAAGAGAGTCATAGAAGTGGATTAGAATTGACCCACCTCAAAATAATGCTTTGTTGTCTGAGGGGTGAGGGGAAGGGGGAGCAGTTTTGATGACTTGTATTTATGCTGTTTTTGTTGCTGTTGCTGCCGCTGCTGCTGCTAGTGATGGTGGTGATGATGATGATGATGATGATGATGATGATGATGATGATGATGATGATGATGATGATGATGATGATGATGATGATGATGATGATGAGACGACGACGACGTCGACGACCAGTAAGGAAGAGGAGGTAGAGAAGATCGACAACATCGACGATAATAATGATGTTGATGATGACGACGATAATTTCCACGATGACGGCGACGATACTGACAGTCACGACAGCGAAGACTATCGAAGTAATGCTTTTTGATATTATCTCAGATGACGGCAGTAATGCATATCGTTATTATCATAGTTTTCTTTGAAAATAGTTTTTTTCAATCCATCACTATTTTCCTGTGAGCATGATCAGCATTATCATTATCATCATCTTTGGTCATCATCCCGCGTATGCACCTGTTTCTCACATGATTGTCCCTATGTTGAATAATACAGAGTATTTTTGCACTAACGATTGACAATGGACTTGTGTCAATAAATGTGCTTTTTGAAAACGTCTTTCACACATGCATGGATGCACGCACGCGCGTAAACACACTCACACGCATATGCATACACGCACAATTATACGTAATTATGCACACACTCACGCACGCACGCACGCACACACACATACACAAGCACACACACACTCGCATGCACGCACGCACCCCCCCCCCCCCCCCCACACACACACACACACAAGTATATGTTTGCGGTGTGCATTGTCTTAGGCTGAATTTTATTCTCCTTATTCTCTTCTCAGGGCTTTAAAAAACCTATTTGTTCAATGTTTTGTATATAAGATCTTAAATCTCGTCACTCGGTCGTTTGTATGAAGTGTGATGAACGGAAAAATAAAGCTAGAAAAACATAAACTTGCATCTTGTGCACTAGCATACAGACAAATATTTTTGAATGTTTTTTTTTGTCAATGATCTTCAGCAATCTTCACCAGACAGAAATATCTTGGAAACACAACTTTTGCTATTGAATTAGTACGTAAAGGATATTTGTATGTGGATGCATTCATAACGCCTGGTTCATAGAAAAAGAAAGCAAGCAAACCATTTTTAAACGTCTACTTTGTGATGGATATTAGTATTACATGGGGACGGGATAGCTCAGTGGTCAGAGCACTCGCTTTCCCCAAGCTAACGTTAAGCCGCATCGAGCGTGGTTACCGATTGGATGGGTGACCGTTGTGCGCCTTGGCTTCAGTACAGTCCCCCAGTTCACCCAGCTGTCAATGGGTGCCTGCCCTCTTTAGGGTCAGGGAAGGTAAAGCAGCGAGGGGAAGGAGATGGGCGCCGCCCTCAATATGCTGGCCCCTGGAGAAACTGAGGTCTCTGATACCTCGCTCCCCTACGACCAGATACGTTATGGGACACCTTTGCCTTCACCTTCACTGGCTGTACAGTTGACACACAATAACATCACCCCAGGTTTCATAGCGCATTGTTAGGCAGCAGCTGAAACATCAACCTAGCGGACATTGTGGTAGATGTTCTGACGTGTACATCATGGGATTTTTGCTAAGTTGTTCCTTGGCTAGAGCTCTAACGTTCACCAATGGTCAGATTTTGTGTATGCGGCCGATTTTTTTAACCCACCATTAAGGTAGCTGCCTTTTGACTTCGGGGGTGATGTTTAAACGTGACATTAGTGTGCATGCCTTTCAAAAAATTCACCCCTTTCTACCGGCACAAAATGGCTTTCTCTTGTGTAAGACTGGGTGGGTTTTCAACGTGCGTGAAAGATGTTCTACGTGCGTTCGCAAACGGGGCTTGGGTTTATGGTTTTATCCGAAAAACTTTTTGGGTGATGGAATTAGTACCGATATTAACTGATGTAAAGTTCTCTAAAAACAGGCGCTCTACCCACTAGGCTATCGTGTCGCCCACCCCCATATCATGAAATATATAGATCTATACACACACACACACACACACACACACACACACACACACACACACACACACACACACACACACACAACATATATAATATATATATATATATATATATATATATATATATATATATAATATTATATGTATATATATAACTGTACACAAATTGGAGGAATGGAATAGGGGGTGGGGGGAAGGGGGGCAGCCAGCTACTTGAAACAGGCTAAGGGGAGTAAGTCTTACACTCTTCTTGGGCCAGAAGAATGACCATTCCTATGAATTGTGTCCCTTAGTCTAAAAGCTGCATTTTGAATCAGAACGGTCACGCAGTTACACTCTGAATGCGTAGGACTGGCATATACTTGAATAATTATTAGCAATAGTAACACATATTTCTTTGTAAAAGCAGCTTTTGACTCACATATAACGTGAATTTGAAAAAAGTGTTAGGACCAAAACCTTAGTTTTTCATGTTCTCAAGCAAACACTGTATGCCTTTATTTCTAAACTGTCGTCATCTAGCCTCTTTGAAAAATCATGAATGCGCAGTGTAGTCAACTTATTAGCACAGAAAATGCTTAGGTTATAAACAACTCCATCTTTTTCTTATACTTAAAAGATAAAAAAAGTAAAGGTGTCCCATTGCCTATATGGTCGTTGGGGAGCCAGGCATCAGAGACCTCAGCTTCTCCAGGGCCCAGTATATTGAGGGCAGCGCCTATCTCCTCTCCCTCGCTGCTTTACCTTCCTTGACCATAAAGAGGGCAGGTACCCGTTTACAGCTGAGTGAACTCGGGAACTGTACTGAAGCCAATGAGCGCAAATGGTCACCCATCCATACATACTTGCCCAGGCTTTGCGCTCTAAAGACTAGAGCGCAACCCCATAGTCTTCCGAGACTGATGGGTGCCTACTTTAGAGCGCAAAGCCTGGGTAAGTATGGAGGGCAAACTGTTACCCATGCAGCAGATCCCCCCTCTCCACGTCACTGGAATGATCCATCGGAAAGGCAATGACCGATACGAATGGTTCCAGTACCGTCGCAAGAGTCACCAGAACGTTGCCGTATACAGCCCCGAGCCGCCCTGGGACTCCAACTCCCCAATTTTTCCTCAGGGATGGTGTCTAAACACGACACCTGTGTGCATGCTGGGTGGGGTTTTTTAAATTTTGTCATCGGCTCCTACCGGCACGCGATGGCCTGCTCTTTCGAAAGGCGGAACGGGGTTTTAACGTGTGCACAAGATTTTATGTATACATTCGCACACGGGACCTCGGTTTATAGTCTCGTCCGAATAACTTTGACATTCAGTTCGATTTTTTCGTCAAACTGGGAAGAAAGGGCGAGGCTGGGTACGAAGCCACAACCTCACGGTTTACTTGTTGCCAGGCGAACGTCTTAAACCATCCTGCCACCTTCCTTCTATCATATATATATATATATATATATATATATATATATATATATATATATATATATATATATATATATATAATACAGACAGGCACTTATGCGCTTGCATACACAATAGACAGGCACATACGTGCTTGTACACACACACACAACACACACACACACACACACACACACACACACACACACACACACACACACACACACACACACATATATGCAGGAAAGCACAGGGAATGCACATGCAAAAACAAGCCAACTCAGTTCAGAAAATATTGTTGCTTTTTTTCTCATTCTTCAACAGTTCAGATATTCGTAACAGTAGAGTCAGGTGATATTAAATCATGGTAACAGATTGGCAAATATTCGTTTCATTATGTCAAGACAGGAATAACAGATTTGTACATGGCATTTTCTGTTGGTTACAAGATGATTTATTTTAACTTCCATTAATCTAACTATTTTGTACTTTTATGTCCATGATTCTTAGTGATTTATTTATTTCTATTCTATTGACCGTTGGTTTATTTCTTTGTGTCTTGGATGAATCTAAGTGTTTTCCACTTCAATATTGTTTCAGAATGAGGATCTCTGTATCAAATACGCTTGTACTGTATTTTGAAACAAATGAATCAGACAGAGCCTTCTCTCTCTCCTCTCTCTCTCTCTCTCTCTCTCTCTCTCTCTCTCTCTCTCTCTCTCTCTCTCTCTCTCTTCTCTCTCTCTCTCTCTCTCTCTCTCTCTCTCACACACACACATATACATATATATATATACATATATATATATATATATATATATACGCATATATATATATAGATAGATATACATATATATATATATATTATATGTGCATATTCCCACCCCTTACCCTGATGTATATCAATAAATGCGTGCTAGAGTTTGCTGTTTTGTTTTTGTTACATTCTAGGAATAGATATTCACAACTTAAGATAATGAGTGGTTAGTTAAAATGATGATGATCATGATAAAAACGATAAAGAGGAGGAGGAGGAGAAAAAGAAGAAGAAGAAGAAGAAGAAGAAGAAGAAGAAGAAGAACAACAACAACAACAACAACAATAACAACTACAACGACAACAACAAAAACAACAACAACAAACAGAGCAAGAAGAACAAGAAGAAGAAGAAAAAAAACAAGATCAAGAAGGGAGCAAAATACCAACAAAAATAAGAACAAGAAAAAGGTTTCTCCATCCCCACCTCACACCTCCACAAACCCCCACCCCCCAAAAAACCCCAAACCCCAACAAAAACAACCCCCAAAACAGCGAAAACACCTAACTGCAAAGACCGGCCCTATGTTGTACGGATAACAATACTAATCATCCTTCAGGTGATGGAAGCTGGCAGCAGCAGGAGTGAGGTCACTGCCAGTACAGCTGCTGCACCCCCAGGTGACCCAGGTCGTGCAGCAAGGCCTCGGTCAGGTAGCGGACATAGTTGGCCAGAGCGCTGACCGCCACCGCCGTCATGTGACTTAAACAGCCGTTGTCCAATCGCAGCTCTTCTCTCTTCCTCCTCCGTTTGGATCCCTCTGAAGAACACAAAGAAAAAGTCGCTTTTTATTTATCTGTTTATTTTTGCATATGGAGAATAGTGGAATAAGCACTCATGTGCTTTCTTTACATCCAGTTTCCGTGTGGGGCGCGGGATGGCTCAGTGGTCAGAGCGCTTGCTTTCCCCAGGTCAAAGTTAAGCAGCGTCGAGCGTGGTTGCCAAGTGGATGGGTGACCATTTGCGCGCCTTGGCTTCAGTACAGTCCCCCAGTTCACGCAGCTGTAAATGGGTACCTGCCCTCTTTAGCGTCAGGGAAGGTAAAGCAGCGAGGGAGAGGAGATGGGCGCCGCCCTCAATATGCTGGGCCCTGGAGAAGCTGAGGTCTCTGATGCCTTGCTCCCCTACGACCACACAGGTTATGGGACAGAAACAAAGAGTGCCCTACTTTATCTGACTCATCTGTGTTTACTTCCCTTTACTTTTGAAATTACTTCCCTTTAAAAAACTTTTGTAATT
>CM060316.1:4044878-4047378 GCA_030674155.1 Stramonita haemastoma | reverse complement strand
CGATTGGCTGTAATCCGAAAACCACATGACTCAATTTGCATAAAAATGGCCTCCAACAAGCAAATGGCGAGATTGAAGCCCGCGATGATGTCTGACCACAGAAAATGGTGGATGTCTGGTCCGTTTTCTGAAGTGGACTTCAGAGCCATCAGCTTTCAGCAATGTGGAGGAATAGTTATGTAAATGTGCGTTCTGTTTAAGGGACCATTTATGTGTTTTGCATAACTCAGCTCCACACGTTGAGGGCAGATTTCCTGTTGGTCCTGGTCAGAGAACCTGAATAGCGTGGGGCTGCAGTGTGGGCAGGGAAAGGAGTGGGGGGTGGAATGGAGAGTCGTCAGCAACAGTAAGACTTTCGGGTTTACAAATACCAATCCTTTCTACTATTTTCCAACAAGTCTGTTATTTTGCACATTAACAGTTATACCTTATCTTTTAAAACTTTGTGCTTCTAATACATGAGTAATACAGTATCTTCTTTAGAAATGCAAAATAAAATTTAAGACCTGAGCTTCTATATATATTTTTATCTTTCCTCATTGTTTATTTCAAAGAACTCATCGAGTGACACCTTAAAGATTTATTTACCAGATTTTTATGTTTATGTTGGTTGTGTACCAAATATCACAGGACTCTTTTCCCATCAATTCCACTTCTCTACATTCACTCATCATTGATTTTTGTGCTGACAAAACTAAACGCATCCATAAACTTCATTTTGAGCAGGTTGGGAGTGGGATGGGAGAATATTGTGTTCAAAAAGCAATCACCAACTGTAATCATACACCTACTTCCTTTTTCATCTTCTGAGGAACAAATGGACGTTCAGCAAAATATGTCTTCCCACTCTTTGACCACCATTTTTTGGAAACTTCAACGACCCACACTAATTACATGAAAGCAACTGTTTGCGTTCTCCACCCACGATTCTGAGAGACAGACACACAAACGGAAATTGTCCAGCTGGGTGAAACTGTAGGTGATTGCTAAAAACAGGAAAGAGAAAAAAGAGCCAGACACGTGATTCTGACGTGCGAAAATGCAGCTGGTACCCAGCTTGGCACCCCAGGCGTGATACGATTGGCTGTAAGGCGAAAACCACGTGATTCAATTTGCATAACAATGGCAGCCGATGAGCACGTTGAGGACTGCACAGGACTAATGTCCCCCTTGTGGGGGCTAATGACCCAGCGTCTGGTCCCCCTCAGTGCCAGCAGAGGCCAACAGTCACCAGTAGTTCTGATCAATATGCTAAAGTGTAAAGTACTGGGCTTTCTGCATAAATCTCACTTGCTAAGCCCATGTCATGGCCTGATTGTATCTTGTGGGTGGTGGTGGTGGATGTGTGTGGAGGGGGGGGAGACATGTGTGGAGGGGATGGGGGTGGGGGTTATGGAGGAGGGGTATGATTGTTTAGGGATGGAAAAGGGGGGAGTGGCTGGGTGGGGATGAATTTGCAAGAAAGGATGGAGGGGGGGGGGGGGGGGTGTTTTCTGTATGAATGTAGCTGGCAAAGTATCTGTTACCTTTTCTCCGTCTTTTTCTGATCATTGTTATTTTTTTCTTTGTCTTTTTTTTTATCACTTTTAAAGCTTATTAACATGCTATAAATGATGTGGTGAACAATTTATATAGACAATATTGAGAAATCTTTAAAGCAAGCTTGAGATAACCCCACTTAAGAACTTACAACAAACTCTCTCTCTCTCTCTCTCTCTCTCTCTCTTCTCTCTCTCTCTCTCTCTCTCTCTCTCTCTCTCTCCTCTCTCTCTCCTCTCTCTCTCTCTCTCTCTCTCTCTCTCTCTCTCTCTCCTCTCTCTACTTTCTGGCGAAGCCAGTTAAGTACTTTTTGTCATGACAAAATCTATTCAAACATGACTACTTAAACAGTTGAACAGAACAAACAAGTATGTCTTTGATTTTTACAGAAAAAACAGTATGTCTCGGTTATTGCACAACAAAATGGTATATCTTGGTTAAGGAAAAGTTCTAGTGTCTTACTATATTTATTTTCGTATAAGAATCAACACATCTGTTGTCTTACTATTCAATGTATCAGTTATCTAGCATTGTAGGCAGGACGCACCTTGGTTTCTTTTTCCTATTATTATTCTCCTGATTTTGAGAGAGACAACATTTGTGTGATTATTGTGGTATTTTTTTATGAAATAGAGAAAACTTATCCATACATCAGTAGCTACAGTAGTTTGCTCTGTTAGTAAATACTTTAATATGTTGTGAAGTCTCCATGGTCATGATGCTGACAAAGCATGCAAAGAATGTACCTCTTTTTTAAATTGTTTACTTTGTAATTTGAAAATAAAATAGCAAAAACTCTTTGATAGTATGAACATAATTCTCTACGTGGAATTTTTTTGTCTTCTGCCCCTGTCTGAAAATATGTTATGTTCAATTGTCTTCACGGAGTGCAGATCTATTCTCCTTTTAACTGTCATCCATGTTGGCTGTGAATAGATTCAACTTCCTCACACATTTGCTA
>CM060316.1:4032378-4039878 GCA_030674155.1 Stramonita haemastoma | reverse complement strand
GTGCATGTAGATATGTGTGTGCGAGTGTATGCATATGTGCGTGTGTGCGTGTGTGTGCATGTTTGAGCATATGCGCGTGTGTGTTAAGTACAATTTTTCCTCTTCAAAATCACATATTCTGATGCAAATCTTTTTCTCTAATATCTACTCTGAAATCTAAATTTTCTTTTCCATACTTTGTCTATGTTGCTTTGAATCTTAATTCTGCAGATAATGTGTGCTCGGTAGTGTTCATTAGGAAGAAAAGAAACCTTTTGTTTTGTATGGCTGTCAGCTAGGTTTTTGTGATGATGTGCTTTGATGGTGTCAGCTAGTTTTTGTGATGCAGTTGTTTGTTCTGTTGCTGTCAGCTGGTTTTGTGATGCTGTTGTTGTTGTTATTTTGGCTGTCAGCTATGTTCCTGTGATGTATGTGTATGTCGAGGGATGTCAGTATGTCTTTTGATGCTGTTGTTATTTGTCCCGTATGGATGTCAGCTATGTTTTTTATGCTGTTTTTATTATTTGTTCTGTATGACTGTCAACTATGTTTTCGTTATACAGCTGTTGTTATTTTTTCCATATGGCTGTCAGCTATATCTTCGTGGTGCTGTTGTTGTTATTTGTTTCCCAGCTTCACCTCTTGGGAGTCACTCTGACTCTGCACCCTGTGTCATACATCACACCTAGGATTCAGTGTGGGATCTGAGAGGATTTTCTCCTTTCATGGAGGATAAATTTGTAATACTATGAGCTTGTTATGGATGAATCTAATACAATCTCCATATATCGCTTTGCTGAAGACGATTTCGGGTAACGTTTTGCTTATTTTTTCATTATTTTGTATTTATCTTTTGATAACCTCCCCATCTTTTGAAAGTTCTGTGCATGAATTTCCTCCTTTTCGTCTGTCTTTTTTCAACATGATTCCTTTTTTCCCTGTCAGCTACTTCTTGTCTAAGTTTTGCCATCTGGTCCATTCTCTTGCCTTTTTTCTAAAAAGACAATAATTCTCTCCCATACTAAAATCGAAAGCGCTGGGCCTGACTTATCAGGCGCTGAACGGCAGCGCAACGCATTTTCGCTGATATGACAGACAACAATAGTTACTGTCTGAGCATTTGACAAAGATTAGTAATACAAAAAAGACGAATATAACCGAAGTAACATCAAAATAGTATACATACAAAATATAAAAGTAGGAATACAAAACCACGGATTAACAAAGAATAGCGTAGACGACATCAAAAAGGGGGACAGTAACTGTCATTATTGCTAAAAGTTTCCAGATTGAGTGTCCATTTTTCCCTTCTCTAACTTCTCTCCCTGGTGTACAGCATCGGGGAGTTCCTGGTGAGTTGTTCTGGAGAAGGAAACCCACATGGCGCCATTATCCTGATGCTGATTCCATTCCCTCTCATCAATTATGAAGGAGGAGGAACCCGTAAGCTTGCTGCTGCCCCTGTCACTGTCTGCTCTACTTTTCATTGGCTCGTCCTTTGCTCTCCCTCGTCTATCTAGTTTTTTTCAAAGGGGGAAGGGTTGGTATTCTATTGCTGTGGTGCGGTCTAAGTACTTTTGGTCAAAGTCTTTGGGGACAGGATATTTCGGTGGTCAAGCAGAGCACGCGCTTATTCCAAGCCAATATTACGCAGCGTCGAGCCTGGTTACCAGTTAGATGGGTGACCGTTTGCACGCATTGGCTTCAATACAGTCTCCCCAGTTCACCCAGCTGTAAATGGGTACCTGCCCTCTTTAGGATCAGGGAAGGTAAAACAGCGAGGGAGAGATGAGCGCTACCCTCAATATGCTGGCCCCTGGAGAAGCTGAGGTCTCTGATGCCTCGCTCCCCTACGACCACATATATTGTGAGACACCTTTACCTTTAACCTAAGTAGTTTTACTGAAAAGTAAGTCATAGAAAAATAAACTATATTTCTACATTTTTTAAAGTCTCATCTTAAACCCCAGTGCATCTTTATCTTTAGGTTTAAATCTCTATTTTCATCAACTACAAACACAATGGAAAACTATGACCGTCTCAAAACTCCTCTTCTGTTCAAGAACCATGTTCAAAGCCAATATTCTCGAAATGGTATTGGCTACATTAATGGTAAACAAAGGGTGCATACCTGAAATCTCATCATTGCTAAACCTCAGAGCTCTACCCGAGGGTCGGGGCTGTATGGCAACGCTCAGGCGGCTCCTGCGACGGCACTGAAACCATTCGTTTAGGCTATTGCCTTTCAAATGGACCATTCCAGCGATATGGAGAAAGGGGGGGGGGGTCTGCTGCATGGGTAACAGCTTGCCCTCCATACTTACTTACCCAGGCGTTGCGTTCTAGAGCCTGAAGTACAACTCTACAGTCTCCGGAGATTGACGGGTGCCCAGAGTACCCAAGGGACCGAAACAGTCAGCGAGGCACCCAGTGACCCTATGTCCACCACCTTCTTCCCTTAATATGTCGGCATTGTGCCATAGCCTAGTTATCTGCAGATGGTTTTCACATCATTCTGTTTACTCGTTCTCTGTTTTCTGTTTTTGACTGAGGTAAAACTGACCTGTGTTTGATTATTGTACACAGTTGAGAAAAATATATTAAAGTTCTCTGTTGGCGCTGAAATTTGTTAAGAATTCCTATGGAATATTGGGAATAGAGATAACAGTTATAAGAAATATGATAGATTTACAAATAAAAAAAGAAATAGCCAGCGCATACACACATTCATATACACACATACACACTCGGACACACGCACGCGCGCACACACACGTTGTGCACACACATACACAAAAACACACAACACGCTTACACAAACACATACTCACATACACACACGCACTCGCAAGCGTGTGTACACACGTTGAGCACGTACGCACACACACAACAAACACACACACTCACATACACACACATCTTTGGTGTGTATTTTGAAAGTTTTTTTTCATTTGTACGACTTATTTCCTTAGTTCATTATAGTTTTCATATATTACTATATTATTATTATATTATATATATGTGTGTGTGGGTGTGTGTGTGTGTGTGTTGTGTGTGTGTGTTGTGTGTGTGTGTGTGTGTGTGTGCGTGTGTGTGTGTGTGTGTGTGTGCACATGTAGTTTTGTTTTTCTTAGATGATGGCTTGATGAAAAAAGCAATTATGCTGCTTATTCAATATACCATTTGAAAATAAAGTTTGACTTTGACACATCAACAGGTGGACACACAAAGGCACACATATTAACAGACAGACACATGGACACAGACGGACAGACACACAGATATAATACAAAAAAGACAGACACAGAGAGAAAGAAACAGAGAAAGGGGAGGTAAGAAAAAACTGAACTTTCAAAACACAAATTTTCAACAAGACAGACAGACGACCGTTGTTTCTCCTTTTCTTCAGTTGCTAGCTCCACTGGTCATCCGTTGACAAATGAACAAGCCGTTACCTGACCCCGCCTTTCAAAATGGCTGCCTGCAGATTAGAGTTTTCTCCCCTTCCATGCTGGCTTCCATTCAGAACAGCCAGAAACAAGAACCCAACGCCAAACAAAAATAAAATGTTTTTTTCTAATTTATTCTCTTTTTTGTGATTGGAGATAGACCAACTGCGTAGAAAAAAAACATGTACGCCCGCATGAGCACACGCACAGTGCACCGATGTACGCGCTTGACTACACATATACAAGCGTGCACATAGATTTTTGTTATCTTTTTTAAAATGTTCAAATAATGTACACAGACCAATGTAGTGTAAACATCAATTCATGATTGTTTATATAGCAATCGCACACATAGTTATTGAATGAAGGGTGCGAGTGTTTACATTTATCGATAGACATGCATCATGGCTATCAATGTGTTGGTATGTATACATGCACACAGGATTACACAGATTATGTGTCAGAAATACAGACGCATGTATGCACGCACATAATTATACACTCATACATGACCGTAAACACACACACACACACACACACACACACACACACACACACACACACACACACACACACACACACACACACACACCACACACACACATACATCCACCTCTACTCCACTATCTATCCCCTATCTATCTTCTCTCTCTCTCTCTATCTATCTATCTATCTATCTATCTATCTATTATCTATCTATCTATTATCTATCTATCTATCTATCTATCTATCTATCTATTTTTCTCTGGTATACTGATGTAAATTTTTTTTGTAAAATGACCAAGATGTCATTTTCATAATTGATAACTTATACCTTAAACAAAATGAGATGAAGATGATAACGACGATTTGATTTTTTGCGAGATATATCGCTAGTATAAATTCCACGTATATTATTATTATGACTGTATTGAATGTAGTGACTGATAATGACGATACTGTGTTGAGGATGGCAATAACGATGACGCTCTCAGTCGTGTGCTTATATGTTTGAAAATGTGTGCATCACTGGACAGTATATAGAATATTGTTGATCTATTTGTTCCCTTTTATCCCCTTTGCTTGTTTTGTGGCCCAAGGCCGAAGTACAATTACAACGTTAAAGTTCAGAGTTCTCTCTCTCTCTCTCTCTCTCTCTCTCTCTCTCTCTCTCTCCTCTCTCTCTCTCTCTCTCTCTCTCTCTCTCTCTCTCTCTCTCTCTCTCTCTTCGTCTGTCTGTCTGTCTGTCTGTCTGTCTGTCTGTCTCTCTGTCTTCTGTTTTATGTCTCTCTCTCTCTCTTACTTCTCTATTCTCTCTCTCTCTCTCTCTCTCTCTCTCTTCTCTCTCTCTATTTATTATTATAATACATCTCTCCTCTCTCTTCTTCATACTCTCTCTCTCTCTCTCTCTCTCTCTCTCTCTCTCTCTCTCTCTCTCTCTCTCTCTCTCCTCTCTCTCTCTCTCTCTCTCTCCCCCCCCCCCCAAAAGTCCTTCGGATGAGACTTTAAACTGAGGCCCGTGTGCGAACGCACGCAGAACACCTTGCCACACATTAAATCCTGTTCCGCTTTTCGTAAGAGTAGGCCATCGTGTGCCGATGGGAACAGATGACATTTACAAAACTGCATACACACGGGGACTGGATGAAAAAAAGCACAAGAGTGCTTATTCTATTATCCTCGATATAAAAGAATAAATCAAATCAAATCAAATCTCTCTCTGATCATCTCTGTCTCTGTCTCTGTCTCTCTTCTGTCTTCTGTCTCTGTCTGTCTGTGTCTCTGTCTCTTGTCTCTCTCTCTCTCTCTCTCTCTCTCTCTCTCTCTCTCTCTCTCTCTCTCTCTCTCTCTCTCTTCTCGTCCCACACCATCCACGCCACCTGATCTACGTGCAATCTTGTGGAGGGGGAGGGGGGGACAGTGCTGCTATCTAGAAATACCTGCATCAGGATGATGGCATTTGCCTATAACAACACCGATACCTATGTTGGCCTTCAGCTGCCTCTGACATGTCAGCAGTGCGTGCATGTATATCAGTGTGCGTGGATGAGTGGGCGCCAGAGAGAGGAAGGAAGGGGGTAGGGGAGATAGAGAGAGAGGGGGGGCGGGGGCAGAGACATAGACACACGTACGTACAGACATACATACATACAGACATACACACACATACATACATCACACATACATACACACAGATATACATACAAACATACATAAATATATACTCACATATATCTAACAGTTATATATGTTTATATGTACACACACACACAAACATTATATATATATATATATATATATATATATATTTTATATATATATATATATATATATATATATACGTGTGTGTATATATCTATATATTTATATATATATACATATATATATTTTTTTTCATAATTGTTAAGGCAGTATATATAATATATAGACAGATTTATGTGTGCGTGCGCGCGTAAAAAAACTAGGTCACGGTACAAAGGAACAAGGTAAAAAAAAACATTTTTAAACCGAAAACAAATCAATTTAAACAAACAGAAAACGTAAAAAAAAATGGATTAGTTTATTTAAAAATAAAGACGGTAATATAACGCTTCGTATTGCGTATTTTGAAAGACTTTTTTGTAATTTTGATCATGTACTGTTTTTTTCACGACAGAAATAAAACAGACGGAGGGAAAGTCAATTTATGAACTGTTTTGTGCAAAACCAAAACAAAATTAAGAAAAACAAAAAAGAGAAACGACAGGCACTTAACTTCCTCATTTGTTTGAAACAAGTTTTGGACAGTTAAACAGAAAAAGGCGACTTGTACAACGACGAAGAAGAAACAGAAATTGATGGATGATGGTTATGACGACGATGATGGTAAAGAGGAGCGTGTGCGCATATGCACGCATATATGCGAGCGTCGGTGAGTGTGTACATGTTTATGTCTATTTAAATACGTGTGAGTGTGTGGGGTGTATGTGTGTATGTATGTGTGTGTGTGTGTGTGTGTGTGTGTGTGTAAGTGTAAGTGTAAGTGTAAGTGTAAGTGTACATACAACAAAGAGTGGAGAAGGAAACCAAGTGCAGGTAACCATTACAATTCCTTCATCATTGCGAGAATGCTATCAAAGATTTGATTATTTTTCAATTAACAAAATATTTTTAAAATGCTTTAAGAGTGAAAGTTGATGGCAGCACTGGAGACCCTTTTGCAGAAAGGACCATTTGATTTGCCTGACAACCTGACTCGAGTTTCGACTCCTGGACGAACCACTATCAGATGTCTCGACAGGTTGATTGGCCTCACCATCCCTGGTACCTTATGAGGAAACACCTCTTTAGAATACAGACGTGGTTTTTTCATTCACAGGAATAATGTGATCATCCTGTAGCCTACAAAGGCTGCCACCGAAAACTGATATTAATGAAACAAAGAAAACATATTGCAAAATACTGCAGCAAAAAATACACGAAAAAAAAAAGTAGAACTATAATTATGGCGTGAAATCTTTGTGTCCATATGCTTGGGGATCCACAACGATGCAGAAGGTCATTTAGTAGCTTATGTTTGTGTGTATGTACATGTGTACGTGTCTGTATGCATGTGTGGGGGGAGGGGAGGGGGGTTGGAGTGGAATGCCCCACATGAACTGATGGCAGGTAACAATAGCAATAACACTCTGATGAAAAACCATGCCTCTGTTGTGTCTTTTTTCTTGCAGCCTCCAGTCAAGTTTGGCCCATGTTCACATTCTGGACAAACATCGCTGGCAAACACAGAACTCCATATCAAGCAGACAAGAGCTATCTTGGCCTGGTAATGGCGGCAGGGGCAGCGTCGGTGCTCAGAAAAGATCTCCTCCTCCTCCTCCTCCTCCTCCTCCTCCTCCTCCTCCTCCTCCTCCTCCTCCTCCACATCCTTCCCCTCTTTTTTCTCCTCCTCCTCCTCCCCGCATATTCCTCCTCCTCCTCCATCCCTCCTCCTCCTCCTCCTTTTAACTTTTCAACCTCAAGGAATGTCATCATTCTCTTAGAAATCATCACGATTTTGCCAATGTTATCATTTCTGTCTGAAAAGATTCTCACCATCTTTCCCATCATCAAC
>CM060316.1:4014878-4017378 GCA_030674155.1 Stramonita haemastoma | reverse complement strand
GGTTTAGTCTCTGTTCTTTTGCCCTCAGGAGGTAACAAGTTCGTTCATTTATTTCCCTCCAGCCCCCTCTTCTTTCTTCCGTTCTCCATCCCTACCCTTGTCTGTTCGTCTTTCTTCCTTTTTTCTGTCTGTCTTTTTTATATCTTTCCTCTTCTTCTTTCTTTCATACTGTGTTCTTCATTTCTATTCTGAAGCATTATTTTCTGATGTGCCCTTTTTTACCGTTACAATTACGATTGAATTTGCTTACATGTATGTCTGTTTACGTCTTCGCTTTTTCTCGAAGGCTGGATTTTTTTAATGTCTTGAACGTTTTCTACTAGAGAAAAAGGTAACGGTGTCCCAAAATCTATGTGGTTGTAGGGAGTGAGGCGTCAGAGACCCTCCACTCTTCCTTGGTCTGCCTCTTTGTCTTCCTCCTTGGACAGCGCCTTGCAGTATGCCTTGCTGTTGTAAGTCCTTTTGATTTCGGGGCATGCCCATACCATTTAATTTTACGCTTCTTTACAATTGTTCTGATTTAATCCAACAGAGCACACGTACTATAAGCAAAGGGTGGCAGATGATATGTTTGGTTTGTTTAAAACTTTCTTCTGGTTAAAAAGACTGGCGAAATCAGGTACTGAATGTGTATTATATAAATAAAGAACATGACGACCAGCATGCACATACATAGCCACAGATGGTGTAGTGACTGGTAGGGGGTAGGGGGGTTGAGAACCTAGCCATGATTGAACCTGCGACTGGTGCATTCCAGACGGATCTGTGACCACTTGACTAAGGTAAGGTAAAGGTGTCCCATATCCTATGTGGTCGTCGGGGAGCGAGGCATCAGAGACCTTTGCTTCTATAGGGGCCAGCATATTGAGGGCTGCGCCCATCTCCTCTCCCTCGCTGCTTGACCCTCCCTGACCCTAAAGAGGGCAGGTACCCAATTACAGTTGGGTGAACTGGGGGACTATATTGAAGCCAGGGCGTGCTAACGGTTACCCATCCACTTGGTAACCACGCTCAATGCTGCTTAACCTTGGCTAGGAACCACTGAGCGAGACCACCAGACTTCAGAGTTTTAAAAATTGTTTTCTTTTCTTTTCTTTTCTTTCGAAATTAATGTACTTCTTTTTACATCCAGACCCCGTGAATATACAGTTTTGTAAATTATGTCATCCGTTCTCATCAGCACCATAATGGCCTACTCTTCCACACACACACAAAAACGGAACAGGTTTTCACGTGAGCGTAAGATATTCTGCGTGCGTTCGCACACAGGACCTCAGTTTACAGTCTCATCCGAAGGCCTTTATGGGGGAAGTAGAGTCAGCACTGATGTTTACTCCAGGGGAGAGGGAATGAGGAAAATCCCCTTGAATGAGATTCAAACCCAGGTAGGAGCGCAATGCACAACACCCACCAGGCTACCCCCCTCTCTCTACTCAGGTTATGAATGAATTACTTTCTATTTCCAGTCACCCGCCACTGCAGTATTTCCTTCCAATCAGTATGACGTTTACAACACTGACGGCGGCACTGTGCGTGTCGTGACCTTTGTACCGGATGATGCTGTACACGTTCTGCGTGTGACATGTCAGCACAATCACGCAGAGAGGCATGGAAAAGGTCAAGGACGTCTATTCCAGACGGCAGACATGGCCGTCCTTGCTATTTTCATTTCTGTGGTGCTGTAATATTATCTATGAGAAGTTGTAATGATACACAGTAACCACCTAGGCCTTAGGATGGGATTATAAACCGATGCCCGTGTGCGAACGCACGCAGAACATTTTTGCACGCACACGTTAAATCCTGTTCCGCTTTTCGTAAGAATAGGCCGTTGTGTGCTGGTGGGAACAGATGATGAGATTTACAAAACTGCTTGAACACGGGAACTGGGTGTAAAAAAGCACATGAGTACTTATTCCATTATCCTCGATATAAAAGAAGAGATAAAAAGAAAGAAGGCTAATGATCCATGCAATGACCAAAAGAAGAAGACGTGAAAAATGACTGAATATACTACTACTACTACTACTACTACTACTACTACTACTACTAACTACTACTACTACTACTACTACTACTACTACTAATAAAATAATAATAATAATAATAATGATAATAATTATAATTATAATCATAATATAAAATAACAGCATTAACATGTATAGACAATTGAAGTAATTGACAATTTCTCTAAAAAGAAACATGTTTATTGCATAGAATAAGCAAAACGACTGGGATAATGCCAGACTCCCTTGCTGTTCAAGCCATCCAAATATCTAAAACATGAGAAGGTAAATGATGACAAAAGAACCTATAGCAATACATATGTATAAACAAACAAGAAGCTTCAAAATAGTTTTTTACTTTGTAATCACCGTCCTCCTTCAAAAAAAGATACACCCAAAAAACAGAAAAAAAACAACATATATACCCAGAAACAAAGAAAGAAAGACCCCAGAAGTAAATAAAAAAAAAAGCTTTTGATCATCAGAGTTTGAAA
>CM060316.1:4004878-4009878 GCA_030674155.1 Stramonita haemastoma | reverse complement strand
TAACTATTATGAGTAGAAGTATCAATGAATTAACCATTAAAATGTGTTTTTATAAATCAAATGAATTAACCATTAACATGAATACAAACATCAATGAATTTACAATTAACATGAGTATAAACATCAATAAATTAATCATGAAAACACAAAAATATTTGACTAAAACAAAAAAACACAGATTTCGAAAACAAAAAGTATTCGAAATAAAAAGCTAAACACAAAACGCAACATACAGGGAAAACACTGTAGTTTCAAGCAAAACAATGGCGAGTTGCTTGGCTGAAATGTCAAAGGAGCACTCGGTTCCCTCAGTACTCCCCAGCACGCCAGGAGAAAGTCTAATGGCCCTGTGGTGCCGTAAACAGTCATCAGGGCTTTAACACAATCCGCCTCGAGCTGCTGAGATGTTCAGGCAAGTACACTCTAAGACACTAGAAAAGACTGTCACGGGAGGAAGAGGCAGTACAACGCCTTGTCTTTATCCCCCAGGGATGGACGCCATAAACAAGTTTTTCCATGAAGTGGACTCATTTTTACTCTGTCCCCACCCAACATTTACTTTCGTGGATAACAGCTATAAATGTAGAGCTTTTAAAAGTCTTAGATTATCTATCTATGTAATCTATGTATCTATGTATCTATCTATCTATCTATCTATCTATACTATCTCTCTCTATATATAACCTATATGTATCTGAAGACTGATCTAACCAGACCCTTCACTATCCTTTCATTCTCCATTCTCTCCTTCTGCCTTCTCTCAAAATTTTGTTGAGTTCTAGGCCTGTCCATTCCCTGATGTTGTCACCTCCTATCTATTCCTTGGTCTGCCTCTTTTTCTTCCTCCTGGACAGTGCCTTGCAGTATTGTTTTTGCAAGTCTTTTGACCTTGTGACATGCCCGTACCATTTAACTTTATGCTTCTTTACGATTGATAGGTTTCAGTAAGGACCAATGGTTTGCTGGATTCTGTTATGCACGTCTTCGGTTTAAACTTACTGTAATTAAAAAAGACAAGTTATAAACTTTCTGTTGTTTGTTACAGATACCCCACGTTGTTGAATAAAACTTTGACTGGGAGCAATATTATAAAATAAACATTAAAAAGTATTACATGGGAGTAATGTTGCGTTGCATCACATGTCCCTAAAAAATGACTACTTTTGTATATAGCCATTTTCTTTGAAAACAATACTTTCCATATCTTTATTTTTTTCAGCTGTTAGATATCTGTCAAAACATTCCTTATGCATTTTGACATGTGGCAACTGAAAAGCCCTAACTTGAAAGTTGAATGTTTTGACTGCCCAAGTATACGAAATAACAAGAATATTGTTATCAATAACAATAGCAATATTGATGATGATACTGATGATGATGATATGATGATGATGATAAATGATGATGATGATGAATGATGATGATGATGATGATGATGATGATGATGATGATGATGATGATGACGAGAGAGACGACGACACGACGACGACGACGACGACGACGACGACGACGACGACGACGACGACGACGACGACGAAGTGTGGAAAGAGAAGCACTGGTTTGCTCTCAGATAACCCAATGATCATAATCACAGTCTCTCCCAAATCACTGGCTTCCCATCAAGTTCAGCTCTTGCAGAAGTTCCTACCTACAATGTTTCTTTTGCCACCTCTGTTCCTGACTGCCTCTTTACGCAAATAATGACAAATTACTTCTCCAAGAGAAAATTCTGAAATAAGTTTGAATAAAATTCTAGTAAGTATTTTTGTGGAAAGGGAAAAAATAACTCACCCACCCATCTTGTACCCCAAAACGCACACAGATAATAGAAAATGAAATGTAAAATATTCGTACACACATTAATTCAAAGAAACAGTTGAAAGGAGAGAATCAAACACAAAGTAATATATGGTGATACAAATAACCGTAAAAGCCGGAACCAGTTTCAATAACAGTGCTAAATACCAGAACGAGTGGTCTCTCTTTACTTCACCACAAAGGTAAAGATAAAGTACTGTGACTTCTGATACCGTAAACAGTCATTATGGTTTTATCACGATCCTCTTAAGTTCTGGCAGCCATTGTCGGGAAAGTAGGCCTGCTGCAGAAATAGGGAAACAGAAGCGAAGTGGTGTTGATACTGGTGCGTTGATGCTGCTGTATGTCACATACCAGGCCTGAAGTAAGGAAGCAAAAGTTCCAGCAAACAGAGAGATTTCAAGGACGAGATGAATGATTTAGCTGGTTCCGTCTCCCATCCTCTCTACCATGCCCTCTTAGTTTTCCCCCTTTTCCTTGCTTTTTTTCGTTCCTCGGCAAGATCTCCAAGGTTTATCAATAGTGGGATTTTGCGTCTGAGACCGTTTTTGCTCACTATGAAGGTAGCCACATTCCGACTTTCTAGCGTTTTCTTAGTCAATTTCCATCATTAAATGTTCGAACTGATATTCCAAGAGTCTTAATCATAATCCACCATTTCCATAATCACAATCAATATTCACCATTGCAATCAAAGGGCGCTCTTCTCGCCTGAAGTACAGAACCAAGCAGTTCTGTGACCTAAATGGTCTTGGTACCTTGGACACCATTTCACATTCCGAATGTCAGGACTGCATTGTAAACTACCTTCTCCGGGACCCTCATTGCCATACAACAATACTTCCTGAATTTGTCTCTCTGCCTCCGTCTTCTCATTTTATTTCTTTCGTAACTTATTCTATTATTACGAAGATAATTGAATAAGCATTCATGTGTTGTTGTTTTTTTAATCCAGTCCCTGTGTGTGCAGTTTTGTGCACTTTGTCATCCGTTTCCACTGGCAAGCAATGACCTGCTCTTTCAAAAAGCAGAACGGGTTTTAACGTGTGTGCAAGATGTACTGCGTGCGTTCGAACACGGGACCTCGGTTTATAGTCTCATCCGAATGACTTTTGGGGGAAGTGGAGTCGACCCTGATGTTAACTCCCGAGAAACATTGCTCTTGAACGAGATTCGAACCAGGGTCAGCAGATCACGAACGCATCACTCTAACCACCAGACTATGCCGTCCCGTCATAGCAAAGAAGTGGTGAGAAAATGGTCGCATACGAAATCATCTCACCATTAGTGAACCTCAGTGTCCTAAACGAGGGACGAACATGTTTGTTTTTTCTCTCTTTTTCAAAATGTCTCCGATGTTTCCTACCATCTGTTGTTTTACAGGAAAACCTGGAGCTCATTTTTCGCCAGCGGTGTTTGTCTTATAGTTTGGTGCACCATCCAGTTCTACTTTTTTCAAAAAACTAAGTGCTGGAACGAATATATTCATGACTTCAAATTCCCCTTTCAATTTTTAGAATTTTTTTCTATGTGTAGAAGTTTGGGGGGGGGGGGGGGGGGTTCGAAAAAAAAAGTTCTTGTTGTCGTAGGCGTCGTAAGCTAGTGTGTGTGTGTGTGTGTGTGTGTGTGTGTGTGTGTGTGTGTGTGTGTGTGTGTGTGTGTGTGTGTGTGTGTGTGTGTGTGTGTGTGTGTGTGTGTGCGTGCGTGCGTGCGCATATGTGTGTATGCGTGCATGCGTGCGTGCGTGTGTGTGTGTGTGTGTGTGTGCCTGCGTGCTTGCGTATGTACTTGCGTGTGTGCCTGTCTGTTTGCCCACCTGCCTGCCTGCCTGCCTGCCTGCCTGCCTGCCTGCCTGCCTGCCTGCCTGCCTGCCTGCCTGCCTGCCTGCCTGTCTGCAAAAGTGTGTTGGCAAGATTACAAAAGTGACACAGGCTGTAACAGTAGAAAGAGGGTGGAGAGAAGGGAAGAAGAGGGAGACGATTTATTCCGGGCAGTGTCAGGGAAATGAGTAATGAACTTTTCTGCCCATTGCCGCTGAGTGGTTTGAGATTTGGAAAAAGAAACTGTTCAGAAAAGAAAACACTAAAAAAAACCTTAGAAAAACACAGCGAGAAGAATGTAACACACATATACAAAAATGCACGCATGCGCACACACACGCATGCACACAAACACAGGCATGCACGCATGCACACATACAAATACACACATATGCATGCACGCACGCACACATACAAATACACACATATGCACACAAACATACATACACACATATGGACGCCCGCGCATGCGCACGCACACACACACACATGCGCGCTTGCACGCACAAACACATACAAATATCATATCAAAGATTGTGAAGAGACGTTAAATAAAATTGAACACATGCACACACACAGGCACACAAACATACACATACGCGCGCGCGCGCGAGCGCACACACACACACACACGCACGCACGCACGCATGCACGCACACACACATACGCATACACACACACACGCACGCACGCATACATACATACATACATACATACATACATACATACATACATACATACATACATACATACATACATACATACATACATACATACACACACGCGCACGCGCACGCGCACGCGCGCGCGCACACACACACAACACACACACACACAACACACACACACACACACAAACTTGTGTTTGTTGTGTTTTTAATTGTTAGACATATGTTTGGGTTTTTTCTTTTTTTTAAACTGTTCACTGGTTAGATCTTCTTACAAATGAGGTTTTTTTTTGTGTTGCTATTTTTGTACTGAGGTGTTATTCAGGAGTTGCGTATTCTAGCATCCATTGTAGGTTAGTCAGTGGATTTCCATTTATTTGTCCACCGATAGTCAAAACTGTGTGCATCCACCCCTTAAACTCCGATCCACACCTCTCCTCACCCCCACCCCACCCCACCCTGCTTCTTTTTTCGTACGTCTAATATCACAGTTTGTGAATAGACTTAAAATGAAATTGAACACACAAACTCGCTTACGACGCCTACGACAACTTGAACTTTTTTTCTAAAAAAAACAACCCAAACAAACAATAAAAACTTCTACACAGAGAAAAAATATAGTAAAAATTCAAAAGGGGAATTTCAAGTCATGAATATATTCATTCCAGTACTTGGTTTTCCATCTGAGTTTCGA
>CM060316.1:3992378-3999878 GCA_030674155.1 Stramonita haemastoma | reverse complement strand
TATACATTATCTCAACACGGAATGCAGCTACCTTCATGGTAGGCAAAAACAGTCGCATACTAAAGCATCTCAGCAATGATGAACATGGGAGCTCTAGCCGAGGATCGAAAAAAAAAACAATAGAAAACTCTACCCTATTCAGTTTTGTCTTCCTAAAATTGGTATTATGGGTCATAGAACGCTGTCTCAAAGTAAGAGTCGTTTAACTTTCTTAGCTGTGTTTTGTTCTAGAAGTTTGGTGAGTTTTTCATTTTCCTTGTAAGATGATATTGAGGACCTTTGTCCTTTTCCAAAACGGCATACTGTTAGACTGAAGATTTAGGCCTTGATTTAGTGTCTCTTCTTCCCACAACCATTCCCCCTCTCTCTCTCTCTCTCCTCCTCTCTCTCTCTCTCTCTCTCTCTCTCTCTCTCTCTCTCCTCTCTCTCTCTCTCTCTCTCTCTCTCTCTCTCTCTCTCTCTCTCCCTCTCTATCTCTCTGTTTTTTTTGTTGTGGGAAGAGGGGTTGTATGTTGTTTTCTCTCCCGAAAACGCCCCATAAAATCCAACTTAACACTTCAAAATAAATACCCTCCCTTCCCCCCCAAGTTTAGTACACATCTCAATATAGAAAACACCAAACTCTCCCCCTCCACTCCCCAAGATCCAATACATTTCTGAATAAATGTCATACATTGAGGAAGAAAAATAACACTGTCTATTTTTACGGATGATGAGGAAGAAGAGGAGAGAGAGAGAGAGAGAGAGAGAGAGAGAGAGAGAGAGACAGAGAGAAGAGAGAGAGAAGAGAGAGAGAGAGAGAGAGAGAAGAGAGAAGAGAGAAGAGAGAGACGAGAGAGAGAGAGAGAGAGAGAGAGAGAGAGAGAGATCTTATTTATACAGGGTAGTAGGCTGAGTACAATGATTATTTTTTCTGATCCTGCTTTTACAAGAAATAGAAATATAATTAAAGCAGAAGCAATATGTTTGAAAAGTCATTTTTAAAGAAAAAATAGAGATGGAACAGAAGCCAGTAAAGAAAACGACGAGAAGAGAAAGAGACAGACGGATAGAAAGACAGACAGATAGGAAAGACAGATAGACAGGTGGATCGGTAGTTTAGAGGTAACGCACCTGCCTAGAAGGCGAAAAGTCTCGTCGGAAGTGTGTGGTGGTTTGATCTCCGTTTGGGCCAGAAAACTTTTCCCCCATCCATTTTATCACGAGTGGTGGGCTGGGTGCTAGTCATTCGGATGTTACGATAAACCGAGGTTCTGTGTGTTACACAGAATTATCTAGCGCACCTAAAAAAAATCCGCAGCAACAAGAGAGTCGTCTCTGGCAAAATTTTGTAGAAAAAAAAAACTCTGATAGGAAAACAAATATAGTTGCAGACATTTTTTTTAAAAACATGAGTGACGCTGTTCTTGTGGCGACGCACTTTCCCCGGGGAAAGCAACCGAAATTTCACGCAGAGACTTTAAGTGGTGTAAAATCTTTAAAAATATGTATATATTAAAATCAAATAGAGAGAAAGACGCACTCCAAGAAATGTCACTTTTCTAATGAAACGATTGAAGAAAGCTTGTCTTACTCCCAGATTTTCCTCCTTTTCTGATTAACTCCCATTTTCTTTTTATTTCCTTTTTTTCTAGGTAAACAGCTCACAAGGTCATCTGTTTCTCTCTCTGCTGTCTCTGTCTCTCTCTCTGTGTCTCTGTGTGTGTGTCTGTGTGTTGTGTGTTTGTGTTGTCTGTCTGTCTGTCTCTCTCTCTCTGTCTCTCTGTCTGTCTGTCTTCTTGTCTCTGTCTCTCTCTTTGTCTCTCTCTGTCTCTCTCTGTCTCTCTCTCTCTCTTCTCTCTCTCTCTCTCTCTCTCTCTCTCTCTCTCTCTCTCTCTCTCTCTCTCTCTCTCTCTCTCTTTTATATCGTTGTTTAAGCAAAGAATGATAGATGTATATTTACAAGAGTGGAATGGGTCTATAGTGGCTAAAGACATATATCAGACATATAGACTGTTTAAAGCTGACTTTGGATGTGAACTTTATTTCGAATACATGGATATAAAATGTTTTAGGGATTGTTTAGTTAAACTTCGTCTCGGCTTGCTACCAATTAATGGATCATCTTTCAGGAGAACTTTTAAGAAGAATACTGACTGCATGTGTAAGTTGTGTAAGGTAGTGGAAGATGAAGAACATTTTATAAGAAATTGTATTCTGTACGAAAATCTAAGGTATAAGTACTTGGTCCCTATCGATCAACCATACGTAAATGTGTTGAAATATGGCTCTGTATTTACCATTCGTAAGCTAAGTTTATATCTTTTCAATGCCTTAAAAATAAGCAGGATTTTGTTGAAGACTTGGAGACTTGACAAACAAATAACATCATTTAAAAGAGGTCAGTTTAATCTAAAAGGACACATGTTCACACTTGATATGTTTTAGCAGTTGCCATATATGTCATGAGGTTTTATTTATTTTTGCATTGTTTGCTTTGCTTTGCTATGCTTTGTTTACCCCATTCTTAGGCTGGTGACCTGAAGACTAAATCTTGTTCATGTTCATGTTCATGTTCTCTCTCTCTCTGTCTCTCTTCTCTCTCTCTGTCTCTCTCTATTCTCTCTCACTTATTCTCTCTCTCTTATTCTCTCTTATTCTCTCTCTCTCTCCTCTCTCTTCTCTCTCTCTCTCTCTCTCTCTCTCTCTCTCCTCTCTCTCCTCTCTCTCTCTCTCTCTCTCCTCTCTCTCTCTCTCTCTCTCTCTCTCTCTTCCCCCCCCCCTCTCTCTCTCTCCCCCTCCCTCTCTCTCTCTCTCTCTGGATGTAAAAAAGCATAAAAGTGCTTATTCCATAATCCTCGATATCAAAGAATAAATTCAATCAGTTAATCTCCAGGAAAGAATAGCAATCAGTTTAGGAGACATCCGCATTGCGGTAAGAGAAAATGAAGACAGATTTATCTTTGGTCGGATGCAATGAACAACTGTAACCATTACACACACTCACGCATGCTTACTGCTTACACCTGCGCACACAGGTGTAGGCACACAGCATATATGCACATAGACACACATTACATGCACTCACGCCCACTCACCTACATACACACACTATCACACACATGCACACACACACGCACGTACGCGCGCTCACACACACACACACACACACACACACACACACACACACACACACACACACACACAAAACAAACACAAACACAAACACAAACACAAACACACTAACACACACTCTTACATATTTACTCACACTTAGCATTCACACTGATACACTGAAATGCACACTCTGCAGGTGCGTGTGTAAATCGTCCAGCGCACGCACACGTGTATGTGTATGTGTGTGTGTGTTGTATGTACGTGTACTCGCATGCGACATGCGTATCATTTTTTTATATGTTTATATTCTAACATTACCAACAGTGAGAAGACTTTATAAACATAAAACAACAACAACAACAACAAAAACCTCACATACCGAAACACATTTACACAGAAAAGATAAATTGCCTGACTTGACAACATAACACAAAACCTTTATCCAAAACAATTTTTCCCCCAAAACAACAAGTGAGACATCACATTCCCCCTACATTATTTCTTTGATATGTTTACCTGCATTAATCTGTGTTAAGGGGCTGGGTGGATACATGATATGCACGATGAAAAAAATGTGCATGGCGTCAATGCTCATTGACATCTGCATAAAGAGCATGTGTTGCCAGCCTCTGAAACAGAGACTGTAATCTGCTCCATGAGTAAATATTGGACGGACCATACTTGATGTGACAGCTAATCTCCCGTCTCTGTCTTTGTCTGTCTCTCTTGTCCTCTGTCCTGTCTCTGTCTGTGTTGTCTGTCTTCTTTATCTTGGTCTGTCTGTTGTCTGTCTGTCTTGTGACTGGTTTTGTTTGTCTGTCTGTCTGTCTGTCGTCTGTCTCTGTCTCTGTCTCTGTCTCTGCTCTCTCTCCTCTGTCTCTCTGTCTCTCTGTCTCGTCTCTGTCTCGTCTCTGTCTCTCTCTCTCTCTTCTCTCTCTCTCTTCTCTCTCTCTCTCTCTCTTCTCTCTCCTCGTCTCCTTGTTATCCTGATAAGGGCGGAACTGATGTAAAAGTGCTTATCATTACCTCGAATTAACATGACGATATTATTGATATGATGATCTGATCTCTCTCTCTCTCTCTCTCTCTCCTCTCTCCTCTCTCTCTCTCTCTCTCTCTCTCTCTTCTCCTCTCTCTCTCTCTCCTCTCTCTCTCTCTCTCTCTCCTCCCCTACTTTTTTCTATTCTAATTTATTCTGTAAAATGTCATATCGTGTACTATCAGATATTAAAGTTAATCAAAACATGCAGGTGTGTGGCGTGTGTGTGTGTGTATCTGTGCGTGCGTATGTGTATTTATGTGCGTTTGTGCATGTGTGTATGTGTGGTGTATATGCATGTGTGCATGATGTGTATGTGTACGTGTGTGTTATGTGTGTGTGTTGTATGTGTGTGTATGTGTGTGTGTGTGTGTGGATGGTGGACCGGTGGCCTGGAAGTAACGCACCTTTCTACAAAGCGAGAAGTGTGGGTTCGAACCCAGTTTGAGCCCCCAGAATTCCCCTATCCATTAGACCTTGAGTGGTAGTCTGGGTGCCAGTCTTTCGGATGAAATGGTAAACGGCAGGATAGCTTAGTGGTCAGAGCGTTGCAGGCACTCGCAATTTGAAGGCCCGTGTTCGAGCTTGTTTGCTTGTTAGTTTGCTAGCCTTCCTGCTTGTGTTAGCGTGCTTGCTTGCTGCTTGCCTGCTTGTTTGCTTGCTTACTTAATAGATGGCTTCCTTATTTGCTTGCTGGATGGCTTCCTAGTTTTTTTTCTGTCTACCGTTTGTCTCTTTATTTCAACAGTTCCCATGGAGAAATGGGTTGTCACAGTCAGTGGATCTTGCTACATGCCTCGCCAACGTTGTCTTTTTTCACCTTTAAACTGTCAGTATCTAGACACCACTTTGCTGAGATCTAAGCCGTTTTCTGGGATTAAAACTCCATTCATGGAGTGGCAGAACTATCATGATCTGCACAGCACAGATCTCTGTAGCACTTTGCTCTGCAACTGGGTGTGTTTGGAATAGCAAGTCTGGCTTCAGGTGAGCACTATACCGTTGCCTATCTTTTAAAAGTTTTATTTTATAAAAACTGTTGAAGACTTTTACACTCGATGTCACTGTTGTCCACAGGAAAGTACTTTGTAGGTCTTGGAAGGGGACAGGTTTTTCGGGAGTGTTTCTCTGCTAGAGTTCTGATGGTTTACCAATGGTGAGACTTGTGTGTGTGATCGTTTGTTGCCCGCCCTTTCACGTATTTCGACTCCGAGGATTATGTCTTAAGACAATACTGGTGTGCATGTGTTTTATATCGATCTTTTTTTCATTTCGGTCATTTATTCCTCCTGGCACTAGTGGCCTATTCTTCTGAAAGGCAGAACAGGTTGTAATGTGCACGCAAGATGTTCTGCACACGTTCGTATACGGAGCCTCGATCCTCGGTTTATAGTTTCATCCGAAGGAATTTCAGGGCAGTGGAGTTAGTACTGATGTTAACTCCAGGGGAAAAAACCCTTGCACTGGTGTTTCGGTGCTGGCTCGAACCCAGGCTCGATCCCTCTCTAATCGGGAGCTTAACCATCAAACCACTGTACAACCCAGTCCCCCGAAAAAGAAGAATAGTTTATAATGTCTTTCTCTGAACATGTGAATAGGAATAAGAATGATGGGGAGGGGGGGAGGGGGGGGGCCAACTCAGCTAGAGCTCCGAGGTTCACCAATGGTGAGAATTTTGCGTATGCAGCCCCTTTCCCTCAGTATTTTGATATCTACATTCCCACTTCGGGTATCGTGTTTTAAAGCTGATTCCTTGCCTTTTACCTTTTGCCTATTTTGTATGTAACACAGAGAACCATATATTTTAAAAAGTTCTACTGAAAACGTCTCTGCCTTTTTTCTATTTTTAACTTTTCCATTTTTTACCCCCCCCCCTCTCTCTCTCTCTCTCTCTCTCTCTCCTCTCTCTCTCTCTCTCTCTTCTACCCTGTTGCTCCCTGGCTGCGTTTGGAAAATTAAAAAAATAATAAAATTCCACCATGTGAAAGAATGTCATGAACAGCAGAGAGATAATGTGACAGCAAAAGAACAGCCAAGCGTGAGAAATTTTGCACACACGTTCTCCCTAGAGGTCTCTCGTGGATGTGGATGCAAAAAATTTCTAGGTAGGTGTTCAGTTCTATTGATTAGATCGAAGTCTATTTTAATTCACCGACCACTGAAGCAAAGATGCGTGCATGACAGTGCTACTATGTCATGTACCACTTTCAGTCACACTGGGCCTAATAGATTTCTCTGTGTGAAGTTCGGGCTGCTCTCTCTGTCTGTCTCTCTGTCTGTCTCTCTGTCTCTGTCTCTGTCTCTGTCTCTCTGTCTCTGTCTCTGTCTCTGTCTCTGTCTCTCTGTCTCTGTCTCTCTCTCTCTCTCTCTCTCTCTCTCCTCCTCTCTCTCTCTCTCTCTGTCCCTGTCTCTCTGTCTGTCTGTCTTGTCTGTCTGTAGTCAGAGCACTCCTTTCCCAATGTGTGTTGTGTGTGTGTTGTGTGGCTGTGTGTTTGTGTGTCTGTGTGGTGTGTGTGTGTGGGTGGGTGTGTGTGTGTGTGTGTGGTGTGTGTGTTGGTGTGTGTGTGTGTGTGTTGTGGTGTGTGTGTGTGCAAACTTTCTCATTAAAAGAATTTATTTCTTCAACAAGTTCAAAAATTAAGCAGGAGAAAAGGTAAAAGATATTATCCTAACAATCCTGTCTCTCTTACAGAGAATGTAATTGACAGCAAAGGGCACACGGCCAAACAGTTTACAGCAACCATTTTGAAATGTTTCCCAAATATTAACACACCGTTTGACATTTTCTGGTGCCAAAACTTATCCTTGTCAAAGAAGTGTTTTTTTCATGAAATATGTCAAAATCTGACATGATTTTACAGTGCTTAAGTAGCCATTGGAAAACTCCGGCAAAAAGGGCAAAGCATCCCACACAAGCGGGAACAGGAGTAAATTTACCCTGCAGTGCTGCACGTGTTTGTTGCTGTGCTGTGCTGTAGTACTGTTACATTACTGTGCTGTATTGTTGCTATGCTGTGCTGTGTTGTGCTAGTTACTGTACATTTACATGTGCTGTATTTTGTGCTATGCTGTCGTTGCGCATATAATATTATATATATATATCTATATATAGATATAGATATATAGATATATAGATATATAGATAGATAGATAGATAGATAGAAGATAGAAGGATAGATAGATAGATAGATGATAGATAGATAGATAGATAGATAGATAGATAGATAGATAGATAGATAGATAGATAGATAGATAGATAGATAGATAGATAGATATAGATATAGATAATAGATATATAGATATAGTGGTGTGTGTTGTGTGGGTGTGGGTGTGTGCTATCTTCCCAACTCCCCATAAAACAAATC
>CM060316.1:3957378-3987378 GCA_030674155.1 Stramonita haemastoma | reverse complement strand
GGATCTATCAGTTAGAGTAGCCATGTACTGTTTGACATTTCTTGTGTCGAATGCACCAACAATATTATCATCGTTCACCTCAGGCTGCAAAACACACATATCAGCACAGTCACTACAATCAGACATACAGGGAGGTTCTAAATCAACCGATGATGGCAACTTAACTGATGTTTTTGTGTTGATGTCCTGTGTTTGTGTTGTTGGTAGGTCTATTCCATGTGTATCTACACATGCTGTATTCCCCTGTTCTACTCCACTGTCAGGCAGACTCAAGGCACTGAGGACACAGTCACTTTCACACACAACACTTGCCTGCTTCTCTTTATGCTTTCGAGAGCGCTCAACATCTCGTCGTCTTTGAGAAAACGATTTTTTCCTGTAGTACTGTGCTTGTGTGCTGCGATTCACTGTTGGATCCGCCATGTTGGTTGACACTGTTGTGTCCACTGGTTTCAGTCGCAAGACAAAAACCACGCTGTCCCCTTCTCCTGCCACTTTCCAGCTGGAAACTGCATTGTCAGTCAGCAGGGCGCCTAAGGTCCTCTCCACAGCCGCTGGAAGTCCAGTAACTGGCATTTTTGACTGAATTTCTAGTTTTACTGCTGCTCACAGAAAATGTACACCCTGTCCCCTTCACTTCTCGTGACCGCCCCGAGAGAGAGAGAGAGAGAGAGAGAGAGAGAGAGAGGAGAGAGAGAGAGAGAGAGAGAGAGAGAGAGAGAGAGAGAGAGAGAGGAGAGAGAGAGAGAGAGAGAGAGAGAGAGAGATCATGCACTCTCTCATCTTGCCGATTAATTTGTTTTGTATAAATGTCACTAAATGTCTCGATTTAACTACAGATCTTTAGAGGCTATAACAAAGACACTCTCCCTCTCCCCCCCCCCCTTCCGCCCACTCTCGTATTTTACAGCTTTTTATGTATTTAAACGGAGAAAGAAAGAAAAGGAATTAACATCCCCCCCCCTAAACTTTGCCATGTGATTTTTCACAAGAAAAAGTTTTAGATAACGACGACCCAAAAGATTGCTTGTGAAAAAAAAACAAAAAAAAGAGAAAAAAAAAACACCACACATTTGTAGAGATTGCATAGGTTTTTTTCTCTGTGCCTTATTTTTGGAGTGATCATTTTAAAACACTTGTTTGTGTGATTTTAGGAGTACAATACAGTAAAATAAAGCACTTTTTCTTTCCTGTCTAACATTTGAAAAACATCTTTCGTGCATGAAAATCTTAAAGTTTATATAGATGATGAAATCTTATCAACAAAAAATTAGGGGAAAAAAACTTGATGTGTTATTTTTCACTTTAACATACCTCTTTGTATTGTACTGTGTTATATTGTATTGCATACCACTTTAAGTCAAGGCAGAGTTCTCTGCGTGAAATTTGGGCTCTCCCGGGGAGAGCGCATTGCAACAAGAATAGCGTTATTTTTTTTTATCTTTTCCTGTCTTCATGTATATTTGTATCCCTATCAGAATGGCTTTCTTTCTGCAAAAATTTGCCAGGGACAACTCTCTTTTTGTCGTGCGTTCTTTTACGTGTGCAAAGTGCGTGTTGCACACGGGACCCCGGTTTATCTATCATCCCAAAAGCTAGCACCCAGAGGTTTGGGCACAAACGGGGATCAGACCACAACACACACAACCCGGAATGTTCACATTCTAGGTAGGTGCAAAAAACCTCTAGACCACCGATCCACAAACACAATTTCATATTTACACACATATGCATAATTATCTGTATTTTGTATGACTTCATACACATGTGTGATGGAGTACCTATGCAATAGTCTGTTGATGATGTCGCCACCCCAGGAAACGGAAATTGACACTTCAGCCAACAATGTTTGAAGACATGTGTGTGTGTGTGTGTGTGTGTGTGTGTGTGTGTGTGTGTGTGTGTGTGTGTGTGTGTGTGTGTGTGTGTGTGTGTGTGTGTGTGTGTGCGTGTGTGTGAATCTATCATCAGTTCTGCTATTTTCTGGTCATGCGTGTTTAAACTTATGCCAACAGCAGTTGTTCAAACACCAAAGTAAAAAACAAAAAATCAAAAAAAACCGAAAACAATCCACCATGGAATGAAGCTCAATGATGAACAAACTGGGATCCGAGCTAATGGGTATGTGCACACCACACACACACGCGCACACACACACACACACACACACACACCACACACACACACACACACACAGCGCGCGCACACACACACACACACACACACACGCACGCACGCACGCAAGCAGCACACTTAGGCAAGGCAATGAACAGATTAGGAGGGAGGAGATGAAATATGTGTTTTAAGGTTGGATTTTAAAATATCAAATGTAGGCTTTTGGCGAAAGGGATATTTTTCAAGCTAGTTTGCAATCTTGTGTTCTTTTTTTCACAACCTAGGACTCATTATCTTTTTTTCGTTTTTTTTTCCATTATTACACCACTGTAAGTCACGGCAGATTTCTCTGCGTGAAATTCGGGCTGCTTCCTCCGGGGAGAGCGCGTTGCCACAAGTGCAGCGCCACCCTTTTTTTTTTCTTGTTCCTGTCTGTAACTGTATTTGTTTCCCTTTCATAGTGGCTTTTTTCTACAGAATTTTGCCAGGGTCAACCCACTTGTTACCGTGGGTTCTTTTACATGCGCCAAATAATGACGTGAAACACACGGGACGTCGGTTTATCGCCTCATAATAATAATAATAATAATAATAAATAATAATAATAATAATAATAATAATAATAATAATAATATAATAATAATACATGGAATTTATATAGCGCTATATCTTGTAAAAACAAATCAAAGCGCTTGCACTCGACCCTCACAACAAACCAATGACAATAAATAATTCTAGCAAATTCGAAAGCACACACACGCGTGCGCGCGCGCGCGCGCACGCACGCACGCACACACACACACACACACACACACACACACACACACACACACACACACACACACACACACACATATAGAGGTTATACATTTTGACAGGGAGAATGGAATTTCAAATGTTGAAGGCAGGGACAAATAGGAGATGAAAACAGAAGACAAAAATCTTAGGTTTGAAACAAGTGTGTCTTGAGGTTGGATTTAAAAGTGTCATATGTAGGCTTCTGCCGAAGGGAGAGAGGGAGGTCATTCCAGATTGATGGACCAGAAATAGAGAAAGAGCGGCGAGCCAACGGTAGATAGGTTGAATCTCGGAATTTTTAAGGATAAGGTATCTGCAGCCGAGCGGAAGGAACGAGAAGGTGTGTACACGTGAAGACATTCACAGAGGTAGGAGGGTGCTGTTTTGTGGAGACATTTATAACAGAAGTACTGATCTTGTAGTTAACTCTCTGTGGCACAGGCAGCCAGTGGAGAGATTGCAAGAGAGGAGTAATGTGCTCAGATTTTTTCTTTCTGAGGACCAGTCGAGCTGCAGAGTTTTGTATACGTTGGAGAGAGTGGATAGATGATGCTGGCAGACCAGCCAAAAGAGAATTGCAATAGTCCAGACGTGAAAGAATAAGAGAAGTGACTAGTTTGGATGTTGCATCAGTGGACAGGTACTTTCGAAATTGCACTAATACGCCGTAGTTGATAGTAGCATGACTGACAGGTCTGGGTGATGAATTTTTGCATGGAGAGTGTGTTGTCAATGACGACTCCTAGATACTTTACAGCACTGGATAGAGGGACTGACGTATTGCCGAATTCTATTGAATGTTGTGATAAAAGACAGTTTGTGTTTGGTCCCTACAAGCATGGATTCGGTTTTATCTGCGTTTAATTGTAATTTGTTCTGTATCATCCAGTTTTGGATATCTTGAAGGCAGTATGACATATTTGTCAAGAGAGAAGGCAGGTTTTCAGGTGCATCACTGCTTAGAATCTGAGAGTCATCTGCATAAAAGTGATGGTTGATCTGATGACGGTTAATAACATGTGACAGGGGAGCAGTATAGAGAGTAAAGAGAACAGGGCCTAGAACAGATCCTTGAGGGACTCCGCATTCTAGTTTGGTTGGTGTGGAATGAATCTTGTTTACTGCCACAGTTTGGAATCGGTTTGTCAGGTACGAACTAAACTCATCCGAGAGACTAGCGCCCAGACCACCACTCATGGTCCAATGGATGGGGGAAAAGTTTTAGGCGCAAACGGGATCCAAACCACCACACACTTTAACCAGGACTTCGCTTTCCAGACAGGCGCGTTACTTCTAGACCACCGATCCATCATTATGTGACTGTATGTCTGTCTTGCTCTGAAAACAGAGTGGCAAGTTTGTAGACTCTGGGAGGAGCAGAGATGTTCACTTGGTAATGCTATTTACCGTTGTAGCACGTTCTATTTACACTTTGCTTTATTACATAATTGAATCACACACACCCCACCCCCACCCCCACTCCCCGGTGTGTGTTAGAAGTGCCTGAGACAGCTAATTATTAGGCTACCGTTTTGTTTCGAACAAAGTTTGCAGTAATATATTTTGGTTATATTCTTTGACGCTTCTGTTTGTAATCTGGGTGTGCTGTATCAAAGGGGGACAGGAGGCAGACGTGTGCGGTACAATGTAGTCTTATTTGCTCTTAGAAATGAGGTAATTTCGTGATATAATATGACGTGAAAGTTGTGTTGATTTACAGGATAACGGCCTTTTGTGTGTGTGAAAAGATTTATTTACCTTTTTAGTAGTCAGCCTTGGACTTTGATGGCACATAGGGGATGGCTTCGTAGTGGTTGATTGTGTGTGTGTATTGTGTGTGTGTGTGTGTGTGCGCGTGTGCGTGTGTGTGTGTTTGTGTGTGTGTATGCTATAATAGACAAGAAGCTGACAGGAAGGGGAAAAACAAGGCAGAAACAAAGCTGATATAAAAACTTTCTATGTGTTCCACAGCTTACATAGCAATACGAGTTTTCTTCCTTCTTCTATTGTTTAGTTCTGATAAAGGCTTTGATAAAAAATATATAAAAAAGTATTTTGTTCTGTTGAATTCCAAATACAATGCAGACAGACAGACAGACAGACAGACAGACAGACAGACAGACAGACAGAGAAACAGGGACAGTGACAGACTAACACAGACACACAGATACAAAGAGAGGGGGAGAGAGACACAGAGAGAGAGACACAGAGAAAGATAAAGACAGGCAGACAGACAGACAGATAGGCACACAGACACAGACAGACAGACAGTTATACAGAGAACTGTATCTGACCTTCCACAATCCTGGTGCCAATGACGCCGTCCAGGTTGATGGCGGTATGCTGGGAGTGGAAGAAGCGGAGAGCATCCTCCACAGCCTGCAGACTCCGCCTCAGGAACCTCAGGGTCACGCGGTCAGGCACGGGCTGCAGGTCATCCTGCACCGCACCGCTGCCTCCTGCAGTAGGCCTCCCAGATCCGACAGCAGCAGCGGCTGGCTGAAGAGGCAGGATGGAGAGCAGGAAGAAGAGCGGCAGACAGAGGCAGAAGAAGCCAGGACGAAAGGAACCATGTCCGAAAGCTCTGGGCATCCCGGATGTCTTTTGTCTTGCTGACCAGTGAGAGGGAAAGAGAGAGTGGGTGCGTGCGGAATTTGGTAACGCTAACGTTTTTTTGGTCAAAAGAGTCACTTAGGAATGAAATAGCTTCACGTTTTGGCCAAAAGTAAAGTGACTTAGCAATGGGATTTTTGGGGGGACAACTTTGGAATGATAATAAGGGGGGGGGGGGGGGGGAGAGACAGAGAGAATTGATGGTTTCGATGCTTTACTGATAATGATTTCACGGTGATTTTTATTTTTCAAAAAGTGAGAAACTGTGAATATGTATGATAGATGTTTTTCTCGTGTATGACAGAAAAGATTTCTCTTTCCTTAATAAAATGGAATCTAGTTAACGTGCTGCTTTCAGCGAAACTGATTAATGCTGATATGTTTTGACAAAGTTGAAACGTCAGGTTTTTTGGTTGTTGTTGTTTGTTTTATTGGTTTTTTGTTGTTGTTGTTTTTTACAAATGTACGACCTTGTTTGCGACCTGTACAGCCAAGTTTGAAACCAATGAGTCAACGTGGTAAAGTTATGTAGAAAGTGCCTTTGATATTATTAACTGAATTTGTTGACTATTTTCTTTGACAGAATTGACGTATGAAATAGTTATGTTTTTTTTTAATTGTAACAAGTTGCAAGGCAAAAGCTTTAATCACTTCCAGAATACTTTTCTCGAATAATAACCATTTTATAAATTTATAACCGTGGCAAAGTGCTTCTACAATCAGTTTCTACTTCCTTGTTTTTTTCTCAGATTTCTTGAAAAACCATGGAAAGAAGTTATTAATTTCACTGTGGTCGCCAGACTAAAGGGTAGATAGATAGAGATAGGTAGTTCAGTTTAAATGCATTTAGTAGTTTAGTAGTCCTAAAAGTTTAGAAGACTAGAGTTTGGTATCAGTCATCCTAAAAGTTTAGAAGACTAGAGTTTGGTAGTTCAGTAGTCCTGAAACTTTAGAAGAATTGAGACCTACACACAGCCAGCGCATTCAACCACAGCGGTTGGTTCCCAGGTGCAACCACACTAACTCACTGCTCACACTGCCGGCATGCTCAACACTGCATTCGTCTCCACACCTGTCTCCTCTCTTATTTATACACACAGTATCCCTCCTTCATCGTGGACTCAAAGTAACAAGCTTTCCAATTGTGGCCCTCTCCTCTCTTCTTCTTTTTTAATTTTGCTAGGCCCGCCCTCAAACCTGTGGGCTTCGGCAAACAGTCGGCCGAGCCTCTGACACACACGGCGCACAGGTTTGAAGAAAGGGGGTGGGGGGAACAAGCGCAGGCAGAGAGAAAAGGACACAGCTGCTGTACCTCTTGTCACGATGTCGGCGTGCATGCAGCCACCCTCGCAGGCGCTGTGTTGGTTTTCGTGCCGCGTCTCTGCTGCTATACTACTGCTGCTATACTTCTGCTGCTGCTGCTGCTACTGCCGCTGCTGCCTAACGTCTCCCTGCTTACTTGTTTGACAACAAGCTGCTGTGTTCAGTTCACACTGAGCCTCTGTGGGTGTGAAAAGGGTCGACACTGGGTTTAAGTCAATAACACGAACTTCATTCCACAGAAATAATTGCAGTCCTGTACGAGGATAGTGTTACAACAAGGATGATATCTAGGTAGACTGGTTTTGAAAAAAAATATGTACGTAGTAAAGAAAAGACTGTGAATAATGTGAGTATTCAAAAGAAAATCAAATTGATTTTTTTTCAAGGCTGAATGACAAAAAAGACAACAACAGTTACGAATAAACAAACTAAAAATGGCGGAGTATACAGCAAAGCCTCTGTACGAGGGCACGCTGGTAGGGCGAGGGAGGGGGGGGGGGGGAGGGTGGAATGTGCTTTCATTGAAGGCAGAAGAGCTTGAGCTCATTAATTTGTAGAGGTTTTTTTCATAAGTATCTGCTGTTAGTTAATCAATAACTCTGCCCTATGTTTTAACATCTTTAAACTTGTTATGACAGCAGTGATGAATCCAAAACTATTCACCGAATAAAAGGATGCATCCTTTTGTCAGGAGATGCAGGACAGAGTTATGGAACGTGGTGTATCATAGTCTTTCAAGACTGACGGGTGCCTACAACTACTATTACTGCACTATTCTAATTATTATTTACTGTGACGTATTGTATTGTATTGCATTGTATTGCATTGCATTGTATTGCACTACACTATCAAGGCAGAAAACCTTCCGTGAGATCAGAACTGCTGTTTCCTGTGTGCATGCAGAGTTTGTCCTCCCAAGAGATGATTGGCAGCTGGAGGGGGGGGGGGGGGGGGTCGGGGTCAGGGAGGGGGGATGATAGAGGCTATCAGGTATGTTGCAATCGGAATCACCGGTTATCGGCTCATCCGTGAGACTATGATGTAGAATCATTATGTAAATGCTTTGTAATTTGCTGTTATCTGGAGAAATAAACTCATACCCGTCACTGTGCACACTGTTCCTCTTACTCTAATTCATAGGAAGTGTTTGGAACTTTTCACTTGTGAAAAACATCCAACACTATGGTTTGAATATCATATTTGAATGAGGTGGGGCGGGGCGGGATGGCTTAGTGGTTAGAGTCTTGCGTTTAAGATTTGACAGCTCGGGTTCGAGCCACCACCCAGGCACCCGTTCGAGAAGATTTCTCCTCCCCCATGGAGTTAACATCAGTGCCAACTGCACTCTCCCAAATGTACTTTGGATGAGACTATAATTCGAGGGTCCCTTTGCGCAAACGCACGCTGAACATCTTGTGCACACATAATAAATCGTTCTACCCTTTGAAAGAGTAGGGCACTGAACACTGGTAAAAACAGATAATAAATTTTTGGGGGAAAAATGGTTGCGCTCTGGTGTCGTGTTTAGACACCATCCCCAAAGTCAGAATGCAGTACCTTCATGGTAGGCTAAACCGGTTGCAAACACAAAATGTCACCATCGGTAAACCTTGGAGCTCTAGCCAAGGAACGAACAAAAAAATCAATACAGAGAGGAAAACGAAACAAAACAAACACATTTTTATTTTTGAGGCTAAAAGAGTAAGTACATTGACTGTTTTGACCCAGCCCTCAAAAGAAAAGCATACGGTCAACACTTACACACAAGTAATCTGTTTCAGACAAGTTTCCACAGAAAAAGAAAAACTACAAGATGAGAGAGACGCAGAGTAGCATCAGGGAGAAGAACACAATAAAGAGCAAACAAACAAATCAGCTGACTGTAAGAAACCAGCGTTTATAGTCTTCAAAGTGAAAGAGGTGGATAGAGAGAGAGAGAGGAAGAGAGAGGAGAGAGAGAGAGAGAGAGAGAGAGAGAGAGAGAGAGAGAGAGAGAGAGAGAGAGAGAGAGGGAGAGAGAGAGAGGGGAAAAAAGATTTTTTTCTTTTATATCGAGGATAACAGAACAAGCAATCATGTGCTTTTTTTCATCCGGTCCCCGTGTGTATGCAGTTTTTGTAATATTGTCATCTGTTCCCACCGGCACACGATGGCCTACTCTTACGAAAAGCGAAGAGAAGAGAGAGAGAGAGAGAGAGAGAGAGAGAGAGAGAGAGAGAGAGAGAGAGAGAGAGAGAGAGAGAGAGAGAGAGAGAGAAGAGAGAGAGAGTGGGTATGTTGCGTGCCTGTTTGCGTGTTGTGTGTGTGTGTGTGTTGTGCGTGCATGAATGCGTGCGTGCATGCATGTTTGTGCGAACCTTTGACTGTGCATTTGCAGGTTTGTGTGAAGTGTGTTCCCTTTTCAGGTGCCCCCATGTGTGCCTGTACTGGCGTGGGTGTTGAAGTGTTTGCACAGTTGTTGATTTTAATACCCCAAATGGAGGTGAACTGAAGCACGGCCTTTTCTAGTGAAGCGGCAAGGGCTGACAGGCCTGTGTATGACTAATGCAATGTTAAACTGGGTATGTTGACACTTCTAAACATATGTTTGAATGTGTTTCTTTGTTTGTTTGTTTGTGTGGTTTTGTTTGTTTCTTGTGTGTGTGTTGTGTGTGTGTGGTGTGTGTGTGTGTGTGTGTGTGTGTGTAGTGAATGCTGAGCCTTTTGTTTTGGACAAACGCAAAAAATGGATGGTTTCAGAAGGCAAGATAAAAATAACATGTTTCTAGCATCACCAGTGTATACACATTCACCAAATAACTGTATAAAACATGAGGAAAGTATCCAATAATGTTACAAAAAGCTGAAACCTCTTAAACAAAGTTCATATCGGGCATCACCAAGAATCCGACCAACCGATGAAGACCTGATAAACCTTGATGTTCCTTTTTGTGTGTCCTTTACATTGTAAAGGCATTTCCACTGTATGAAAACCTCACAGATGGTAAAAGTAAAGCAAATTTTAAGCAAAACCTTTCTTCACTAGCAACGGGTCAACGCACTCGCTTTTCCCAAGTTAAGGTTACGCAGCATCGAGCGGGGTTACCAAGTAGATGGGTGATTACGCGCCTTGGCTTCAGTACAGTCCCCCAGTCCATCCAGCTGTCAATGGGTACCTACCCTCTTTAGGGTCAGGGAAGGTAAAGCAGCAAGGGATAGGCCTTCAATACGATGGCCCTAGAGAAGCTTGCTCGCTTACGATCACATCGGTTATGGGACACCTTAACGTTCTTTTTTTCCCCCTGAATTAGCCCTTCAGTCCTATAGCCAGCAGTCATCCTTGATCCATTTATTTATTACCGGAAGTAACTTCAATATGACCTGAAAATATATACTTTTCTTGCAGCAAAATTATCTTTAGTGAAAAACCCTAGTGGCAGCACAAAGTCAAATTAATCCAAAATCGTACATTGAACAAGCAACATGCCTATATTTTGATCAAGCCAGCCATGAAATGTGAGTAGTCTACAACCTACACTTCACAAGACTGATTTCCAATGGCCACAAAAGGGGCAGACATCAGAATGAAACAATGTAGAACATTGAAACAGTACAGAACAACGTGACCACACAAAAATAACCAAGTGTGTGTGTGTCGGCAAGTGGCCATTCCCAATTCTTTTCTAATACTTCTAATCACTTCTCATTTCCGGTGATCTATAAAAACGTCAGAGAAACGTCATCAGTGGCCGCCTTCTCCATCAAACCAATCGTTTCACGGTAAGACAGTCACGTGAATTATTGAACACTTCCTGTCAAGCTGATGCCTCGCTAATCAACATTGCCCATTTTGTAGAAGTGACTAAGATGAAGAGAGAACGAAACACAATCTTTTTTTTTCTGTATGCTATGGGGCGGGTGATTTATTTATTAATCATGTTTCTCCAGTGTCAAGACTTTATTTCCTATTTGCAGCTAATGAGAGAGAGAGAGAGAGAGAGAGTTAGGAATGGACACAAATAGACACCTACACATACTGTGATATATAAACAGAAAGACAAAAAATCTAGACCAGGAGAGAAGCGGACAGGCAGGACAGACTCAAGGCAGACACAGGACCTTCCTCTGTTGTTCTGTGTTTCCGGGGGTTGGGAGTCTTTTGGGGGCACCACGCCTAGGACTGCTCTGTTCCAGTACAACATGTCTGAGTACATTACTTTTGAAGGGATAATTTAATCTAATTTCTGTTATCAAAGGTATTTGCAAAACAAACTTCACTTTTACAGTATGAGCACATTGATGTGTACCGGCTGCCAAAGTTTAATGTGAAGTTTTCTTTGCTGTTGAGCACACTATAAGCTTTCAGGTTGTTGTTGCTCTAATGTAAAGATATGTGCTATTTTCTGAATAAAGTTGTATTTAAACCAAGAACCAAAAGAATAGGAATGTATTGTACGTGGGTAGGTGAATGTGAATGTGAGATCGAGAGGTTGATAGTTTGGCTGACTGGGTAGTTATGTTGTCTGTTTTGCTTGCCCGCCTGCCTTCTAGCTAGCTTGGCCGGTTTTCTTTACTTCTTCTGTGAACGTTCAGACAGCAGCTATTGTTGTCTGCTATATGAACGAAAATGCCACCGCCAAGAGACCGAGAAGTCAGGCCCAGCACATCCAACTTCGGCGTAAGAGAGAATTGCTATCTTTGAAGTCTTTCTAAAAGAAAAAGGCAGAACAATGGACCAAGGAGGCAGAAAATAGGCAAGAAAGTGACAGGAAGAAAAGGAACCAGGCAGAAACAAAAAGAGTGATAGAAAAGAGGAAATGTTTAGCACAGAATTTTCGGAATGTGGAGATGATTTTCATACTGACAGGCCCCCGGCACCCCCTGCAGGGGAACTTGGCTGATCAGTTGGTTGGTTTGCTGGTCAATTCCCTGGTTTTTGTCAGTTGCTTGATGTGAAGTGGATGGCATACTTAGTCTCTGAAGTTTACTGAGTTATATAGTTAGTTCAATTTCTTAAAGGTTTTGGGGGTGGGGAAGTGAGGGGGTAGCATGTTTTACCCAGCAGCTTCTGTATCTATAATAGATAATAATGCTCTCTTCAACGCATCTCTTCACATTTATTGCTTGACATGACGCAGCTTAGAATGGCGTCAATCTAGCAGGCAGCACACCAAAACCATGTCTATAATGGTTGTAACAACTATCATCTTTGGATAGCATTGCTACAAAGTGTGATCGTTATCGAATAAAGGCTTGAGATTCTTGTCCCTCTAGCTACCAAATCTTGTACATTGTGCAATTTTGATCAAGATTTTAGATCCCTGGCTATGATACTCGAGTTCAGTCAATTGATTCTGGCCATTTATTATTTATTCTTTATTACTCATTCATTTATTTATTCTTTCATTTCAAGGATAATGGAATAAGCAAATATGTGCTTTTTTTTACATCCAGTCCCTGTGTTTATGCAGTTTTGCCAATTTTGTCATCGTTCCCACCGGCACACAATGGCCTACTCTTCCGAAAAGCGGAACGGGTTTTAACGTGAGTGCAAGATGTTCTGCGTGCGTTCGCACACGGGACCTCGATTTACAGCCTCAACTGAAGGACTGTTAAGGGGAGAGGAGTCGGTACTGATGTTAATTCCAGAGGAAAATCCTCTCGAACGACAATCGAACCTTTTTAAGATACAAATTTTCAATAATGTCAACTGATAATAGTTTTCAAGAAAAGTGTTGGAAAGTTTCAGAGGTGCTTACAGCTACACAAGTAACTCTCTCTCCTTGTGGTGACTGCTTTTCTCCTCTGGTGTTCAACACTAATCTTTGCTTCACTTTGAATTACTGTAGTTTGAAACTTTTGGAATTGCCTTTTCTAGCGAAATGATCAGTTTAACCTTTTTTAATGGATTGTGTTTGGATGTCATCTCGATCTTAAAGTCCCGTTTTTCGGCACTTAACAGTCTGAGTTAACTGTTTATATTCTTTGTGATGGTTATGCGTTCTTAAGGTGAAGGGGGTGAGGGGGGTTCTTTTGTTTATTTTGTTTCTTTTTTACGGTTTTTTTGGTTTTTGATCAGAATGTTTTATCGTTTTTTGTTGTTGTTTTGTTGGGGGTTCTTCTTTTCTTTTGGCGGGGTCATCCTTGATTTTGGTTTTGTCGTCTGTTTTTTGTCTGTTTGTTATATGTTATTCATGTTGCTGTTGCGTTAGACATTTCCTTCTTCATCATCTTTTTCTTCGCATTTTTCCCATTTTTTGCATTCTTCTTCTTCGCATTCTTTTTCTTTTCTTCACCTTTCATCATCATCATTATCATCATCATCATCTTCTTCTTCTTCTTCTTCTTCTTCTTCTTCTTCTTCTTCTTCTTCTTCTTCTTCTTCTTCTTCTTCATTCTCTCATCATCATCATCATCATCATCATCATCATCATCATCATCACCACTACCATCATCATCATTATCATCACCACCATCACCATCATCATCATCATGATCATCATCACCTTATTATTATTATTTGTCTTTCTTTTTTCTGCCCCGGGCTAAAACTCCCAGAGTCAGTCAATGGCTCAATATTCTGGGGTTCTTTTCTGTAGGAAACTGTGTTTTACTTGTTCCTCCTTCACTGTATGTTTCTCAGCTACGGGTTAAATAGAGGGCGGGATAGCTTAGTGGTCAGAGCACTCGCTTTCTCCAAGTCAATGTTAAGCAGCATCAAGCGTGGTTACCACTTGGATGGATGACCGTTTGCATGTCTGGGCTTCAGTACAGTCCCCCCCCCCCCCCCAGTTCACCTAACTGTAAATGGCTACCTGCCCTTTTTAGGGTCAGGAAAGGTAAAGCAGTGAGGGAGAGGAGATGTGCGCCGCCCTCAGTATGCTGGCCCCTACAGAAGCTGAGGTCTCTGATGCCTCGCTCCCCTAATACCAGATAGGTTATGGGACATCTTTACCTTTACCTTTTTACAGTTCAAATCAAAGGAATCTAAACAGCGTAGCCACATACATTTGTTTTGATGTGGTGCTCATTTCTGCTGTTTGTTCAAATTGTTCGCATGTTTTGTTTTTTCATTTGCTTTGCTTTGTTTTGTTTTGCTTTTTCTTTAACTCCATATTGGTTTCCTGATTTGATATCTATGCTAGCCATTTCAATTCCTGCGTTCACCTTTTTGTCTGAAAAGATCAACTGTATATTGCGCACCTGCAACTGTTTCCAATTTCATCATCTCTTTACCAGCTCATTTTATTGCTCTGTTATTCAGCTGCATGATTGAAACTGTCAGGGCTTGAAATGATGTGTGTCACTTTCATGTTACACCACTGCGTTGGGTTTGTTTGGTTCCGTATTACAAGGCTAGTGCTTGTCTCAATGCTGATTCTCAAACAGCAGTCTTTTTTGTTGTGGGTATCCTTTCACCTCAAACTCAGTCAAAAGGAGCCGCTGAATTCCCCGACACCCACCAACAGTTCCAATTTGCCACAGCCACTGATCCGTCCCCCACAGGAAGAGGGTTTTAGTTCAGCCATTATTCACTGCATCCATCGTTTCAAATCAGATCAAATCGCTTTTAGTGGCACACAAAGCAAGCCTCTAAACGTCCTAGCTAAGCTAAGGTTATTTTTTACCTCTCTCTCTCTCTCTCTCTCTCTCTCTCTCTCTCTCTCTCTCTTCTCTCTCTCTCTCTCTCTCTCTCTCTCTCTCTTCTGTCTGTCTGTCTGTCTGTCTGTCTGTCTGTCTGTCTGTCTGTCTGTCTGTCTGTCTTCTCTCTCTCTCTCTCTCTCTCTCTCTCTCTCTCTCTCTCTCTCTCTCTCTCTCTCTCTCTCTCTCTCATGTTTGCAGATGTGTACCAAGTGCTTCAATTAACGTAATAAAACACTTTATGATTATGCAGAAAAACACCGCTAGAAGATTAAAGGGGATCAATAAACTGCAGAATTCACTCCATGAAAAAAGGTAAAGGTGTCTCATAACCTATGTGGTCGTAGGGGAACGAAGCGTCAGGGACCTCAGCTTCTCTAGGGGCCAGCATATTCAAGGCGGCGCCCATCTCCTCTTCGTCGCGACCACATTAATAGGCACATCAAAATCAGGACGAACTTGAAATGTTAAAACAGTAACAAACATAATTACCTCAACGATCATACAATAAAATTTGACACAGAAATTTTTTTTTTAATATAAAAGAAGAGAAATGCAGTGGGTCTAATAAGTAAACACTGCATTGGTATTAATCTCTATTTCCTTTTTTGTTTTTTGTTTGTTTGTTTTTGTGTGTTTTTTTCGGGCAGGGTGGGGGGGACAGATGTCCTCGACTAGAGCTCTGCAGTTCACCCATGGTGAGATGTTTGCGAACGCCACCGATTTTTCCCTGGATTAAAGCACCCACACTCCAGTTTCGGGGAGGCAGTGATCTTGAAATGTTTTGAAAAAAACTATACTTTTGGTCTACAGCTGTGGCAAGAAAAACATTTCCATGAAATAAGGAAGAGAACACACAAGTCCTGTGACAATTTGAAGAATTTATTTAAATTTGCTGATTGGGGAACAGAATAGTCAGTAAAAAACAAAACAAAACAAAACAAAACAAAAACAACAACAACAAAAAACGAAACCCACAGAAGAAAAGAGAAGAAAAAAATGAAAGAAGTACACGGAAGAGTTAAAGAGATTGGGTGATAGAGGACAACATTATATTGACCACTTATGTAAAGAAAGAAAGTGGAGAAGTAGAGACAGAAGACAGACAGACAGACAGACAGACAGACAGACAGACAGACAGACAGGAGACGGAGGAGAGAGAGAGAGACGAGACGAGACAGAGAAGGTGAGAGAGAGAGAGAGAGAGAGAGAGTTGAGAGAGAGAAATGGGATCAGCTGTCTTCACCGCTGCTGTCATGATACCACCTGAATTCGCCATCTTTCTCTGTGTCTGCTGAGTTCTACGATCTTCTGTAGTCCTCCCAGACCACTGATCTCAGTGATGTTGGCAATGTAGGATGTTGGTGGTCTGCCTCTTTTTCCTTCTGCCCTCAACCTTACCATGGAGAACTGTCGTCATCAGATTTGTCTGTGTGTTTCAGTTTGCATGTTCAAATTACCTCACTGAGAGAGACAAAATTTGAAAACAAAAAAATCAACCTAGCAGATGCCCTTTCATGTGTCATGGTTTAATGCTAATTTGTGTTGTTTGTTCAGAGTTATTCCATGTTTTGTTTTGCTTTGTTTATTTTGTTCCGCCTTGTTTTTGTAATTTGATATGTGTATGAATGCGATCCATTCCCATTGCTATTTTCATCTTTCATCCAAAAGGGTCAATTTGTAATGCTAATGTTTCAGATTTTATCATCTCTTTTCAAAATTAGTGCATTGTTCCACTCCTGGTCTGTTATTGAGCCCTGTGGTTGAAACTGGAAGTGCACGCCAGGAGATTGGGGGTCTCAATTTATTTATTTATTTATTTACTTATGCATATTTGTCTATTTATCTATTTATTTATTTATCTGTTTATTTGTTTATAAATTCATTTATTCTTTTATTTCGAGGATAATAGAATCAGCATTCGTATGTTTTTTTTAAACATCCAGTCCCCGTGTGTATGCAGTTTTGTCAATTTTGTCATCCATTCCCACTGGCACACAATGGCCTACTCTGACAAAAGCGGAGCGAGTTTTAACGTGTGCGCAAGATGTGGAGCTGTTTTACCATACTGTTTTCCGTGCTAGTTTACAATGCCACTCTTAATACCATTCTTTTTCATGTGTTCTTTGTCTGTTTTCTTCCCTTCAACCGCAGTTTGAATTCCCTGACACACAACAACAATTTCAATTAGCCACGCCAAGTGACCTGTCTCACACAGGAAGAGGTGTTTAGTTCAGCAACGATTCACTGCATCGCTCATTTCAAATACTTTTAGACGGACACTGTAGCTAAGTGGTTAAGACCGTTCAACTTTAATCCCATGGGTCCATGAAGTCATAGATTCGAACCTTGGCAGCGTCTGGTGAATTAAGTGTTGGGGATTTTTTACGATCTCCCAGGTCAGCTTCATGTGCAGACCTGCCAGTGCATTAATTCCATGTGTGTATATATACACATGCAGAGGATCAAATTTTCATGTTAAAAGATTCCACAATTCATGTCAGCGTTCGGTGCTTTACAGAAACACAATCATACCCAGCATATATCCCCGAGGTCGGAATTCTGCTACCTTCATAGTGGGCAAAAAACATTGGCATTGGCGAAATCTCACCATTGGTGAACATTGGAGCTCTGACAAGAGAATGTAAACTCGCCTTTTATGTGACACAAAACCAGCTTCTGAATGTCCTAATTAACCCAGGCTGTTTTTCCAAGTTTGCAAATTGCTCTGTGTGCACGTGTGCGAGTGAATGAGTGTGTGTGTGTGTGTGCGTGTGTGTGTGTGTGTGTGTGTGTGTGTTGTGTGTGTGTATGTTTGTGTGTGTGTGTGTGTGTCTGTGTGTGTGTCTGTGTGTTTGTCTGTGTCTGTGTCTGTGTGCGCCTCTCTCTCTCTCTCTCTCTCTCTCTCTCTCTCTCTCTCTCTCTCTCTCTCTCTCTCTCTCTCTCTCTCTCTCTCTCTCTCTCTTTCGATCTCCTCTCCTCTCCTCTCCTCACACGCTCGTAAACATGTATCATGTTTCTTATTTGAATTAATGAACTCTACCTTCTATGACGATGATGATGATACAGAGAAACATTTTTAAATGTTAAAGGTTTAAAACATGTGGCAATAATCAAAACATGGGTGACACCAGGAGCGGCCTAGTGGTTTAGAGCGTTGAGTTCGTGATCTGACTTCGGGTTCAAACCGCCACCAAGGCACCTGTTTGATGGGGTTTTCCCCCTGAAATTAGCAGCCTTAGTGTCTCCCCCAAAAGTCCTCCGGGTGAGACTATAAACCGACACATGAAGAATATCTCCCGCACACGTTAAAACAATTTGTGTGATTTCCTTCTATCTGTGCCTCGTCTCTACTTTCGCTTCTTAAGCTATCTTTTTGTACTGTCTTCTGCTGTCTGTGTTTTACTGTCTGTCTCTTCCCTATCATGTCTATGTCGGCTACATCCCCAGAGTAGCATTGTAACAAGTTCATAGGTCATAACATCAGCACTTAGAGTTCAGCCCGTTTGCTTACAACTGGGTCAAGGAGATTCGAACCCAAGATCCCTCTCAGAACATGTCGTCCGGCCTTACTTTTTCGCCTTTTGGATGAGTACCCCATTGCGTGCTGAAGGTAGGAACGGATGACCAAATTTCAAAAGTGTGTACACACTGGTGTTGTGTTAAGACATCATCCCTGAAGTCGAATTACAGCTACCTAAAAACGGTAACATACGTAAAATCTCACCATTGATAAACCTCAGAGCTCTAGGCCAGGAGTGAAAAATGAAACGAAACAAAACAAGACAAGATAAAACAAGACAAAACCGAAACCATGAGTGCTTCTAAACCAGGAAAAAAGTGAAATGTTCTGATACATATAAAATCATCTAAACAATCATGTAATAAATTCCTCACCAGAACATCGACTGAAAAGAAAGGGGGAAAGGGGGAAGAGGGAGTCTAAAAAAAACCAACCAAACAGTCATTCTTTTAAAAAACAAACAAACAAACAAACACTGCACGCGTTTTTGATTTTGAAAAGCTTTGGCTAAAAACGAAACTGATGCCGGGTACACAGTTATGTCAAACTGCTTTCACAATGACGACAGAGAAAACAATACTCCTCCGACAATTTGCAGAATCTGTTAGCTTGCTAATTAGAAAGCTAAAGAAAGTGATCTAAAAACAAAACAAAGTACATAAAAAAAGACAACAAAATGAAACAAAAATTGAAGCGGTCGATAGGAGAGCTAAAGAGATTGGATGAGAGAGAGAGATAACACTAAAGTTTACCTGTATACGCAAAGAAACTGGGATATGAAGGAGACACACACACAGAGAGGGAGAGACAGAAAGACAGAGAGAGAGTGAGAAACAGGGAGGGAGATGGGAGGAAAAGAGAGAGAGGGAGAGAGGGGGGAGAGATATACAGAGACATAGAGACAAGAGGGGGCAGAGAAGAGATAGAGACAGACAGAGACCGACAGAGACAGAGTAACAGATGAGAGAGAGAGAGAGAGAGAGAAGAGAGAGAGAGAGAAGAGAAGAGAGAGAGAGAGAGAGAGGATGGAGGAGGAGAGGAGGAACATAGAGAGGAAACAAGTTGCAAACCCACAAAGAAGATTAAAAGCGAAAATGAAAATGCTACAAAAACAAAAAGCAAACAAACAAAAAGCGAAAATCTGAAACCGGAGACAACAAAGAGCAGCTTTAATTTGTGGTATATCAGGATACGAGATTGTTTTGAAAGTGTCTCTCGTGTGATTCCCACCCATGACCTCTCATGGGGGACGATAGCCTAGTGTCAGAACATTGCGCTGGCAATTTGACGACCCGGGTTCGAGTCCCGTCGAGGAGATTTTTCCCTGGAGTTAACATCAGTGCTGACTCTACTCTCCCCAAAAGTCCTCTCGGATGAGACTTTAAACCGAGGCCCGTGTGCGAACGCACGCAGAACATCTTGCGCACACGTAAAATCCTGTTCCGCCTTTTCGTAAGAGTAGCCATCGTGTGCCGGTGGGAACAGATGACAAAATTTACAAAAACTGCATACACACGGGGACCGGATGAAAAAAAGCACATGATTGCTTATTCTGTTATCCTCGATATAAAAGATTAAATAAATAAATAAATAAAAAATAAAATCTCTTCTCTGCTCCGCACTCGCTCTCGCTCTCTCGCCTGTGGATTGTTGGTTGGTTGGTTGGCTGTTAATTAGCTGACTGGCTGGTTGTTTAGCTGTTTACATGGTTGGGTTGGTTGTTTGTTGTTGGTTGGTTGGTTGGTTGGTTGTGGTGTTGGTTGGTTGTTGGTTGGTTGGTTGGTTGTTGGTTGGTTGGGGTTGTTGGTTGGGTTGGTTGGTTGGTTGGATGGTATCTATCTGGTTAGTCTGGACAGATGACCAGGTTAGATTTTTTTTTTTTTTGAGTTGTAGGGTAAATTTGTAATTAAAATCGTTTCCTTTTTTTCCTTTCTCTTTTTTTTCTTTTTTTTCGGGGGGAAGGGGAGAGGTAGGTACCGAAGAAACCCCAGTAACATCTCATAACTTACTATGAAGCCATCGATTTCGTTCACTCATTTAGTTTACATGTTTAAATGATGCAGTTTAGAATCACATCAGAATAAGACAGTAACAAGCCATCATCTACTGATAGCCTTGCTGCACACTGTTTATCGATATCATAGAATCAAAGCTAGATGACTTTTTGTCTATATTAACACCCCTTCTTTGCAGACAGTTTTGCAGTGGTATGTATAGTAGGAACGAAAGCAGAGTATCAACATCCCCCATAGCCAGTATCACTGAGATCTAACGTCTGGAAGGGCAGAAACTCAGCAGACCGAGAAGATGGCGAACCCTGGTAGCATTGTGTGGAGCTCTTACCCACGACAGTAGGCGACGGAGACAGTTGAATTCAGTTGATAGGCATGTGTTCATGATGATGATGTTCAGCACCGTGTTCTGTTTTACCTTTACTTAGTGTTATTCTTGGTTGTATTTAATGACAACGCTTTTTTTTTTTGTTTAGCAGACCTGAAACATCCGTATACCAATTGCACTGAGATCATAGGTATATATATATATATAATAATATATATATATATATATATAATATATATATATATAAATTATATATATATAATATATAATATACATATTCCTTCTTTGCTATTCTTCAAGTTGGCTTGTTTTTATCATTTGTACCTGTCCAAATCAAACTCAAAAGTATATTCCAAATAATTATCAAAGTTATTAGCATAATCATCATTTTCTATTTCACCTTCGCCTTGTCATTCAGTATCTATGGCTGGGAGCTGTCAGAACATAACTCTATCAATAACAATTACCAAATTCAAGAGATTTTAAATGTGATACTCTGGCCCTTAATAATGTATTATGGGTGTTGGGGTTTGTTATTGTTATTTTGTTTTTGTCTTTTGGAAGGGGAGGGGGGTTGTTGCTGATTCCTAAAGCCAGGTTACCTTGACCGTTTCTTTTACTTCAACCCCAGTTAGAATAAACACTCACATAAAGACTGTGACACACAAAGCCAAGTTCAATTTGCCACACCACCAAATCCTGTTGCTGAGCAGGAAGCGGTTGATTTCAGCAAGGCTTCAATCTGCCCTTCATTTCAAACACGAAATAAATAGCCTCCATGGTTACATGAAGAAAACAATTAGGCCTGTAAAGAGTCGAGCTAATATCTTTTAGTCATCAATTTTTTTAGCCTTACAAAGGCTCTGTGCTTCTTTGTTTGTTGTCTGTTTGCATGTCTCTATCCCTAATCTTTATTCTGTCTCTGTCTGTGCTTTCTTTGCTTGTCTGTCTGTCTGTCTGTCTCTGTCCTCACTGTCCTGCCTCTGTCTCTGTATCTCCCGTCCTGTCTCTGTCTCTCTCTCTCTCTGTTCCCCTGTCTCTGTCTCTCTCCCCTTTCTCCCCTCTCCCCCCTCTCCCCTCCCCTTCTCTCTCTCGCTCGTTGCTCATGCGTTCGCCGTGTTTTTGTGGTTTGTGTTGTTGTTGTGTTGTTTGGTTTGTGTGTGTGTGTGTCTTGTTATTTTTTTGTGTTATATGTGTGTGTGTGCTCGGCGCGCAAAGAGCCGCGCATGTGTGCATGTATGTAATAAACGTGCGTGTGCACCGCGCGCTTCACAGATGTTTTCTGACACCGTTTAATTGCAACTTTAATTGTTATAGCTCTTCCTTTATTTTTTTTCTATCCTTCTTTGCTTTTGGTTCGTTTTTTGTTGTTGTTTTTTTGGGTACGTTTTCTTCCCTGAACCATTTAGATAATGGTATATCAATGGATGTGTACCCGATCTCTCTCTTTGAGATGTAACCTTTTTGGTGTATCATCCCTAGTAATTGGTATAACTTGTCTTTCATGTTCCCCGAAACCAAAAACGTTTAATTAAGTTTTGATTAGGCAAAACACACACACAGATGAACGATAGATAGATAGATAGATAATATCTATCTATCTACTACTATCTATCATGCTACTCTATCTATCTATCTATCCATCTTATACATAATAAAGAGGAGAGATAATATAAAACAGGACACATAGATACCTTGCGCAAACTTGTCAACTTCCACTTGTTTCCACTTATAAAAAAAATAGCAACAAGAAACAAACACACACCACACACAACACACACACCACACACACACACAACACACACACACACACCCACACACACACACGCGAGCGCGCAAACAATTAGCACGAAACCACACAACGCTATACAGAAGACAGACAACAGCAGACAACAAACAAGACAGAGAACAGACAGACAACCAGAGAAAAACAAAACCACAAGAACATAAATATGCAGAAGAAGAGACAGGAAAAACAAAATAAAGGGTATTAAACGCATAAACAAACAGAATAAGGATGGGGTGAGAGACACTAGATGAAAGAAACCTAAAAAGAGAAGACACGAATAGAAAAAAAAAAAAAACAAAGAAATAACGAATAGAGACAGACAGAACAAGAACAGAAACACACTTAGACAAGAAACAATAAATTAATACTGAAGTTTAAAAGCTAATATCCAAAGAGAAGAGAGAGAAGAGAGAAAGAGAGATAGAGAAGAGAGAGAAGAGAGAAGAGAAAGAGAGAGAGAGAGAGAAAGGAGAAGAGAATAGAGAGAGAGAAGATAGGTGACAAAGAGTACACTGTAATTTGTAGCCATAGTATTAACCATTTTGTTTGGAAATGTCGTCTTATGAATAACCACCCATGCCCAAAATGCACTCTTTCTCTGTTTTATTATACTGATCCTCTCTCTCACTCTCGTCACATCCAATCTCTCTCTCTCTCTCTCTCTCAAATCACTTCTCTCTCTCTCTCTCTCCTCACACACACACACACACACACACCCAACCAGACACACACAACAACCAACACACACACACACAACACACACAGAGCAAAACCACAACCACACACACACACACACACACACACACAACACCCACACACACACACACACACCTCTGGTAAAACTATTTCGGAGGGTGTACATCAGTTGGTGAAACAAAAAAATGACTTATCATTATATAAAATCTGTATTTTTTATCCGCTTGTCGAATAAACAAAAAAAGTGAAAACGACGACCCCAACATATTTTGCTCTTTGTGCATCAGCTTGTTTCACTTCAAACACAACGAAAAACCACTTGAGTTCCCTACACAAAACAACAATTTCAATTTGTCCAGGTAACTGATCTTCCCAAACAGGAAGACGTTGTGTGTTGTGTTTTGTGTGTGTGTGTTGGTGTGTGTGTGTGTGTGTGGTGTGTGGTTGTGTTTTCTATATATTTATTTTATTGATTTCATTTATTTATTCTTCATTCATTCATTTCTTTACTTGATCAATTATTTTATTTCAAAATAATAAAAAAATGCACCCGTGGCTTTTTGCTCACATCTAATCCCCGTGTTATGCCAGTATGTCAATTTGTCGCCGTTTCCATCGGCATACGACAATGGCCTACTCTTCCCAAAGCGAACATGTTTTTAATGGCCAAATGTTCTGCGTTCTGCATGCTTAACGCATGGAACCTCGCTTTATATCTCATCCCGTGTGTGTGTGTTTTGTGTGTGTGTGGGTTGTGGTGTGTGTTTTGTGTTTGTGTGGTGTTTGTGGTGTGTGTGTGTGTGTGTGTGTTGTGTGTGGTTGTGCTTGCGCTTGCCTGCGTGCTGGCGTGCGTGCGTGTTGTAGATTGGTTGATAAGTTGTATTTGAATCACAATACAAGAGAATAATAGTTATTTACAATTCACACATTTTTTTCAAAATGAAGCGACTGTTAAAACTTTTACAGTTGAAATAAAATACTTCACCACTTTTTTGTTTCTTCTTTTTCGTTCTTTTATTTTGGTTCTTACTGCCTTTTTGTTTTCTTTCTGTCACCCTTTTTCTCTGTCTTTCTTTCTTCCCCTAGTTATTTGAGTATCTTTGATCCCTGTAGAACGCGTACAGAACATCTTGCGCACAAGACATCGATAAATCCTTTCTGCTTTCCGAAAGAAAAGGCCATTTGGTAATCTGGTGGACAGATGACTAATATTGATAAAACTACATACACACAGGGACAGATGTAAAAAAAAAGCACATTAACCTCAAATCAAAAAAGAAAAAGAATAAAAATCATTTTGTCCATTTCTATTTTGTGTTTTCTACCTTTTGTCTGCTTTCTCTCCGTTTCCACTCTTGGCACAGAGCAATTCGGAAGGTGACCACGCGGTGATGTGCTCTTGCAGAAAGAAATCTGAAACAAACCAGGAATAACGGCCAAAAATGCCACGGGGGAACACCCATAGTCAAGCCTACACCAACTATTATCCTGCTACCAGTGCCATCCCTTCTTGCTTCTGTACCTTATAAATTCTTGAACACACGTCATTGCCAGCGCTGTAGCTCTTCTTGTTTTGTGTTTGGGGGGGGGGGGGGGTCAATGTGTGTGAAGAGATTTGAGAGTCCTGTGTGTGGTTGTGTTGTGCTCTGTGTTTGTGTGTGTGGTTTGTGTTTTGTGTGTTGTGTGTGTGTGAGTGTGTGTGTGTGTTGTGGTGTTGTGTTGTGTTGTTGTTTGTTTAGTGTGACTTACCTTCATGTGGGTCAAAAAAGTCACATGCCCCAATCCCCACCATCAATGAATCTTCAATTCCAGCCAAGAACAAACAACAAACTAAAAGAACAGACTATTAATTACGATGCCACCCCACCACCCCCCACACACACATCACACACAACCAACAAAAACTGAAATGGAAAAATGTCAAAAGAAGTCTAAATATCAAAACCTTTCAAACGTTTTTGTCTTCCCTCAATTTTAGAAAACGACTTCAATCACACAAAACAGAACATTTCATAAAACCAGCTAACAAAACAAACAACCACACAAAACATACTGACCGTAGATGAAATTTATTCATGTCACTGACAAAACAACCACCTAAGAATGCATACAAGAAAAGGAATGTAACAAAACGCCCCCCAAAAACCAGATAAAAAAAATTAAGTCTAAGAAATGGCCCCCATGAATCTAAACATATGGAGCCACGAGGAAATCTCATCTTGCGCGCCACATTTGCATTAAAAAAATATAATAAATATTCCAACAGTTGTGTATTATTACACCCCACTTGGAAACGGAACCTCAACGCGCAAAAGAACATAAACTCTGGCATACTAACATGCATCATCCATATTTCTTTTCCCAAGACGTTAATAAAAATATATATATATACCGAAAAAGAAAGAAAGCCTCCTAGCTATGAAATTCCGATTTCTCGTTCGCTCTCATCGTATATTTTAACGACGTTTGATATAAGTTGATATCTGACTTTGTTGCTCTAGAGATACAGTGTTTTATTTTATACTTCAGGGCTTACATCTGAACGGCCAAGAAGTCGCAGTGCTTTAAAATTTATTTCGATCTCATAGCCGTGTTTAAAATGATTGACCGTATTACAGTTTGTGTGTACCATTTTCATCTCCAAAAGATGGAAATGTTTATTTGCTTTGTTCTTCTTCCGTTTTTTTGTTAATTATAGTATTTTATTTTAGTTTCTGCGTGGGGGGAAGTTGGAGGTTGATATCCGTTTGGTTTGTTTTTGTATGGATTTTTTTAATGAAGTCTTTTAAGCAGATTATTAACTGTTGTACCTCGACTAAAATTTGCCTTCGGTCATGGCACTTTTATAGTAATGGGGGATAGTCCATAGACATATAATATGGAACGGAGCCAGTCCTCCCGTTTTCAATCCATCTTTACTTATAAAAAACATAACCAAAAAAACCACAATGAAAGCTGGAAAGGCATCTCTATCTTCTGCACCTTGCTATCACCCAAAACCAAACACACAAACAAATAAATCAACAACCAACAACAAAAACTGTCAGGCAAAATAACTACAACTATTTGTTTAAAACCCTGCTTCAGCTATCACAACCCGCTATGACCCAACTAATTCTGTGCTTTTTCCCTCTCTGGCTATCCATACATAACATCCCTCTACTTCCTATTGGTCCAGTTTTCTCCACCCCCGCACCCTCATCCATCCATCCCATCCATCTCCTGCGCCTTTGTTTGCGTGACCAACAGCACACCAACTTCGCCTAGCTAACAAACAAAATTGCCTGTCTGTTCAAATACCCCGGCGTGAAGATACCAATCTTGTCAGCCTGTTCCATCTGGGCCAATATCTGTACCATTTCGATAGGCTCAAGCATCCTGGGGGGGGGGGGGGGGGGGGGGGGGGTCGGTCAACACCTGACTTCCTTATACATGTTGTGGTTTTTCTATTGTTACTTTTTTATGAACGACCTTGTTAACCCACATGAATTTATCTATTGCCATATAATAAATCTTTGAAAAGTGAATTGAAAATGAATGACAGTACTATGTGGTAGTTAGTGTCATCTTGTCCAGTTAGAACTTTTTATGTCCTCTTTGGAAATGCGAGAGGTGGTGGACATGCAAAAATTTTGTAGCTTATTTTGAGTAACAGATAAAACAAAGCAAAAAAACCCCAAAAGCATATGAATTGCAGGAGGAAGGCAAAAAAACGGAATAAGATGTCATTCAATTTGAAAACCGCTCTCCTCTCTCTCTCTCACCTCCGCTCTCTCCTCTCCCTCTCTATCTCTCTCTCCTCTCTCCGCTTACTTACTTTGCTTGCTTGCTGCTTTTTTGCTCACTTGGTGGAAACATAAACGAGGTCCGTGTCAAACACAACGCAGACAACACTTGAATCACAACTTAAAATCCGTTCCGTTTCTCGAAATAGCCATTGTGTCCGGGGAACAGATGACAAACTTTAACAAAACCAAAACATGGACTAGATTAAAAAAAAAAAAAAAAAAAAAAAAAAAAAAAAAAGCAACATGCTTATTCCATCCTCCTCGAAATAAAAAAGATTAAAAAATGTAAATAAAAAAATAAATAAAACTTGCTCCCATCATGGGAAATTTTAAATAGGAGACCACACTTGACAAAATTGGTTTGTAACAGTGTATGATTTATATATATTAACTAACATGCATGCTCAAATGCTACCGTGCATGCCGCGCGCGCACGTCGCGCGCGCAGCGCACACACACAACACGAAACACCCCACGCACACACGCCACACACACAAACACACGCACACCCGCACACCCACACACACACACGACACACACACACACACACACACAACACACACACAACACACCCGCCCACCGTTACTTGAGAACGGAATACTCAGTGGTCAACCCCACCTTTCCCTGAACTTATTTAACCAGCAATCGAACGTGGTTTACAAGTGGATGTTACGGTTTGTGCACACTTACTTCATACAGTCCCCCATTCACCCACCGCAAAATGGCTACCTGCCTCTTTAGGGAGGAAGGTAAGCAAGCGAAGTAGAGAGATATCGCCGCCCTCCATATGCCGGCCCTAAGAAGTCTAGTCTCTATAGCCTAGGTCCCTAAACCACATAGTTATGGGACACCTTTCCTTTTATCTTTACCCTTACGTAAAGTACACCATACCTTGCTTCTCATTCCCTATCACTCCAACCCCTGCGTAACAAACAACAAACATTGGTCTAACAACTGATAAATTACCTACCCTGCTAAAACAAAACCTCTGCACTTGTTTATCGTACCGACACGATTGCGCTGTTCAGTTTCCACTTCCGCATAGTCTGTACCCTTACTGGACCTAGCCAATGTGCATGTAATGAATATTTGTGTTGAGTGGAACTACGATCTAGAATGACCTAAAAATGAAAGCAAGAATTACTGCAAACTTTTTTTTTTGCTTTGAACTTCTTACATAGATTTTCCCCACGCTTTAAAACAGCAACTGAGGTGGGAAGCATTTTAAGCAAAAAAAGAGGCATGAAAGGGAGGATGAGTAGAGGGCGGTTTCACCAAGTCATGAATCAAATGGTAAACACTGCGTCTCTCTCTGTCATCTGTCGTTCTGTCGGTCCTGTCTGTCCTCCCTCTCATCTCTCTCTCATCTCTCATCTCGCTCTCTCTCCTCTCCTCTCTCTCTCCCCTCCCTCTCTCTCCTCTCTCTCTTTTTTTTTTTTTGGTTGTGTGTGGGTTTTTTTGGGGTGTGGGTTGTTGTTAAAAGGGTTTTTCCCCTCACTCTGTGCTCTCCTCCTCCCCACTACTTGTCGCTTTTTGTGGGTCTGTCTGTCTGTCTGTCTTCTGTCTGCCCTGTTTTCTCCTCCTCTCTTCACTTCCCTTCTCTCTCTCTCTCCCCTTCTCCCCTTCTCTCTCTCCTCTCTCTCTCTCTCTCTCTCTCCCTTTGTGTGGTGTGTGTGGGTGTGTGTTTTCTCTCCACTCTGTGTGTGTCTCTCCCCTCACTATCTCTGCCCCGTCTGTCTGTTGTCCCTTTTCCCCCCGTCCTCTCTCTCCCCTCTCTCGCCCCTCTCAAACTCTCTCTTCCCCCACTCCCTCCTCCCTTTCCCCTCCCCCCTCTCTCCCCCAAAATCCCCTTTTTCTCCCTCTCTCCCCTTTTTTCCCCTCTCTCTCTCCTCTCTCTCTCTCCCCTTTCCCCCTTTTCTCTCTCTCTCTCCCCTCCCCTCCCCCTTTTCCCCTCTCTCTCAGGGACTTTTGGGAAAAAAGGATTTAACACTTGAAAAAATTTGACACACTATCACGCATTTTCCCCCAACATCACCTATAACGGGGAAAAGGGGGGCCCAAGCGCGGGGCGTGCACACACACAAAAACACAACACATACACACAAAAAAGCTAAAAAGCGTGGGGGCACCACACACAACGCACACACACAAAAGGGGGGCGCATACACAGCATGCAAACTCACAGACACACAAAAAAAAAAAAACCCCCGCCCCCCTGCACACACATATCAAACCAACACACCAACACACACCACACATATATAAAATAAAAAATTTTTTAAAAAAAAAAAAATTATATATATATATAATATAATATTAAAATATAACAAGAGACACAACAGACAAAACACAGACGACAAACACAGACACAGAGAACAAGCAGACAAACAGGGGAGCCCGACGAGACAGACACAGAAAACAGAGAGACAGAGACAGAAACAGAGAGAGACAAGACAACAGAAAAAACAACAAACCAAAAAAGAGAGAGAGAGAGAGAAGAGAGAGAGAAGAGAGAGAGGGGGGAGAGAGAAGAGAGAGAGAGAGAGAGAAAAAGATGTATTTTAAATCTTTGTTACATCCTTTACCCCTAAAGTCATAAGTTCTCAAAAATCCATTTTAACAACTGGGGCCCCAAAAAAAGGGGGGGTCCAAACTAAAAAGGGGTTTAAAGGGTTTATATAAATTTTCCCGGTTTTTAATTTTTGAAAAAAAAAATTTTTTTTTTTACAGGGGGCATAAAAAAAAAAATAAAATGAAGGTGGTCAGAGTGATGCGCCGTAATCTGCTGACGCAAAAAACGAAAACCCTTCAAGAAGGGTTTTTCCCCGGATTCACATCAGGGGCCGAAAACCACCCCGCAAAAAAATTTGGGAATTTTTAAACCGAGGGCCCTAAGCGAACACAACCCCAAGACACTTGCGCACATGTTTTAAAAAAAGTTCTGCTTTTCGGGGAGGAAGCCCTTTTTGGGCCCGGGGAACGATACCAAAAATTTATATAGAATAATGAATAAATATTTATAAAGGGCTGTCCTTTAAAACACAGCACTGTCAATATGTTAAAAACAGAAAGTTCGGGATTGTCCCGCCAAACCTAAACCCAAAGGGTTCCCCAAAGGGGGCCCCGGGCCCTCCATTTTTGTTAGGAAAAAACTGTTTTTCCTTTTTCCTCCTCCTTTTTTTCCCCTCCTCCCTTTCTCTACAGTTTTTTTAAAAAAAGAAAACTACTTCAACAATCTCACTCACTTCGTTGTTGCTCTCTCTCTCCCTCTCTCCTCTCTCCTCTTCTTCCCCCTCCCCTCTTCTCCTCTCTCCCTCCCCCTTCTCCCCCCTCTCTCTCTCCCCCTTTTTTTTCCCCTCTCCAAAAATTTTCCTTTTACTGTCCCATGTATTCGG
>CM060316.1:3942183-3957278 GCA_030674155.1 Stramonita haemastoma | reverse complement strand
TCAGGATTAAAAGAAAAGAAAAGAAAATAAGAGCCTTTAGCTTTCACACACAGATACATGCACATACGTCACACACGCACACGCGTTTGCGCGCGCACGCTTACACACGCACGCACACACACACACACGTATGCATGCACATGAAAAAAAGCACATGACTGCTTATTCCATTATCCTCGATTAAAGAATAAAATAAAAAATAGAAAATAAAAATGCACAGGCTGGAAAGAACAGACTATAGTGGAGAGTCTACCCCAAAATCACAGCCAGAGATTGCTAGCTTGATGATCCACCAAACAGTGATTATCTATAAAGGCGGTGTGTGTGTGTGTGTGTGTGTGTGTGTGTGTGTGTGTGTGTGTGTGTGTGTGTGTGTGTGTGTGTGTGTGTGTGTGTTGTGTGTGTGCATGCGTGTGTGTGTGCGTGCGTGCGTGCGTGCGCGTGTGTGTGTGTGCGTGCGTGCGTGCATGCGCGCGCGCGCGCGCGCGCGTGTGTGTGTGTGTGCAGAACATCTTGCACACATGTTAAATCCTGTTTCCGCGTTTCGAAAGAGTAGACCATGGTACGCTGATGGGAACAGATGACAAAATTTACGAAACTGTATACACACAGGGACTGGATGGAAAAAAGCACACGAGTGCTTATTCAATTATCCTTGAAATAAAAGAATAAATAAATAAATAAATAAATAAATAAATAAATAAATAAATAAATAAATAAATATCTCCATCGGCAGCTGTGGTCGGTAAGAACTCCACGCAATGCAGATAGAAAAAAAAACAGAGAAAATGTTTGTGACAATTTTCCTGGAGTGGAAGAAAGCGTGTGTTGTCACCACGTCCTGTTCAGCCTCATGTCCCAGTGGTGGATGTGGGTTATCCGGCTTGCAGCCCCAGGCCCAAGGCGTTGTCAGTTATTGATGTGAGCTAAGTGCCAAAGCTTACAGCCACGTGCTATGTTGTAAATAAAACGGTGTGATGATGAGATTGTTGTCCTCAGCCATGATGAGCCCTGAGGATCACAACATGCACTCTCTTTTTATGGAGAACATAACTTGTCTGAAGTGGGAGTATGGCTGCATACGTGGCGAGGTAGGCTACTTGAACAGTCATACACGCTAACTTCTCCTCCAGTGCCTACTTTCAGTCTCACAGTGATTACCAGGTGGAATGACAGAGTCGGGGTGGGATATTTGGAGGGATAGCCAGGGAGTTAAACCAGTGAATACGCAACAACAACAACAACAACAAAACAACAACAAGCAATGTTTCCTGGCTCAAAAAGGCTGACCTTGAACATCGAGTCGCACCAAAGTCGGTTGTGCTGGGCCTGACTTGTCAGGCGCTTAACGACAGCGCAAGAGATTTTCGCTCATTTGACAGACAACAATAGCTGCTGTGTCAGCGTTCCACGACGACGACGACAACGCTGACGACGACGACGACAATGAAGAAGAAGAGGAAGATGAAGAAAAAGAATGCCGATGATCCAGACTCTTGACAGGTCCTCTCCGGAGACTGAGGGCCGTGTGTGTGGTGGTGGTGGTGGAGAGGTTTGCATGTTTCCAGGGTAGGGTGGTCTTTCCCTGCCCTCACATTCCTTTGTCATCTTCTTTCTGTCGTCAGTCTTCCTGGAGATCATCACGTCGATGACATTTTTTCTGAAAGTGTGTGTGTGTGTGTGTGTGTGTGTGTGTGTGTTGTGTGTGTGTGTGTGTGTGTGTGTGTGGTGTGTGTGTGTGTGTGTTGTGTTGTGTGTGTTTGTGTGTTGTGTGTGTGTGTGTGCGCGTGCGCGCGCGCGCGTGCGTTCGTGCGTGCGTTGTGTGGTGCGTGTGTGTGTGTGTGTGTGTGTGTGTGTGTGTGTGTGTGAATGAAAGAGAGACAGAGAGACAGACAGACAGAGACGGAGAGAGACAGAGAGAGCCCCAGGCCGACTGCTGTTTGAGCCAAATGCTTGATTTTCCATCACGCCCTTTGTGACAGTTCAATCTGCCTGCTTCTGCTTGATTCCCCAGGGCAGACGACTTTATGTCCCATGATGCCTGCCTGCCTGCAGGTCAAGATTGATGCCCCCCCCTTCTCCACTCCCTGTTACCTCCACACCCTTCATCACTCCTTTTCTTCTCGAAGTCGGAATGCAGCTGCCTAAATGATAGGGGAAGAAACGGTTGACTATGCATATATCTCACAATCTGTAAACCCTGGAGCTCTAGCCAAGGATCGTTGAAAAAATCCCTCTGTGGAAATACCAGTCTACAGTATACATAGCATCCCCACCTTCTGGAAATTCTGTGCAAGGAATTCCCCCCCTTTTTTTTTTATCCATCTCTTTGTTTCTGCCTTGTTCCTTTTCATTCTCTCACCTCGTTCTTGTCTATTTTCTGCATGTTGGTCCATTCTCCTGCCTTTTTTCCCCAGAAAGACATAGAAGATAATTCTCTCCCACGACTTCGCGTCGGATGCGCTGGGCCTGACTTGTCAGGCGCTTAACAGCAACGGAATGCATCTTCGGTCATATGACAGACAACAATAGCTACTCTTTGAGCGTTTGGAGAGGAAGAACAATCCCCCCTACCACAAATAACCAAATGTCCCAGTTTTTGGACACCCTCTGCCACAGTACGGCCTGCTTGCCTCCCTTATGAAAAGGTCTACAGCATGACCGAAGTTACCCCCTCCTGTCCCCCCCCCCTCTCTCTCTCTCTCCTTCCCCGAATAATACAGCATCGTATACCAGTGATGCATCGGAAACTCACTCAGACCAGTCGATGCCCGGATCCTCAATTCAATCAGAGCAGGCAGCTGCAAAAGCAGAGGCCCTGATTGCATCCGCACTGATCTGGATTTGGGGGAAGAGACGTTTTTTGCCCTGTCTCTCTGTGCAGGGGTGGGGAGATGTGTACAGAGCCATGAAGTGTTTCCAAGTATTTGAGCTGTTCAGCTGTGCTCTGTGTCTTGTCATGGGAATATTTCGTGTATTTTTCATCGTTGGGCACAGAATTAACAGCTTTCTGAAATACAAACCAGCCTTCCAAGATTTTTGTTCAGGAACTGGCTTCACATACAAGAAGAGAATAAATTGGCTGAGAAATGTTTGTTTTATTCAGCTTAGCTTATAAACTAAACCCGATAGCTCCTTTACCTATCTACTCTACGGTTGTTTATAAATACAAGAATGTCCGGTCTAGACTTCAACGTCTTATTCTTTTTAATTACAAGGAAAAAAACACCTATGATGGAAATGGCTACAGTTAGTGTCGCCATTACAACAAACGAGTAAATTTGTTTTCAGAACTAATGCACTGTAATGAACAATGTTGTAAATGTTTCTGAAATCTGTGATGGTTATTATTTGAAATATGTTATATATGACTTCCTCTATGTCGCTGTCAATCACTCAGACAGCATCTATAGTTATGTCACATGAGCAAAAATGCGTTGCACTGCTGTTAAGCGCCTGACAAGTCAGGCTCAGCGCATCTAACTTCGGCATGGGAGAGAATTGTTATCTTTTTAGTCTTTCGGAAAGAAGGCAGGAGAATGGACAAAGAAGGCAGAAAATAGACGAAAAGGAGGTGAATGGACCAAACCGAGGAAGGCAGAAACCAATAGAGGGATAGAAAAGTCGGAATTCCTAGCACAATTTCCAGAAGGTGAGGTTGCAATTTATACTGACAGGTCCCCGGCACGCCCACAGAGTAACACATGACTAAACTTTAGGTGCGTAGTTCTTTAAGAAAGCAGGGTATCAGTTGTATATAGTGTCCACAAAAATCATGATGTGCATATGAAACCGCTATTTTAGACACTAATAGTGACAAATGCCAATAGCTTTATTCTAGCTACCTTTTTTTTTTCTTCTTTCCCCTTCTTCAAAACTGTGTCGTGTGTTTTCTGTCTGGCTCATACGTCAGCTCTTTAGATCTCTCTAAAGTCTTGTTTGTTTCATTCAGGTTTAGCCTTAATACCCATTAGTGACATCTGCTTGGTGGATAAGTAACGCTAACACTTGCCACAGTACAAAATTACATTGCACATAGATAAGTTGTGAAATGTAAGTTTTAATTCTGGGTGACTGGAGACTGAACGTGCAAGCTCTGAAAGCGGAAAGCGCTCTCATCTACTCATACCTGTTTGTAGTTTTTCTCCTCCTCTCCCTCCAAGCAAAAGCCAGACCTGATTATCAGAGCTCTAACCAATTTCACCCACTCCCCGAAAGCAGTTGTATTATTCATGAGGCAATTTCTTTTTGTCGATGTTGTTTACAGTGTTTTTAAATGTTTTTATGTCGTCGTCTTTTACTGCTTTTGATTATGTTTTGATCTAAAATACTGCTGTTGTTGTTGATGTTGTTGTTAATGTGTGTAGATGTGAAACGTAATTTCAACAATTTGTATGCGAATTCCTTGATTTCAAACACATTTTTCTTTTCCCTTTTGAGGTTTCTTTGTTCTTCATCTTACTCTGAACGGGTTCTGATCTCCATCTTCACAAAAGCAAGTTCAGAAGAAGAAGGCAGTGTAAAAGCAGCAGCCTTCACTGGGCTGCAGGGACAAGAGGAGAAGGAGCACAGTCAGAATCCGGAGTGCATCACCATGGTAAAGGACTCTTTTTGTACACAGCGTGATTATTTTTTCTTCCCTGCTTTTTCTCCCAGTGATGATAATCCTCACCTCTAGGCTTCCTTCTTGCTCTTTTCAATGAGACAACCATTTTTTTGGGAAGTGTCAAAGAGCTTTCCTATTCCTTCCTTCCTCGGTCCCCCTCCCCTTCCCCCCTCTTCTCCACCCCCCCCCCCCCCCCCCCCCCTCGCCCAGCTAGCTCTCAATTTCACTTTCTCGATCTCGCGACGAAATTGCCGCTAACTTTGTTAGCCAAGAAAGTGTCAATACGTGGCGTATGTCAAGAGGCGGAGTGCCAGCTGTTTGTTCCCACAAGGGTTAATAGCGAGGTGGCCGGCAAACCTAGCTGAGGGCCTAGCTTGCTGTATCAACAGCCAGTATTTACCGGGTGGGCTTTTCCATCTTTCGGCTTCATTTATTTTGAAGATAATGGAATAAGCACTCAAGTGCTTTTTTTATTTTTAACAAATAGTCCCCCTGTGTATGCAGTTTTGTCCCACCGGCACACAATGGCTCACTCTTTCGAAAAACGGAACAGGATTTAACGTGTGCGCAAGATGTTCTGCGTGCGTTCGCGCGTGGGACCTCGGTTTATAGTCTCACCGGGATGACTTTTTTTGCATTTTTAGCTGGTCGTGAGGACAAGGAGCAATGGATTTTCTTTTCTTTCTTGAATGATGATGATCCACGCTTCTTAGTCATCTTCCCTGGTCTGTTAAATGTGGCATAGTGTAGTGTGTGTGTGTGTGTGTGTGTGTGTGTGTGTGTGTGTGTGTGTGTGTGTGTGTGTGTGTGTGTGTGTGTGTGTGTGTGTGGCTATGTGTAACATTAGTATCAGTTTATTTGTGGGAAGTTTATTGCTTCTTCTTTTTACAGAAAGGAAAGTTTAAAAAGTGATTATGCATGTCGTCTTTCAGTATGTCCCTTTTTATAATGATACTTATGGACTGAAAACAACACTTCAACGGAAACAGTTTATTTCTGAAACAGTTTATTTTGTGCATACCAGAAAAAAAAGAATCAACAAATTTACGCTTTTTAGACTGGGACAGCTAAGAAAGATGTGGACAAATTGCTTGTTGGAACACTTTCGTAGCTGCCCAGCTTCATGAGTATTTTCTTCTTTCTTCTTTTTCTTTCTTGAAGCTAATTTCTTCCTCCAGAGTGGCAGACATGTTGACGGCAGCAGGGAGGAAGGAAGAAGCCTATCGATCATGGGACACAGGAGGATGGAGCGTGGGGAGAGAGAACACCTCTGGCACAGCTTTCATGGCGTCAAGAAAAAATGCAAAAAACGCGTGCATTGCCACGAAGTCCTGTGTGGTGGAACTTTTATGAGCGGAGGGGATTTGTCCTGGGTGAGAGAGTGACTGACCCTGCATGTGGATACTCAGCCCTCTTGACCAGTCCTCTTCGGACACGGCTGCCAGGTTGTGTGAGCCGCTTAGTGGTGGTGAAACAAGTTGCATGTTTCCACGGTTGTCTTCCCCTTGCCCATTTATCTTGCCCGGATGTTGTGGAACTGATGGCTGCTGTGTTGTGAAGTAATGTATTCAAAATAAGTCAGAAAATGTCGAGATTTGCTCAGCTGGAAATTAAGTTCGGAAGTAAAATGCATGAAATAAGATTAACTTGCATGGGGTGTTATTTTCTGTTTCAAAAGTTGTGAGGGGTTTTGCGTCTAAACAAATGTTTTTGTTAAGAAAAGCTCAGTATTAAAAACACAAGACGTTGATGATTATACCTTTCTGCTGTGTGGATTTCAATGTTTTTGGTTTTGCCTGTCAGTTTGCATCATTCAAGTGGATGAACATGCAACGTGCTCATTTGACGAACAAGAACTACACACAGACACACAGACACACAGACACACAGACACACACACACACACACACACACACACCACAAACACACACAAACATACATGCACACACACACACACACACACACACACACACACACACACACACACACACACACACAAACACACACACAAACACACACACACAAACACACACAAACACACACACACAAACACACACACAAACACACACACATACAAACATACACAAACACGCACATACACACACGCGCGCGCGCGCGCGCGTGCGCGCGCACACACACACACACTCACATGCACACACACACAGGCACACACACTCTCTCTCTTTCTTTCTTCCTCTTTCTCATGAGCGTGCGTCTCTCTCATGAGCGTGCGTGGCGTGCGTGCGTGCGTGCGTGAAAATGAGAGAGAGAGAGAGAGAACTCTGAACTCTGAACTCTGAACTCTGAAATGCTTTTAATGTACTTCGGCCATAGGCCACAATACAAGCAACAAAAATAAAGAAGGTGGGTGGTGGCGTGGTGATGACACATTTTCTTATAATAACTGTCAACACGTACATATAATCAAATAGTAGTGTACATACGAAACATAGCATCATCATCTTTGTCATGAGCCCAGTTGTCATCTCTATCCTCTCATCATTATTACAGTTATGCGCGCACTTGCACTCACATATATACACACACGCACACGCACGCGCGCACGCACACACACACTCCTCACATACATACCCTCAGACACAGGCACACGCACGCACGCACGCACGCAGGCACGCACACACACACACACATGCCCCCAAAGTCCTTTGGTATGAGACTACAAAACGAGGCCCCGTGTGCGAACACACACGTAGAACACCCCGCACACACGTCAAATCCTGCTCCACCCTTCGCACGAGTAGGCCACAGTGTGCCGGCGGGAACAGATGCCAAGATCCACACACAGCATGTACACGTGGACTAGCTGCAAAAGCACATGAGTGCTCACTCCCTCATCCTCGAAACAAAGAATAATAATGATAATGCATATAATCATAACCGATAGACTCTTCTTACCTCACTTCGATTAGCACATGTACAAACGTCTCAGGTTTTCTTCACATACCGTGACTTTAACAGATAACCATTATTTTAACTGTAGCACACATCCATGACTACGTTTAAACAGATATCGATTGTTTAAACTGCAGCACACATCAATCAATATGTTTTAACAAATAAATATCGTTAAGCAGCAGCACACACCAGGCATTCTTGCCACATAATAAATATGGTAAACACAATCATTTTGCGGGAAAAAAAATTACAATACGATCAAACGCTTTTTCCTTAGATCAATTGCATGGAAAATATACCTGGACAATATATGCATTTCATGTTGAGTAGTAACTTGTAATAATTGGTGGAGTGGGGTTCTAACTAATTCTTTCAAGAATTTATCCCGTAAATGAGTGTATGTAGGGCAAACAAAAAGAAAATGCTGTTCATCTTCTCTTGCTGTCCTGCAAAAAGGACAAGCTTTTTTCTCCATTAAAACTACTAAAACGGTGTGTATTTGCGTTCAGTGGCAGAACATTGAATCTTATTTGTGATATGGCAACCCTAAAACAATAGGTATCAACATTACAAACATATTTCTCTTTTTCAAAGAGTATTTTGAAGGACCGGTAGCAGCCATACCTGTCACGATCTCTTATTGTACCTGTCCATTCTTGTATGAACATATCAATAAGCCTTTGTTTAAACAATCTCAAAAACACTTTAGCATCACCTACACCTTGCTGCAACCAAACAAAATTAAACCCTGTCTCACATAAAATTTCTCTAATTTTGGACACCCAGCAATATTTTCCAGTTCTGTCTAGTTCAAGCAGCATTTGGTATGCCTTGTATGGTAACCTTTCAGTACACATTTGCAGTAATCTAAACCAGTATCTTAACACAGAGACAAAAGAATTCACATACAGCGGGTATCGTCCCAAATCGCCATATACCATTTTGTTTGGTGTTTTGACTGGGACACCTAAGAACCGTTTGCATGCCAACATATGAACTTTTTCCACATGATCTAATTTTGATAACCCCCATATTTCAGATGAATAGAGCAATATAGACTGCATTTTTGCATCAAAAATCTTAAAGAAAGTGTTAGCAGTCATTTCTTTATACTTTTGAAATGCTCTATTAAATTGTACAACTGCTTTCTTACCCTTAGTCACTAAATGCTTTGTGCCTCTCTTCATACTAAGCATTGTTGTAAACTGAAAACCTAAATAACAATAACTATTAACTACGTCTAGCTTTTTATCATTGAAATACCATTGCTCATGTCGACCTAAATATCCCCCCTTTCTAAATACCATTATTTTAGTTTTATCAGTGTTTACATTTAATTTCATTTCATCACAACACCTGTGTAGGATATTAAGCTGGTTTTGTAGACCACCTGCTGTTGTTGACAATAATGCTACATCGTCAGCAAAAAGTAGGATAAACACTTCCATTAGACCTGGTAACATTTGGATACCATGTTTTCCCCCTGCATCTATGTGGTTGGCTAACTGATTTATATAAAGAGAGAATAATGTAGGAGACAGGACACAGCCTTGTCTGACCCCAACTGGGCATTCAAAAAATTCTGTAAGTTCATAATTTACACGCACACATGATAACAATGAAGAATACATAGATTTCAAAGATGCTAAAAACTTTCCCTTAACACCCTGGTTTTTCATGCATTTTAGAAGTTTATCATGATGTACAGAATCAAATGCTTTTTTGAAGTCTACAAAAGCAACATATAATTTCTTACCTTTCTTTAGCATACACTTTTGTACTATTGCATATAAGTTATATATTTGATCAAGCGTGGAATAACCCCTACGAAAGCCTGCCTGACTCTCAGAAATCATTTCATTTTCTTCCAACCAACTATACAATCTTGTATTTAACACTGTGGTATAGCACTTTGATACTATACTCAGTAAAGATACTCCTCTATAATTGTCTGTTTTTTCAGGATCTCCCTTTTTATAAATTGGTATGATTATAGCTTTTGGACCATTCAGACGGATATACACCTGAGGTAAATATAGCATTGAAAAGTTTTACTAGGAACCCTAATACACTTTTACCCCCATTTTTTAACATTTCACCCGAAATACCATCCATCCCACTTGCCTTCCTTAATTTGAGTCTTGCAATAGCATGAGTTACCTCTTCTTCAGATATATCTTTGTTTAAAAAATGATCTACGTCATCCAAAACATCAACATTGACATCTTCACTCTCAACAGTCTCCCCATTCATACAAAAAACTTCTTTAAAGTAATGAAACCAATCTTCATTGCCAATGTTGTTGCAAATTATGTCCCTATTGCCATATCCCATCCTTTTCACTTCTTTCCAGAACCGAGAAGAGTCTGCAATGTTTTCAGCTAAAAGTTCAGTTTTCTTTTTCCTGTAATTTTGTTTTTTTGTTTTCAATAGTCGTTTATACTCTTTCCTTTTTTTCCACATAAATCAGCCTGTCTTCCTCATTTCTGGTCACTCTAAAACATTTTAACTTTGCTCTACTTTCTTTTTTTGCAAATTCACATTCATTGTCAAACCATTCCGATTTTATGGTCTTGTGCATGGGTACTTTTCTAAACATACAGGTGCTTGCCTCTTTTAAACATTTGACAAAGATTTCCAGAGCGTTTTCTATATTGTTTTCCAAAGCATTTGTGGCGAATGTAAGTTTTTCTTGAATGTCTTTGCTATTTAGTGTGGTTACAAAATCATTTTTCTTAGTTTCATCCCACACAACTTTCTGGCAGATTTTTTTGTTTGATTTCTGTTGAGATGTTGTTTCTGTGCAATTGCTATTAGTTTCCATCTCCATACAAACTGGCAGATGGTCAGATTCTGTTAGGTTTTTAACCAGCAAAGATAGAAGTTTAACCGAACTAAATAAACCCAGAGATGCAATGAAATAATCCAAAACACTTGAACCTGAAGGTGATATAAATGTATAGCTTTCATCAAAGCCTGGATCACAGAGACCATTTAATATGACACAGTCAAACATGTTACATAACTCAATCAGCTGATTACCAAAAACATTTGTACACATATCATGTGACTTTCTGGGCAATTTTGAACTAGGATAATGATGTAAATTCTGAAAATTATCATAGTCATCATCTAAACTGTAATTTTCACATGCGGTTCGTGCATTAAAATCCCCCATTATCAGCAATCCAAAATCATCATATGCATTTTGAAGATCTAATATACACTGCTCCAAAACTTCTAAGCCATAGACATCTTGTGTTGTTTTCCAAAATGTAGAATCAGAAGGAGGAATATACATGCAAATTAACATAGTATCATCAGTGGTACCAAGTAAATTCTTGTGCATTTTTAAAACCACAGTGTTTTCTGTCTCAACATGAACTTTATCAACATATGAGCTGAATTTCTTTTTAACCATGACAATTACCCCACCAGAGTATCTCCCCTGATGAGATAACTTTTTGGCTTTAGCAGTAAAAAATAGAGTAATCATGAAAAATGTGAGACTCAAATTCAATTCCAATAAAGGTTTCCGTTAAACAAATAACATCATAAGCAAGAAGAAAATTAATGAACTCTTTGTTTTCTAGTTTTGGCAAAAGGCCATGCACATTATAGTTTAGAAAACTTATACACAACTTATTTACATTAAGATTGGATGTTGACATCCTTGAAGTTGGGCATTCAATACTAGGCCTGTGATCAACCGGATTACTTTCACAAACTGTGGCCTGGCCGAATCCCTATTTAGTGCCACTAGTGGCATCATTGCCTTTAGACTTAGTCGGAGAATGCATGCTTAAGCTGGCATGTTCTTTCGAGCTACAACAAGAATGTTGTTTGCTGAAAGAATCAGAGATACTTGCCTGATTTCTTGATCTTTCAGGTAGTTTTCTACCTCTTTGTCTGGAGACACTTTGAGTTGTGTCTCGTCTTGGTCGTAGTCCCTGTTTTGTGGACCTAGATGGTCTTTCCTGTCTTACCATTTGTTTTGGTCTGGTGACAGTGTTACCTGTGTCAGTGGAGTCCTTGCTGCATCTGCCCATATGTACATTACAATTAGACATGTCGTCAGCATTGCGTCTGTGGTCATTAGGAACAGTCCCAGTTGGTCCAGTAATGTCTGCACTGTCTGTTTTGTTTTCAATGTGTGTATGGTCAACTGTCGTGTCATCAGATAAATTGCTGTATAGAGTTGCTTTCTTCTTTCCAATTTCTGCTCTGTTTATGTCAGGTATGATGTCTTCCTCTGTCTCTTCATCAGTCACTTTATGCTGTTTATGTACTTCCCTGCTACATGTATCATCTTCACCTTCTTTGTCAGACATGTCAACACTGCTCTCATAGTTGTCAGGTATGTCTTCATTGTCCTCTACTGTATTTGTATCCTCCTTGTCACTGTCTTCTTTGTTGTCATCAACTGTATTAGTATCTTCCTTGTCACTGTCTTCTTTGTTGTCATCTGCTACATTGGAGTCCTCCCTGTCACTGTCTTTGGTTTTGTCAACCACAGTCTTCTGTCCTGCCATATGCAGGTCTTCACAAGAAAAATGACGTGCCCCACCAAGTCTTCTGTTTCTCTGGAGCGTGTCTCCTTCATGGTCACTGACATCAGATTCTATGACTGTGCTTGTATTGTGCTTTCTGTTTTGCTGCTGACTGTAGGTACACACTTCAGATTTGCGGCTTTGACCTGGAGAAGTTGGAGATCTTCTGCTCCTGTCTTTCACAAAGACAGTTCGTCTGCTGGGCTGGGCCGTTCTCCCTTGATTTGCTGCTTCGCTGTAGGAGTATGGTCCTGGAGTGACTGGAACACTGCTGTCCTCTTGTCTGTTTACTTGGACAGGAGTATTTCTCTGCACTCTCCGCTCGCTGACCCTCATTGCAGTGTAGGGGTAGCTCACAGGCTGACCTCTGTTTGCTGCCTGGACCCCCTGATGTGGCTGTGGTGACACACTTCGTCGGGGCTGCCTTGGCCATGACCTGCCATACTGCAGTCTACTCTGAGGATTGTCATGACTGTACTCTTCCTGGCAGTGAGCATACAATCTACTTTGTTGCATCTTCTGCTTCTGAGACTGGTTGTTGTTGAAGTAACCTGATACTTGCTTTCTGATGTATCTGCCATCTTGAACTGGGGGCCAGTCTTCTTCTTGGGTGTGAGGAGGTTGGCTGAGCTGTCTTCTTCCCCCATGGAATGATGAAGGTTGCTGCTTTTCTCTGACATGCAGCTTTCCATGCCGATAGAAGGCAATTTGTCCCTGCCCCCGATGCCAATCCACGGTTTCTCGCTGGTGCACAGTTAAGTCAGAGGCTACTTTGATGCCACTCCCTCTGAGGTTATCTCGAAGCTCTGGGTCTCCCAATATGGCCATCTTGTCTGACCATCTACAGAAGTGGACTATGATGGGCCGTGGTTCTCCTCTCCAAGAGCGTGGTCTTCCAACTCGATATGCTCTTGAAATGTCGTTTAGTTGCCAGTTCATGTAAGGGGCATGGTCATTGAGAACATCAATAATGCAGTTTGCAGTTGTGTACTCAGTCTCACCATCAAGTTCCTGCACGTTAATGAACTTCACATTACATGCTTTAGTAGCTTGTTCTGTGAATTCCACTTGTCTTTCAACAGCTTCAAGTCTGTCAAGAATGAGCTCTCTGTCTTCTCGTATTTCTTGAATGTCTTTTTTCTGCTGAATGACGTATTCTTTCAATGTGTAGATTTCTTCGAAGAAGTTGGAGATTCTGGTATCCAGATTTTGGAATTTTTCTTCAATACTACTCTTTATTCCATTTGTGTGCATAAGAAATCCCTGTTGAATCTGTGTTAAACGCCAGTCAAGTATTTGCAGTATACTTGCTGGAGGTGGTAAGAATTCCTGCTGAGACATTACTTTTTCCACTCACAATACCTGTGGCTGATAACTTGGATTTTTTTCCTCTTACAGCACGTGTTCACCAACTTATTTTTCCACTTCCAAAACCTGTGCCCACTGACACGTGCATCAAATACATGTGCGGGGCCAAAGGTCGAAAGGGAAACAACTCTTGAGAAAAGATGTACGGAGTTCTATCCCTGCTTCGCAACAGGTCCTGCTCTAACTGACAACAAACTGCACGTGCAACACACATGGCGGTACGGGGTCGCATTCAGAACTGATTTTCATTCATAAATATATGTCCTTCTTTAAATCATATTAATTAGTAAAATGTTAATATCTCCTTAATCACTGACCTTTTTAGTTAACAGATACCACCATCAGCTGCACACAACACACAACTACACTACTGCAAAAAATCGCCACATTTGTAGAGGAACAGAGTCCATTTTTTCAACATTTAAGAGGAGCAGTTTGAACACGTCCACCTTTGAAAAATTCGCGAGAGAGCCCCCCGAGAGAGAGAGAGAGAGAGAGAGAAGAGAGAGAGAGGAGAGAGAGAGAGAGAGAGAGAGAGAGACAGACAGACAGACAGACAGACAGACACAGACAGACAGACAGACAGACAGAGACAGACAGACAGACAGACAGACAGACAGACAGACAGACAGACAGACAGACAGACAGGACAGACAGACAGACAGACAGACAGAAACAGAAACAGAGACAGAGATTTACAACCACCAAAAAAAGTACCCCAGAAAAAAGGCAGCGAGATGTTTGAGCCAAACACCGGATTCCAGAACACGTCCTTAGGGGCAGCTCAATCTGGCTGTTGCCCCTGCATGGCCCTTGCCTGCCAGACAGGTTAACCCTCTTCTTCCCCCCTCCCCGGTCCATTTTTGCCTCCCTTTGTTTATCCCATCATTAAAAAATGCAACTTTGCATCCAGTAGTTTGAATCCAACAAAAATCTAGGGCCTGCATTCCACATTCAGAAACCTGAAACATGATTGTACCCTTCACCTCCCCACTCTCTGTCAATATGTGTTTGTCTGTCTGTCTGTCTGTCTGTCTGTCTGTCTGTCTGTCTGTCTGTCTGTCTGTCTGTCTGTCTGTCTGTCTGTCTGTCTGTCTCGCTCTCTCTCTCTCTCTCTCTCTCTCTCTCTCTCTCTCTCTCTCTCTCTCTCTCTCTCTCTCTCTCTCTCTCTCTCTCTCTCTCTCTCTCTCTCTCTCTCTCTCTCTCTTCTCTCTCTCTGATGAAAAAATCTTGTTTTTACTTATCTTCCACCCTTCAAAATAAATTATTTATTTTATCTATATTCATACTAATTATTTGATGATGATGATGATGATGATGATGATGATGATGATGATGATGATGATGATCCCTTTCCACTTTTATTTTTACCCAGAAAGCCCAACATAGTATACTAGTAATAAAGTAGAAACTGGCTGAGATCAAAGCCAGAATGGCGGACTCTCCGAGGGTGAACCCCTATAAAAGCAGCAGAGTACAAGCAGAGACATGAAGAGCAGAAGCCATCGATTTTCCTGCCCACTGATCGGGGACTTGACTGGAGGGGAGAAGGGGGGGGGGGGGGGGGGCTTTTTGGTCCAGCCTTTATGTGGGGATTGCAAGACGTGTACAGAGCCATGAGTATGTCCCTAGGATTTTAAGCCGCCTTCCTTTGA
>CM060316.1:3929683-3932183 GCA_030674155.1 Stramonita haemastoma | reverse complement strand
AGAGAAATGAAAGAATCGACTCTGGCAAAATCCTGTAAAAACAAAAAGAAAAGAAAGCAACTTTTGCATGCAAACAAAGGTAAATGCAGATAATGACAAAGATAATGGTGTGGCACTATTCTTCTGGCGACGCCACGCGCTCTCCACCTGCGAGAGCAACCTGGAATTGCACGCCCAGAAATGTGCCATGTCTAAACTGATAGTGGCACACAGTACAATACAATCAGAGCACAGGAGAGGAGGGTGAGGGGTGGAAATGACAAGTGTCTGAGGCAGGGAAAGGATTTTTTTTTCTTTTAACCTTCGTTAAATGTCAGCATCAGTCATGCAGTAGTAGCACGGGGAATTGGGGGGAGGGGTGGGTGGGCAGGGGGGGGGAGGAGGGCAGCTTTGGCAGGGCTGTCAAATTTGTAAAAAAAAGAGTATAAAGGCCTGCTGTCACATGGAGATGACTGGCAAATGTGCAGACAGGGATGTGTGGGCGCGTATTGGCGCATGGTTGTTTGCACATTCTTGTATTCAGATATGCGAAGACACAAATTAACATATGCACAGACAGACAGACAGACAGACAGACAGACAGGCAGACAGACAGACAGCACACACACACACAGGCACACACACACCACACACACACACACACACACACACACACACACACACACACTCACGCACACACACACACACAGACACAGAGACACAGACACAGACACAGACACAGACACAGACACAGACACAGACACACACACACACACACACACACACACACACACACACACACACACACACACACACTCACACAAACATATACACACACTTATGCCTATAATTCTGTTTCTATGTTTTATTTACATTTCTTTATCATCTTTTTCCTCCAGTGACTTTGATTTCTTTATCTGTCTCCTGTTTGTGTACGCTCAAGTGCATAAATTCCTCATCATCCAAAAAATCCCCATCCCCATTCTCCTCCCCACCCCACCCCACCCCATCCCCCCCCACCCCGGCCCCCAAACACACCAGTGCAGAAGTGTCCTCCATGTTCCCTGAATGCTGATTTTGCAAGTTCAGTAAGTTTACAAGTGATTCTTGATCTCGGTCGAAATAACTTTCTGCCCAGTGGGGAAAAAAAACCAGACAGAGATTTATCCATTTTTTAATTCATTTATTTATGAGAGAGAGAGAGAGACAGAGACACAGAGACACAGAGAGAGACAGAGACAGAGAGAGACAGACATACAGACACAGACACAGGCACACAGCCACATACAGACACACACGCACGCGCAGAGAGAGAGAGAGAGAGAGAGAGAGGAGAGAGAGAGAGAGAGAGGAGAGAGGAGAGAGAGAGGAGAGAGAGAGAGAGAGAGAGAGAGAGAGAGGAACCACTTTTGCTAGAAAGGAGTGAACCTGAAGAATTATCCCACGTAAACTATGATCTGTCATAAGACTGGAGCCACGACAGGCAGTCCTTAATAATGAACTGGACAGGGGGAGGGCAGTGACATCACAGTGACAAACACACACATGTCATTAGGAATACCATGTGAGCAGGACTAGGGGTGTTTGCTTACTATCATGCAGTAATGTAATTCCAACATGGCCAGAACTAGCATTAAGAATGCATAGGTACATCCGGGCACTGACCTGCCGAGTTAAGGGGAGAGAGTCTATCTCCGGCAAGGGAGACATTGCATACAAACCCTGCTGGTCTTCTTGATGCTGCGCTCTGAGAAAGAGGTAGGGGAAAAAGGAGGTATTTCTTCTGGTTTACAGTGTATGTGCAAACATCGGATGGTAAGAAACCAGTCACCATAAACTTAACCTTGCGCAGAGACCATAATGTGTTAATTTAGTATGCATTTATTTATTCTTTTATTTCGAGGATAATGGAATGAGCACTCATGTGCTTTCTTACATCCAGTCCCCATGTACATGCAGTTTTGTAAATGTTATCATACTTTCCTGCGGAGAAACAATGGCCTACTCTTCCGAAAAGCGGAACGGGTTTTAACGCGTGCGCAAGATGTTCTGCGTGCGTTCGCACACAGGACCTCGGTTTATAGTTTGTATGCCACTGTAAGCTGTAAGCTCTCTGATGAAATTCCATGATTCATCCTTTTCTCCTTGAGATGTGTATTCCTTTGCTGGTAAACTAAATGAATTCATTTTCTCTCTTGTGAGATAATAAAGTATATGGAATTGAAATTGGGATGAAAGATATAGCAGCGTCTTTAGGTTATAATTGATACCGTGGAAAGAGAGACAAAACTTTTTATGACATGATAAATTTTAAAGCCGGTGATGATTGAAGACTGTTGTTTGCACAGAGCAAGTACCATTTGAGAGGTTGCTTCCATGATTATGCATAAGAAAATACAATATAATGATAATACAGGGAACTTATATAATGTGATATTTTATGAAAACAAATCAAAGCACTTAACATTTATCTTGTTCATACAATGCGACCAGTCACAAATATGTTTATTTAATTATTCAT
>CM060316.1:3924683-3927183 GCA_030674155.1 Stramonita haemastoma | reverse complement strand
TAATCACAAGCAACACAATATGTCTTCTGACAAAACTAGCCAGTAAGTCGCTTCACGGTCAGTGCAACAGCCAACAACAACAACAGTCTAACATTAGTTATTAGTCCAGGAGAATTTCCCATGCCCAGGGCAGCCTCATCCTGCAGGCTTCACTCTGAGAGGTGACACGACAGATGCTGCAGGCTGTGTCACTGCTTCCTGACGGAAACGGGATAGCTTGGTGGTCAGAGTGATGCGCTCGTGATCTGCTGACCTCGGTTTGAATCTCGTTCAAGAGGATTTTTCCTCTGGAGTTAACATCAGTGCCAACTCCACCCCCAAAAGTCCTTCAGATGAGAATATGAACTGAGGTTCCGTGTGCGAAAGCACGCAGAACATCTTGCGCACACGTTAAAGCCCATTCCACTTTTCTGAAGAGTAGGCCATTGTGTCCTGGTGGGAACAGATAACAAAATTGACAGAACTGCATACACACGGACTGGATGTTAAAAAAAATACGAGTGCTTATTCCATTATCCTCGAAATATATATAAAAAAGAAGAAGAAGAAGAAGAAAAAAGTTCAAAATATACAGAAGGTCAGGGCTGCAGCATGGTCATCAGAGACGAGACACAACCTTGACCCACTCCTGTCCGTTTCCCTCTTCCCAGATTCTCTCAGAGAGACCAGTCTGTGTATGAACAGCCTTGCATAGATCTGTAAGCCTCTTTGGCCTATAACAGGAGAGAAGAGGAGAGGATTGAAGAGGACATGGAGGTGTGGTGAAGCTGGCTGTATGTGCCACGATGATTAAACCCTTCTGTTATGGGACGCAGGGGACCCGGGTTATTTTGGGGCATGCTCGTGGCCTGGAGAGGGAAGAAGAGGGATGGAAGAGGGATGGAAGAGGGATGGAAGAGGGATGGAAGAGGGAGTGGAAGAACTCCTTTAGATTTATTTTTGGGGCCAACGGTTTTTTTTGTTTTTTTTTTTAAAACTCATTAACCGTCTTTTCTCGCCGTTTCTCACGCACTAGTTCTTTCATCTTACACCCTTTCTTTTTTTTTTTTCTTTTTTTTTTGTTTTCTTTCTTTTTTTTCTTCTTCGTTTTCTTTCTTCTTTCTTTCTTTCTTTCTGTCTTTCTTTCTTTCTTTCTTTCTTTCTGTCTTTCTTTCTTTTCTTTTCTTTCTTTCTTTCTTTCTTTCTTTCTTTCTTCTTTCTTTCTTTCTTTCTTTCTTTCTTTCTTTCTTCTTTCTTTCTTCTTTCTTTCTTTCTTTCTTTCTTTCTTTCTTTCTTTCTTTCTTTTTTCTTTCTTCTTCTTTCTTTTCTTTCTTTTTCTTTCTTTTCTTTCTTTCTTTCTTTCTTTCTTTCTTCTTTCTTCTCTCTTTCTTTCTTTCTTTCTCTTTTCAGTCATTCAGAGGACAGGACAGCCCAGTGGTCAGAGTGGTTGCCCTCGTGATCTGACGGCCGGGGATCGAGCCACACGAAGGCACCCATCATAGAGAATGTTTCCCTGGAGTTAACATCACCACTGACTCCACTCCCCCCAAATCCTCTGAATGAGGCTATAAACTGAGGCCCGTGTGTGTGTACACTCGTGGAACATCTACATATTTTAAATCTGTTCTAACTTCCACAGGAGAGCAGGCCATTTATTACTGGAAGTATGGATCAAAAGAAAATACCAGAAAGGACGGGCGGTTTTACTTTCACATTGGGGTATTCAGTTGGTGAGATATCTGCTGAAAGGGATTTTTTGTGTTCTAATGTAGTTAAGCATGTATGGAAGAGTCTGCTTGCTTCGGACCCATAAATATATCTGCCATGTGTTACAGCATGACATAATTCTCGCTACGTGACGGCATGTAGATAATGGTAAAGATAAAAGGTAAATGTGTCCCATAACCTGTGGTCGAAGGGGAGCGAGTCGTCAGAGACCTCAGCTTCTCTAGGGGCTAGCTTATTGAGGGCGGCACTCATCTCCTCTCCCTCACTGTTTTACCTTCTTTGACCTTAAAGAGGGCAGGTATACATTTACAGCTGGGTGAACTGGGGAACTGTACTAAAACCAAGGTGCACAAACGGTCACCGATCCAACTGATAACCACGCTTGAGGCTGCTTAACCTTGGCAGGGAGAAGTGAGTGCTCTGACCATTAACAGATAGATACTACCTCTTAATAATAGTTATCTGTTGGTGTATGGTGCATTTCGTTTGTCCAAAATGTCGACTTCAATCCATGGATGACTAAACGACTGCAGGAGTCATCAATTTTAAAGGAAGGAATCAATGGATCTCCCTTTTCCTGTACTCAGGCAACTGCTCAAAAACATCCCCAGTTCTATCACCCCTCAGACAGCCAGCCAGATTCACTGTATTGCAGTCAGCCTGTCTGTTGTTGCAGCCACCTCTCTCTGCGGTAGGCAGGAGGTAGGGGACAGGGAGAAGTGATGGAGAATAACACAGGCTCTGCTGCATTGCATTGCACTGCACTGCACTGTGCTGTACTGCACTGTACTGT
>CM060316.1:3914448-3924583 GCA_030674155.1 Stramonita haemastoma | reverse complement strand
GAGAGAAATGGGATCAGCTGTCTTCACCGCTGCTGTCATGATACCACCTGAATTCGCCATCTTTCTCTGTGTCTGCTGAGTTCTACGATCTTCTGTAGTCCTCCCAGACCACTGATCTCAGTGATGTTGGCAATGTAGGATGTTGGTGGTCTGCCTCTTTTTCCTTCTGCCCTCAACCTTACCATGGAGAACTGTCGTCATCAGATTTGTCTGTGTGTTTCAGTTTGCATGTTCAAATTACCTCACTGAGAGAGACAAAATTTGAAAACAAAAAAATCAACCTAGCAGATGCCCTTTCATGTGTCATGGTTTAATGCTAATTTGTGTTGTTTGTTCAGAGTTATTCCATGTTTTGTTTTGCTTTGTTTATTTTGTTCCGCCTTGTTTTTGTAATTTGATATGTGTATGAATGCGATCCATTCCCATTGCTATTTTCATCTTTCATCCAAAAGGGTCAATTTGTAATGCTAATGTTTCAGATTTTATCATCTCTTTTCAAAATTAGTGCATTGTTCCACTCCTGGTCTGTTATTGAGCCCTGTGGTTGAAACTGGAAGTGCACGCCAGGAGATTGGGGGTCTCAATTTATTTATTTATTTATTTACTTATGCATATTTGTCTATTTATCTATTTATTTATTTATCTGTTTATTTGTTTATAAATTCATTTATTCTTTTATTTCGAGGATAATAGAATCAGCATTCGTATGTTTTTTTAAACATCCAGTCCCCGTGTGTATGCAGTTTTGTCAATTTTGTCATCCATTCCCACTGGCACACAATGGCCTACTCTGACAAAAGCGGAGCGAGTTTTAACGTGTGCGCAAGATGTGGAGCTGTTTTACCATACTGTTTTCCGTGCTAGTTTACAATGCCACTCTTAATACCATTCTTTTTCATGTGTTCTTTGTCTGTTTTCTTCCCTTCAACCGCAGTTTGAATTCCCTGACACACAACAACAATTTCAATTAGCCACGCCAAGTGACCTGTCTCACACAGGAAGAGGTGTTTAGTTCAGCAACGATTCACTGCATCGCTCATTTCAAATACTTTTAGACGGACACTGTAGCTAAGTGGTTAAGACCGTTCAACTTTAATCCCATGGGTCCATGAAGTCATAGATTCGAACCTTGGCAGCGTCTGGTGAATTAAGTGTTGGGGATTTTTTACGATCTCCCAGGTCAGCTTCATGTGCAGACCTGCCAGTGCATTAATTCCATGTGTGTATATATACACATGCAGAGGATCAAATTTTCATGTTAAAAGATTCCACAATTCATGTCAGCGTTCGGTGCTTTACAGAAACACAATCATACCCAGCATATATCCCCGAGGTCGGAATTCTGCTACCTTCATAGTGGGCAAAAACATTGGCATTGGCGAAATCTCACCATTGGTGAACATTGGAGCTCTGACAAGAGAATGTAAACTCGCCTTTTATGTGACACAAAACCAGCTTCTGAATGTCCTAATTAACCCAGGCTGTTTTTCCAAGTTTGCAAATTGCTCTGTGTGCACGTGTGCGAGTGAATGAGTGTGTGTGTGTGTGTGCGTGTGTGTGTGTGTGTGTGTGTGTGTGTGTGTGTGTGTATGTTTGTGTGTGTGTGTGTGTGTCTGTGTGTGTGTCTGTGTGTTTGTCTGTGTCTGTGTCTGTGTGCGCCCTCTCTCTCTCTCCTCTCTCTCTCTCTTCTCTCTCTCTCTCTCTCTCTCTCTCTCTCTCTCTCTCTCTCTCTCTCTCTCTCTCTCTCTCTCTCTTTCGATCTCCTCTCCTCTCCTCTCCTCACACGCTCGTAAACATGTATCATGTTTCTTATTTGAATTAATGAACTCTACCTTCTATGACGATGATGATGATACAGAGAAACATTTTTAAATGTTAAAGGTTTAAAACATGTGGCAATAATCAAAACATGGGTGACACCAGGAGCGGCCTAGTGGTTAGAGCGTTGAGTTCGTGATCTGACTTCGGGTTCAAACCGCCACCAAGGCACCTGTTTGATGGGGTTTTCCCCCTGAAATTAGCAGCCTTAGTGTCTCCCCCAAAAGTCCTCCGGGTGAGACTATAAACCGACACATGAAGAATATCTCCCGCACACGTTAAAACAATTTGTGTGATTTCCTTCTATCTGTGCCTCGTCTCTACTTTCGCTTCTTAAGCTATCTTTTTGTACTGTCTTCTGCTGTCTGTGTTTTACTGTCTGTCTCTTCCCTATCATGTCTATGTCGGCTACATCCCCAGAGTAGCATTGTAACAAGTTCATAGGTCATAACATCAGCACTTAGAGTTCAGCCCGTTTGCTTACAACTGGGTCAAGGAGATTCGAACCCAAGATCCCTCTCAGAACATGTCGTCCGGCCTTACTTTTTCGCCTTTTGGATGAGTACCCCATTGCGTGCTGAAGGTAGGAACGGATGACCAAATTTCAAAAGTGTGTACACACTGGTGTTGTGTTAAGACATCATCCCTGAAGTCGAATTACAGCTACCTAAAAACGGTAACATACGTAAAATCTCACCATTGATAAACCTCAGAGCTCTAGGCCAGGAGTGAAAAATGAAACGAAACAAAACAAGACAAGATAAAACAAGACAAAACCGAAACCATGAGTGCTTCTAAACCAGGAAAAAAGTGAAATGTTCTGATACATATAAAATCATCTAAACAATCATGTAATAAATTCCTCACCAGAACATCGACTGAAAAGAAAGGGGGAAAGGGGGAAGAGGGGAGTCTAAAAGAAAACCAACCAAACAGTCATTCTTTTAAAAAACAAACAAACAAACAAACACTGCACGCGTTTTGATTTTGAAAAGCTTTGGCTAAAAACGAAACTGATGCCGGGTACACAGTTATGTCAAACTGCTTTCACAATGAACGACAGAAGAAAACAATACTCCTGCGACAATTTGCAGAATCTGTTAAGCTTGCTAATTAGAAAGCTAAAAGAAAGTGATCTAAAAACAAAACAAAAGTACATAAAAAAAGACAACAAAATGAAACAAAAAATTGAAGCGGTCGATAGGAGAGCTAAAGAGATTGGATGAGAGAGAGAGGATAACACTAATAGTTTACCTGTATACGGCAAAGAAACTGGGATATGAGAGAGAGACACACACACAGAGAGGGAGAGACAGAAAGACAGAGAGAGAGTGAGAAACAGGGAGGGAGATGGGAGGAAAAGAGAGAGAGGGAGAGAGGGGGGAGAGATATACAGAGACATAGAGACAGAGAGGGGGCAGATAGAGAGATAGAGACAGACAGAGACCGACAGAGACAGAGACAAGAGAGAGAGAGAGAGAGAGAGAGAGAGAGAGGAGAGAGAGAGAGAGAGAGAGAGGAGAGAGAGAGAGAGGAGGAGGAGGAGGAGGAGGAACATAGAGAGGAAACAAGTGCAAACCCACAAAGAAGATTAAAGCGAAAATGAAAATGCTACAAAAACAAAAAGCAAACAAACAAAGAAGCGAAAATCTGAAACCGGAGACAACAAAGAGCAGCTTTAATTTGTGGTATATCAGGATACGAGATTGTTTTGAAAGTGTCTCTCGTGTGATTCCCACCCATGACCTCTCATGGGGGGACGATAGCCTAGTGGTCAGAACATTGCGCTGGCAATTTGACGACCCGGGTTCGAGTCCCGTCGAGGAGATTTTTCTCCTGGAGTTAACATCAGTGCTGACTCTACTCTCCCCAAAAGTCCTTCGGATGAGACTTTAAACCGAGGCCCCGTGTGCGAACGCACGCAGAACATCTTGCGCACACGTAAAATCCTGTTCCGCTTTTCGTAAGAGTAGGCCATCGTGTGCCGGTGGGAACAGATGACAATATTTACAAAAACTGCATACACACGGGGACCGGATGAAAAAAAGCACATGATTGCTTATTCTGTTATCCTCGATATAAAAGATTAAATAAATAAAAATAAATAAAAAATAAAATCTCTCTCTCTCTCTCGCTCTCGCTCTCGCTCTCTCTGCCTGTGGATTGTTGGTTGGTTGGTTGGCTGGTTAATTAGCTGACTGGCTGGTTTGTTAGCTGTTTACTTGGTTGGTTGGTTGGTTGGTTGGTTGGTTGGTTGGTTGGTTGGTTGTTGGTTGGTTGGTTGGTTGGTTGGTTGGTTGGTTGGTTGGTTGGTTGGTTGGTTGGTTGGTTGGTTGGTTTGGTTGGTTGGATGGTTATCTATCTGGTTAGTCTGGACAGATGACCAGGTTAGAATTTTTATTTTTTTTTGAGTTGTAGGGTAAATTTTGTAATTAAAATCGTTTTCCTTTTTTTCCTTTCTCTTTTTTTTCTTTTTTTTCGGGGGGAAGGGGAGAGGTAGGTACCGAGAAACCCTCAGTAACATCTCATAACTTACTATGAAGCCATCGATTTCGTTCACTCATTTAGTTACATGTTTAAATGATGCAGTTTAGAATCACATCAGAATAAGACAGTAACAAGCCATCATCTACTGATAGCCTTGCTGCACACTGTTTATCGATATCATAGATCAAAGCTAGATGACTTTTTGTCTATATTATCACCCCTTCTTTGCAGACAGTTTTGCAGTGGATATTATAGGTAGGAAGAAAGGCAGAGTATCAACATCCCCCATAGCCAGTATCACTGAGATCTAACGTCTGGAAGGGCAGAACTCAGCAGAGACCGAGAGAGATGGCAAACCCTGGTAGCATTGTGTGGAGCTCTTACCCACGACAGTAGGCGACGGAGACAGTTGAATTCAGTTGATAGGCATGTGTTCATGATGATGATGTTCAGCACCGTGTTCTGTTTACCTTTACTTATGTTATTTCTTGGTTGTATTTAATGACAACGCTTTTTTTTTTTGGTTTAGCAGACCATCAACATCCCGTATAGCCAATTGCACTGAGATCAGAGGTATATATATATATATATATATATATATATATACGATATTCCTTCTTTGCTATTCTTCAAGTTGGCTTGTTTTTATCATTTGTACCTGTCCAAATCAAACTCAAAAGTATATTCCAAATAATTATCAAAGTTAATTAGCATAATCATCATTTTTCTATTGCACCTTCGCCTTGTCATTCAGTATCTATGGCTGGACTGTCAGAACATAACTCTATCAATAACAATTACCAAATTCAAGAGATTTTAAATGTGATACTCTGTGCCCTTTAATAATGTATTATGGGTTGTTGGAGGGTTTGTTATTGTTGATTTTGTTTTGTTCTTTTGGAAGGGGGAGGGTGGGTTGTTGCTGATTCCTAAAGCCAGGTTTCCTTGACCGTTTTCTTTTACTTCAACCCCAGTTAGAATAAACACCACATAAAGACTGTGACACACAAAGCCAAGTTCAATTTGCCACACCACCAAATCTGTTGCTAGCAGGAAGCGGTTGATTTCAGCAAGGCTTCAATCTGCCTTTCATTGCAAACACGAATAAATAGCCTCCATGGTTACATGAAGAAAACAAATTAGGCCTGTAAAGAGTCGAGGCTAATATCGTTTTAGTCATCAATTTTTTTAGCCTTACAAAGGCTCTGTGCTTCTTTGTTTGTTTGTCTGTTTGCATGTCTCTATCCCTATCTTTATTTCTGTCTCTGTCTGTGCTTGTCTTTGCTTGTCTGTCTGTCTGTCTGTCTTCTCTGTCTCTCTCTGTCTGCCTCTGTCTCTGTTCTCTGTCTCTGTCTCTGTCTCTCTGTCTCTCTGTCTCTCCTCTGTCTCTGTCTCTCTCTCTCTCTCTCTCTCTCTCTCTCTCTCTCTCCTCTCTCTCTCTCTCTCTCTCCTCTTGCTCGCTCGCTGCTCGCCGTCGGTTGCTCATGCGTTCGCCGTGGTGTGTGTGTGTGTGTGTGTGTGTGTGTGTGTGTGTGTGTGTGTGTGTGTGTGTGTTGTGTATGTGTTGTGTTTGTGTGTGCGTGTGTTAGTTTGTGTGTGTGTATGTATGTGTGTGTGTGTGCTCGGGCGCGCACGCGCGCATGTGTGCATGTATGTATATACACGTGCGTGTGTACGCGCGCGCTCACAGATGTTTTCTGTATACCGTTTGCACTTTAAGTTGTTATAGCTCTTCCTTTTATTTTTTTTCTATCCTGTCTTTCCTTTTTGGTTGCTTTTTTTGTTGTTGTTTTTTTGGGGGGTACGTTTCTTTCCCTGACCATTTAGATAATGGTATATCAATGGATGTGTAACCCGAGTCTCTCTCTTTTGAGATGTAACCTTTTTGTTGTATCATCCCTGTATTGTATTACTTGTCTTTCATTTCCCCGTAACCATAAAACGTTTAATTAAGTTTTGATTAGGGCAAACACACACACAGATCGATCGATAGATAATCTATTATCTATCTATCTATCTATCTATCTATCTATCTATCTATCTATCTATCTATCTATCTATCTATACATATATAGAGAGAGAGATTATATAAAACAGGGAGCACATAGGATACCTTGCGCAAACTTGCAACATCCACTTGTTTTCCACTTATAAGAAAAATAGCAACAAGAAACAAACACACACACACACACACACACACACACACACACACACACACACACACACACACACCACACACACACACAGCGCGAGCGCGCAAACGCATGTTAGCACAAACGCACACACGCGTACACAGAGAGACAGACAGACAGGCAGACAGACAGAGACAGAGACAGAGAGACAGACAGACAGACAGAGAAAAACAAAACCGAAAGAAAGCATAAATATTGCAGGGAAGGAAGAGACAGGAAAAGGGAGCAAAATGAAAGGGTATTAAACGCATAAACAAACAGAATAAGGAGGGGGGAGGTGGAGAGACAGCTAGATGAAACAAGACTAAAAGAGACAAGACAAGAATAAGAAGAAAAAAGAAAAACAGAAAGAAATAACGAATAGGAGACAGACAGAACAAGAACAGAAACACACTTAGACAGAGAAACAATAAATTAATACTGAATGTTAAACGCTAATAACCAGAAGAGAGAGAGAGAGAGAGAGAGAGAGAGAGAGAGAGGAGAGAGAGAGAGAGAAGAGAGAGAGAGAGAGAGAGAGAGAGAAGAGAGAGAGAGAGAGAGAGAGAGAGAGGTGACAAAGAGCAGCTGTAATTTGTGGCCTATAGTATTACCATTTTGTTTGGAAATGTCTGTCATATGATAACCACCCATGGCCCACAATGCACTCTTTCTCTGTGTTTATTATACTGAACTCTCTCTCTCTCTCTCTCTCTCTCTCTCTCTCTCTCTCTCTCTCTCTCTCTCTCTCTCTCTCTCTTCTCTCTCTCTCTCACACACACCACACACACACACACACACACACACACACAACCAGACACACACACACACCAACACACACACACACACACCACACACACACACACACACACACACACACACACAGCACACACACACACACACACACACACACACACACACACACACACACAGCCTCTGGTAAACTATTTCGGGAGGGGGTGTACATCAGTTGGTGAACAAAAAAGTACTTATCAGTTTATATAAAATCTGTATTTTTGGTATCTGTTTGTCTGAATAAACAGAAGAAAAGTGAAGAACGACGACCCCACCAATATTTTGCTCTTTGTCATCAGTCTTGTTTCACTTCAAACACAACGAAAACGCTCTGTGAGTTTCCCTGACACAAAACAACAATTTCAATTTTGCCACATTAACTGATCTGTCCCAAACAGGAAGACGGGTTGTGTGTGTGTGTGTGTGTGTGTGTGTGTGTGTGTGTGTGTGTGTGTGTGTGTGTGTGTGTGTGTGCTATATATGATTTATTCATTATTATTTATTATTCATTCATTCATTCATTATTCATTCATTCATTCATTCATTCATTTCTTTACTTGATAATTTATTTTATTTCAAAGATAATAAAATAAGCACCCGTGTGCTTTTGCTCACATCTAATCCCCGTGTGTATGCAGTTTTGTCAATTTTGTCGCCCGTTTCCATCGGCACACAATGGCCTACTCTTCCCAAAAGCGGAACAGGTTTTAATGTTGTGCGCAAAATGTTCTGCGTTCTGCATGCGTTAGCGCATGGGACCTCGGCTTTATAGTCTCATCCGTGTGTGTGTGTGTGTGGTGTGTGTGTGTGTGTGTGTGTGTGTGTGTGTGTGTGTGTGTGTGTGTGTGTGTGTGTGTGTGTGTGTTGTGTGTGTGTGTGTGTGTGCGTGCTTGCGCGTGCCTGCGTGTCTGCGTGGTGCGTGTGTGTGTATGTTGTGTGTGTTGAGTTGTATTTGATCTCAATACAAGAGTAATAATAGTTATTTACAATTCACACATTCTTCAAAATGAAGCGACTGATAAAACTTTACAGTTGAAATAAAGATACTTCACACTTTTTTGTTTCTTTCTTTTTCGTTCTTTTATTTTGGTTCTTACTTTCCTTTTTTTGTTTCTTTCTGTCATCCTTTTCTCTGTCGTTCTTTCTGTCTTTCTTTCTTCCCCTATTTATTTTTGAGTATCTTTGGAGGTCCCGTGTGAGAACGCGTACAAACATCTTGCGCACTCGTTAAATCCTGTTCTGCTTTCCGAAAGAAGAGGCCATTGTATGCTGGTGGGACAGATGACAAAATTGAAAAACTACATACACAGGGGGACTAGGTGTAAGAAAAGCACATTATCCTCAAAATCAAAAAAGAAAAGAATAAAAAATATTTTGTCATTTCTGTATTGTATTCTTCTATCTTTCGGTCTGTTTTCTCTCCGTTTCCAGGCTGCTTGGCACAGAGCAGATGTCGGATGGTGACCACGCGTGGATGTGTCTTGCAGAAGAGGAATCTGAAACAGGAACCAGGAATACCGGGGCCAGAAAATGGCTCACGTGGGGACACCCGATAGTCAGGCCTGACCCAACTTTATCGCTGCTACCAGTGCCTCGGCTTCTTGCTTCTGTACCTATAATATGTCTTGAACACACTGTCAGTGCCAGCGCTGTAGATTCTGTCTGTGTGTTTGTGTGTTTGGGGGGGGGGGGGTGTCTATGTGTGTGAGAGAGTTTTTGTGAGTCTGTGTGTGTGTGTGTGCTCTGTGTTTGTGTGTGTGTGTTGTGTGTTTTGTGTGTGTGTTGTGTGTGTGGTGTGTGTGTGTGTGTGTGTGTGTGTGTGTGTGTGTGTGTGGTGTGAGTGTGCGGCTACCTTCATGGTGGGCAAAAAAGGTCACATGCCCCAATCCCACCATCAATGAATCTTCAGAGTTCCAGCCAAGGAACCAAACAACAAACCAAAAAGAACAGACTTACCGATGCCCCCCCCCCCCCCCCCCACACACACACACAACCTAACAAAACTGAATGGAAAAAGTCAAAAAGAAGTCCTAAATATTCAACCTTTCAAAGGTTTTTGTCTGCCTCTGAGTTTTAGATAAACGAGCTTCAATGCAACAAAAACAGGTACAGGTTCAGTAAAACCAGCTAACAAACAAACAAACAAACAAAACATACTGACCGTAGGATGGAAAGTTATTCATGTTCAGCTGACACCTAAGAATGCATACATGAATAAGGAATGTACAGAACGCCCCCAAAAACGAGATAAAAAAAATTAAGTCTAAGAAAATGGCCCCCATGAATCTATACATATGTAGCCAACGAGGGAAATCTCATCTTGCGCGCCACATTTGCATTAAAAAATATATAAATATTCCAACAGTTGTGGTTTTATTACACCTTGGAAACGTACAGTCACGCGCAAAAGGAACATAAACTATGCATACTACATGCGTATCATCCATATTTTCTTTTCCAAGACGTGTAAAAAAAATATATATATATACCGAAAAAGAAAGAAAGCGCGTCCTAGCTATGAATTCCGACTTTCGTTCGTTTCGCTCTCGCTCTTATGATTTAACGACTTTTGATTATAAGTTGATATCTGACTTTGTTGCTCTAGAGATACAGTGTTTTATCTTTATTCTTCAGGGCTGTGACCTGACGGTCAAGAAGTCGGGCAGTGCTTAAAATTTATTTCTGATCTCATGAGCCGTGTTAAAATGATTGACCGTATTACAGTTTAGTGTGTACCATTTTTTCATCTCCAGAAAGATGGTATGGTTTATTTGCTTTGTTTCTTCGTTTTTTTGTTTATTATTATTTTAGTTGTTAGTTCTGGGCGGTGGGGGGAGTTTGGGGGAGGGGGTTGTTATCGTTTG
>CM060316.1:3886948-3909448 GCA_030674155.1 Stramonita haemastoma | reverse complement strand
GTGTGTGTGGTGTGTGTGGCATTGCTCAAATGAATGACAGACAAGGAGGTCAGTAGGAAAGGTCATGACCACGGCCAGTTGTAATCAGAGATGGCTTCCCTCATCCAAGTGGTACAAAAATGTCGGGTATGTTTACAAAAGCTTTTGTCAGGAACCATTCATTTTCTGTGCTTTCAGCTGACTGTTTCTGTGTGCGTGCGTGCGACTCCGGCGCGCGGCGGCTGCTGGCGCGGTGTGTGTGTGTGTGTGTGTGTGTGTGTTTGTGTGTGTGTTTCTATCTGTCTGTCTCTGCCTATCTGTCTCTTTCTCTTTTGTGTTTTTTCTGTATGCCGCGCGCGCACGTCTGTGAGTGAGTGTGTGTGTTGTACCATAGCATTTTAGCAGGTCAGCCTATCCATTCTCCTGATCACCTCAGCCTAGTCTTATTTTCAGAAAGCATAGCCTGACAACAATGCAACCTTTTCTCTCATTTTTGGCACATCTGGCGCCCACTAAAAATGTCATTCTAATCGTGTTCTGAGGAAGGAAACAGAATAGTTCAGTGGTCAAAGATCGTGCTCTCCCCAAGCTAAGGTTAAGCAGCGTTGAGATGGTCACCTCATGGATGGGAGAGTGTTCGTGCACTTTAGCTTCAGCATAGTCCCCAGTTCACCAAGCAGCAAATGGATACCTGCCCTCTTTAGGGACAGGGAAGGTAAAGAAGTGAGGGACAGGAGACGGATGCCAGTTTCAATATGCTGGCCGGTAGAGAAGCTGAGGTCTCTGACACCTTGTTCCTTATCGCCTACATAGGACATGGAACATTTTTGCCTCCCTCTATGGAAAAACACTCTTGACTATTTGATTTTTCCATGAAGGCAGCCTTTCTTCTGATATATGACAGAAAAGTACGCACAATGTTACCCATGCAAACACCTCCCATGATCTGAACTTGAAGTCGTTTCACCAGCTTCTGGAAGACGAATCTATAGCACTTTCCAATCAATCTGAAAGACTGTTTTTCTCAGTGACAACATGAGTGATGCATGATAAAAACTATTTATATTTGGAAACAACAGCGCACAAAGTATAAACATGTGATTTTTTTTAATGAGGCAAGTATGACAGACAAATCTGTATGAGCTTCTGTAAACACCAAACATGTGATAATTACATTCTAGTAATGCTTTATATAATAGGCAGGATTGCTGATAGAATGTCTACTTCAGTACTTTATGCGTCAATTGATGATTCTTCATTTTTACAGCTGGTTTTTCCTGATAGCTTTCTTTACTCTCAGCCTACAACATGTGGCAAAATGGCAACTCTTCCACCTACCAGCAATATAAAAAAGACATGCAAGCAGAGACAAACAACCGAATTACCTGTTCTGTCGCAAACCCCTCAGGTGTGGAGATACCATCTCGTGTCGGACGTGTCAGCTTTGTTAAAAACTTCGCCCTTTTGGATAATGGACATGAAAATGTGATAATAGTGCCGAGGAAAAATATCCAGATAGTGTTTGACGCGTATGATATAAAGGAAGGGAGCTTGTTTTGAACTTTTTAAAACTTCGGCCGAAAATTGCTTTTCCTGCAAGACTATGAAGACTACCACGTTAAGGTTAAGCAGCATCAAGCGCGGTACCAACTGGATGGGTTACCGTTTGTGCAGATTGGCTTCAAAAGAGTACCCCAGTTTACCCACCTGTAAATGAGTACGTGCCCTATTTAAGGTCAGGGAAGGTAAAGCAGCGAGGGAGAGATGGGCGCTGCCCTCAATATGCTGACCCCTAGAGAAGCTGAGGTTTCTGACACCTCGCTCCCCAACGACAACATAGGTTATGGGAACACCTTTACCTTTTTTAATCATGTCAGTGACATATTATATACAATGATATGATTTGACAAAGAAAATTCATGATATCACTCCAAATGAGAAACGCCAAAAGACGTAGGAAGAGGGAGATAATTAACATTTCACATAATTATAGGGAGGCCTGAAGTGTATGCTTGGTCACTTGGTACACCAACCACCCCCACCACCAAACCCACCACACACACACACACACACACACACACACACACAACACAGATGTAATTCGTCTTACATGTTTTAATTGTTCTCGTGTGTAAAGGTGATTGGTGTGGAGAAGTCGGGGAAAATGAAAAGAGATAGCGAGAAGACAGACTGAAAAAGGAGAGGATGGAGAGAAGGAAAGAGATGGAAAGAGAATGTGAGAGAGACGGTGGAAAAGAGAGGGGGGGGAGGAGGATGGAGGGGCTGCTGGCATGTACACCGAACAAAAAGATAGAGTTACGTGTTACGCAACGATCTCGATCTGGAAACTCGTTGCCAGCAACCTGATCCCACCAATCCCTAACTCCAGTGCTCCACAAAGCAGCCAATCAGGATCAGTGTTACTGGGCAAGGAAGGTTACTCTAAGGTTTGTCTTTCGCCATGTTAATTATTTTTAGTTCTGTTATTGACGTTGGTGTCTTGTTTCGTGAGCCAGCTTATCTATATTTGTTTTCTCTCTAATAAAAATTCACTAGAAACTACCCAGGAATTTCAGACAAAAATGAAAACGACTCTTCACGTCCTTATACGTAAAAACATTCAATTTTGTGTCAGTGTTTGCTGCCTGACAGAAACACTCAAGTCAAAGTGAATTTTTTGTTGTTGAGGAAAATGAATAAGCGCTCATGTGATTTTTATATCCAGTCCCCACCCTTAACACGGATAATATCAAGATAGGGAAAAAAACGAAAACAAACCAAAACAATAACAATAAACCAAATACTAAAACGAGATACAACAACAACAATAACAAAAAGAAAGGAGAAGAAAAATAACAAAGTAACAAAAAAAGTACACACACAAGCAACTAAGAATAAGAAAAAGGCGATCAATTTGATGATAATTGTACAGTAAAGGTGTTCCATAACCTACGTGGTCATAGGGGAGCCAGGCGTCAGAGACGTCAGGCGTAGTTCAACACTTTCTGCGAAATGCTGAAATCTCAACTCTTGAAGGTATAACTTAGGACAGCAATGATAAATGTAGCCAGTTGCTATGTGAAGGTGTACCACATTATACTGGAGATGATGACATTCTCTTTTCGTGTGTGTGTGTGTGTGTGTGTGTGTGTGTGTTGTGTGTGTGTGTGTGTGTGTTGTGTGTGTGTGTTGTGTGTGTATCTTCAGTTTAACGTCTATTTACATTTAGTGATTTTAGACGGAATGTGTGTGTGTGTGTGTGTGTGTGTGTGTGTGTGTGTGTGTGTGTGTGTGTGTGTGTGTTGTAGTGTGTGTGTATGTGTGTGTGTGTGTGTGAGGGGGGGGGTCTTATTTTAGGGGGATGAAGCTGGTTTGTTTTGTTTAGCACGTCACTTACCATGAAAAATGTCCATCTCAATCCACTTCAAGTGTCAAGTGATGTACCCTACTTGCACACTATGCCTTCCTTACTTAATCCTACACCCCCCCCCTTCCCTTCCCCACTTCCTTGACCACTTACTCGACGCACTTTCCTGGCGAAAATAACAAGTGCTTCCGCCCCACGTGCTTGCTAAAAGCATGCAGGTATTGGCAACAAATTGAATTGTCTGTCCTGTTTAAAAAGAAAAAAAAATTTAAACTCTAGCATAGGGGAGACTCCTTCGTCTTGGACTTTGGTTTAAAAGCAGTTGCCCTTTTTTCTGGGAAATCTGCATGTAACCGTGTTAACTGTGGGTTTTGTGTTTTCCTTTTGGAAAATCTGAACAATATGATATGGTTTATAAAAATTATAAGGGGACGTGGGGGAGGGACTTTACAAAGTCTCTCCTAAACAGAGCAAAAGAAAAACAAAATTACCATCACCAATCACCATCACCAACACAGAGAGAGAGAGAGAGAGAGAGAGAGAGAGAGAGAGAGAGAGAGAGGAGAGAGAGAGAGAGAGAGAGAGAGAGAGAGAGAGAGAGAGAGAGAGAGAGATGAAGAATTCCAACAAATTGGCTTAAATGTACAGAACAAAATGCAAGTCCTGATATCGACAGAGAACATGTAAAGAAAAGTGACTGAAAGGTGGAGGAGACAGACAGACAGACAGACAGACTGACTGACTGACTAACTGACTGACTGACTAACTGACTGACAGACAAATAAACAACCAAACAGTGTGATGCCCACAAAAAACCAAACAATCTGGACGTGCAAAATACTCCTGTAAGCTGAGATATCCAGTCCCCCCCCCTCCCTCTCACGTGACACAGAGAGCAGCCAATCAGGATTGTTGTCACAGGCCAAAGGGAGGTCACTGTGAGGTTGATAGTTCGCCATCTTATTGCTGCGTGCAAGGTTAGGATTAGTTGTAGTTTTTGTGTTTGCATTCTTGTGATTAATCTGCCTGATTATTTTATGCCTTCTCTTGTTAATAAATAGTGTATTATGTCAGAATTTAAATACTTACAAGAGGTATGAGTCAGAACTTGAGAACCTAGATTTTTTTCACAATGGTGAGATTGCCTGATCCTTTGTAACCCATGTAGGTGTGCATTCCGACTTTGGGGATGTATGCTGGGTATGTTTATGTTTTCCGTAATCAACAGAACACTGACATGAGTTACAAAATCTTTAATATGCATATTTGATCTCCTACATGTGCTATTTTCAGGAGGGAAATTAAAGCACTGGCAGGTCTGCACTTGAAGATGATCTAGGAGATCGTAAAAATTCCCACCCTTTAGTCACCAGACGTGGCAAGAATTCAAACTCACGACTTCATGGACCTATGGGGTTAAAGTCGAACGGTCTTAACCATTGGCTAGAGCATCAGTAAAATTCCTAAATAAATCTGCCCTTGAATGCTTTCATGGTATTGAAAAGTATGCACACACTTCTGCATCACATCTACACTGGTGAAGAAAAGATTATCTATAGGCCTTCATACACACAGAAAAACTAGATTAGTCCACTTTGGTTAAGTGAATTAGCTGAAATGAAATGAAAGTTTTTTTAAACATAAATTTTCAAAAGAAGTAGGCGGAAAAACATAGAACAGAAAATTCAATGTATGTGTTGTTTTTGTATGTGTGTTTAAGCACGTCTGTTGACCTACACGTGAACATTGTGTTTGTGTGTTTTCAACCAATGCTTCTGGTAACCTTAGGTCAATGACCTACCTCATTTTGTTGAAAGGTTCATCCATTTGGTTAATATCCCCAGAGAGAGAGAGGGAGAGAGAGGGGGAGAGAGAGAGAGCGAGAGGGGGAGAGAGAGAGAGAAAGGCTAGGCCTAGTGTAAAGTTGTGCTATGCACAAATCCGTAGTCAAAATCTTTAAAACCTCATTCCTTTCCCACCTTTATGCCTTAAAACACAGCATCTATTATTAAAAAGTTTCGAAATCAGTTTGCATGCACCCTTCGTTCTTTCCTCCATTAAAATAATATCGTTTAGGTTCTTTCACTGAACAGTAACACAATTACTGCGTGCACACTACCGCCAGTGGTGCAGACTTGCCCAAAATGGAACGTGTGCGGCAAGAGATGGTATCTTTACGCCTTGGGGGTTTCACCAACACTGGTAACTTCAGTTTGTTCGCCAGTGCAGTTTGGGGAGGGGGGGGGGGGGGGGGGGGCAGTTGGTTGTGAAGGGCTGGAATGACATGTAGCCAAGCTAAAGTATAGTTTAGTAAAGGGAGAGCGTGTGAATGATCAGAACACATTCTAAATAGGTTCTTGTTTTCGGAACTTTGTGTCCTTTTTCATTTTTTTTTTTTTTTTTGACGTTCCACTTTATTTGTAAAGAGAGTTGTAGCAGTAGGCCTAACCCTATCAGAGTTCATTTAACTAAGTTATATAAAGCTCCTGTTGTTGTTTTTTTCCTTTAAACTCTTATCAACACGCCTGGATAGAAGTGTGCAGGCCTAAATTCAAACTAAACAAAAATTCAATCAAGAGGTTCACCTCGACCACTTTGCATGCAACTCACCATATATTGTAAGAGCTATTTTTAAAATTCTAACACAATTACCACACATTAATCAGAAAGGGAACTACAAGGCAAGGCAAGGCACGGCAAGTAAAGTTTGTTTCAAAAATCTGATTAAAAGCACATGAAAATGTTACATTTTGCGTGTGACAGACTCGAAATATTGATTAGGGGGGGGGGGGGGGGGGGGGGGGGGGGGAGGTGCGCACGCGATCTGCTGACCCCGGTTCGAATCTCGTTCTAGAGGATTTTTCCTCTGGACTTAACATCAGTGCGACTCCCCTCCCCCCCCCCCCCCCCCCAAAAAAAAAAAAAAGTCCTTCGGATGAGACTATAAATCGAGGTCCCGTGTGCAAACGTACGCAGAACATCTTGTGTACATGGAAAATCCGTTCCACTTTTCGGAAGAGTAGTCCATCGTGTGCTGGTGGGAACTGATGACAAAATTTACAAAACTGTATACACACGGGGACTGGATGTAAAAAAGCACATGAGTGCTTATTCCATTATCCTCGAAATAAAATAAAATATAAGGAAAGAATAAGTAATAGGGTCTGACCTTTTGAAAACAAACAACAGGCATATAACCTGTCATAAAACAATGAATCAACAAATATTTAGCAACAAAGAATGGTCTGATCAGTCAGCATCGTGTATGTGTGTGGTTTGTGGCTTGGGGGATTTTTTAAAAGAAAGAGCTGACGCTGTCAAACTTGACTGCAGTTTAGACAGAGGTGGTGTGGTCTGCTGCTGTGTCAGTCAGTCTGTCTGTCTGTGATGTTATGTGTGTTTTGTGTGTGGTGTGGTTGTTGTGTGTTTGGTGATGATGTTGGTGTTTGTTGTGTGTGGTTTGGGTAGTTGTATTTTTTGTTGTCTGTTGTATTGTTGTTGTTGTTGTTGTTGTTGTTGTTGTTGTTTTTGACATCATCGGTGTGACGCATATAGAATGTTTTTAACACTGAGTGACATCTTGACAAAAAACAACAACTGAAAATTGAAATTACACATCTGAGTCCAGTTGAAGCGGTATTTTTAACCCTGGGGGTTTTAGTGGCACAGGCAATTCAATTTGTCAGCAGAAATGTCTTTTTTATGAATGTAGCTTTGTTTGTTTGTTTGTTTGTTTGTTTGCTTTTATGTTTGGTTGCTTGTTTGTTTGTTTGCTTGTCAAGTCTTGAGGGGAAGGTTCGCCCATTTCAGGGATGTTTACTTTTTTTCTTTCTCTCTTCCTATCCTTTTAACTTTTTTCTTCTTTCTTTTTTTCTTTCTTAATCTATTTTTCTATGCATTCAGTTTCCTAGGTTTTTTTCCTTCCTACTCTTATTTGTTTGTTTTTCGTTTGTTGCTATTTTTTGTTTCTTTTTATATTTGTTTTTGTTTGTTTGTTCGATTGTTTGCTTGTTTATTTATTCCTTTGTTTGTTGGTGACAAGAAGAACATATGGACGGATGAATGGATGTATTGCTTTATTTTAATTTTTGTCGTGGTGGTCAATCGCTTGCTGTCTTGCTTGCTTGTCTTTTCTGTTTGGGGGTGGGGATGGGAGGGGGTGGGGAGCTGGAGAGGTAGTTCGTTTGTTTTTTTAACACCAAAGTGACAAGTCAAAGTGTCAGTCAGAAACAATTTTCGGCCTCGAAAGTCAGGCTACACCATGCATTGTGATCATGCTGAAGACTGAAAATGTGTAATAAATATGTCATGGAATGTTCGGCATGTTCAATACAACTATCTGAGTGAGTGATTATAACTTATTTGCTTACCCACCCTCCTAAAATTAGTGACCCAAGCTTCAAACCAAGTACAATTTTCAGTCAATACAAATCTACTGGAAACAGGCAATCACCTTTTCTCTCACCTTTCCCAACCACCACTCCCCTATCTCCCTCCCCCCTCAACCCTCCCCCCTCTCCCTCCCCCCTATATATATATATATATATATATATATATATATATATATATATATATATATATATATATATATATAACAACATATATACTATATGACAAAGAAAGATATATATTAGCTTTGTGGTGAAAGCCTAGTGTGGGGCTCCTGACCTGAAAACAATCTAAAGTAGGCCTACGGGCTCCAGTCACTGCTGAGTGGTGTGTTAGGCTTGATTTGATTACCTCCTGATGACTCAACGGATAGCCTAGTGGTCAGAACATTGCGCTGGCAATTTGATGACCCGAGTTCGAGTCCGGTCGAGGAGATTTTTCTCCTGGAGTTAACATCAGTGCTGACTCCGCTCTCCCCAAAAGTCCTTCGGATGAGACTTTAAACCGAGGCCCCGTGTGCGAACGCACGCAGAACACCTTGCGCACACGTTAAATCCTGTTCCGCTTTTCGTAAGAGTAGGCCATCGTGTGCCGGTGGGAACAGATGACATTTACAAAAACTGCATACACACGGGGACTGGATGAAAAAAGCACAAGAGTGCTTATTCCATTATCCTCGATATAAAAGAATAAATCAATCAACTCCATTCCACTGTGTAAGTTGCTTGCTGGCGATCCCTCCACGCATCTCGAAATATTCAACAACACAACATACAAAAAAAGAGGGAGTGCCCCACCCATCTTTACCCTTTATTCCCCTCTTCCTGCAATGCAATGTACATACCCTGCCATCAATGAATGCAATGCTTTTCTGCATCTGCATAATAATACATGTATGCTTTAGTTGGGTTGCTTTTACAGGAGGGAAGGGAGGAGTGTCGATTTTTCGTTCCTGAAAGACGACATAAGAACATGGTCTTTTTTTTTTTTTTTTACCGTGGATGAGGTAAACATGTAGGCAATGTGTATGACGTCAAGCTAACCCGACTTGAGGAGGAGAGAAGATGCGTCTGGCTTTCTGAGTCGTGTGGGTGGCAGCCACAAAGGATAAGAATACATAGCAAGGGACCTAACTTCTTAATGTGATACACTAGATCACAAGTAGCCTCCCTGTGCAGATGACTCACTTACCACGGTTACAATAGAAACCTAAAGTGTCATGCCGTGTATTGCAACTGAGACACAAAAATCAATTAAATTCCCATAAAAATGTTGCAAAAACTGCTTTGGTGTCCAGAATTTTCAAACTGATTTTATTCGTATGAACAAGCACACTTCATATCAGGGTTGAATTTTTTTGTAATGCTTTTTGAGAGGAGTTATTCGAATTAGTGGACATAAGGTAAAAGCGACTTCCTCTTTACTCCCGTGTTGGAGAGCCGGCGTAGAATTCTGCTTCTAGGCTACATCAGTTGCAGTTTACTTTTCGTATTTTGGACGGATAGCAATTGACTAAAACAATGGCGAACAGACTACCAGCTGTGGTTGTGGACACTGGGACTGGGTATGTATGATTTGCAAATTAGCTAAATGGAATAGGCGTGTGATCAGAAAGTGCAACTCGGGGCTTGTCGTGGGCCGAGGGGTGTGTTCTCTATCAATCATGCGTCAGTCGTCTGCAATAACTTTGTGTGATGGATGAGCTGATCTAAGATCGGTGTGCGATACATACACATGCAGCAAGCAAAATGATGCTTGAATACAGAGTAGACAAATTGTCTTGTCATCTTTTTTGTTTGTTAAAAATGCATATCAGGCATTCCGATAATTTTCAGAATTTAGTGCAGTCCGCCAATCGGCGGAAGTAAAGTCATCACATCAAGCTTTCTCTTATTTAAATGCATACTGAATGATTTCAGTCAAATTTGCTCTTTGGTCAGGCTTTCTGTGAACAGCTAGACAGTAGGGGCAGCTCCAAAAGGGGGGGGGGGGGGGGGTTAAAACAATTCATCTCCCCAGAAATGCAAATTTGGGTTTAGACAGCTTTATCACTGATGAACTGAACATCAGCCCCTCCCCCTCCTTCCCGGCCTACTTGTACCCCACATTCTAATCCTTGCCCACCCAGGCTACATAGGGAAAAGTCAGTCTTTGAATGACTAAGATAATATATATTATATATCATCATTGAATAGTTAGCATTATTTTTTAAGAAAAACACATTCACTCACACACACAATGATAAAACACACACACATACACACACACACACACACACACACACACACACACACACACAGTCTCACACACACACTTGACGCGCCACACACACACACACACCACACAGACACACTTGCACGCCACCACACACACACACACCACAACACAACACACACACACACACACACACACACACACACAATTTGTGAAAAGACGTTAAAAGAAATTGAACAACACGCACACACTTTATATTTTTTTAATTAAATGTCTAATATCACATTTTGTGAAAAGACGTTAAATGAATCAAACACACACAGTGACACACACACGTCGTGATATTTGTATTTGAAGTTATCTTGGAACATTTAAACCAGTATGAAATGTAGCTTCTTGTGTCTGTGAAGATTATGATTCGTATTGATTGATATATGCCTGTCACAGTGTCAGTATTATAATTGCCCTTCATCATTCATGGGATGAATCATGATTAAATTGATTTAAAAGAAAGTGCTTTTGACTTGACTTGACACATCTATACATGTATACACACATGGTGGTGTTTATGCATCCAATTTAGTTTTCAAAAAAGTTTTTGAAATAGAAAAATAGAAATATTACATAGAAAATAAGAGCAATATATTCAGAGCATGGGTTTAATGACTTTAATCTCACATAATCAATGCAGTATTTTGACTCACAAGTCACAAAATGCATTTATCACTGTGCTCACAGGTAGTGTTAATAAACATTGGCCTGTACCTCTGTAGTAGGACTGAAACAGTCAGCACTTGGTTCTAAAAGATTAGCTTACCTATGTAACCTTGTAATTTGTATGTTTGTTCGTTTAAAAAAATATCTGATCTAGTTTGAATTGAAATAAAAATGTTATAAATGTCACAAAGAAAGGTCCAAGGGAGCCTCCCCCCCCTTCTAAAAAAAGATGTGATTTTAACTGTTGAGAAAAAAAAACCTCTTTGGAAAGCTTTATGTTTAATTCTTAAGTTAATGTGTTTCCATTTATTTTGGGGGAAGTCATGAAACTGATTTGTGAACTTGTTTCTTTTTAATGCCATATTGAATCAAAACAAAAAATCTACATTTTTTCATCTGCTGAGTGTTTGTGTGTATGAATTTACAACAGGTACACAAAAATGGGGTATGCAGGAAACACAGAACCCCAGTTCATCTTGCCCTCAGCCATCGCAATCAAGGAAACAGCCAGCGTAGGAGACCAGGCCATCAGAAGACTGGGCAAGGGGGTGGAGGATCTGGACTTCTACATTGGGGATGAGGCCTTGAATGCACCGTCCTATGCTGTCAAAGTGAGTCTCTGATTTACTTAAATTAATTCTGAAAAAAATAAAGTAGCAATCACCATCAGTGTGTCACCTTGTCATGCATAGATTTCTTGTTTGCTTGGAGAATTAGTTTCACTGTTTTTTTAAACTTGCATGATAAAAACCAGATTTGCAGTACAAGCTTCCCTTTGTGTGTACACATGCCTACGTGTTTATTTCACTTTCAACCAACGGTACAAGTACTTGAATACACACGTACATGTATGCTTATTCATTGTACTTCATTACTTGTATGCATGCACAAGCTTGCATGCACACACTCACAGTCACATACTCATTCAGTGATTCACACATGTATGTATACATTTGTGTACACATTCTGTGGCACCGGTACACTCACACACACCTCTTATTTTGTTTAATGCTTTTTTGTAAAAAAAGTCAATACTAAATCAGTAAATGCTTTCATTTTTCTTTCTTATTTTTTTTTTTTGAGAGGGGAGGGGGGGTGGTTGCTGTTTGAACTGTCAAACTTACTGATGCTGTAACAAATATGACTGAATGAGTTACTCCTTACTGTCCCAGTGGCCGATCCGCCATGGCATCATTGAGGACTGGGACCTGATGGAGAGGTTTTACGAACAAGTCATCTTCAAGTACTTGAGGGCAGAGCCAGAGGACCACTACTTTCTGCTGGTGAGCAGCACTCCTGCTTTTCTTCCTTTGATTCTTTATGCATGAACTTTTTCACATTTGCTTGTTGTAATGCATGTAATATTGTATTTTCGAGAGAATATTATGTTGTTTATGTGATTGTATGTGTTTTTAATAGGAATACCTAAAAGAACTATACATAGTACCTGTAGTTTTTTGTTTGTTTGTTTTTTGGTCATAAGATTATTTGTGGCTTTATTAATCTAAAGACATGCTAGAAGTTTTGCTGCAGTACAGTGGTGACTCCATATCTTTTCTTGCACTAGTTTACTTGTGAAAATTAATCTTTTATACTTTAAAAAATTGATAAAATAAAACCACATTACATTCATCATTTCTTGGGGAAGGAATCTGATTTTATGTATGTTTTGTGTTAACCGCTTGAAGGCTTCAACAGAATACAACTTTGTCACACACACATTAAGCATTACATGCACGTCACACACACACCACACACACACACACACACACACACAACACCACACACACGCAACACACACACACACACACACACACACACACACATTAAACTTGTTCTGCTTTTTATAAGAGTGGACCATTGTGTGACAGGGGGAAACGGATGACAAATTTATAAATTGCATAGACACAGGGGCTGGATGTAAAAAAGTCTGAATAATCTAAATTTATAAATTGCATGACACAGGGCTGATGTAAAAAAGTTGAAATATCCTGAAATAAAATAAACGCAACTTCACTTTTCAGTCATACAAAACTTTACAGCTGATGCAAGAGATTGTGCTCATGGTAGATGGTTAACTGCATATATCCTACATTTCTTGACCAAACCAAAGGGGGGAAAATGAACCATAGAAAATGGAGAGAAAATGAAGAATGAGGCAAAGTTGTTGAAAATGGTTTAAACCATTTTTTCTTTGACATGTATGATAAAGTGAACAATATGTTACTAACATTACAGACGGAGCCCCCATTGAACACACCAGAAAACCGAGAGTACACAGCAGAAATCATGTTCGAGTCTTTCAACGTTCCTGGCCTCTACATTGCTGTTCAGGTGGGTGTCTTCTGTTAACTTTGTTTCCATCATCCTGGAAATTGAGTTGATATTTTATTTGGAAAGGAGGAAATATAACAATTGTTGATCTTTATTGTAGTAAAGGCTTATTTCAGAGATGCTTGTTTTAAAGATGGTGCTGTTGTTTTTAATAAAACAAGATTTATATGTGTTTGATTAATTCTTTTTGATCTTTGACGTTATTTCCAAATCTGTTTTGCTAAATTTTCATGTGCACATTGATGTTTCCAGTTTTCTTTAGATAATTTGAACACTAGGATAAAAGGTAAATGTTTTTCCTCCAGTTTATGTTGGTCTTCTGTGATTTTCTAAAGTAATTTGACAGTGATTTTGTGGAGGAATTTTTGGTGATGAATGTTGTATGTGTGTGTGTGTGTGTGTTTTTGTAGGCTGTGCTAGCCTTGGCTGCTTCGTGGACGTCTCGACAGGCAGGAGAGAGAACACTGACAGAACTGTCATTGATTCCGGGGATGGTGTTACCCATGTTATTCCTGTGGTGAGTATTACTAATAGCATGTCTGGCATTTTTTAATAATGAGAAAAGATGTGAGATGGAAGCACATATACATATATATTGTATATAATGCTCTTTTCACACAGTTCATAGAAAGTTTATTTTTTCTTTTGTGCCAGAGAATACAATACCTACATAGGCATTAAAGCTTTGTTAACTATTTTTCAGGCGGAAGGGTATGTGATTGGGAGCTGCATCAAGCATATACCCATCGCTGGAAGAGACATCACCTACTTCATTCAGCAGCTGCTTCGAGAGCGAGAGGTCGGCATTCCTCCAGAACAGTCGTTAGAGACTGCCAAAGCCATCAAGGTAAAGAAATGCTCACTTGTGGTTGAGATAGAGATTTAGTATTTGGTACAAGAGAGTATCATTAGAATGATAGTTAAAGGTTTGTTTATGGCCATCAGTTTTGTTGCATTCGAATAAATGTTGATTTTTCACCTCCTTCTTATGTAAAAATTTTGTGTCCATATTTATGTTCATAGTGCAAGGATATTTTTAAAAATTGATTTTGATGTTGCTCCAAAATATTAGTGACCATCGGTGCATGGCTTGCTTCCAGTGTGTCTAAAGGGAGATAATGCATAAATTACAAGAACTATGAATTTTGCAACTTTGTAATGATAGTTGTTGGCCATGGTATTTTTCAGAATTCAAACTTATTCAGTTTTTCATCAGACTAAGAAGAAAGAAGGGGAGGGTTTTGCTTGTTAAGGGGATAGGTAGGCACGCAAAACTAGTGGTTGCACTTTTATGATCTATACATAATGAAAAAATAAGTTTAAAATTGAAAATGCAATTTCTTTTTTTAAACTGTTATAAATATGCTGATGCTATTGCTGACGTGTATTTATCATGTTCCCATGAATTATAACTAGTCATGTATTCTCCTTAACATTTCTGTTCACCTTTATTCCAGGAACGTTTCAGCTACGTGTGCCCCGACATCGCCAAGGAGTTTGCCAAGTACGACTCTGACCCCGGCAAGTGGCTGAAGAAGTACGAGGGGGTGAACGCCATCAACAAGCAGCTGTTCAGCGTGGACGTGGGCTACGAGCGCTTCCTGGGGCCAGAGATCTTCTTCCACCCCGAGTTCTCCAACCCCGACTTCACCATGCCCATCTCTGAGGTGGTGGACGAGGTCATCCAGAACTGCCCCATCGACGTCCGCAGAGGGCTCTACAAGGTGGTGTGTGTGTGTTTGGGGGGGGGGTTGTGTGGGTGTGGGTGTGTGTTTCTCTGTGTGTGTGCCTGTACATGTGTGTGCCTGCGCATGTGTGTGTCTGTTTGTGAATCCTAAACTTAAGTCTTTTAGTATTTTTTGTACAAGCAGTTGATGTTTGATAATCTTGTTATTTCAGCAGTTTAAAGGGAAATCTCAGATTTTGTAGTTTTAACATGCTTGATGATAATTTTTAAAATCATGGCATTTTCTTATAAATACTTCTCACCACTGATTTGCAGCAGGATGGCTCTTAATCCAGTAAAAAATATAAACTTCATGATGTGATACTTTCTTTTGTAAAAGACTGTTTGAAATCGGGTTTACAAGCGTGGCAGAAACACTATTGGTTTATTCAACCCTCATTGTGTTGTTTGCAGAACATTGTGCTGTCTGGCGGGTCCACCATGTTCCGAGACTTTGGGCGCAAAGTTCAGCGCGATGTGAAGCGAGTGGTGGACGCCAGGTTAAAGGCCAGCGAGGAACTCAGTCAAGGTCGCATCAAGGTAAGCCTCCGGGCAAAGCAGCTGTGGGAACATGCTTGTGGGTCAGTTGTCTGAAAAGTGATATTCCTTAGTGTAAGTGTTCTTCAGCTGTTCTGACCATATAGCTGCTTTCCCCTTTTTGTTTCATGTCCTGTAGTGCTGATCCATGTGGTGTGTTCCATGTTTCAGCCAAAGCCGATTGAAGTGCAGGTGATCACCCATCACATGCAGCGCTACGCCGTGTGGTTTGGAGGCAGTATGCTGGCTCCACGGTGAGTAATGAGGGGCACTGCTGCAAGCAGCAGAAGGAATTTGTCATTTGTTTGTATATATGTAAAAATAACAAAAATGTATATAAACTGGCAACAGAATATTAGGAAATTTAAGGTGATGATAAGCTTGAGAAAGTCTGAAACTGAAGTAGAAAGGTGCAACTATGGGAGCAGGGATTGGAATTCTTTTTTCTGTGGGTTTGTTTTGTTGTTTTGGTGGTTTGTTTGGGATTTTGTGTTTGCATTGGTAAAAAGTGAAAAGGCTACATCATTTACAAATATCACTGGCAAACTTTCCCAAAGCCATAGAGATGTTCACTTTCTGTTTTCATGAATTCTCACCCCACGCAAAGGTCTTAATCTTAAGTACATTAGCTCTAGTTCACTGTGTTGGGTTTTTTGTTTAGTTTGTATTGGTTGTATTTTGTTTTGTCTTCTGAGAAAAGTGCACTTCAATCTGTGTCTTATTCTATACATTGAATACCATCAGTGGGTTTTATGTCTTACCATTGAGTAGAAAGTACAGTGAATTCTGATAGACTACAAACTTTTTTTTTATTGTTGTTCTGACATATTAAATGGAATTGTAAAATGATCATGTAGAGGTGGTACATTTGTTTTCTGCTTCATAGTTAAACATAGGAAAGAAAAGAAAGAAGAAAGTGTATGAAGCTTTCATATTGTCTGTCTTCCTAGCAATGTTTCCAGCTGATATTTATTTTTTTTATTAAATTCTTAATTCAGTTGATAATAAGAAAATAGCTCCCATTTTATTGAAGGTCTCATTTTTGCTTCTTTTTTTCCCTTCAGCCTGAATTCTACCAAGTGTGCCACACGAAGGCAGACTACGACGAGCACGGACCCAGTATATGTCGCCACAACCCTGTGTTTGGCACCATGGCGTAGATCCCCCCCCTCATCCAGCACCACAACCCAAGGAAACTGCTTCTTTCTGATGAATGCTGTATGCTTCACTGGGCGGGCTGTTCTGGAGGCAAACTTGTGCTGGCTGAGATCATAGAGTGCACCAGGCCTTAGAGATCAAGTATGCATCTGGTGTGCTTCCCACGGAACACTTATGAATGAAGGGGATGACTGCAATTCCATTTCCTATCCCCCCTCCTCCCCCCCCCCCAAACTCCTATGGTCACGACTGAAAGAGGGAAGGGTGTGTGTCTGTGTGTATTTGTGCATGTGGATGTGAGTTTTCATTGTGTTTTGATAAACACAGCATTATCCTTGCAAGTGTTTTTTTAAGTTTTTTTTTTTTAATGTCCCTTCTCTTTAAGCATGATTGATGATGTTTCCACAAAATCTTCCATAAAATTTTTATATTTTTGTTATCTTGTACCATATGTATGTACTTGTGGATATCCAACATTTCTTTCAAGTGGTTTGAATGACGGTAACTTTAAAAAAACAGAGTGGGAGCAGGGAAACTATGTGGAAATTATTTTTAGGTTTGTTTGGATTTTGTTTTCATTTTTGTGTGAGAGGAAAAAAAAAGAGTACACGGTATATAATCAAATAGGGTTTTTGCTTCGTAGCCAGTATAATCTCAGTACAATAGAGACTTCAAAAGTGACTGATGCTTTCTTGTCACATCACGCATGAAGCTGATAGGGCTCTCCTATATATATATACTTAACGTTAGTGTGTCCAGTGTCTTTTTAAGTTGTTTGTGTCAGAAAAATGGCCCCTCTCTCTGTCCTACTCATCCAGAGTCAGTACTTGTTTGCTCATGCATCCTTTCTTTATGGCTGGCAAGGGCTTTGTTTTGATGAAGCACGAATAGAGAAAGCAGAAACATTGTAGTTGTGAGCTACTGTATCGGTTGTTGTTTTTCTTCTGCCTGCTTATGTTTATATATTCAGAGGAAAGAATGCCTGCCCATACAGGAAAATTAGAGTTCTGTTTAATGAGCTCAGTCTTCAGTAGCAAGTTCAGGTTGTGCAAATTGCTGCAGTATCCACTCCAGTTATATAACTTTGCATTATAATAGTGTGATGAAATTACTCGCCATCTCTTGTCTGTGTACTTATATGCTTACAGTTTTTCATCAGTAAAGGTATATTTGTTTTCCATTTGGCCCGTTTCTTTGGAAAATGAAATTACTGTGGTAGCCCATCACTGAAAATTGAAGTGCATCCTTGTTGATCTAATGATAGGCGTCTGTAAGGGTTCTGTGTCAGCATCTGATAACAGATACCATTAGAAATTGGTTTAGTTTTCAGAAAGTTGGTAGTTAAAATCTGGTCAGTTTCTGAAAATACTCAGTTTTAGTTAGGTTATGTGAACAATGAAATGGATAGATTTATTTGTTTGGTTAATGGAAGTGAAAGACAGAAATGGTCTTTGGAAAGTCATGGTTACATGTAAAGAAAACGATATATGCAGCGCTGTTAGAGAGCTGACAGTTGGCCTAAAACATAGGAATAGTACAGTCATTTGTTTGGTTTTATTCCTTATTTTTATTTTTGTTGGTTTTGTTATTGGTTTTTTGGGTTGGTTTGGTTGTTTTTATTTTAAATATATTAATGCCAGAAACAAACTATGAGGTTGAATGAAATCTTCAGCCACAAGTGGAATTGTTGAGAAGATGAAATTGAAGAGCAAAGCCCAAGATTTTCATCAGATATGCAAACTGTCACACCAGTATTGAGCTTAACACAGTGGGCAAGACTTGCAAGAAGAAAGGTGACTCATTGTCAGACAGAAAAAACAAACAATGCATTGGGAAATCATTTGTATGCTTTCTGTGTCTGCTTTCGTAACTGCTTGGTGATTGCTGATTCTGTGGATTTGGATAAAACAGAAAAAAAAAGATACTGCTTCCACTACGGATTACAGTTATCTCAGGTTTACTTTTTATTGAGTTTTTTTTCTCTTTTTTTTATTTTTTATAAATCGTCACACTCTCTTGCTTATTATTATTGTTTCCCATTCTGTCAACTCATATGCACGATGTGACCAGTAGGCATGTCACATTATTTTATACATCAGTACCACAGAAACTGTGTATACCTTGCTTGATAATATTGTTGCGTGTTTCTGGTGATCATTAGAGGGTGTGAAAGGCAGTGTACAGGTTCACATCACAAGTATTTATGCTATTGAGTAATGACATTTAGCTACCCTGTATTGTGTACAACGTGGTGATTGATGTTTTTTACATTATCCAGTTTCATTCTTCATTCACAGTGGGAATGTAAAGGACGTAAATCGTGTTGAAGAATACATGTTGATTTTTATTGATTGGGTGAATGATCCTATGGTGTTGTTTTTTTTAATGTGAAAGATAATGTACTGTTCACATGTGCGCAAAACACACACACAAACACACACAAACACACACACACACACACACACACACACACACACACACACACACACACACACACACACACACACATATAACCAACACATGTTAATACTTGTGTCTTGTGACACAACTACACTATAAACAGTACATGTTGACATACTTTACACAAATAGTGTTGTGTCTTGTCGCAAATGAAGAAGTGATTCATTTTAGTTTAATGCTTGCAGATTCTGTCTTCATTGTGACATGAAAAAAGACAGTTTTTATGCTTATAAGTGATCTATTGATTGTATGCCTGAGATATGAGATAAATCATTTGAATGAGACTGGTATGTGTGTGTTTATTTGTGTGATCTGAGTGTCTACCTGTATCTCTAGAAAGAAACAAACAAAAAGCATATACAGTGACCACTTCTTGATTACTCAGACCAATTGTTGTCTGTAATATTTCCTTTTCATTCTTTAAAATTTGGTATTTCTGATCTGATAGATATAAGCAAATAAATTTTCAGAATCGAAAATGAATCAATTCTCATAAAGCGCAAAATCCTTAAAAAAAAAAAAATCAGTGGGCTGTGCTCTCATTTCTCTCTCTCTGATCTCTCTCCTCTCTCTCTCTCTCTCTCTCTCTCTCTCTCTCTCTCTCTCTCTCTCTCTCTCTCTGTGTCATGCATGCACGTGCGCACCACACACACATACACACACAGGATAGCCTAGTGGTCAGAACATTGGCTCGCAATTTGACGACCTGGGTTCGATTCCTGTTCGAGGAGATTTTTTCTCCTGGAGTTAACATCAGTGCTGACTCCACTCTCCCCCAAAGTCCTTTGGATGAGACTATAAACCAAGTGCTGTGTGTGAACGCACGCAGAACATCTTGTGCACAGGTTGAATCCTTGTTCTGCTTTTGTAAGAGTAGGCCATCGTGTGCCGGTGGGAACAGATGACATATACAAAACTGCATACACCAGGGACTGGATGTAAAAAGCACAAGAGTGCTTATCCCATTATCCTCGATATAAAAGAAAAAAAAATAATATAAAATAAAACACACACACACACACACACATGGGATAGTAGGCTTTTGTGTACCAGTGGGAACAAATTACAAAATTTACAAAACTGCATACACACAGGGACTGGCTGGTGACTGGATTAAAAAATCATGCTTGCTTATTCCATTACCCTCCAAATAAAAGAATAAATAAACACACACACACAAGAACACTTTTATAAGCTCATAAAACTTCCAGAAAAAAATATAAGGGGTAGCCTGTCAAAATGGCTTCCATCGAAAATATGTACTTGCACTTACATTAGTTTAGAATTTAATTCACAGGGTTGTTTGGGTTGGTTTTTGACAAGTCACCCATTTTTAGGGGAAATTTCCTGGCAAATGAGCCAAAGTCCCTGGGAGGCTTTGGGTTAAAACAAAGTGCCAGCAGCTTCAATTTTTAGGGAGTCTGCATATACTGAGTCTGGAGAATAAAGGAACACATGTTCCAGTTGCCATTGAGAATTGAAAACCTGAGAATATCATGATAATGCTAACATATATAGGTAATGAATATTTACCCTCTGATAGTGCTATAACCAGTTTGAAACAATCTTGTAACCATACTTATCCAAATGTTTAATTTAACTATTAAATAAAAATGTAAATGACAAGCAGTGGTCTTAAAAAAAAAAAAATCTTTACAGATTAGGGGAAAGTAGTACTAGGCCTAACCTTGTCTATTGTTAGATATCACTTATCTCCCTTGAATCAAGTTCCAAAAGCATAAACCGCCCTCCATTCCCCTCCCCGCCACCATCACTCACAATGGATCCCATGGCCGAATAAGTAAGATATGCAGTTTGGAAGAGCTATGTACGTCGCTGATTTGAGTCGCTACGGTGCCAAGTGGATTTAAGTAAAGATGGGGTTCATATTCTCCAAAACAACTTAGGAGCAGACCTGCCTGTGCTTGAGTTTTTCGTCTATTATTGTGTGTTCTGTGTGTGTGTGTAGTGTGTGCGTACGTGCGCGCACGCGCGCCCCTACGCCAGATCAACAGCAGTTGGCTATTATTGCACATTCAAAGGTCCGTGAATAAATTTCTCTATGAACAAGAAAATCAAGCATGGACGCTAAGAGTTTTGTCAGGATGAGACTATGAACGAGGTCCCATGTGTGAACGCATGCAGAACATCTTTCACACTCGTTAGAACCTGTTCTGCTTTGTGGAAGATCAGGCCAGTGTGTGCAGTTGGGAACGGATAACAAAATTTTCGAAACTGTAGCACATGGGGACTGGATGTAAAATAAATAAATAAAGCACACGAGTGATTATCCCATTATCCTCGAAATATAAGGAAAACAATTAAGAATTAAGATCCGTTTGAACAATACTGAACAACGTTGATTACTTCAAAGATACAAATAACATATAGTTAAACGATTTTTTTAAATCACATAGCTTTACATTTGACTTGTATTTAAAGACAAGGTACAATGAAGACAAAACCTCCTAACTATAAAAGGGGGGGGGGAGAAGGAAAAAGAAATCGTTATCACATAGAAATGTTTAAAGTGTTTTTTAAGCATGCGTGCAGTCACGTCTGATAAGAATACTAATCAGTGCTTCACTTAAGAATGGGTAAACAACTAAGAAATCAATCGTCAAAGGGGGAAAATTAATAGAAAGAACAAAAAAGGGGGAGGGAAATGGAGAAGGGGGGGGGGGGGATCAAAGTCTATGTGTATGCGGGTGGTCGATAAAGTAGTTGTCTTGATGTCAATCACAGCGACAACTTCAAGAGGGGTTTAGCACACAGATTTACTTAATGTTATGAAGATATATTCAACCGCAATACCACACACACACACACACACACACACACACACACACACACACAACACACCACAACACACACACGCACGCACGCACGCGCGTGCGCGCCACACACACACACGCACGCACGCACGCACGCATGCACGCGCTCTCGCGCGCGCACGCACACACACACACACACACACACACACACTCCCCTCCCACCCACCTTCACCCTTACTACACACACCACACACACATACGCGCGCGCACCTACACACATGCACTCTAGCCCCTATCCCCCCCCCCCCTACACACACACACACACACACACACACACACACACACACACACACACACACACACACACACACACACACACCACACCAACACACACATCTATTTGCAATGCAGCAGTATAGTTGTTTAATTCCACTGCACCAAAAGATCATACATGTGAGCAATAGCCAGACCTTAAAAAAAAAAAAAAAAGAAGAAAGAAAGAAAAAGGAAATAGAGCGAGCACAAGAACTTGACGACACTGCATGTCTATATATAATATACGGTATGCAGAGCAGGTATTGTTTGGAACAAGTCACCGTGCACGCACCCAGACCCCTAGAGAGAAGCCTTAGGAGTGAATGGCGGCATTAGCATAGGCCTAGTGACTATTGAAGGGCCCTTCTTTGCTGCCTTCATGCTGCATGCAGTTCAACTCCAACGTAGTAGATATGACTCATGCTTTGTGGACTGTAGAGGTGTTTTGGAACTGGAAATTGCCGAACACCTCCCCCCTCCCCCTCCCCTCCCCTCCCCTCCCCAAATGGTGTAAGCTGTATTGTGGCTTA
>CM060316.1:3851948-3881948 GCA_030674155.1 Stramonita haemastoma | reverse complement strand
AGAATCAAAGCAAATAAAAGTGAATAGATCAATGTAGCAAACAAAAACCAACGTAAAACAAAACCAACGTAACAAACAAAACCTACGGAATAAACAAAACCTGCGGAATAAACTGCGGATTTTCTAAAACATGTCCTCCCCCGTATGGATGCTGGGCCCTGTCATTATAAATAACATCACCACCTTCTGGAAATCTTTGCTAGGAATTCCCTCTTTTCTATTCTTCTCTTTGTTTCTGCCTTATTTCTTTTTCTTCCTGTTTACTCATTCATGTTTTTTCTTCTGCCATCTTGGTTCATTCTCTTGCCTTTTTACCGGAAAGATTTAAACGATAATTCTCTCCCACGCCGAAGTCGCATGTGCTGGGCCTGACTTGTCAGGCGCTTAACGGCAGCACAACGTATTTTTGCTCGTATAAAAACAACAATAGTTGCTGGCTGAGTGTTCGACGAAGAAGAAAAAGAAGCTTTCCTGCTTTTGCTTCTTTGATGGATACAGTTACCCACTGTGCATCGGCTTGAATATCTCAATAAAAATGCAACTCGTCTAAACCATGCACTGAAAGCTCCCTCCAGGGAATGGACCGGCAGAGAGGATCAGGCCAGAGGACATTGACAACTCTAGGTGAGGATTGCTGCTGCTCCGCTGACGCTGTGTGAAAAATGGACAGGCTGAAAGAAACCATCAGAAACTCCTCCAGGCTTCCAGGGTGAAAAAAATATGGAAAGGCAGCCACGCCAGACAGTGTTCCTCCAGAACTTTCTATAGAGAGATGCTGGGAGATGGAGGGAGGAGTGGGGGGAGGGGGGGTTACTTGGGAAGGGGCCAGCAGACAGGAACCCAGAGGACATGGCTAAATGTAGGCCATGATCACTGCTGTCCACACCAGCAAAGTGTGAAAAATGGACATGCTGAAAGAAACGATCAAAAACTCCACCCCACTTCCAAGGCAAAACCAGAAAGAAAAAATCAGCAGGACAAGACAGAACTCCGCCAGAACATTTTTATAGAGGGGGGTTGGAGGGAAGAGGAAGAGGGGGAGTTGCTTCTCTCTCCAGAAAATGGAGTAAGGGAGAGTTGGGGGGGAGGGGAGGGGACAAGGAAATCGATCAGTCTCTAGGCCTGCTGCTTTTACAGGTGGCTTTTCTGATGGCCAAGGGGGAATCATCTTACCTCCACCCCCACCCTGGAGGTTGAGAAAGAAGGGAGGGGGGGGGTGGGGGTGAAAGGGAGCAGAAACATAGCAAGTATTGTCTTTTCTTCTAAGTGTAGCTTCGGTCTTGGTCCTTTTAATATCTAATGTCATTTTTGTTGTTATTGTTTGTTGTACATGTGGCAAACTTAACAGCTTTTGTAAATAATCTAAAAGGCATGATCATTATACATTCCGTGTTATCATTTCGAAATTCTTACGTCTTATATCAACATTATCAACTTGAATATATCAACAACACAAGAAAAAGTTGTCCAGCCCACACGCCGAAACAGCTGGCCACCAGGGAAGGACCAGCAGACAGGAGGAAGCCAGAGGACATGGATGATTCTGGGCAATGATCACTGCCGTTCATAGCAGCAGAGTGTGAAAAATGGAAACGCTGAAAGAAGCAATGAAAAACTCCCCCAGGCTTATGGGGTAAAAAAAAAAAAGAAAAAAAAGGGGAAAAGCAGCCACACCAGACAGAGTTCCACCAGAACTTTGTATACACGGGTGCTGGGGGGGGGGGAGGAGGAGAGGGGAGGGCTACTTGATGTCTAGAGGAAATGGAGTAAGGGGGAGGGGAGGGGGGGGGGGCAGAAATCGATCAATTTTAGGCCTGCTGCTTTTACTGATCTGTCTTGTGATGGCCATGGGAGAATCGTGTTTTTTCACCAGAGGGTTGGAGGGGCAGGGTGGGGTGTTAAAGGAAGCACAAAAGGAAGGAATGTTGTCCTTTCCTTTAAAGTGTGGCTTTGGTCTTCCTTCCCTCAAATCTAATGTCAATTTTGACATAAGCGTGCTGTAGGCTTTATTTGCTTCTGTGAAATGAATTAAAAGGTAGGATAGTTGTGTTTTTCTTGTTATCATTCCAAGGTGTTTATGCTTGATATACAACTATCGTTGCTTGATGCTGATGGAAAAAATTATACTGTTTTATGTAAATTCTACTCTGAGAAGTAGGGAAAAAAGCCCTGTTTTATGCATTATAACGGGAGTCAGCCACAAGAAAAAGTATGTTCGATTTCACTTAAACTCTCTTCACAAATTCTGATATTAGACGGACAAAGGAGGGGGGGGGGAGAGGAGTCTGGATCATTGTTTGGAGGTGGAGGCACACATATTTTGAATACGGTGGACAAGTAAATAGAAAGCAGATGGAAGCTATAATATGCAACTACTGAATAATACTTAAGTACAACATACAACATCAACAACAGAAATAGATAAATAACCCAAAATATTACATTTATAACCATATCTAACAAGTGGACAGTAAAAAACTGTATATCTAACATTAACAATAACCAAGAGAATATAAAAAAAATATGTGTAGACCCAGAATTGAGATGCAAGAACCTTTCAGAAGATTGACGTCTGTGAAGAAAAGCTCTTCTAGATTTTTACTTTCTGAATGAACTACAACATCCAAAGTTGTGAATGGAGGTGATTTTGATTTATTGGTAGGCTGAGTCTTGGAGTCTCTTTCTTCAACCCCTGCCTTTTCATTTGACCAATGTCATGGATGCTGCTGTCAAAGTGAAAAAGGATTTATCTGGTTGTTGTGAAGCGTAGACATGTGTGTGTGCCCCTTGATCAACACGAGGACGTTCTGATAATAAAGAAAAAAGATAAAACATTTTCACCGGAGCAAAACGGTATAAAGAATTTCTGAAGGTTAATCATAAATCTGGAAAGGAAAATGCACAACGTTTTATCACATTTGTGAGTGTGCACCGTTATATCCTACATACCAGTGTGAATCGCTATGCAGATTTGCCAGTGTATATCATTACACAGATTTGCCAATGTATATCATTACACAGATTTGCCATTGTGCATGGATTTACCATCGTGTATCATTATACAGATTTGCATGATTATACACATTTACCCGTCTGTACTCACACTAGGTACCAACTAGGCGGCCCGTTGTCCAGGGAACAAAAAAAAACAACTTAAAAGCAAGAACACCAAAAACAAAAACAAGTTCATGACAAATAACAGTAGCTAAAGGAAAAAAAAGAAAAAGAAGTATACATAACCTTAAGGAACAATCCAACGATAGATCTATAAACATCTTCCTCTCTGACCGAATTTTTTCCGTCCTAGAAAAAGCAGAAGAAGAAAAAAAGGGATAAGGAGCACAATAACTGTGGTAAGTGTGGACAAGAAAATCAATAACAAATCTTCCAGACATGCTGTGATGATAACGTCTGCTACACAGCTCTGTTGTATGTTTCGACAGCTCAAAGTGTGAGACTATTTTTGTAATAAACTTTTTTCATTCATGAATTTTGGGGCATAAAACACACAACTGGATAAAATAAGTAAGCAAAACTGAACACACGTATGTCAGTTTAGCCATACAAAACAAACCTGTCAAAAAACGTAAAACAGGCAAATATCTAACTACAGAATAATGTGAATATATATATGAATATATATATATATATATATATATATATATATATATATATATATATATATATATATATATATATATATATATATATATATATATATATATATATATGTGTGTGTGTGTGTGTGTGTGTGTGTGTGTGTGTGTGTGTGTGTGTGGTGTGTGTGTGTGTGTGTGTGTGTGTGTGTTCAGCTGTATTACTGGCATTGCATTCAAGTATAAACCAATATTCATATATCCTATGCCTTGGAAAAAAACAACTATCATGTTTATCGTGATCAATAACTGGCTGTAACACAACTTCATCAACTCATTCTATACAAACAAAAAGCCGTTTACTATTGCGTGTGGAAGTTATTTCTTTCTGAAAATATTCCGTGTTTGGTATGACCAGAAAGTTTAGCAACGAAATGGACGAGTGGTGATGGGGGCTGTGGGTCTGTCATTGTTGGTGTCATTGTTGTAAATTTGGAAGACATGCATGCATCAGGCCTTAGCGTCTATGCAGATCTGGGGAAGACAGAATTATACTGCTTGATTAATGCAAAGAGTGGGGGTGGGATAGGCTGGTGGTTTAGTGGTTAGAGCGTTACACACGTGATCTGAAGGCCCGGGTTTGAACCATCACTTAGGCACCCAGTTAAAGGGGATTCCACCCCCCACCTCCACCCCACCCCCACCCCCCACTCCCGGCATTAAGACCAGTCTCGATATTTTCATTCCCTAAAAATCCTTAGGTTCAGACAATAAATCAAGGCCATGTGGATGAACACACACAATCTATTTCGCACCCGTTAAGCCACTTCCGACTTCCGGAAGAGTAGGCCATCATGTGCTGGTTGGAACGGGTGACACCATTTTTAAAAACCATGCACACTGGTGTTGTGTTTAGATATCATCCCCCGAAGTTGGAATGCGGATGCCTTAATGGGGATGAAAAGCAGTCGCATACGTAAAATCTCACAATTGATGAACCCCGGGGCTCTGGGTGGTTTTTGTTTCTTTCTTTCTTTCTTTGGCTGTTTGGTTGGTTGGTTGGGATTTTTGTTGTTGTTTTTTGTGTTTTGTTGTTGTTTTTTGCTGTTGGTGTTTTAGCTTTATCTCATCAGTTCAGACAGTGAAGGCTTCCTTTTATCTTCATCATCATCAGTGGGCCAGGTCACGTTCGGAGTGTGGAAGCTTTCCCTGTGTTGTGCCTCCAGTGTTTACTCTTTTCTGCTTCTGCTTCTTTCCCGCTGGGAACTGCTCGCTGCCAAACTTTTGATGACTGGTGAATCTCTGTGATGTGTGTGTGTGCGGCGCGCGCGCGCGGCGCGGTGGTGTGTGTGTGTGTGTGTGTGTGTGTGTGTGTGTGTGTGTGTGTGTGTGTGTGTGTGTGTGTGTGTGTGTGTGTGTGTGTGTGTGTGTGTGTGATCTTTTATTTCGAGGATAATGGGGTAGACATTCATGTGTGGTTTTTTTTTTTAACATTTAGTACCTGTGTGAATGCGGTTTTGTAAAGTTTGTCATCCGTTCCCATGAGCGTGTGTGTGGTGTGCGTGCGTGCGTGCGTGGTGTGTGTGTGTGTGTGTGTGTGTGTGTGTGTGTGTGTGTGTGTGTGTGTGTGTGTGGTGTGTGTTGCGTGTGCGTGCGTGCGTGCGAGCGTGCGTGCGTGCGAGCGTGCGTGCGTGCGTGTGTGTGTGTACTGCGTATGTGTGTGCGTCTATTCCTGCTGTTTTTAAGTGTGTGGACATCAATACAAATGAATTCTTGTGCATCAATACCTGCTTTTTACAAAGTGCCTCTTTTTCAATCTTCTTGTAGCTCTGTAAAATTGCAATGGTCCCGACATAAGTGTTGTTCAGCCTGAAATTGCCAATAACTTGTTTGGGTTTTTCTTCTCTTTTTCTCTGTTTCTGTGTTTCTTTCTTTCTTTTTTCGGTGATATGAGAGGTGTTTCTATGACAACACTGCGGGAATTTCTCTCCAGATCCTCTTCCACAACAAAAAATACTGTCCCTTCACGTCACTGAAGCCGCTAATGCCATCATTTCTTCTTCTTCTTCTTCTTCTTCTTCTTCTTCTTCTTCTTCTTCTTCTTCTTCTTCTTCTTCTTCTTCTTCTTCTTCTTTCCCTTCTTCTTCTTCTTCTTCTTTCTTCTTCTTCTTCTTCTTCTTCTTCTTCTTCTTCTTCTTCTTCTTCTTCTTCTTCTTCTTCTTCTTCTTCTTCTTTCCCTCCTGCTCCACTTCCTTCTCTTCTTCTTGCTCCTGTCCGTTGCCTATTTTCCCCAACTACCCTTCTTAAACTTAAAACGTTATTGTATTTGACATGTTATGTTGAGACTGTCTTTATCCATAACAACTCTTGGCATAACAATCTTTACTCTCCATTAAAAGAGGGGGGAAATACACGTTGTCCAAGGTCGGGGTATGGTTGCCTATATGGCGAGGTACTTGAAAACAGACATACAAGAAAATATTTCATTCAGTGTGTTCTCACTGTTTCAAATGATTCCCAGGCGTGACAGAGTGAGACAGAGAGCTTATTCTCGGTAACCCCCCCCCCCCCCCCCCCCCCCCCCCCCCCAGTGAAAGCTGGAGAAGGCCTAGCAATGAACACACACACACACACACACACACACACACACACACACACACACACACACACACACACACACACACACCTGACACCTGTAGTGTTCGTTCCCTCTGTTATCACCTCCTCCGTCAGTATCTCCTAACCATCTCCCTGCTCTGTCTCTTCCTATCTTTCCTTCTTTCTTTCTTCCCTCTCTCACTATCCCTTGGCTACCACTGAGCCGAGATACTGTCATTCCCCTCTCTCCTTACCCAACTCCCCCCCCTCTCTCTCTCTCTCCCTCTCTCTCGATTGATTGATTGATTGATCGATTGATTGATTGATGATTTAAAGTGAGAAATATGTTTAAATGTTTTGATATGTTTGTATTTTTTTTATTGGTTTGCTCCCTTCTCTGGTGTCTCCTCTCAGTTTTAATCTATTTGATTTATTTAATCATAATCAGTGTATTTGTCTTGACATTAATGTTCGGGTCAGTTAGGGATTACGTGTTTGTTGAATACATATCTATCTCTTTTGCTTAAATAATTATCAATGTATCTAGTGGGGATTATGGGTTTGTTGAATGTATACCTATCTCTTTTTCCAAATCATAGGTTGAACTTTTATTGTTGGTGATGGTGGTTTGTTTATCTTTTGGTGCTTTTTTTGTTTGGTTGGTTGGGAGTTGGGGGGGTTGTTTCTTGTTTGTTTGGGTTTTTTTGGTTGGGTTTGTTTGTTTTTTGGGGGGGATTTTTTTTTTTTTTTGGGGGGGGAGGGCTGCTATTCCTTAATCAGGGCAAGGGCCCCCATGAAAAAGTGTGTGAATGCTTACTCTGTTACCTTTCAAAAATAAGGATAAATATTATTTCTCTCTCTCTCTCTCTCTCTCTCTCTCTCTCTCTCTCTCTCTCTCTCTCTCTCTCTCTCTCTCTCTCTCTCTCTCTCTCTCTCTCTCTTTCTCACTCTCCTCATCTCATAATCATCCCTCACTGGCCTGGGAAACGTGACTGGCCAGCTCTGTCTGGGGTAGGATGGTTTCCTAAAATTGGTTCCTGTCCCAAGTGTTGAAACCGTGGGGATGGTTATCTGCTCTACTCACCTCTCCCTCCTCCCTGCTCTCTGTTTTTCTTCCACACCATTGCTTCCATCGATCTTCCCAGTGTGCGTGCCTGTGTCTGTGCCAGCCCAGAAGTCAGGGGTAGTGTAGGGACGAAAATGAATGAAGTGGAAAAGAAGGAGGATATTATGGGGTTGAGAAAAAAAAGAAACTACCCAGATAAGCATTATTTTTGTTCCTTTCTTCAGACTAGGGAGGGATAGCTCAGTGGTCAGAACACTCACTTTCCCCAAGCTAAGGTTAAGCAGCATTGAGCGTGGTTACCAAGTGGACGGGTGACTGTTAGCGCGTCTTGGTTTCAGTACAATCCCCAGATCACCCGGATGGAAATGGGTACCTGCCCTCTTTAAAATCAGGGAAAGTAAAGTAGCGAGGGAGAGGAGATGGGCGCTGCCCTCAATATGCTGGCCCCTAGAGAAGCTGAGGTTTCTGAACTTCGCTCTTCTACAACCCCATAGGTTATATGACACCCTTACCTATTCAAACTTCAGATTAGATTGGTACTTAAGTTTTTGTGATTTTTTTCTTCTCCATTATTTCTGTCTTGTGACCATGTAGATTGACTTTAAAATAGTTTTGCAAAGTGTTGTCAAAAACTGCGTTTTAAGATTGGTAAAAGCAGACATAGAAAAAAATATTGTCGAAGAAAAAAAAACATATTAACAAAAAAAACCCACAATTGTCGGAAGTATGAAAGATCAAAATTCAACTTTCGTAAATAAAATGATATTCAATAAGATTAAATGAATACCAATTTTTATGTCAACTTATTTGTTTATTCATTCTTTTATATCGAGGATAATGGAAAAAGCACTCATGTGCTTTTTTACATCCAGTCCCCATTCTAAATGAGAGCAATTTTTATCAGCTTTAGAGATGAAGTAAACAGTGATGGACAGTTTTAACCAGACAAATATTATTACTCTTGGATAATGGTTAACATAAAAATACACTGGCTGTATTTTGCTTTTCAATGATGGTTTAAAACTTGGGAATAAAACTACTTAATAATGAAAGAAAAAATTGACAAATCATCATCTGAATCTGAAAAGTTTGGGAAAAGGAGTGTATTGTTTGCTTTTATTGTTGGCAGAAGCTAACAGTCTACACACAATCTTCCCATTGCAGCCCTCACCAACCCATCTAAAAGCTAGGCCCACAGACAGAAGGTAAACACCGCTGAAGTTTGGACTGATCACAGGACTAAAAGGCAACAAGCCACCCAGTCTGACCCCTCCACGATAGCAGAGAAGCCAGGGTGTCTCTTTCAGCTCCACAGGCCGCTTGACTGCAGAGGGAGGACAGTATCCCAGACACTAGGTGAGACTTCTTTAGTGCTAGGGCCAACTTGGGAAGGGCAATGATTTCACGATTCTTTCCCCTGAAGATTCTGTGAGTAGACAGGACAGGGGAGGCAATCACAGAAACTCTCACTTTATTCATTCATTCATCTATCTGTATTTCAATGGCTTGGATGAGTGGGGGAGGAAAGGTGACTGGGGGGGAGGAGGGTCATATGAAGATTGATCCTGAATCAAACTTCAGCTAATGGTTGTTTGATTGTTACTGTTTAGCCCCGTCTTCTCTTGATTAAGTGTGTGTGTGTGTGTGTGTGTTGTGTGTGTGTGTGTGTGTGTTGTGTGTGTGTGTGTGTGTGTGTGTGTGTGTGTGTGTGTGTGTGTGTGTGTGTGTTTTGTTGTTCTTGTTGTTCGTGTTGATGATGTTCTTTTTCTTGTTCTTGCTGTTCTTGTTCTTTGGATGGGGAGGGCTAAATTCCATAGTTAAAATCAATACACTTCACTCTCAAGTGACACACAAACATGCAGTCAGAACAAAACAAAAACAAAAGGTGACAGCCCCGATATGACCTGTGCGATCGGCGGGGCTCTAAGCAACATCATATTAAAAATTAAAAAACACAGCCTGGTCTTTACACCAAAAAAAAGTTCTGTGAATATCATATATGGGTTTTTTTTCAGCACAATAGTAGACAGTAAACATAAAACGATGCCATATAATATATACCCCAACACCATTCAGTAGAATTATTTGTCTGTGCTTTTTCCTATTCCTGGTGTCTCCTCTGCTGCTCATGGTGATGTATGGGACAGCCCCGAAGTCACTGGAAATTCGTTTAATTCAGTATAGCGAAAAGTATTTGGCAGAGACAGAGCCTGAAGAATGGTGTGTGATTCATGACTACGGTGACTGGATTGGCAGAGAAATGGTCCCAGTTTCCCTCCAGGGTCTGGCCAAGCATGAAACGTGCTTTTGGCCCAGGCAGTCTTCTGGAGGGTAGGTAGTCTCTCTGGCTCCTACGTAGGTCTGGTGTGGCCAAATGGCCCTGTTATTGACTGTTAGCTACATGCTGATTGCATCTTTCTTCTCTTTGACGCATGAGATGGGTGGTTACTACAGGACCTTTTGCTGTGTGTGTGTGTGTGTTGTGTGTGTGTGTGTGTGTGTGTGTGTGTGTGTGTGTGTGTTGTGTGTGTATGTGTGTGTGTATGTGTGTGTGTGTGTTGTGTGTGTGTGTTGTGGTGTGTGTTTGTGTGGGGTGTGTGTGTGTGTGTATGTGTGCGTGGTGTGTGGTGTGTGTGTGTGTGTGTGTGTGTATGTGTGTGTGTGTGTGTGTGTGTGTGTGTGTGTGTGTGTGTGTGTGTGTGTGTGTGTGTAAGAGTGCAACAATACAAACGTTGTACTGGTGACTACTAATACAAGTAACATTTTCTAAATTCTAGACTACTTACAAGTCAAAATACACAAACTGCATACGTACAGGATTGGATGTTTGGATGTAAAAAAAAATGATAAAAAGCACATGAGTACTTATTCCATTATCCTCGAAATGAAAGAATAAAATAAATAACAATAGATGCATTTTTGTTGCAATGCATGTCTACAGATTTGATGCTACTAAGATAGACGTTAAGTTAATTTTGTTCAGTTCAGTATTCTTAACTTTGTGAGACCGGGAGTGTTCTCACTTGAATCCACATAATTATAAAGTGGGAGGATAAAGAAATGGATGAAAAAGGCCAAAGAGGTGGAGGTTTTGTATATATCACCTTCATAAAAAAAATCGCATACATACACGGACAGACAGAGAAATTGTATGCACACACAAACAGGGAAACAAATCCCCACTATTGCAGCTTACCCTCTTGGAAAAGAGCAACTTGAAGTTTATACAGAAAGTCTGTTCTCACTATAAATGTAATGAAACATGATAATATGAAACGCAATAAAATGTAATGAAACGCAATAATACATACAGAAAAGTACATAATGAGACAATATTGTACTATATCACTTTCTATCATACATACCATACCATACCATACTACTATAGTATACCATACCATACCATACCATACCATACCATACCATACCTACCTACTATACTATACTATCCATATCAAACCATATTACGCCACACTACACCATACTATACTATACCATATCACATAACACCACACCACATCCCCCCCCCACACCATACCACACCACACTACACCAAAACAGTAAACACACCACATCGTCTTTGCTTTCCCACATTCCTCAGTTTTCGCTATGCTGGTGATGTATGTGGCGGGACAGCAAAGTCAGCGGTCATTTAGCTAATCCAGGGTGGGCAGAGGTGGCTGGCGGTGACGGAGCGTGGACAGTGATTCATGGCGCTGAGGTATGCAGGCATAGACAGGATTCCCTGCTCTCCGCAAAGACTGGCCACGCATGAAACAAGTTCTTTCGCCCAGTCACCTGGATAGTGGGGGTGTCTTGCTCTTTTGTCTGGAATAGTCAGATGGCCACTGCCAATGGTCATAGGTACTGACTGACTGCCTCTTCTCTCCGAATGACGACAGAGGTGGACTTTACAGAAAGGTCACTGGAACAAAAGGAACACACTAACAGCAGAAACAATAAAGTGTCTGTTGTGTTTTTTAAGAGTTGTGCCAGCCTTTTTCTTTTTGTAGATTGTAGAGAGTTTCTGTTTGTTTTGTTACAATACAGCTCCCAGTGTTCTTAAAACCAGTCAGACGAATTTGAATAAGCTTTGGTTTGTTTAAATAAACTTTATAGGATATTGTGTGTGCTTTCCTGTCTCCACGGTTATGGAAAGTAGAAGGGGGGGGGGAGATAAAAAAAAATCATAACCTAACAATAAACTGTCTTTTCTTTTATTGCAGGAGCATTCCTTTGGTACACAGAAAAAAAGACAGACATAGAAAATGTTGCTGAGTCAGATAGATTGCTTTTTCAATAATTAGAAAAACAGAAAATTCAATTTGATGAGGAGTGACAGGAACGACAACAAAACAAGTATACAGCTAATAAAGAAACAAACAAAAAACCATGACAAGAAACAGCCAAGAAGCAAAGTAGAAACCCATTTTTAGGGATTTTTCAAACAATTCCAACATCATCACCACTGGCCAATGCTGTTTGTAAAAGGTGAAGGTAAGGGTGTCCCATAACCTAGGACGTCGTAGGGGAGCGAGGCTCAGAGACCTCAGCTTCTCCAGGGGCCGGCATGTTGAGGGCGGCGCCCATCTCCTCTCCCTCTCTGTTTTACCTTCCCTGACCCTAAAGAGGGCAGGTACCCATTTACAGCTGGGTGAACTGGGGGGGCTTTACTGAAGCCAAATCGCGGGGGAAAAAAAACGGTCACCCATCCAATTGGTAACCACGCACGATGCTGATTAACTTTGGCTGGTGGAAAGAGAGTGCTCTAACCACTGAGCTATCACGCCCCCCATGCTGTTTGTAGTGCCAATAAATCGATCCTGCTCCCCTCCTGCAAACATCTCGTGACACTTCCGCACAGACTACAGATTACAGTTTAACATGACGGCAAAACGTGTTTATTATGTAAAGGTGAAAATAACACCGATGGAATTGAGATTAAATCTGCTAACAAAAGTACCGCAAGAAGGCTTCCTCAAAGTCCGTTTTTTCATGACAGATGTATCATATGGGAGTGGACAGAAGCCAAGAGGATGAGGTTAGAGCACCGACTGAATTAGATTGACAAGCCATGACATCCATCAGTTTCTTCCATCCCATATCTGATGGCCACCAAGAGAAGCAGAAAGGGGAGGGAGCACGGTCTGGCCACAGATCAGAACCAGGAGATGTGAACTGACACACACTTTCCGGCACAGATACCGGTCCAGTGGTGATGCCTTCATCCAAGAGAGTGAGGCCACAGGTTTGATTTCCATGTTAAAAAGGAATTGACCCTTTTCACCAGATCATGAGTGGTGGTCCTGGCGACATTCTTTCATATGAGATGAATGACCCAAGACTTTTGTGAAACGTACAGTCAGATCACGTTAAACAACCCAAGGCAACGAAAAAGTTTTAATGGCAGAATCGTATTCCTAACACTACTTTGAAAGTAAAACAGATACAGGAAACAGACTAACAATGGATGCTGTGCACCGTGGTGTTTAGTTCTCCCTTTAGAGAGTGCTCTAACTTTATGATGAGAAATCTTCTGTAACAACAACAACAAAATTACCCCCAAAAAACAACAACAACAACAACAACAACAACAAAAAATATATATATAATGCAATGCAATACAGTGCAGTACAAAAGAACACAAGAGAACGCAATACAGTTCATTACAATGCGATGCAACACAATACAATACAGTTCATTACAATGCGATGCAACACAATACAATACAGTTCATTACAATGCGATGCAACACAATACAATACAGTTCTTACAATGCGATGAACACATACAATACAGTTCATTACATGCGATGCAACACAATACAAGACCTGGACGGATGAGCTTTTCCTATAGGGCTAAGCATGTTCAATGATGCCCTGTCAGCCTGACAACGATCTCGTTAACCTCTGACTTGACCTGACCTGACCTGACCTGACCTACTTGTCAGTCGATGTTAATCTGACAAGGATGCCATCGTTGCTGTCTACTCTCTGGTGAATTGCTGTCGTGCAGATGAATTGGAGACATGTGCACAACAGCAAGGCCATACATTATATGATGATGCTCCAACGCTCTTGTGCTCTGAGTCAGAGCAGTATGAGAGCATATTTACATGAATTTGGTCTTTTTTGTAAAGAAGATTATGGAATAGGTTTCTCTGCTGCGTTTTCGTGATCATTATCTTATGTTTTTAAAATAAAGCCTGAAAAATTTGTAAGGTCAAGTCAAATTCTGTTTTTTAAGAAAATATCGAGGGTTGCCTGCCAGAAGCGGCTATCGGCCACTTTTTCACTTTTTCACTTTTTGGTATGTGAAGACTCTTTATAGCATATACTTTACTGTTACAATAAACCATGTGGCTGTGATTGATTTTTAAGTAGTTATTTACAAAAACCATTTCAGTTTATCAAAGTTCTCACCCATCCCAACCCTGCCTGGAATGCCCAGAACACGATAGCCGCTACTGGCAATGCAAATTCATCTACTTCTGATTTCAATTTTCCTCCCCAAAATGTCTATCTGGGGATGATTGAAGCAGGCAGAGGCAAAGTGGCTACAGGCTACATTGTTTTTACCCTGCACAAACCGGCCAATTGTACATGATTACTGCTGGCGATTGCGAAAGATAGGGGTTCTGTAAATCCTAGTCTGTAATCTAATAATAGAGGGATGTGGCAGCAACATCCTGCTTTACAGAGGAACTATACAGGGAGACAGAATTTTTTAGACTTTTATTTTCATCTGTGTTTGCACAGGAAGAAGACTGCTGGTAATGTTTAAAATTAAGGACTTTTAATACCATAACTTAAGTTCTTGTTTATACAAACAAAAGTCGAAATATAATAGTACTCATTGTTACAGTGTGCAATTTGCGCAATATAACGTTTGAAATAATGTCATTTGCACAAAATATTGCTTAATAATGCGATTATGCTGGAAATAAATAACAATTTAGTAAGAAGCTTTCTTGGCAAACTTTTGTATTTTTTCTTGTTTTAGTTTGAGTTGTTCAGTTCCCTTTTTATGATAAACAAATGCATGTGGGTTTGCAATTGGGTTTAGGACTGACAAGGGACAGATGAAACTATTCGACGTTAAGTTGGGTTCTTTCAGATTCTTTATTATTTAAGGGGGTGGAGGTGATTTTGTTGTTGTTGTTTCTTTCTTTGTTTGTTCGTTTCATTTCTTGTATCATATGCAGAGACAGTTAAAGGTGCACGCACACACACCAACACACACGCTAAACACACACACCACTCACATTCACACCCACACCCACACACCACACACACCACACACCCACACACACACACACACACACACACACACACACCACGCACCGCACGCACACACACACACTAACTATACACACACATACACACAGGGATGAACGCACACATATTCACGCACACATAACACGCACACCACACTACACACGTAACACGACCACACGTACACACGTACACACGCACACACATACACTCAAACACTCAACACACACACACACCAGCGAACAGATAAGAAAAATTATACAAGCGTTCTACTATGAATCATTGAATGTGTGTATGTATGCACATAAGCACGCACACACGCACAAATCACACATGTGTATACATACATGCACACATACTGGAGCACGAACGAGCACGTGTACACACACAAACACATACACACTCACACATGCACACACACGCGCGCACACACACATACGCGCGCACACACACACACATACACGTGCGCGCGCGCACACACACACACATACATACACAAACGCAGACAGAATAAGACAAATTTAAAAAAACACATACACAACACAAACAAACAAACACACACACACACACAAATACACACACATATAAACACACATGCACTTATACACATGCACATACACACACACGCGCACCACACACACACACACACACACACACACACACACACACACACACACACACACACACACACACACACACACATGTTCTCTAAATGTAACACAATTACATAAAGGATCTTTTTGTGGTCTAATAGATCTATCACATCAATTTAAGGGAACAGAAGTTAAATTAAAGAAGGAATGTTTGAATCACACCGACCCCCTCTATTCCTCTTCCCCACTACCATAATATATATATATATATATATATATATATATATATATATATATATATATATATATATATATATATATATATATATATATAATATATATATATATGCCATACTGTCGTAAAGTGGTCTAGACTCTATATCCTAAAATGAATATGCTCAAGAGAGGTAAGAACTTCTCCCTGGGTTTTGAAACAACCTCCCCTTTCCTTTACCAGATGGGCTGTCAATGCACAGACTGCAAATTACAAAACAAACGAATCTAAATCTGAAATTCTTCTTGTGAACGTGCATATCAATAGAACAACAGATTGTCTCGGTAAGTCAAGGAGTCTTGCACAGGTTTTGAGTTTGCAGTCTCGACATAGCTTTTATCTTATATAAAGTATCTTTTTATGGCCATCATTTTGGGTGGGTTTTTCAAGTGTATTGATAGAAAACGAAGTGCCCGGCAGTTTAAAAATAATGTCCAGTTACATTGTTAAGACCAGGTTTTTGCAATTGAAGGTCTTACTCCAGCTAGGGACAGAAAACACATTTAGCGACACAACACACACGTGCAAATCGTGTCTCTGTTCCGAGTTCCGGTGAGTTGATTTGTTTCTTTCTTTTCTTTTTTTTTCTTCTTGCCATTTCAAACGGCCTGACATTTGTATGCTGTGTGGACCACTTGAACAGCTGGGAAAGCAAAATGTGGGATTTTGAACATCATCGTTTTTGCCTTTGTCTTTTTTATAGAAAGACTACGATGAAGAGCAGCACTGGTGAGTAATTTTTATTTAGAAGTAGCTACTTAGTAAGTAGGCCATTAGGTATGATAGTGGTAAGAAACTCGCGTAGAGCATGGCAGCAGAGAGTCCTCGGAGGAGAAGCCCCCTTCAAACAAGTGTTTCGGGCATTTAATCTTCCTTATTTATTTTAAAACTTAGGGGGAAATCCCTGCTTTGTGAATTTCATGTTAACTGCTGCCAAGAAATGTTAATCTTGAGTGCAGCGAAAGATTTGGCGCATTCACAAGGACCAGGGCTGAGAGTCTGATCTAGTGTAGTTGTGTCATAAACCAAGCCAGGCCTTTTTGGTTTTGAAAAATGATTGAAACAGCTGTGTCGTGAACCAAAATGGTTTGGTACTGTCACGAATAGGCATCCTTCAAACACACACACACACACACACACACACACACACACACACACACACACACACACACACACACACACCACACACACACACACACACACACACACACACACACACACACACACACACACCATCCAGACTTTCAAGGCAAGATTGTTTTTGATTAGGACCTTAAAGCAAGATATTAAGGGAAGGTTTTTAGTGTGAGCTTAAGATCTTAACCCCTCCCCAACCCCCCTCCCCCCCCAAAAAAAAAAGCGTAGACCCTTACTCATAATTATGTTAATGCTTGAAATGGGAAAGATGTCGAGATGCTCCCCTTCTTCCTACAGCTGATTTTTTTTTCTTTTTCAATATTGTCAAATAGTGCTGTAGAATTGAGAAATAGACAAAGATAGATATTTTGGATAAACGATCCTAATATTAAATGGTATGCAGGCAAGCATCTTTACATCAATAGGTGCAAATAATCTTGTGTTTTAAGACGTTTATACATTTTCTTGCTGAAAGTTTTAGCAGAGCAGTTTTGATGTGATCACAAGAGAATTGACAATAATGTTAAATGGAACGATGTGGTTTTTGCCTGTGGTAATTGTGAATTTTATCATCTTTACAATTTTTTTTCGTTCCGAGGTTTACGCTCCGAGGTTGACTGAAGATGAAATTTTGCATATGCGACCATTTTTGCTCACCGCTAAGGTGTCGCTTTCCGACTTCAAGAATGTCTAAACACACCTGTGTGCTTGCGGGTTTTTTTGTGTGTTTTTTTTTAAATATCATCCAACAAATTTTAACGTGTTGTTATTGTAGTTAATTTTGCACTTGCTGATATTAAACATTTTTGTCAGCGCAGTTATGTTTGCTTGACTCTACATTTATGAGTTGGGTTTGGCTTTATCTTGACAGAAAAATGTGGACAATAAGTAAATACGTAAATAATTTGATATCTGAATATAAATACGTTGCATGTCATTATTCGTGTGTTAAAGAGACTGGATGATATGAATCTTTTACTACAGCTCCTATCAATGATGTCATTAATGTTGTCCATTACTGGTAATTGGGAGGATCGATGGTCTAGAGATTGATCCCGTTTATTGCCCGAAACTTTATCCCGTCCACTAGACTGTGAGTGGTGGCCTGCATACAAGTCTTTCGGAACGGATGGTGAACAAGGTCCTGCATGCAGCACACATTCAGCGCACGTAAAAGAACCCACGACACCAAGAAAGAGATCTCCAGCAAAATTATGTAGAAATAAAGCCCTTCTCATAGGGAAACTAATATACTTTAAAGACATTTTTTGGAGTGGTACTGCTCTTGTGGCAACCACTCACCCCTGAGAGAGAAGCCCAAATTGCCCGCAGATAAATATGCTGTGACTGGAAGTGGTATTCAATTCAATTTTCAATTTATTTGAATTCAGTTCAGTTGTGAAGTTATTTTACACTGCTTTAGAATAGAAACGAGTAAAATTGTCATTGTCATAACATGGGTGTAAATTTTCATACTTTGAGATTTAAAAAAATATATCGCTGTATAATTTTTCACCTACCTCATGAACTTACGTGTTTTTTTTGTTCAGGTAAAACTGGGTGGCCAGGCGACCTGCCATGGCAACCTGTCCTAACCAACGTTACAGCTGAGGGAGGCTGACATCACAGACACCAGAGAAAGAGTTGGGTTTGCAACAAGGACCAGACAAACCTCAACATCAAGGACCACATAAACCTCAACATCAAGGACCACACAAACCTCAACATAGACCACACAAACCTCAACATCAAGGACCACACAAACCTCAACATAGACCATACAAACCTCAACATAAGGGCCACACAAAACCTCAACATCAAGAACCAGACAAACGTCAACACGGAACAGACAAACCTCAACATCAAGGGCCACACAAACCTCAACATCAAGGACCAGACAAACCTCAACATGAAATGCCTGCAGCAGCATCCCCTGAGGGAGGAAGATCTGCACTCTGCTCTTCAGTCTCCCTTCCCTACCATCATCATGGCCACAATTCAGAGAAAAGGTATGTAAAACAACGTGTGTGTAGCTTACGGGTGAAAAAAGTGTCTTCCCAATTCTGTAAAAAAAGGAAAAATATCCGTCAATTTTTTCATATGGTTACTTGTAGTTTTATTTCAGTTACTGGATATGTTTCTGAAACGGCATTTAAAAAGGTACACGTATTTCTTCAGCAGACAGTGCCGAAGAAAATTTACAAAAACTGCATACACAGGGCGACTGGATGTAAAAAAAAAAATTAAAAAAAAGTACGAGTGCTTATTTCATTATCCTTGACATAAAAGAAAAAATAAGTAAAGAGTAGCTGAGAATTATTTTTAAATGGTAAAGAAACAATCTGGGCAATCTCATAAATGTAAACCCATTAATCATTTTGATTTGGTTGTGATACAGTACTGCATGACCTAACTTTTACATCAGAGGAGTGCTGTTGTTTATTTACAAACACAAGTATAATTATTGGTTAGATTTCCCACAGTTGTAAAGTTGTCTTTGAAAATTGTGTTAAGACACTATGTCCTAACAATGAATGCCTGAAACCAGTACCCTACTTGTTCGTTACAAAAAAAATGTCTGAAAGCTAACGTAAGAATCTTTGTCGAAATTAAGTACTGGGAAATGTAGAGATCAATAACATTTTTTGAAGAAAAAAAATTGTTTCAACTGAGGGAGGGATATCTATAATGCATGCTAATGTATTTTTTAAATATTATTCATTCTTTTATATCGAGGATAATGGATTAAGCACTCGTGTGCTTTTTTACATCCAGTCCCCGTGTGTATGCAGTTTTGTAAATCTTGTCATCTGTTACCACGGCACACGATGGCCTACTCTTGCAAAAAGCGGAACAGGATTTAACGTGTGCGTAAGATATCCGCGTGCGTTCCCACACGGGGCCTCAGTGTATAGTCTCATCGGAAGGACTTTTGGGGAGGGTGGAGTCAGCACTGATGTTAACTCCAGGGGAAAAATCCCCTCGACCAGGAATCGAACCCGGGTTGCGAGCGCAATATTTCTCTTCGTAGAATTTAATTTTTAACGCTAAAACCACAATCCTAGATAGAAGGCAATGAGGTGCTCATGGCTGTAGTCTATGATCTGTACCATATTGGTTTTCTATTTAATTTTATTCTATTTTCATTTTATTTATCTTGCACACACGCCAGAAGACCTTTTCATAGAACATCTTACACATACGTCAGATGATAAAAAAAAAATAAAAAAACTGGATTATCTAACAAACAATGTCAAAAGACCTTTTGGTAGGACATCTTGCACTCACATCAGAAGACTTTTTTCATATTTCCAAAGGATCTGCCAAAATAGACAATAAAAAGACAGGATCATGGAACTAAGTGTAGATAATAAAAAAAAACAAACATAATCATTTTAAAAAAAAATTCAGCGACCTCTCAAAAGTTTTGCCATGGATATTGTGATATGGATCTGTAGTAGCCAGTTGCTCATGGTTTCTTTCCCCAGGTCATCTCCACTCTCCTGGATCTGTCTGTCCACTGCAGGTTGTGAAGACACCAGCAGCACGATGCTGGAGCACAGGGCCCAGTGGACTTGTCCTCACCCACATGACTTGACTTGACCTATGTAAGACCGATAGGGAGGACGGGTAACAACCGGAGACAAGGAGCAATGTTTGAGCTTGTGAAGGGTAAAGTCAGGAAAAACGAGCCCCTAAAGGGCTGCATTGCCGCCGCTGTAGTCTAGTGGTTAGGGCGTTGGACTCGTAATCTAAAGGTTGCGGGTTCGATCCCAGCTTTCGGCTATGGCGTTGTGCCCTTGGAAAAGGCACTTTACGGCTATTTTCTCACCCCACCCAGGTGTAAAAGGGGTACCAACCACGCCACAGAAACCGGGATAAGCACCGGCCTGATGAGCCTTAGGCTCGTGACAGACTTTAACTAAAGGGCTGCATCATGCAAGACAAGCCCCCGAATGGCAGCACCCTGCAAGACAAGCCCTGAAGGACAAATCCCGTATGCAAAACAGGCCCCTGAAGGGCAAAATCTGCATGCAAAACAGGCCCCTGAAGGGCAAAATCCTGCATGCAAAACAGGCCCCTGAAGGGCAAAATCCTCCATGCAAAACAGGCCCCTGAAGGGCAAAATCCTGCATGCAAAACAGGCCCCTGAAGGGCAAAATCCTGCAAGCAAAACAGGCCCCTGAAGGGCAAAATCTTGCATGCAAAGCAGACCCCTGAAGGGCAACATGCAAAATAAGCCCCTGAAGGGCAAAATCCTGCATGCAAAACAGGCCCCTAAAGGGCAAAATCCCGAAAGACCTGCCCCTCAAGGGCAAACTCCTAAAGACCAACTCCTGAAGGGCACACTCCTGAAAGACCAGCCCCTGAATGGCAAACTCCTAAAGACCAACTCCTGAAGGGCACACTCCTGAAAGACCAGCCCCTGAATGGCAGGCTCCTGAAAGACCAGCCCCTGAAGGGCACACTCCTGAAAGACCAGCCCCTGAAGGGCAAACTCCTGAAAGACCAGCCCCTGAAGGGCACACTCCTGAAAGACCAGCCCCTGAAGGGCAAACTCCTGAAAGACCAGCCCCTGAAGGGCAAACTCCTGAGAGACCAGCCCCTGAAGGGCAAACTCCTGAAAGACCAGCCCCTGAAGGGCGAATCTAGTGCAGGCTTGGCATTGTTGCCCAGGGATCTAGGATCAGATCCCATTAGGCTGAAGAGCAAAGTTGATAGAAGTTTGGGGGCTTTCGCATCATGTCTGCATGACCTCGTATCTCTGAAACAATTCAGGGATCAAATGCGATGAGAGCAGTGAGGACTGGGGTCTCTGTGGACATCAGACATTCGACATGCAGCAGCATGTGAAAGGTAAGAATTGCAAAGCCTCCTTCCATGAAAGGGCTACCTTGCATTCTTCACAGGTATCTTTGTACCGAGTAAAACCTGTCAATGCCTGCGTGCATCATGCTCACACGTGTACCTCAGTCTTTCACATTTCCCAAATCAAAATTTGTCCCTGGAGTTTTCGGTAAGGCTCAATGATCGCGGATTTCAGAACTTCATCAGGAGCCTTTGAACCTTTCTCTGTGATCACAAAGACTGGCAGACTAGGCGTCGACATTGGGTTTGGTGTCCTAAACTGGCACAGCCAGTAAAACCCTTGCACACATTGCTCAAGGGGAAAGGACACATCCAGCCCCCAGACTTGTTCAAGAATTTGCTCGACCTTCCGGGTCTCTCCCATCTCGCCCTAATTCCTTAAAAGTCTTAGCATAGATGTCAAAAAGTCATGTGGGTCATCTTAGTTCTCTGGCCCTGTCTCTAACGTCGTGATTGTCACACGTATCAAGACCTCACAGAGGTAAGTACACGTGCAATGTTTTCTTCTTTTTTGTGCTTTTGTTTTTCGAGGTACCACTGCAAAGTTTTAAGATTTATGTTGAATATTCCCGTGTTTCCATAACTTACCGAAAGAGACAAAACTTCCAGACCTTTATGGGGCCTTTTTGATATTCCGCATGCCTGTATACACGAATGAAAGTAAAGCACCAGCAAGCATGAATAGAAGTTATGAAAGATGATGACAAAATGTCCCCCAGATGTGTTAAGCACTGTCAAGATTAAACCTGGGTATCAAAGATTTCATAATTGTAACAATTAGAATTTCGACACAGACCAAACAAATCGCCAGCAGTTGATGTGAAGAAAAGCTTAGACACCGTTAATTGCTAAAACATCCCTAGAAACTATGCATTTTCTGAAATGTGGAGAATACACAACATATATACATAATCCTCTCTCTCTCTCTCTCTCTCTCTCTCTCTCTCTCTCTCCTCTCCTCCTCTCTCTCTCTCTCTCCTCTCATCTCTCCTCTCTCTCTCCCTCTCTCTCTCTCTCTCCTCTCTCTCTCTCTCTCCTCTCTCTCTCCTCTCTCTCTCTCTCTCTCTCTCTCTCTCATATTCTGATGTTTGCTCCTTAATTATTGCGCTTTTTGTTGTTTTGTTTTGTTTTGTTTTTTTGTTTGTTTTGTTTTTGTTTATTTTCCTTTATTCAAATCAAAATTATCATTGATTCTTACTTCTTTTTCGTTTCTGAATGAGTGACTTTTTATAACATTACCTTAATATTGTATCTCTGTGTTATTTCTTGCCTGTTTGATACTTGGTATGGTTCCTTACTTTTGGTATTTGGATCATTATAATTGTTGTTGTGTAGTTGTGGCTATTATCTTTATTTTTTTCTATCTTAATGTTATCCCTGAAAAGGGCGGGGACTGGATGTAAAAAAGCACACGAGTGCTTATCTATTATCCTCGAATAAAAGAATTTTGCCTTGCCTTTTGCCTTGCCTTGCCTTGCCTTGTTCTCTCTCTCTCTCTCCTCTCTCTCTCTCTCTCTCTCTCTCTCTCTCTTCTCTCTCTCTCTCTCTCTCTTCTCTTTCTTTCTCTCCTCTCTCTCTCTCTCTCTTTCTCTCTCTCTCTCTTCTCTCTCTCCTCTCTCTCTCTTTCTCTCTCTCTCTCTTTCTCTCCTCTCCTCTCTCTCTCTCTCTCTCTCTCTCTCTCTCTTCTCTCTCTCTCTCTCTCTCTCTCTCTCTCTCTCTCTCTCTCTCTCTCTCTCTCTCTCTCCTCTCCTCCTCTCTCTCTCTCTCTCTCTCGCTCCTCTCTCGCTCTCTCTCGCTCTCCTCTCGCTCTCTCTCGCCGAGCGCGCGCTCCATTCCCCTCTCTGTATATAGATACATCCCCCCAGAATATATACATATATTATAGATACATATAATACAATATAATACATATGTATATGATATATATAATTCTCTCTCTGTGTCTCTGTCTCTGTCTCTCTCTATGTCTCTCTCTCTCCCTCTCTCTCTCCATCTCCCTCTCCTCTCTCTCTCCCTCTCTCTCCCTCTGTCTGTGTCTGTGTCTGTGTCTGTCTGTGTCTGTCTGTCTGTCTGTCTGTCTGTCTGTCTCTTCTCTCTCTCTCTCTCCTCTCTCTCTCTCCTCTCTCTCTCTCTCTCTCTCTCTCTCTCTCTCTCTCTCTCTCTCTCTTTTTTCCTTGTTGTGTATGTGTATGACCACGTGCTCTGTGTGTGCGCGTGCGTGCGTGTATGTGTGCGTGTGTGCGTGCGTGCATGCGTGCAAGCATTCGAGCTCAAAATATCTTGATTTTCTTTTCCTAGAATCATTCTGTCATCGCCATGCCGAAGTCGGAAGCGCTGGACCTGACTTGTCGGACGCTTAATGGCGATCGCAACGCAATTTTGCTCATGGGACAGACACAGGCTGCTGTCAGAGCGTTCGACGAAGAAGAAGAATCCTTTTGTCATCAAGACTGTTCCCCTCCTAGGTACTTCAATGCCTGAGGATGCGGCACGAGCTAGTGGAAGCACCCATAAAGGTAATACCAGTATGTGATCTGTTGTTGTTGGCCGTTCCATAGCTTAACCTTTTGAGAGTACTCAAGAACATGTACTCTGTTTCGCACATCATACTTAGGAATATCACTGAGATTAGAAAAAATATTATAAGAAGTTTGCGTATATGGCCGGTTTGTTTTTTTTTTCAAGTGCTTTACTATATAGGCAGCTGTACTCTGTCTTCGGAAGATTTTTTTAATCCTTTTATGGAGTGTAAAGCTCATACTAAGAGTATGTAATGGAGGAAGACAATCTTTACATAGTTTAAAGCATAACATTTTACTATTGGCATTTGAACTTTGTTTACACCAATGACCACAAAATAATAATAATCATAATCATCATCATCATCATCATCATCATCATCATCATCATCATCATCATCATCATCATAATAACAACAATAATAGGCACCCATCAGTCTCGAAAGACTATGGAGTTGCACTTGAGTCTTTAGAGACTAATAATAATAAGAAGAATAAGAATAATGATGATAATAATAATAATGATAATAATAATAATAATAATAATAATAATAATAATAATAATAATAATAATATGATGATGATGATGATGATGATGATGATAACGAAAATACTACTAAAGATGATAATGATAATAATCCTAAAAACAGTGATAATATTCTTTGTACAAAATTCGGAGTAAGTGTAATCTATCGTGAAATAGCCCGGAGTCAAAGTTTATTTTTTAGGCCCCGAAAATCTCAACTGTATAAACACTGCACAATATTGTGTGCAACAACAGGGTGTTTGTTTTAGGGCTAGTGAACTAAAAAATGATCAAGGATGCGCTCTCCAGGGAAACATCATTTCCGATTTCTGTGGTATTTTATTTCACTGAGACAGGCTCCAGTTCCCAGTGTACCTCTCAAAGTTCTGCATTGTCCACTGTGATCAGCTCTCCAGTGCTGTGGAGGGGACTTCTCTCTTAACTCCTCCAGGAGTCGGTGGGGCACTGGAGTTTGTTTTTCAGACAGTGTTTCCGGGGGATAATGTGTACCTGGCAGAGCCTGTCTGTTTTCTAGGTAGCAGGGTGCAGGCTGGTTAGGTTTGATCGGGTATACTGCTGACCTGGTTGGCTGTAGCAGGCCTGCATTCTAGCACAAAGGGATAGTTGGTAATGCGAGGGCAAGATATTCACTTTAGCAGGGGAGCCCCACAAATAGACATTTCAGTGGTGCCAAGAGAATGGTTGGAATGTTGTGCACAGCATGATGATCTTGTTAAATTAAAATCAATTGTTTTATATGTGTTCTTACACACTGCTCTTCCTTTTCAGGCCTGCTAATCTACATGGAAAACTACACCGCAGTGGACTACACCATACAACGCTGCACCACGGAACATTTCACCACGGAACACTTCACCACGGAACACTTCACCACGGAACACGTCACCATGGAACACTTCACCGCGGAACACTTCACCGTGGAACACTGCACTGCCCAGTGACTCGCTGTGGGATTTCTGCCACATTCTTGCATGTCAGGAATGGAACTACACAACTCCAGTAAGTAGGCTGTGCCGTGCCTTGCCGCGCCGTGTCGGGTTGGGTCGCGTCGTGTCGCGTCGCGTCGGGTCGGTTCGTGTCGCGTCGCGTCGGGTCGGGTCGGGTCGGGTCGGGTCGGGGTCGGGTCGGGTCGGTCGGGTCAGGTCGCTTGCCATGTCTGGTCGTGTCGCGTCGCGTCGTGTCGTGTCGGGTCGGTCGGGTCGGGTCGAGACAGTCCGGATCGGGTGCATGCGTGCCGTGCCGTTCCGCATCGCATCACATCACATGCATAGTGTAGTTTGTTATGGTAAATTTCTCTGTGCGAAATTCAAGCTGACCTCCAAAGGGAGAGCACATCGCCACCAGAGCATTACCTCCCATTACTTAAAAAATAATTACTTTCTGCATGTGCATTTGTTTCCCTATAAATGTTGAACCAGGGGGTATGAAAGTATAGAAATCTTTCCTTCATTTTTGGTTAGATGGCTTCAAGGCATAAAAATCTTTCCTTCATATCGAGTGAGCTGGCATCAGTGTAAAGTTTTCTACCTCCAATCGGGCTAGATTGTATGTAAGTATAAACTTCTTTCCTATATGGTGAGTGAGTTTTTATTCAAGGAAGAGGCCATTTCTTCAGTTAACTGGTATCAAAGTACAAGTTTTTTTCCCCTTAATATTAGTCAATTTTTTATCAGGTTTGTTAGAATTAAAGCAAAAGCTGTTTCCTCTATGTCAAATAAGCATATTACGAAGTATACAGTTATTTCACATTGTTTTATTACTGTCAGAGTGTAGAGTTCCTTACTCCTTGTCTAGTTAGGTGATATCAAGGTGTAAAGCTCTTTCCCCAATATCCAGTTAGCTGCTTACCGTATGCATGAAGGTCTTTTATTTTTGTTCCATCATTTTTCATAAAACTTTTATTTAGCTTACATTTGAGTAGTTGGTATCAAAGTATAAACATGTCTTTCACATTTATTTTGTATCCAAGTTTTCTTTTCATTGAATATTTTTCTACATGTTGAGTTATTTGGTATGGGAGTATAAAATTCCTTCATTTGTATTAAGTTGGCATCAAAGTCCAAAGCCTTTTCTTTTATATTGAGGTAGTTTTAAATTTTGTGTTTTTCCCCTTCCTATTCAGTTTGTGTAAAGGTATGATAGTCTCCCCTTCATAGTGATTGTTACCATCAAATCATAAAGTAAGTTTTTTGGAGGAGTTATTTGGTGTCCAAGCATAAAGTTTCTTTCGTTCATAATAAGTTAGCTGGTATCAATTTATAACATTCTTTCTTGTATATTGAATTAGTTCGTGTCAAAATTAGGGAAGAAACCTTTTGTATTGAGTTATTGCTATCAAAGTATAAAGTTTTTTCTTTACCTTTTTAGTTGGTACCAAAGGTGTCGAAGTATAAAGATCTTCCTCCATGTTGAAATGGTTCCTAAGTATTTTCTTTCTTGAATATTTTGCTACTACATGTATTATAATATTTTTCTTTCTATTTAATTTTTCGGTTCCAAAGTAAAAGGTCATTTTCTTCATATCCCAACTTGTGGTAATATGACGACGTTTTTCTTATACTGAGATAGGGCGAGGATTAGATCCCAAACACAATAGGCACTCTCTCACACACACACACACACACACACACACACACCACACACACAGCACGCACGCACGCACGCACGCACGCACGCACGCACGACACACACACACACACACACACACACACACACACACACACACACACACACACACACACACACACACACACACAGAGGCGTGCGCTCAATTTTCTATTTTGATTGCTTTAAAGCTTTTACTGGCTTACAACGTCGTTTTGTTTTGGCGCCAAAAATGCTCAAAATTCTAAATATGATTTCGGATCAGAAGTACTTGTACAAAACAGAGACGAAATGAAAACTCCTGGAAATGTACACTCGGCTTCAGACGTTTGTTGTGATGCAAATCTTTGCCATAGTCATTACTGGTATAGCATCGCCTATTTCACAGAAACAAATCAATTTACCTCGATTTTGCGGGATCAGCTTAAGAGAGAAAACTATGCACAAGCTGAGTGCAGGATGTTTGAAGAAAGAGCAGTACTTTTCCCGATACTCCTTTTTCCCTGTAGTGCTGTTCCCTGGAGCTGTCAACACTCCACTCTAACCCTAGTTCTTGCCCCATGCCGCAAACCCCAACACTTCACCAGTTTGATCCTAACTATTAACTCTTTGACACGGATTCCTTAACTCTGACTCAGTTCTGCGGTATGGGGAAACAGCTGTATAAGGGAACAGCAGCACAGGGAAAGAGGGGTTTGGGGGTACTGACCGCTTGGAAATATTTTATTCCGGAGAATACCGTGATAGAGACATGATTTGCAAAAGAGATGATATGCAGAAAAATAAATAATGATTATAGCATCCTTATGCTTGCATAGCACTGATGCTTCAAGAATTGTTCTATTTTTTAGTTTTCTGCAGGACCAAAGTAGGATGGCTTGCGACCACAGTCCATAAATCGGATATCTTCGCTGGAGCTATATAACAACAGAAAAAACCAGTGTTCTGATAACCTTTGAAAATAACGGCAATACTGAAAAAGTGCTTAATGTATGAGAGTTACACGGTTTTACCTCAATAGCTTGACACGTAGTTTTGACTTCAAATTCTACTGGTTATCAAGTATAAGGTGGTTTGTTTTTTTCTTTTACATCAAGTCACTTGGTTGGTTTGTGTAGATCTCTTTCCTTCCTCTTGAGTTGTCACTAAGTTTGGGTTGTTGTTTTTTTCATTCCATGAAATTGGTGTCATAGAATAAAATTATCCCTTTGCTATTGAACAAGTTGGCTCAAAGAATAAAGTTCCAAGGTTGGTATCAAGATAGTTATCAAACTGTAAACATTTTTTCTTCAGATTCAGTTATTACAAAAGTATAGAGCTCCCCCTTTCATATTTCTTTGTTTTTTGTATCAGAGTATAAAGTTTTCCCCTCCATATTCATTTAGTTGGTGTTAGCAGGCTCTTCCCTTTATATTGAGTTAGTTCTATCAAAGCAAAAAGTTCTTTCCTTAAGATGAGTTCGCTGGTACAGGTGTAAAAGGTTATTTTCTTAATAATGGGTTGGTGTCAAAAAAAGTAAAATTGTTCCTTGGAATGAGTTGGTTGATATCAAAGAAGTTATTTCCTTTATTCTAGTTATTAGGTAGTTGTTATTGAGCCAGGTGTTATTAGGTATAAAACTCTTCCCTTCCTATTGAGTTGTTGCCAACCTAGTTTCCTTCACATTGATTGCATTGCTTGGAACAACAGTTGCATGAGAGAACAACACTAAAGGGAAAGAGGGGTTTGACTTACTGGTTAGCGGAAAATACTTCATTCCTCAGAAAACGGTATAAGCGCTATATAAATCCCATATATCATCATCATTATTATGCTTCTATTTGTGCAAGAGAAAAGACATGCAGACGAATGTTTTTTTTGTTGTTGTTGTTTTTATATTTTTATTATTATTATTTTTGTTATTTTTTTTTTTAGAAAAATGTTAGTTTAAAGCTAAAGCTAACTCTTGACAGTTGTAGTACTGGGGAAAAGGGCCTGCTGTAGTGTATGGAGTCCATGCCCCGTTTCATCTGTATCACTTTCCACGTGTAGATTTTGATTCAGATTAATCTAGTTCTTTTCAAGGTTTACAGTTCTTCCCTGTGTAGTAAGTTGGTGTTGTATAAAGCTTTTCCCTTCCTATTGAACTAGTTGGTATGAAGTATTAACTTTCATTCCTATTGAGTTGGTGTCATGAAATAAGGTTCCTCCCTTTATACTGAAGAGTTTATCACCATGTAATGTTCCAAAATTTTCTATTGACTTTGTTTATACATAGGTTTCTTTCAAGATTTTTTTCTTATAAAGGTGTTGAAAAAAATATTAAAGATACTCTTATAATAGTTATTGATATAAACAGATTTCTTTTTTCAATTCCAAAAGTTTTCATAATCCTATAAATGATCATTGCTAAAAATAAATGATAAAAATAAAAAGTTTTCCTTTTTTCTATTTCATCAATCCGTTGAAAAGCGCTTGGGTGCCATGATAGTTTTGTTAGGTTTATTAGTTATAAATTACGAGTTTCCTCTCGTTTTATTTTGGTGGTATGATTATAAAGCTGTAATTTTTTTAAATCCTTAGATGGTTTGATATAAGCTGGCCTAGAGATTATTTGAGGGCTTGTTTCCCCAATTTTCTGATTGGATAATGGCTTTGAAATGATTTTTTTAGTGTTTGCAAAACTAGAGGGGTTTTTTTGCGCTGTTTTTGTGAATTCAAATGAAGTATTTGTCCATATGCATTTAATTCATAGTCCCATTGTGAACCTTGTTATATACAGTCCCTGATATCAGGTCATCTCTAGCTCTATTTTCCCTGAATGCATTCAGATCTGTTTTAAAATGAAGTCTGGTATAGTCCTGTCACAACTGATGTTAGGTCAGGAAATAGCCATCTTTATTTGTAGTAACCACGCTGCAATACCCACTGAATGAATTTCGAG
>CM060316.1:3841948-3846948 GCA_030674155.1 Stramonita haemastoma | reverse complement strand
TTGGATTTAAAAGTGTCATAAGTAGGCTTTTGTCGGAGGGAGAGAGGAAGGTCGTTCCACATCGATGGACCGGAAACAGAGAAAGAGCGGCGGCCAACGGTAGATAGGTTGAATCTGGGTGTTCTTAGGGACAAAGTATCTGCCGACGAGCGGAGGGAGCGAGAAGGTGTGTACAAGTGAAGACATTCACAGAGGTAGGAGGGTGCAGTATTGTGGAGACATTTGTAACAGAGGGTATTGATCTTGTAGTTTACTCTCTGTGGTACGGGCAGCCAATGAAGAGATTGCAAGAGAGGGGTGATGTGCTCAGATTTTTTCTTTCTGAGGACCAGACGAGCTGCGGAGTTTTGTATGCGTTGAAGGGAGTGGATGGATGATGCTGGCAGACCAGCCAAAAGAGAATTGCAATAGTCCAGACGTGAGAGAATAAGAGAAGTGACAAGTTTGGAAGTTGCATCAGTGGACAGGTACTTTCGAATTGCGCTAATACGCCGTAGTTGATAGTAGCATGACTGACAGGTTTGGGTAATGAATTTTTGCATGGAGAGAGTGTTATCGACAACGACTCCTAGATACTTCACAGAAGTGGATAGCGGAACTGACGTATAGATACTGCTTCATAGATACTGCTTCTTGATCTCCTGTGTTGTCTGAGAGCAAATTTTGTTTAAATATTTTCTGAAATAGCCGCTTCTCGCGGTCCCTAATTTATACAGTCAGTGATGTAAAACGATGGTAACAAAGATTTAAACCACATTTCATGGTCCCAGAGCTGTCCAGCCTTCCCTACGGTAATTGCCCGACGCCAAGTCCCCGCTTCCGGCGGTACAGCAGCTTGCAGGCTGGAGGCTTGTCAAACACACTTCAAGTAGACGGCCCCTTCAGGCATCCTTAGTTAATTTTACTTTCCCGCCACAGCGCAATGCCTGTGCCGCCCTTAGCAGGTTCGGCAATCAGGGTGGGCTAGTTTCGTTTCACTTATCATCTTTCCAACTTGGCTAGCTCCTACTGTGGTTGAACAAGAAGATGTTATTCAATGAAAACAATACTTGTTGCCATCGAAACTTCAGATATGAAAGGCGAATATATGTGACAAAATAATTCTCACAGGCTAAAGGATACAGCATAAAAGGCATTTGGCCCACAGCGATGTGAAACTTTCAAACGCCATTTTCTCGAAACTACGTCGAACCGCGATAGCCGCTTCTGGCAGGTAACCCTCGATATATTTGGGTATATGGAAAAGCATACACTAAACCATCCAAATCATCATCAGCAATCGAGAAGAACGGATAACAGGTATAATGTGGCAATCTCTATTCCAATGACACAGAATTTGCAAGGTAGTACCAACATCAGGTTTGTCTAAAACCTTTTCCTCATTGAACAGTGAAATAGAAATCGACTGAAGCCAAGAGGACAACACTGCTACCAGCTGAATTAGTCTGACAAGCGGTGACAGCTGCCGATTCCTTCAATTCCAAAACTGACCATCCCCAGGGAAAGAGGGGAGGGAAGGAGGGTGGTGCAGCCAATCATAGAAACCATGAAAGATGGGATGTCAGGCAGGCCTCTACATGAACTGAATAACGGGATGGTCCCAGAACGACCAGCGGAATCAATGGAAGCCTCGTCCCAGCGATGAAGATTTTGCTGACTTCTAAATTTGCCTGATCTGACCTAGCTAGATGCTGCTCAGTGCTAATCAGGCAAATGCCCCACTGTGCACAGTCCCAGGTAGATTATCGAAGAACAGATGTGAGTAGGGATGTTGGCGTTTAAACAAGAGCAAGGTCGAGCGGTATACATGATTTCATGATGTTCAGAGACAAAACAAGAGTTTACGTGTACATGTCTGATATTCTGATATTGCGAGCTGAGAAAGCCATGTAACTTATATTCTATTCTAACATATTTTGTTTAATTTAGAAAACAATATGAAATTACGTATGGGTTTTTCTGAAAAATCTCAATGAAAGGGTGAGAAATGTAATTCACCATTCTATGCTGTGTTGAGATCAAATTCACGAGACAGTGTCGTCTATTAATGTTGTTTAAAGTACTATGTCTCATATCAAATGATATGAAAGTCGACAGAAGCCACGATGGCAATATGAGAGTACAAGCTGAAGTTACCTGACAAGCCAGGACAGCTGCTGAGTCCTTCAATCTCATAATTAATGGTGATCCCCAGGGAGACAGACAGGAGAGGGAACAAGGCACTCGGTCTGGTCACAGATTAAACACGAAATGACAGCTGACAGGCAGACCTCTACAAGAGTCAGATGGCTGATTTGTCTTGGTGTGACTAATATCGCCAGTGAGGCCTTGTCCATGCAACAGATACCTTGGCAACTTCTGAATGACTGTTATCAGATCAACTTAACTACCAATGTAACTTATGAATGAAAGTTATCAGATCAACTTAACTACCAATGTAACTTATGAATGAAAGTTATCAGATCAACTTAACTACCAATGTAACTTATGAATGAAAGTTATCAGATCAACTTAACTACCAATGTCACTTCTGATCTAACGTTATCAGATCAACCTAACCATCAATGTCAATCCGGAAAGGATGTCATTCTCTACAATCTTTTGGTGAATTGTTACAGTATTATCAAGGAAGGTTGGCATATGGATCAAAGTGGAAACCACAAACTACAAGAAATTTGGACACAATTAGAGCACAGTGTGTTTTGTAGTATTTCTGAGACTATGAGATCGATATTTGTGAGACTATGAGATCGATATTTGTGAGACTATGAGATCGATATTTTTCTCTGCTCTCATATGTATACGTATATACTTCAGAAGGCACCATAAATTTGCTCTTGTTTTGTCCTGAAAATTTTCATATATATATGTGTGTATATATATATATATGTGTGTATATATATATATGACAAATCATTCTCTCTCCTCTCTCTCTCTCTCTCTCTCTCTCCTCTCTCTCTCTCTCTCTCTCTCTCTCTCTCTCTCTCTCTCTCTCTCTCTCTCTCTCTCATTTTCTCCCAGTCCTCTAGAGAAATGAGGCTTCAGAGCAACATGGTGCTAATTTGAATTTATGCCTCGTGCATAGAATGGAAAACATTAATCACAAGAAATTCGCAAATTCATTAAAATTAAAAATGCGCAGGCAGTGACAATAAATTCAGCTCTATGCATGAAAGAGTGCATATTCTGTAGTCTTGAAAATACCAGCTCATTTATCAATAGTTTTTCCTCAGGAAGAGTTTTATATCATCTTTTGTTCTCAGTAAAATAAATAGATAAATTAATAAATGAAAAGATCAATGAACTAATTAGATGGGTGAGTGAGTGAGTGAGTGAGTGAGTGAGTGAGTGAGTGAGTGATAAAAAGTCTTACATACATAACTTTTCACTTACTTTGCTAATTCATTCCTGCATAAAAAAAAGACTATTTGGAATTAACTTTATTGCGGTAAGGTTCTGACTACAGCTGTACAATGGAGGACAAAATTCAAGCTTCCACAAACTCTCTATTCAGTCCATTCACACTCTTCCCTCCAGTCAGTCACGGCAAGAGCCAATCTTTCAAAAGCTCTGTATTTTGTCCATTCAAATTTGGTCACATTAATCAGTAACAACAACAGCCAATACAAACCACTTTTGCCTGTCTTTCTATCAACACTGTGAGTGGACAAAAAGTCCTTGTGCTGGTTATCAGGCACGCATCACAAAGCTTGTGTCTTCATTCAAGTGATGCGGTCCTCATAGGGAGTTGTCCAAATCAGGTCCACTCCAGTCTGCTTCTGAGGAAAGGGGTATCGGAGAAAAGTTTTTGAGGGCCATTGCTGGAATCATCCAGCAATAATATTGACGATGATGCAGAGGTGTGTGGTTCTCTGCAATGTCCTCTTTTCTGTGGGTTTTTCTTTCTCCTCAGTTCTGTCACTTTACTTTGCTTTCTTTTCTACTTCTGTGAAGGAAAGAAGTACATTATTGATGACTGCATTATTAATTTCCGGGTTTTGTTGCTAAGACCAACAGTTGACACATACATTCCACAGCATATTTACTGAAAATTTTCACATCATTTTCTTTATTCAACATTCAAATAAATCAATAAGAGAGATAAAAAATGATATGACTGCTTTCATGGTTGGTTGATTCATTACGTGATTGATTGATTGATCAATTGATTGGTTGGTCTGTTATGTGGTCAGTTATTTCATTAATTATCCAGTCAAAAACTCAGCCATCGATTCAATCAGTTAGTGACAGACAAAAGGTCTTATATTTCCCTTGTCAGCTTAAGCTAATCCCTATTTGGAAAGAACTGTTGTGATGGGAAATTAGGTTTTTAGTTCAGCTATGCCAGAGTAACCAAGCTTTCACAAGCTCTCTGTTTTGTCTATTCAAACTGGGTCACACTAAAACAGAAACAACAAAAGCCAACACAAACCACTTTTACCTTTCTTTTCTATAAACACAAGTCAGGGACAAAAGCTCCTGTGTTGGCCATGAGGCACGCTTCACAAAGCCTGTGTCTTCACTGAAGCCAGGCAGTCTTGAGGAAGGGTTATCCTCATCAGATCTGCTCCAGTCTGCCACTGGGGCAACGGGCAGGAGAGGAGAGTTTTTAGGGGCCGTGCTGGAATCAGACCAACAATAATATTGACCATGGCGCAGAGAGGCCCCGTTATCTGCTATTGTATCTTTTCTGTTTTTCTTTCTTTTTTTCACCCTCCTCACTTCATTCTGCTTTCTTTCCAATTCAATGATGGAAAGAATTGTACCGTACAATAATGTCACTACTATCACAGATGTGTGTGTGTGTGTGTGTGTGTGTGTGTGTGTGTGTGTGTGTGCGTGTGTGTGTATGTTGGGTGGGGTTAGTGTGTTAGTGTTGGTATTAGTGCTAGTGTTAGTGTGTGTGTGTCTGTGTGTGTGTCTATGTGTCTGTGTGTCTGTGTGTGTCTGTGTGTATTCTGAAGACTTGCATGAAATTTCACACAAATCTTTTTATTGTA
>CM060316.1:3821948-3836948 GCA_030674155.1 Stramonita haemastoma | reverse complement strand
CACAGACAGACAGACAGACAGACAGACAGACAGACAGACAGACAGATGAAACAGTCTGGGTCCAGCGTCCTTGTTTGTGGATGTGGAGTGGCTGAAAGGCTTTGTCAAAAACCTCTATGATGGACTAGCTGCCCTTCCAGTTTACTGCTGGGGGGTTTCTCGCGTGTGCATGTGAAAATGTAAAAAAAAAAATTTTTAACCCAAAAACTTCACCACTACCACCATCACCAACAACATCAACAGTTTATTACAATAAGCATTACTGTCTCCTTTAAGGTGTAGAAGTATTCTCACATTTGTGTGGTTTGTTGTTGTTGTTGTTGTTTTTTTTTGGAGGGGGGGTTCAAAGTACTATTTCGCTTTGATGGTGAAGATATGAAATGAACTTTCAACTAATAAAGGCAAGTGTAGTTTAAGTAAGCTATGTTATATGTGGACATTTTTTCTCAGTCAAATGCACATATGCAAGGAAAACAAAAGAAGAGGAAAGGAGTGAATGCGTGTTAAAATAGACAAAAATTAAACTCACCATAACAGATGGAGAAAACCACATGGAGAGACAGATGGCTAGGGACGGAATAATCCTTCTGGTTACTTTAACAAAATGATAAACAACTTGAATCATTGTAAGGAATTAAGAATAACAGGAAAAATTAGATACTTCACAGAAAAGTATAGCTAAAAATACAAAGAAAGTATCACTAACATATACTTGCTTAAGGGCACTCTTGCTCTGTTGTCGACATTATTGTTCTGCATATCTGTTTTTTTATAACTAAAATAGCCTCAAACCAACATAAAACAAGATCAGTATTGTTCACTGGCAAAAACCATCATCAACCTCTCCCCATTCTAAGTTGTTAGCAATGACCCTCTAAGCCAGCATATAAATCTCTCAGTTGTAAAATTAATAGAGCAATGTGTTACCTTCAGTCAGTTAAATCAGGTCATGAAACACATTAAAAAATGCTGACAGATACAAAAATGCGAAATGGAGATAAACTGCATACTTTCTACTAGCTATTTATGTATCCTGTAGTCTGGCGACCGTGAGGGCACCCCTGAAGACTTGACAACCAGTTCCCTCCATTCCTTCTCTCTGTTCTGTCTTCCTCGGGGTTTTGTTGAGTTCTAGGCCTGTCCATTCGCTGATGTTGTCTCCCATCTCTTTCATGCTTACTTTTCCTCAAGCAAATACTGAGGTCTGGTAGGACATGGAAACCAATAGGGCAACATGATCACAGTTTAAGCCTGGTGGATACAACTGCTGTCAAGTTCTCAGTCATCTGCTTGATCATTTCCAAAAAGAAACACAGGAGAAAACTTGCAATCTGACCATTAGAGACATACTTATGAAACGATATGTCTCTGAAGGGCTGACCAGCTGACTTCACAAGAATAAATGGACAGAGGGTTCCATTTTAATTAAGCAGCATTCCCAATGATGTCCAGTTCACACAAAGACGATCTGAACTTGCTGACCTTCTGCACTGACCTAGTCTGATTCACTTCTAGACTTCTCCTTCTCCACTTGCCTGATAAATCATGACAACCGTCAATTTCTTCAGCTCCCTGACGGACCATTCTCATAAAGAGAGAAGGGAGAGGGGGGACTTGCTGTCGGCTCATGGAAGCTGACATAAAAAATACATTAATCCATTCCTGAAGCGGCAGACCAGCAGGTCCTCAGAAGAAAGAAATGGACAGGCGATTCCATCTTCCATCAAATGATGACCAGGAGATGCAAAGATAAACTGGCCTATTTCCATATCCATCAAGTAGGATCCTCTTGTAGTCTGGAGTGAGAATCCAATGGAGGCTTTGAGCTCCATGATGGAGTACTCTTTTGTTGCAGATTCTGGAGTCAAGATGATGCTAGGTCATATGTTTTCAGTATGGTTTTAAGGCAGAGTTGTGAGACTACCACTGTACTCTTGGATCTTCTACTAAATAGTTACTGTTTCAGATTTGGATGATTTCTATTGTTGTGGTATCTGTCATACAAAAAAACAAGATAAACCATAAAGGATTAGAAGGGAGATGCGAACATTACCTCATCTAAAACTATACCACTTTAACAGTAATCTCTCTCTCTCTCTCTCTCTCTCTCTCTCTCTCTCTCTCTCTCTCTCTCTCTCTCTCTCCTCTCTCTCTCTCTCTCTCTCCTCTCTCTCTCTCTCTCTCTCTCTCTCCTCTCTCTCTCTCTCTCTCAAAACTCTCCTTTTCCACATTTCTTGACCCTTCTCCTCTTCCCTCTCTTCTCTCGTTCTCTCAAAAATGCAGTAAACACAGTACTGGCTTGACAGATTATTGAAAGAATCCTTTCATCCTTTTCTCCTGTTGAATCAGTGTGTTGAATCATGTGTTGAATCAAGTGTGTTGAATCCAGTGTGTTGAATCAGTGTGTTGAATCATGTGTTGAATCAGTGTGTTGAATCAGTGTGTTGAATCATTGTTGAATCAGTGTGTTGAATCAGTGTGTTGAATCAGTGTGTTGAATCAGTGTGTTGAATCAGTGTGTTGAATCAGTGTGTTGAATCATGTGTTGAATCAGTGTGTTGAATCAGTGTGTTGAATCAGTGTGTTGAATCAGTGTGTTTTTGTTATCAGTGTGTTGAATCAGTGTGTTGAATCAGTGTGTTGTATCAGTGTGTTGAATAGTGTGTTAATCAGTGTGTTCAATCAGTGTGTTGAATCAGTGTGTTAATCAGTGTGTTGAATCAGTGTGTTGTATCAGTGTGTTGAATCAGTGTGTTCAATCAGTGTGGTTGAATCAGTGTGTTGTATCACAAATAGTGGCTGAAAGCTTCCAACCTTATCACGACAAAAGGCGTTATTTTTGGTTATGCAAGTAAGTGTAATTGGGGAAAGAGGTATGTTGGCTCTGCTCTATTTCTGTCTTCGGTTTTGTTTTTTTTTCTTTCTTACCTCAACACGAAAAGCTTTATATATCCTTTTCTTCCCCCTCTGTTCTGAAAAGAAAAAAATCTTGTTCTGTGATCTTCCAACTCATCTTACTCACATCATTCTGGTAAAAACCCCAATTTGGGGTTACAGTGGAGACATTATATTTTAGGTTGGTCTGGTTACACTTCCTGCAAAACTGGTAATCTGGCTCACAAACTTTCAATTTAGCAAAACCCTCCCCCTCTCTCTCTCTTCCTCTCCTCTGTCTCTCCCCTGTCTCTGTCTTGTCTCTGTCTCTCTGTCTCTCTCTGTCTTCTTCTCTATTTTTCCTGTACTCTGTCTCTCGTCTTGTCTTCTGCTTTTCCTGTCCTGTCGTCTGTATGTCCTGTCCTGTCTGTTGTCTAGTCTCTGTCTTCTCTGTCTCTGCTCTGTCTTTCTCTCTCTTCTCTCTCTCTCTCTCTCTCTCTCTCTCTCTCTCTCTCTCTCTCCTCTCTCTCTCTCTCTCTCTCTCTCTTCTCTTCCTCTTTTTAACTAAATTTTTTTCTGCTTTATTCCTGATCGGGCAAGGGTCGATAAAAAAAAAAGTAGTGATGCTTACTCTGTTATCCTTGAAAATAAAGATTATTTTTCACTTACCATATTCTCTCTCTGTCTCTGTCTCTTCTCTGTCTCTGTCTCTGTCTCTCTCTCTCTCTCTCTCTCTCTCTCTCTCTCTCTCTCTCTCTCTCTCTCTCTCTCTCTTTCTGTTCTCTTTTTCTCTCCTCCAGATTTAGAATTCAACTATGCCTTGATTTTTCTCAATAACAACTCAGAACTATTGCCAGATACACTTCTTTACTTTCTGTAAACAAAATACACTTTAGAGCAAGCCTCCTTCCCAAGCCATCCATCGTCTTGGTTTTAAGCCGGGCAATCCTGGAGAGAGATGGAACTTGCCTTGCTGTGCCTGGCATCATGGGCCTCTGAGCGCAGAGGAGAGGGAGGGGGGGAGAGAAGAAGAATGGGTTCGTGTGACTGGAATCCGACCAGCCGTAATACAGATGATGGCAGGGAAGATTACAGGGGATTTTCTGTAATTCTACCCTTTCTCCCTCTAAATTCCTCCTCTCTCCATCTCTATTTGCCTGCAGCTTCGGAAGTGTTCGGTAGTTCAGAGTAGAGGTAGAGGTATGAGAGACTGGGTGAGTGAAAATGGGGCTGACTGGGCTGGTGGATAAAGAGCATGTGGACAAAAAGTTGTCTTTTTTTGGTCATTAGTGGTCAAAGGCTATCCAAATCATTCCTTTTATATCGTGTCAAGAATTGGTAATTGCTTTCAAGACTATTTTTAATCTGTACTTTTGTTTTAGGGAAGTAAAGAAACTCAGAATGTATGACTTCCATTTTGTAGCGGCCATAACCCATCGAAAGAACTATCTCAGTAAGTTTGTTGAGAAACCGGTCAGCATAGTTCTGGGATCTCTTCTATCAGTCTGCAAGCTTTTAAGAATAGTATTGTCTTATTCACTTTTCTATGCAGTTTAAATGGAAAGAGAGCAAGTAATTGTGTAGAGAAATGTGGACTGTATAACGGCGTGTGTTGTGTGTTTAATGTAGAATAAATTCAGTGGATAAAAAGCAGCACTCAAAAGAAACAAGAGACTGACTGATTCCCAGGCACTCTACTGTGATTTTTGTTCAATGTTTATCTTAAATGTATAAGTTAAAGGTGTTCCATAACCTATGTGATCGTAGGGGAGCAAAGCATCAGAGACCTCAGCTTCTCTAGGGGTCAGCATGTTGAGGGCGGCGCCCATCTCTTTTCCCTCGCTGCTTCACCCTCCCTGACCCTAAAGAGGGCAGGTTCCCATTTACAGCTGGGTGAATCGGGGGGACTGTACTGAAGCCAAGGCACACAAACGGTCACCCATCCAACTGGTAACCACGTTCGATGCTGCTTAACTTTGACTTGGGAAAAGCGAACGCTTTCTCAATGTTAGCAGGCTGTTATTCAGGTGATGCTTTCATTGTAAGATAGGTTCTCCTTTTTTTGCATTCATAGATATTGTTGTTGTTCTTGTTCTTGTGGTCGTCGTCGTTGTCGTTGTTGGGCGCTTACAAACTTAACCTCTTGGAGTCAACCAGAGTATGCACTCCCTCTATCTCATCGCTCCACCTGGGGATCACCGTGACACCAAATCTCACAAACTGACAAAGAGTTTGCCTGTAGACCACACAGGACAGGCAGCCATACTCTGACATCGAAGCATTGTTTTCTCTTTTTAAAAGGGGAGTGCAGATTGTTATGGCGAGAGCTTGCCATGGCTGAAGACAATCTGAATATAACATGATAAAGCATAACACCATTGTGATGCAGACTCTGGTACTCAGCTTCCATCAATAACTGGCCATGTTTCTGGCCTGGGCCAGGCCTCTATAGATCATTACCGGCTGATGAGGCTGGGGCCAAAACCTGAGCGGTGTGCGGGGTAAAAACCTCATGAAAGCAGACGAGAAGGTGTGCAGCGGTCCTGCATGGGGGCACAGATGATGGACCCCTAGATTGCAAGTTCGATCCCTAGAACCAAAATGCCATTTTTTTGCTGTCCAGTTCAGTCTGTTGTGGCAATGGCGGTTCAGAGAAGTGTGAGATTGGTTGCCTCCTCCCCTCCCCCAACCTTCGCCCCCCCCCCCCCCCCCCCCCCCCTCAGTCTGCTGGGATTGTTGTCTCCACCTGCCAAATTACCTAAAAGCTGTCGATGTTACATTCACAGTGAGCAGGGGGCGGGGAAGGTCGTGGTTTGTGCGTGCCTGAGATAAAGAAAGAGGGGAGACAGGGATTAGGAAGAGGTGTTCATGTCATTTCCTACGGTACAGTTTGGACACAAGAATTCTTCGATTTGGCCGGTTGCTGTCGTTGTTGATGTCGTGATGGTGGTGCTGCTGATATTGGAGAGCTTTCTTCGGGGTTTTTTGGTTTTTTTGGTTGGGATAGCTCAAAGGTCACAGAATTCGCTTTCCCCAAGCTAAGGCTAAGCAGCATCGAGCGTGGTTACCAATTGGATGGGTGACCATTTGTGTGCCTTGCTTTAGTACAGTCCCCCCAGTTCGCCCAGCTATAAATGGGTACCTGCCCTCTTTAGGGTCAGGGAGGGTAAAGCAGCAAGGGAGAGGAGATGGGCGCCGCCCTCTACATGCTGGCCCCTAGAGAAGCTGAGGTCTTGACTTCTTGCTCCCCTACGACCATAGGTCATAGGACACCTTCACCAATTTATATTTGTTATCGAGGGAAGTGGGCTTTCTTTTGTCTGTCTGTCCAGTTTTCTCTTTTCTTTTCTCTCTTTCTTTTTCGTTAATTGTTGGTGGTTTCATTGTCCGTTTGTTAATTTACAAAATTGCCGTGAAATACATGAGATCATTAAAATGAATAGCCAAGAAACTCAAGAAAAATGTCTTTTCATCCATACTAGGAGTAGAATGCCAATGCCCGGTAATGTAAACTTAATAAAACTCTGTGCTTCAAACCTGCAGCCCAGTTTCAGACTGTTGTTCTCTCACAGCCACGCTGTTCATGTTTTCTTTTGTACATTGACTTGTTTTGTGTTTATGAACACATTGGCTGGGACTAGTACCAATCAGAACCATTGCCATTACTGGCAAATTACCATCAACCGATTACCATCATCTGTGAAATATGATCAGATATGACACCGTTAAGCATTAGTCTGTAAATGACACCTTGGAGATGAGAGAGGTAGAGAGAAGAGAGAGAGAGAGAGAGAGAGAGAGAGAGAGAGAGAGAGAGAGAGAGAGAGAGAAGACAGAAGACGAGAAGAGAGAAGAGAAGAGACGAGAAGAGAAGAAGACGAAGAGAGAGAAGACAGAGAGAAACAAATCTTGTCATCTCACTGGCGGAGAAATAAAACTATAATTACATCTTTCTGGACAAGCTGGCCACAAACCTCAAAACTGATGGCGGCACTTCCTATCAAACACGACATCCAATTGGTGTCCAGTCTAGGCACAGATGAACTCCCTGACCCCATAATATTAATCCTGTATGATTCACGGCAGTCTTTTCGCTTTCTTCCCGTGGTATCATGAGCTCTGACAGCCGTCACTTTGTTTCATTTCCCGACTGACCGTCCCCCTGTGAGAAAGAAGGGAGGGGCGTTGTTATAATCATTAACAGGGGACACATCAGATCCCAATGATCTGTCTCTAAAGTGGCTGTCCCGCAGGCCTGCACAGAAATGTGATGGATTGGTTGTTCCAGAGTGGCTAGTGACCCGAGTGATGCCCAGTAAAGGATAAGACAGACTGGGCGACCTGCTCTGATTCACTGCCAGTCTGGTGAACATCTTTTTTTAAAACAGTCTGGTGAACATTGTAGGAGAGTGTCGAACTCTAGACAAAGACACAAGCTTAGGGAAGATACTAAAGTCACATAGCACATTTTGTTTAAATTATCTAGTAAAAATAATGTAGAAAGGTAAAGGTGTAGGGGAGCGAGATATCAGAGACCTCAGCTTCTCTACGGGCCAGCATATTGAGGTCGGAGCCCATCTCTTCTCCCTCACTGCTTTACCTTCCCTATCCCTAAAAAAGCAGGTACCCATTTACATCTGGATGAACTGGGGGTCTATACTGAAGCCAAGGCGCGCAAACGGTCACCCATCCAATTGGTAACCACGCTTGATGCTGCTTAACCTTGGCTCACCTTGGCTGGGGAAAGCGAGTGCTCTGACCACTGAGCTATCCCGCCACCTAAAATGACGTACATCTGTAGATCTCCAGTGTACTTGTAAGGCATAACTTGAACGACTTCGTTCTGACATTTCGAAACTAGAAATTGAAATGGAAACCTCTTACCTAGTACAAGCTATCCGAAAAACCATTACAATTTCCTCAGACACCAAACAAAGCACGTCTGGGTTAGTTCTTCATCAGTCTGAAAGGCTGTTTAAGCACTGTTTTATCTCATTTAGTTTTCCCTCCACTTGGGGAAAGAGAAGTCTACTTCGTCTTGTCTCCAGAACGGATTATTCCCATCAGCCATAATTAATGGATGACGTGAATGCCAGAGGTAAATGTGCGTGAAAGTAGAAGGAAGAGTGCCTATGGAGAAAGGATAGTTCAGCTGATAGACAGCACACACCGTATCTACACATCGCGGCTCTGGCTCCCTGATACCACCTACCTAAAACTGCCTTCGGTAACAGTAACCCTCTTTGCTTGTCGTCAGTTTGACGATGCATTGTCGCCTCAGATTGGTCTGGGGAGCTGGATAGCCTAGTGGTTAGAGCCTCGTGCTCGTGATCTGACGGTTCAGAATCAAGCCACCACGGACGCACCCACTTTGGGGATTTTCTCCTGGAGTTAACAACAGTACTGACTCCATTCCCGCAAAAGTCCTTTGGACGTGACTATAAAACGAGGCCCCGGGTGCAGCTGCATGCAGAACATCTTCTGCACAAGTTCTAAACCTGTTCCACCTTTCGGAAGAGTGGGCCACTTCGTGTCGGTAGGAACGGATAGCAAAGTTAAAACAAAACAAAAGGTTACAGCAGTGTCATGTTTAGACACCATCCCTAAAGTCAGAAGTGTATACCCTAATGGTGGACAGTCACATCCGCAAAATCTCATCATTGGTGAACTTTGTAGCACTAGCGGAGGAACTACAAGAAAAGAAAAAAATTGTCTCCTGCGTTTCTCCTATCTCCTTACTGTAACTATCTGAAATTATTCCTCCTCATTGATCAGTTCAGTGAACAAGCTGAACGATTACGTCAAGCTTATTACAGATCAACAACAATGTCAGAACACTGGGTGCTTGTTTCGTTGATTCTCTAACCTTCAGCATTAGGACTTGATCTGACTTGCTTTGCTTTGCTGTGTTGTGCTGTGGTTGTGGCACTGGAGCTGAAGGTGTCATCATTGCTACCTCCTCTGTGTTGAGGGCAGATTTTCTGTTGTATTACATTTTGTTTCTCTTCCTCGGCTAAGCTCCAAGGTTCCCCATTGTAAGATTTCGTGTATGCAACCATTTTTACCTACCATCATGGTGCCACGTTAACATTCTAGTTAAAACATTTTTTTTTTTAAACAAAGAAAGATATAAGCATAGATACTAACTGAACTGTTCAAGACAAATCGACTCGAAATAAATCGTTCACATGGAGAAATGTTGAGTAAAGGCATGATGAAAGGCGAGAGGTGAACAGGAGCCATATAAAGTCTGACGAGATAGGACAGGCGTCAGTTCATTCAGTGCCCTGATCGACCATTTCCTGAGTAGGAGAGGAGAGAAAGATGGACGTCTGATTGCAGGAGACATACAAATGCAATAATCTGTCTAAAGGAGCTGTCTAGGAGATCTTCACATGAATCAGAGGGAGGGTGCGTTCCATATTAAACAGCCATCCTCATGATGTCTAGCCCCGCGCAGACGAAGTCATTGACCTTATTGACCTCGCCTCGTCCACTGTAAGACTTGGCTCTTGTTCTCTCTCTGTCTCCACCGGCCTGACAAGCCATGGAAGCTGTTGATTTATTCATCGCCCTGACTGACCTCCTCGAGAAAAGGAATGAGAACAAATTATTGGACCACAGGAGACATAAAAAAAATAATAACATGTGTATGAAACGGCTAACTGGCAATGTCCTTAACAGAATACGATGTGCAAGATGTTCCACAGTAGCTCACAGATCCAGATGATGTCCAGTCCATTCGCAGATAGAGTTATTGACCTCAGTATTGACCTGTTCTCACCCTTGAGTGGTCATTTCTGAAAGGGGGAGAGAGGAACATTCCCATAGGACCAAAGTAGAAATGAGAATGCAGTTATTGGTCTCTGGGCTGGCTAACTAGGAACCTTCACGAGAAAGCTTCCAAAAGTGACTAGTGACCAACACGGTGTTCAGTTTACACAAAAGATGAACTAGTCTAACCTGTCTTCTGATCTCCTCTGATTCCCTCCCTAAATGTCTGGTGAAGACACCGTGGATTTCATATCACCAATTGGGACACAAACTTGGGGTAGATGCTAAAGGTTCAAATTCATACATTTTTCATATTCCTAAACCAAACAACTAGTAGGTCTGCAGTGTATACAGCAGATTTAAAAGATCATCACCTCACTGTTTGTGTTCATATCAGACTGCGCTTTTCAAAACTGGGGCTGCGTTATTATCACAATCTTTGTGGTCCACTGTTCTCAAACATCTGAACATTTTTTGAAATAGTGGTTTTTTTCACTTTTGTATCATTTTACTGCTTAAAAATGATATAACAAAAATGCCTGTCTGTCTCTCAATGTCTCTCTCTGTCTCTGTCTCTTTCTCTCTTATACACACGGGGACTGGATGTAAAAAAAAATGAGTGCTATATCCATTATCCTCGATAGCCCAACTCTTTTCGCGCACGTGACAGACAACAATAGACGCTGTCTGAGAGTTCGTTAAAGAAGAAGAAGAAGAAGAAAAGAAAAAAAAAAAAAAAAAGAAGAACAAAACAAAACAAAAAACAAAAAAAAGAACAAAAACAAAAAGAAGAACAAAACAAGAAGAGAACAAGAACAGGACCAAGAAGAAAAAGAAAACAACAACAACAACAGAACAACAACAGAACAAGAAGAAGAACAAGAACGAAGAACAAGTACAAGAAGAACAAGAACAAGAGAGAACAAGACAAGAGAACAGGAAACAAGAAAAAGGAGAAGAGACTATTACAAATCAAAGCATTGAAGGTCGTCAACATGTGTCTGGAGTATCTATTAGTCTGAAACCCTTTAAGACCTATTTCGTCTAATTCGGTTTTCCTCCTAAGCAAAGAGAAAAAAGTAACTTCGTTTGTAGATAAAATGGGTCGGGAATAGGTTTATGTAGATTCAAAACTGACAAAGACAGGTGTTTGCAATAAGTTGGACAGTTAAGAAAGCAGGCTTGAACAGATTTGAGGACTTGATTCCTAAGTATTAATCATCATAGTAATTATAATTGTTATTAGCCAGCCTAGGGCGTTGTCATTATAGGTAGTGAAGTTAATGCTGGTTAAGTGTCCTTCCTGCAGTCTCCAAGTTAGAATCGGTGGTGGTGTGTGTATGTGTGTGTGTGTGTGTGTGTGTGTGTGTGTGGTGTGTGGGTGTGCGTGGTGTGGTGGTGTGCGTGTGTGTGTGTGGTGTGTGTGATGTGTGTGTGTGTGTGTGTGTGTGTGTGGTGTGTGTGTGTGGTGTGTGGTGTGTGTGTGTGTGTGTGGTGTGTGTGTGTGTGGTGTGTGTGTGTGTGTGTGTGGTGATATGAAGTGATATTATGCATGCTGCGCACCCGATCGATGCTAGTGATGCGTCTGTTGGGGTGTTGTTGTGATGTGTGTGTGGAATAATAAAAAGGTGCTTAGATGAGATTTCGTATGCAATCTTTTTTTCAACCACTTCTAAGGTAGCCGCATTCCGACTGCGGGGACAGAATTGATCGTTTGGCTGAAAGTTGACGTTAAACTCAAATAAAAATGCAAAGTCTGTGTATTGTGTGCCTGTGTGAGATGACTCTTGACCTGACCTGACTTAATTTGACTGACCTGATTTGACTTAGCCTGACTTGATTTGACTTGACTTATTTGACTTGACTTGACCTGATTTGACTTGACCGGACTTGACCTGATTTGGCTTGACCTGATTTGACTTGACTTGACCTGATTTGACTTAACCGGACTTGACCTGATTTGACTTGATTTGATTTCTCACTTAACTGCCTACGGACTCATGGAGGCACTACCAAAGAATTTTCCTGGCACCGTTGGACCCTTGCAGATACTAACAGACCCCCACCCCTCTCCTCTCCTGATGACTCACAGGGCGCCTGTCTTGCATGCAGCAGAATAAACATGCAGCAGTTCTGTCGATCAATACAGGGGACACAGGAGAGACGTGAAGACAGTGCACTGTGCAATGCGGTCATCGCCACAGCCACAGCCACAGCCACAGCCGACACTAAGCTAAGTGGCCTTCACATCAGTAGCTGAGAGCCAGACTATAATCTCCACCACACAGCAGCACCCATCCATCCATCCATCCATCTCTCCACCCAGCGTTCTGTATCGACATCCCTGCTGCCTCAAAACGAATTATTGCCCTCTCTGCCTCCCTTCCCTAAATCTCTCTTCTCTCTCCTCTCCTCTCTCTCTCTCTCCTCTCTCTCTCTCTCTCTCTCTCTCTCTCTCTCTCTCTCTCCTCTCTCTCTCCTCTCTCTCTCTCCTCTCTCTCTCTCTCTCTCTCTCTCTCTCTCTCTCTCGCTATTGGCAGTATCTCCCCCCCCCCTCCAATAAGGATATTAGTTTTTAAAAAAATTTTCCCCCTTTTATCCAAATGTATGATTTATGTCACATGTATAATTTTTGACAGATGGTGGTGGATTGATGTTTTCAGTTGTTTATTCTCTTCTCTTGTTTGCTCTTTACCTATTAACACTTTTCTATTCTTTCATTATCAAAATCTTTTATTGTGACTTCTGATTTTTGTCTTCTGATCGAGTGCATTTTTATTACCTTATCATATATAGTGTCCTTATTCTTGTATGTTGTCTGGTTTGCATAAAGCTTTATTGTTTAGTATTTTTTCAACTTGATGTATCCCTGAAAAGGGCGGGGACTGGATGTAAAAAAGCACACAAGTGCTTATCTATTATCCTCGAATAAAATATTTTGCCTTGCCTTGCCTTGCCTTGCCTTGCCTTGCCTTGTCTCTCTCTCCTCTCTCTCTCTCTCTCTCTCCTCTCTCTCTCTCTCCTCTCTCTCTCTCTCTCTCTCCTCTCTCTCTCTCTCTCTCTCTCTCTCTCTCTCTCTCTCTCTCTCTCTCTCTCTCTCTCTCTCTCTCTCTCTCTCTCTCTTTCTTACCCCCTCCCCCCTCCCGCAACATTTCTCATTATTCTCCCCAGAAAAGAGACCATGAAAACCAGACAGTTATAGTCATCATCTAGCTTCGTTCCCCACACAAAACCGTTGTCGAACAAAACGAACATTTTGTGTTATTTTAGGTCTTTTAGCTTGTTGCCTCTGAGTGGAAGATGATAATGTTTTGTCAGGGTGTGAACAGTGTGATTCCCTGCCATTGATCGTCATCTTTACTTTCTCTTTTCTTTCTTTTTTTCATCCTCGGCTAGACCTCTGAGATTCATCAATGGTGAGGTTTTGTGTATGTGGCCATGCTTGCTCACCATGAAGGTAGCCGCATTTCGACTTCGGCGACGTATTTTCGTGTTTTTGTAACCCACCAAGTGATGACATGAATTACGGGAGCTTTAGCATGCATATTTGATCTTCTGCATAAATATTATATATATACACGAAGGGAATAAAGGCACTGGCAGTTTGCAATTGAAGTTGACGCCGGAAATCATAATTTTTTTTTTTTTTAAACCGTACCCTTAATTCTCCGGACACCGCCAAGATTCGAACCCACTACTTCATGGTCCCATAGGGTTGAAGTCAAATCAAATTAAATCAAATTCTTTATTTCCTGTCATCCCTTTACGGATATGGAGGATTTTACATAACATCAATAAACAAAATCATAACTGAACAACATACATGTGCCATGTAACTGAATACTTGAACGATTACTTTTGAACAAAAAAAAAAAGTCTGTTTACACATATCAAACTTTTTTAACAAAGTTTATATGTTATTATGTTATTATTATTTATATGTTATCTTTCACTTTGCATTACAAAACGATATAGGAAAATTTCGCACAGAACTTGAGCTCGCAACCACTAACAGGAAGACGACTGTGATATTTTGTCATAGTTATATACAGCCTGAGACGGGTTGTGATCCGTTATTGTTCATCTGATTCGTATTATCTGTCAGGGTTTCAGTTGAGGACAATGGTGTTGTTATTCTTTATCTTTTATTTTCTGTCAAACATGTCATTGGGAAATTCCTGTACCATTGTTGTAGAGTGCATTCTGTACAGAGTTTACATGTAAACTGACACCTCTTCCATTGTTATATCCTACAACTGAACTCTTCCTTCTGCTTTCGGTGACTGTTGGCTACTTACTGTACAATCCTGGGTTTATGAGATTAGCTTTGTTTGTTTGGTGGGATTTTATCCCGTGTATTTTGGGGATGGGGGGAACTCTGTACATTGTTTTATAAAAAGATTGCAACATCTTTTTAATTTGTCTTTTAGTCTTCGGATGTAAAGTGGCAAGTTACTGATATATGTAAAGTCATTACAAGTGTATAAAAATCACCAGATTACCACCAGCTTTTAAAAATTGTTCAGACCTTTCTTTGACTCATTGGGTCATTTATGTAAATATATATTTATATATTTATTTACTTATATAATACCATAGTCTTCCGAGACTGAAGGATGCCTAATACACACACACGTGCACGCGCACAGAGAGAGAGAGAGAGAGAGAGAGAGAGAGAGAGAGAGAGAGAGAGAGAGAGAGAGAGAGAGAGACAGACAGACAGACAGACAGACAGACAGACAGACAGAGCAGAGACACAGACAGACAGACTGTCACGAATCGACCCAGGATCGAATCCTCACACCCCTTCACCACCCCACTTACACCTCTCCTGACCGCCAGGGTGAAGGACTAGCGCCCTGGACACGGAGGGAGAGGTGTGGTTTTAAGGGGACTGACGGGAGGTCCTTTACCTCCCCACCATTTTTTTTTTCCACCCTCCCCACTTTTGTTTTTTATTTTTGTGATCCATACCCCTGAGCGCAGGCTAGCGTGCGCATGGGATTTTTATGTAACATGTTGATTGTAGCCATTCGTAAAACTCCCTGAGTGGCCGCGTACGGGGCGCCCGTGCGTGGCGGGATTTTCCGCCGAAACCGGGGTGAGAGCTCACCTGAGTTCAGGTGATAGCCGGCATATATTGCCTGTCGTGATGCCACCCCGGCGACACCTTGTGCTCGGTAGCCAAGGTGCAGCGACAGAGCTCCTTGCCGACGCAGGAGTGGTGGTGCCGCGATCGGCACAAGACTGTTATCCACACGAGCTGTTGAGGTATGTAGTGTGTGGCAGAAATCGAATTTATTTTCTTTGGTTTAGACACTCGGAAGTGTCCAACATTTTTTCAGGTGCATG
>CM060316.1:3796948-3816948 GCA_030674155.1 Stramonita haemastoma | reverse complement strand
GTCCATGTTGCGCTAATGCGCGACGCTTAGAATTCCCTCCCCTGACCATGAAAAACACTGTTGCCTTCTTTAAAACTATTAAAATTCATAAAGGAATGTCGCCCCATGCTTTGAATTGCCTCCCTTAGCAAGAACGCTGTTGTCTTCTTTGTTCTTACTAAAATTCATAAAGGACCGCCGTTTCAGGGGAGTTAATTAAAGAAACCCACAAAATAACTTACACCACGAAGAATTCTTTCTGTCTAGTTTTGAATATATGACATCATTTACATCCCTAAAATACTATTCTGACGGTAGATATCCCAAGATCATTATTTTGCTCGACTTCAGAAGACATTTTGTTTCAAACTCACAGAAATCATGCCGATACATCGGACATTCTAGAGCTTTTTTTTTCTGGAGAGAGAATGAATGAATAATAAATGAATGAGTGAATAACTTTATTTTTAATGGTTACAGAGTAAGTATTACATACTTTTTCAGAGAGAGAGAGAGGAGAGGAGAGAGAGAGAGAGAGAGAGAGAGAGAGAGAGAGAGAGAGAGAGAGAGAGAGAGAGGAGAGAGATGAATCAATCAATCAATCAATCAATCAATGAATAAATGAATGAATGAATAATCTTTATTTTTCAAGGGTAACAGAGTAAACGTTCACATTCTTTTTTTCATCAGGCCGTTGCCCTGATTAGGGACAACAAAATAGAAGCAGAGAGAGAGACTCGCCCAGTCACTCTCTCACTTACTCACTTACTTTAGGCAAAGACACAGAGAAACAGAAAAACCAAGAAAGAGACACATACATACATACATATAAACAGTCAGACAGACAGACAGACAGACAGAGTACACTAAAACAAACAGAGGGGTGTCTGTCGGCGCCCGTTGTCTGTGGGATCAAAGGGGGCAGGGAGCGTGAGGGATGTGTGGAAATCAGGCATGGCTGGGAAAGCTGCCCCCTGGACACCAGCCTACCTCGTCCACAATGCTCACCACCGACCTCAGCCTTCGGCCAGAGAGATAAATCACAAACCAGCTTGTCTGATGAAGCCAAAGAATGGGGGATGGGAGAGGAGGGGGGGGGGGTCATTAAAGAATGAGAGATGGTGGGGGGGGGGGGGGGGGGGAGAAGAGAGGAAAGTAGAAAACGTAAAGTTTACTCATGTGGTGTCCACAAAGGGTCAGCCGTTGTCGGTCTGAAGTATACAACTTTATACAGCACACTCAGTCGATAAAGGGTGAGAGAGATTGTTTCCTTCCTTGGCTGGTTCTCCTAGCTTTACCTATGGTGAGATTTTGTGTACGCAACCGTTTTTGTCCACCATGTAAGTAGCCACATTCCGACTTCGGGGAGGTATGCTGGGGTATGTTCGTGTTTCCGTAGCCCCCTGAATGCTGACATGAATTGCAGAATCTTTAACATGCATATTTGATCTGAATGTGTATGTACACGAAAAGAATTAAGGCACTGCCAGGTCTGCACATGAAATTGATCTGGGAGAGTGTAAAATCTCCCAGCCTTGATTCACCAGATGCCACTGAGATTTAAACCCATGACTTTATGGACCCATTGGGATTGAAGTCGAACGGTCTTTACCACTCGGCTATAGCGCCCGCCAGAATTACTGTTAAACTGGCCGACATGTCTTTTTGATACTGGACTTTGGCTTGGACATTTTTTTATTTCGACAAACAGTAAACGGTATAAGTCTTAGACCAGCAGGACACGTCAAAAAAAAGGTAAAAGTAAAGGTGTCCCATAACCTATGTGGTCATAGTGGAGCGAGGTGTCAGAGACCTCAGCTTCTCTAGGGGCCAGCATATTGAGGGCGACGCCCATCTCCTCTTCCTCGCTGCTTTACCTTCCCTGACCCTAAAGAGGGCAGGTACCCACTTACACCTGGGTGAACTGGGGGACTGTACTGAAGCCAAGGCACGAAAATCGTCCCCTTTCCATTTTGTAACCACGCTTGATGCTGCTTAACCTTGGCTGGGGGAAAGCGAGCGCTCTGACTACTGAGCTATCCTGTCCCCCACAATGGACAAAGAAAGCTTTGAAAATTAGGAGTGTCTTTGACCTCCACTACACCCATGATGGACAGAGCCTTGATTAGTAAGAGGCGTGGCCCAAATAAAACGGAAATGGCCAGAGGTTCGTCGACCCCAAAATATCCTGACAGGAGGATTGCATGGGTCCACTCCTGGAGAGGGGGTGGAGGGGGGGGGGGTGATTCATTTCCTCAGGGACCTGACTGTGCAGAGTGCTTCCTTTCCTGGCGGAGAGACCAGCCAAGCATGAAACACGCCCTGGGCCCTGTCTCCTTGATAAAAGTGGAGGGGGAGGGGGGGGAGTGAGAGGTTTTGTCAACAGCCATACAGGCTGGTTGGCTGGCTCCCCGTCCAGTCTGCTCCTTAATTAAGGGGGCACTGTTTTTATTGATGTATTTCTTTTATTTCAAGGATAATGGACTAAGCACTCATGTGCTTTTATACCTCCAGCCCCCGTGTGTATGCAGTTTTGTCAGTTATGTCATCCTTTCTCACCGGCACACAATGGCCGACTCTTCCGAGAAGCGGAACGGGTTTTAACGTGTGCGCGCGCAAGATGTTCTGCGTGCTTCCGTACACGGGACCTCGGTTTATAGTTTCATCTGAAGGACTTCTCTTTTTTTTGTTTGGGGGGAGGAGGGGGGAGTGGAGTCGGCACTGATGTTAACTCCAGAGGAAAAATCCTCTCGAACGAGATTCGAACCCGGGTCAGCAGATCACGAGTGCATCACTCTAACCACCGGATTATCCCGCCCCCCCCCCCCCCCCCCTCCCTTACTGTAAGATCGTTAGTGCGCAGGAGAACACAACAGTATCCACAACAATATGTCGGGATGGACAGAAACAAAACACTTTTTTGTGGCAAGAAAAATCCTATTGAACATAAAGGACGAAAGGAGAGAAGAAAGATGAAAAGGAACAAAAATTAATCGTTTTCGGGGGAAAAAAACAATATCCTCAACAAAAACCAACTTTTTAATTAAACCAGCAAGGTCGTTATTTAGAGAAATACAAAAAATAACAGGGACTAGTACGATGCAATCTTAAGCATGCTGTGTCTTGTCTTTTTTTCTTTTTGTTGTTGTTTTAGTTTGGGGTTTGTTTTTTTAATTATCTCTCTGTGTTATGTTTCGTGAACTAATATGATTACTTTGATAAAGATAAAAGTAACTACAGAAACAATTTTATTCATTTATTTATTTTATCTTTTATATCAAGGATAATGGAATAAGCACTCATGTGCTTTTTTACATCCAGTCTCCGTGTGTATGCAGTTTTTGTTAAGCGTGTCATCTGTTCCCACCGGCATACATTGGCCTACTCTTCCGAAAGGCGGATCAGGATCTAACGTGTGCGCAAGATGTTCTGCGTGCGTTCGCACACGGGGCCTCGGTTTATAGTCTCATCCGAAGGACCTCACTACATCAACTAACCCATCTCTTTTGTTGGGACGTAAATACAATCCCAGCAACCAATTTGTTGATGCCGTGATACCCCTTTTCTTTTCCCGTCCAACATCTGGTGAGCTTTTGTTTCATTTGGGTTTGATTTTGTTTTTGTGTTTGTTTCTTTTCGTAAAGACAATAGCTCGTTTCAATTCAGTTAGAAACCATAGCAGAGAGATACATTTCATAGATTATAATGTTACGCAAAGCAAAGCAAACCAGACTTTATGAGACCAACTTACCAAAACAGCAAAATTCTGTATGAAGACTGGCCCAGTCTGTGAGGACATGAAAGGTAGCCCAGAGAGCAGCTCCAGTCAAATCAGGCCTGACACGCTGTGACAGCCGTCAGTTCATTCATCTCTTTCATTGACCCTCCCCGACAGACAAAAGGCAGAAATCAAACCTCACCCACTTACACAGGGAGAAAAGGATCTATAATAATGATTTATTTTATGTCTGTGAACTGGCTGACCAGCTGGCTTCCAAAGAACCAGGTATGTGGGGTGCTTCCTATTTCAACAGAGCCTCAGTGATGCTCCGTCCATTCCAAGACGAACTTGTCGACCTCTGAATTAATCTAGGATGATTAGTCTTCTCGCTTTCCCCTTGGTTTGATGAGTGATGACAACTGTCGATTCCTCCCGTCCTCAGACTGACTATCCTCTGAAAAAGAAAAGGGAGATGTATTGCTGTTTGACAAGAGGAGACATGAAGATGCGGTAATGTGTCTTTGAAATGCCTGAAGAGCAGGCTTTTTAATAGCAAATTGATGGATGGGTGGTTCCAGAGGGATTTTGTACCAGATGCCCTCACCTTACCTCATCTCACCTCACCTCACCTATCCTCACCTCATACAACCGCACCTCACCTCATCTCACCTCATCTCACCTATCCTCACCTCATCACACCTCATCTCACATCACCTCACCTCATCTCACATCACCTCACCTCATCTCACATCACCTCACCCTGTCACACCTCACCTCATCTCACCTCACCACACCTTACCTCATCTCACCTCACCTCACCTCAACATACCTCACCTATCCTCATCTCATCACACCTCACCTCACCTCAACACACCTCACCTCATCTCACCTCACCTCACCTCAACACACCTCACCTCACCTCATCTCACCTCACCTCAACACACCTCACCTCACCTCACCTCATCTCACACCTCACCTCATCTCACCTCAACACATCTCACCTCATCTCACCTCACCTCACCTCATCTCACCTCACCTCATCTCACCTCACCTCATCTCACCTCACCTCATCTCACCTCATCTCACCTCACCTCATTCACCTCACCTCACCTCACCTCACCTCACCTCATCTCACCTCATCTCACCTTATCTATCACGTAGTCTTGTGGGCCTTCGGGGGGACCACTGACGATTTTGCGACCAGCTTCCTCCACTCATTGCGGTTTTCAACTTTCTGTTTCAAGATGCACCACTCAAGGCCAGTCCACTCTGGAACAAGATGCCTAGTGCCATACAAAGATGGAAGTTGGTTTTGATAATGTAAGGTGTTTTTTTTTCATTTTTGTTTGCTTGCTTTTCCATAAAGCATAAACGTTTTGTCGTTTCAAGTTTCAAATCACACAAAATGGTTTATTTAATATGTTATCTCATCCTATTTGCTTTTTATGACTTAAATGGTTGTTCCAGGTTAGACAGTAGAGAATCAAGTTCAGATTCGTCTTCTTATCTCTCTCATTTATTTCAACTTTTTGAGTAAATATTGTGTTGCGACATTAGTTTTGAGAGAGAAAGAGAGACAGAGACAGAGAGAGACAGAGAAAGAGCCACAAATCTTCTGTTTAACCTACCCATCAAAACCAACCTTTCCAGACACATCCAGTCCACGAGGACAAGAAGTTAAAACAAGCCTTCACTTACTTTACTTACTTTACTTTCAATGCACAGGCATCTCCTGGAGAAAAACGTCCAAACTGACCATGAAGCACGTCTCCAAAGCTTTCCCCTCGTCCTGGCTGTAAGCCAGGCAATCTGCACAAGAGAGTGTTCTGGTCCTGCCCCTGCCTGCCTCTGTCCATCCCCCCCTCCCCCCCCCCTCCCCTTCCTCTGACTGAAGGAGGGAAAAAGAATGGGTTCGTGTGGCTGGAATCAGAATTAGCATCAATATCGAGGATTGCAGAGAAGGGAGGAGGGGGAGGAGGGGTTTTCTGGAATCCTTTCCTTTCTGGGTCTAGTTTCCTCCCCCCCCCCTCCTCCCTCACCGCTCTCCTCGTTTCTTCATTTCATTTCGTTCTCAGCTTTGTCATTTATTCTGCAGTTCTGTGTCTGACCGAGATTCAAAAATGTAACGAGGGTGACAGAGCTGGTTTATAAAGAGTTTTAGTACATCATTATTGTCTTATTTACAGTGCTAGAACAATGCTGTTTTATTTGTTTCATAAAGGTTATTAGAATATTGTTGTCTTGTTTGCTTTTTAAAGATTATTGCAACAAAGTTTTCTTATTTGCTTAATAAATATTATTACAACAATGTTGTCTTATTTGTTTAATAAAAATTATTACAACAATGTTGTCTCATTTGCTTGAAAAAGGTTATTAAAACAATTTTGTCTTATTTGCTTTATTAGATTATCAAAACAATGCTGTCTTCTCTGCTTGATATTTTTTTCATGATTTTTGTCTGTTGTATAACGATTATCAAAACAAAGCTGACTTAGGACTATCCAGAAAAATGTTGTCTTGTATTTCTTTATTTTTAGTAAAGTACACATGGCAATGCAATGCTGTTTTTCCTCACAGCAAATACAGACTTTTGCAGAGTTTTACTAAACTAGTTGGCATGTGCCTTGGAAAGATGTTTGAACAAACTAGTGTACTCCACCATCCGAAGCAAAGAATCTCTACAGGAATGCAAGTACAAAACTTGACCCAGTGCAAGCTATCAGATATACAGTCTCAGGCCCTTGACAGCCCGGTCAACATGCATAGTTACCTATCAGTCTGAAAGCCCTTCAACAATTATCAAAATCTAACTCAGTTTTCTGTTTATATCGTAGGCATCCGTCAGTCTCGGAAGACTATGAAGTTGCGGTCTAGGCTCTAGAGTGCAAAGCCTGGGTAAGTAAGTATGGAGGGCAAGCTGTTACCCATGCAGCAGACCCCCCCCCCCCCCCCCCTTTCTCCACGTCGCTGAAATGGTCCATTGGAAAAGCAATAGCCAATTAATACGAATGGTTCCAGTACCGTCGCAGGAACCACCAGAACGTTGCCATATACAGCTCCGAGCCGCCCTGGGACTCCAACTCCCCGACTTTTCCTCATGGATGGTGTCTAAACACGACTTGTGTGTGCATACTGGGTTTTTTTATTTTGTAGTCATCGGCTCCTATTTATCAGAATGAGAATAAGCACGTGAGCTGATAAATACGTTCAGATGGGTAGTAGGAGTTGGGGTTGTTTTGATAGTCGTCATTGGTATTTTTGTTATTGCTGGTGTCGTTGTTGTTTGTGGTAGTGTTGCTGCTGCTGCTGCTAGTAACGTAAATGACAAAAATAACATTGACAAGTGTTGTCCAATATACCTTCCCAGTGACAGAATGTTTCAACTATCTATCCAACCGAACAACTAGACTAACTGCTACAGGGCACTCTGAAGAAGAAAGAACTGATGAGAATAATACAAATGAGGAAAATAACTAAGTGCAATGATGAGATTAATACAAATGAGGAAAATAACTAAATGCAATGATGAGATTAATACAAATGAGGAAAATAACTAAGTGCAATGATGAGACTAATACAATTGAGGAAAATAACTAAGTGCAATGATGAGATTAATACAAATGAGGAAAATAACTAAGTGCAATGATGAGATAATACAAATGACTCCGGAGACCTGAAATGGCGGGAGATGTGCCGTCATGTCATGTCAGGGACACAGCCACCGCTAAGTGACCTTCACCTCAGTAGCTGAGAGCCAGACTATAATCACCAGCACCACACACCAGCACCCATCCACCCATCCATCCAGCGTTCTGTATCGACATCCCTGCTGCCTGAAAACAAATTATCGCCATCTCCTCCTCCCTCGGCTAGCCTCCCTTCCCTGCCCTGTGCTCAGCATCCCCCATCCTCTCCCCAGAGGTCAGGTCCATGTTCCCCTTTCTCATTCTCTGGAACCGTTACTGGATTAAACGGAACAATTTGCATACAGGACGATGATAGTTCTTGATTAACGGCTGAGTGGAGGAGGAGGAGGAGAATGTCGTGCCTCCCATCCTGATTGATGCCAGTTCTCATCATTGCTCATCTGTTGGGTTGTCGTGGGTAGGTAGCCCTGGCCTCCTGTGTTTGCATGAAGGACTTGGTGGTTGTCGTGCTGTCTCCTTCGCTCTCTTTCCTCCTAGTGTGAAACATGTGGAGATACAATGCATGGCTGTGCTGAAAGACTCTGCTCATGGTTGACGGTAAAACTTGTACTCTTTCCATATCACACAGCTCAAAACTGCACCTCTCTCTCTGCTCTTCAGCACTGCCAAGCATCTTCACTGAAGTATTGGATGGTTGGCTGGTTGGCTGGTTTCTTGCTCGCTAGCGTCCTTGCTTGGTTGGTTGGTTTGCATGCCTTCTTTCTCTCTTCATTCATTCATTTTTGTTATTTTGAGGATAATGAAATAAGCACTCATGTGCTTTTTTACACCCAGTCCCCATTTGCCTATGTATATGATAGGAGTATAGTATCTTTTTAAGGAGAGAAAAATGTCTTTTTCATTTCAGTTTTTGGTTTAGGAAAAAAAATATACACTGATGTTGAAAGATATAGGTGTGTGAGTCAGAGTGGACACCTTTTTTTTACAGCACGTGTGCCTCCAACGTAGGATCTTTCTTCAGAAAAAAGCAGTGTACACTCCGGTTGAAAGATATACGTGTGTAGGTCAGAATGGCCACCTTTTTAACAATACATATCAATCCAATGAGGATCCTTTACTGCTAGTCCACAAGTCAACTTAGGCATCCGTCAGTCTCGGAAGACTATGGAGTTGCGCTCTAGGCTCTAGCGTGCAATTAGTGAGTTATTATGGAGTGCAAGCTGTTACCCATGCAGCAAATCCTCCCCCCCAACTCCGCCTTGCTGGAATGGTCCATTTGAAAGGCAATCGCCGATACAAAGTCACCAGGTGTTTATATACTGACTAGAAAGTTTTTTCCTGAAATCATTGAGACACTCACTGGTGTATGTATACCAACACACACCACCATACTGAGCTATGGTTTTGAAAATGCATATAAGCTTTTTTTTTCCCCTTTGGCGTCTTGTTATATGACTGTTTATCAGAACTGAAAACCCAATCGGGACCTAAATAAAGAGCTCCTGGCCAGTGAAAAAGCCCAAACTAAAGTTGCGCGGGCACGTCACACTAACATCTGGACTGGCCAAGACTGTCCTGCACAGAACAGAACAAGGAGGGAGACAGAGGCAGACAGAGGAAACGATGGGAAACAACATCAGAGAGTGGACTGGCCTGAGTGGAATGACTTGTTCCGGAAAGCTGCAAACTGTGAGGATGGAGGAAGCTGGTTGCAAAATCTTCAGCGGTGCCCCAACGGTCCACAAGACTACCGGACAGCTGAAGGTGAATTTCGCCCCGTCTCTTCCTCTCTGTCTCTGTTTCTGTGTCTCACACGCACGCGTGCCCGCGCGCGCACACACACACATACACACACAACACACACACACAATACACACACCACTCACACACACACACACACACACACACACACACACACACACACACACACACACACACACACACACACACACACACACACACACACACACACACACACACACACACACACACACACACACCGCGCGCGCATTATCCTCGATATAAAAAAGAAAGAAAGAAAGAAGAACATACACACGATTATCCATTATGCTCATCAGCGCAAGAACGGCATGTAACTCAAAGCCTGCCTTAATAGTCAGCAAAAACTTTCGTAACTTTTTTTTTACGAATCGCTCCCAGTGAATGCGGAAGACTTCTTTTTGTTTGTTTATTTTCGTGGTGCATGATGCCTCATCTATTTCAAGAAAAATGAATGTTAGAAAGATAAACAAACGAAAAGCAAATAACATCAGAATCCTTGTCCCAAAATTTGCACAAACGAAAACTAGAGATGTGGCTGAACTTATATTTTTCTGTGTTGATTTTTGTTGTTGTTGTTGCTTGTTTGGAAGATGGGGGGGGAGGGGGGGTTGCTAGGGAGTTCTTGTATTTTTGTTTCTTTGTTTGTGTTCTTGTTGTTGTTTGTTTGTGTTATTTGTTTGTTTGTTTGTTAACATTCCGACAGCATGAGTAATCGAGCATTGCTTAAAAAGTGCGTAGGTTCCGGGTTTTTTTTTCTTCGTTTTGTAACAGAAAGTTTCTTGCTTTTGTTTTGCGTTTCGATTTCATTGAAGTTGCCCTCTCTCTAGCTGTCTCTGTCTCTCTGTCTCTCACTCTGTCTCTCACTCTGTCTCTCACTCTGTCTCTCTGTCTCTGTCTGTCTGTCTGTCTGTCTGTCTGTCTGTCTGTCTGTCTGTCTGTCTCTCTCTCTCTCTCTCTCTCTCTCTCTCTCTCTCTCTCTCTCTCTGTGCCCATCCTCAAACAAAAACAAGAAGCCCAAAGCGTTTTCTTCTTTTTTTTGTATCCCCCCTTCACCATCCCCATAACCCCATCTCCTCGAGTCCGAATGAAAAAGAAAGAAAGACAGAAAGAAAGAAAAGAAAGAAAGAAAGAAAAGAAAGAAAGAAAGAAAGAAAGAAAGAAAGAAAAGAACAGACAGAAAGAAAGACAGAAAGAAAGAAAAACAGACAGACAGACAGACAGACAGATGAAAGCAGGTGAGAGATAGAGGGGAGACAGACACAGGGAGACAGAGAGACAGAAAGAGAGACTAACAGAGACAGAGAGAGAGAGAGACACCGAGACAGACAGACAGAGACAGAGAGACAGAGATCGATAGAGAGACAGATACAGAGAGAGACAGCGTGACAATAACATAGAAACACAGAGATAGAGACAGTTACATGCAGACAGAAAGAGGTACAGATAGAAATTGAGAAACAGAAACACAGAAACAAACAGACACAGACAGATAGAGAGAGACACACAGACAGACAGACAGAGAGACAGATAGACAGACAGACAGACAGACAGACAGACAGACAGACAGACAAACAAACAAACAGACAGATAGGGACAGTGCATTAGAGCAACACTGGGTGCCTGGCAGCCTGTTGCCTGCCTGCTGATCAAAGGAGGCAAAGGGCGGAAGGGATGTGGTCACATCAGGCGTGATGGTGGGAAACCACGGGCCCTCTGGTCACACTGCCTGCCCTCACTGCTGCCTACTACACCTTGAATTTCAGCCTTCGGCAACAGAGATAAACCACGCTCCGATGAGTTGATCTGATGGGGGGAGGGAGGGGGGAAGTGGAGGTGAGGTGTGGGGGGAATGCTGAGATTATGACGTAAAGTCATGTCACTGATGGGAAGTATTGTCCCGAAGGGCAACAATGATAAAAGATAGTAACAAAAATGACCCCCCCCCCCCCCCCAACTTAATTTGCACACGTTTAACTCAGAATTAAATGAAAACGTAGGAGGTTCTTTCTATATTAAAAAAAGGAAAACTACTTTTGAACTGATTAATACGCCATTTTCTCAAATCCAAACTAATATTGAATGACAGAGAGGGGGAAGCATCGTGAAATACATAACATCACCTGAAATTGAATTTCATAGATTGTTTGCCAGTTCAATGTGGTTTGTCGTCGTTATTTAACGAATTCTGAGGTTTGTGTCAATGCTAATGTTAGAAAAGCCGTGTGAAATAGTTCAATCCTTGTTGCTGTTGGGTTGGAGGGGAGGGGGTCAATATATTCGGTGTATTTCATTCAAATTCAAATGGATAAGCACTCATGTGTTGTTGTTTTTTACATCCAGTCTCCGCCGTTATCAGAAATAACATCAAGATGAAAAAGACAACCTCTAACAAAACATAAACAACAATAATAAACCAAATAACAAAACCAAGAGACAACAACAACAGTATAAAACAAAAGACAAGGAATAAGGACAGAAAGACAGTCATAAAATAACAAAAAGCACATACACAGAGAGAGAGAGAACTGAAATAAGAAATACACAATGAAATGATGATTGTGATATGAAAAAAACGCTATAAATAAGTAGCAAACAAGAAAACCTAACGAGTTAAGCAACTGAGAAAACATTATCCCACTACCATCAACAACTTAAGTTTTGTGTAGCAGCAATGCTTCCCATTCATGTCACTATACACATTCCAGATTTGGGAATGGTCAGGTGTGTGTCTGCTTTCTTACTCCCTGGTGTACTGAGAAAGCTTAGACAGGGGGGGGGGGGGGGGGGGCAATGTGAAAGGAAAGGGAGGTCAGTGATCCATTTTAGCCCTGTAGAGAGAGAGAGAGAGAATGAGAGAGAGAGAGAGAGAGAGAGAGAGAGAGAGAGAAGAGAGAGACAGACAGACAGACAGACAGACAGACAGACAGACAGACAGACAGACAGACAGGCAGGCAGGCAGGCAGGCAGGCAGGCAGGCAGACAGACAGACAGACAGACAGACACAGACAAAAACAGAGAGACAGAGAGACAGACAGACAAAAACAAACAGACAGACAGAGACAGAGCCAGAGACATGGAAAGACATAGAGTGAAACAGACAGACAGACAGACAGAGCCCACAATCAGCTGGAAGCCATACTATACTAACTGTAAAGACAGCAGCCTCCCCCCCCCACCCACCTCCCACTCCCCACACCCGTGTAGCAGGGGCAGTTTATTGCCTCATTTAAGCTCAGGTTTGCAACGATAAAGATCCACTAACTAGTCGGCAAAGACCGATTCTGTTTGAGGATAACAACATCGCCGACAATACTATTAACGAGCAGAGAGAGAACGAACCAGAGGCAATTATTGCCCGAAAATTTGCCAACAGTCCAACAGATCAGACTCCTCTCCTCGTTATATGATCATAATATCCTCTGGGAGCTCATCTTACCTTCTCACTTCCCAATAGATGGTGCAGTATTAATGGCCTTACGTTTCACAATCCTCATTTGCGAAAACGGGTTTGGGTAGGGAGGGGGGGCACGCTATTATTACCCATTAAAAGTTGTTGTGTAATGAAGAGAGTGCATCCCTCAGTGTGCGGGCAGCAAGCACTGATTTGAGCTACTTTACCATCATTTGATAGGCCTGACTGGCGAAAGATAGGGGGTGCTTCTTCAGTGTCTGATTTAATTAATGCTGGATTTTTTTTTATGAATCTCTCTCCCCTTCTCTCTCTCTCTCTCTCTCTCTCTCTCTCTCTCTCTCTCTCTCTCTCTCTCTCTCTCTCCTCTCTCTCTCTCTCTCCCTCCCTTTTCGTTATTGTTGTTAGTATTGTTGATGTCGTAGAGGCTGGTGCTGGTGCTGTTGTTGTTATTAATATTATTATTGATATTGCTAAGCTTTTTCTTACCGAACATTGTAAGGAGGGAGGACCTCATGGTCAGAAGATGTCCTTGTTTTTCTCCTTAGTCCTTGGTCAGCATGAAATCTTCACCACTCACCAACGAGAAGATGCCGTTTACAGCAGAGAGAGGGGTTTTTTATTTGTTGCTTTTTTCGGGTTTTTTGTTTTTCTGTACGGTTTGTGTAGGGGGTTGTTTGTTTGTTTCTTTGTTTGTGTTTTGTTTTGGATTTTATTGGTGGTGGTTGTTGTGTATTTTTATTGTTTTTTCTGTCTCTCTTTTGTTTTATTTGTTTGTTGTTTTGGGTTTACCTTACCTTTTTCTGGTTGATTTTCTTGTTGTGCTTTGTTTTTGTTTAGTTGTTTGTTGTTTACGTCTTTTTCTTTCTGTTCGGATATTTTGTTTGTTGTTTTGTTTTGGGGGCTTGATTGTTTATTGGGATTTCTTGTTTTGTTTTGTTTCTTTGCTTGTGCGTTTTTGTTTATGTTTTGCAGTATGTTGTTTGTTTATTTGCTGTTGTTTTTGCTTTGGTTGGGTTTTCTCGTTTATTGGGATTTTTTTATATTTGTTCTGTTTCTTTGATCGTGCAGTTTTGTGTAGGGGTATTTTGTTTGTTTGTTTGTTTGGAGTTGTTTTTTTTTAAGAAGGGGGAGGGTCACCTTCGGAGCAGCCAGATTCCCATTTCTGAGGAAATGGAAATGAAGCTTTCCTTGCTTCCAGTTTGCCGTACCAGTCTCAAGGAAAAAAATTTTGAGGTAACATTGACAATGATAGAGACATGTTACTGTAGGCCTCTCCCTTTTTTCTATCATTCCTGCTTAGTTTGCTTATTACTGTTCACAATTATTTCATAAAGAAAAAGACGTTTGTTATCTAGAACACGAAAGTTAACACCTACTCCTTTTGCTGTTTTTATTTGCTCTTTGTCATTCAATACAAAATTGTTACCACTAGTTAAAAATACTCATAGTGTTTACGCATAATATAGATTTATTACTTTGTTGCATATGTTCTTTCTCTCAGTATAAAGGGAATAAATCGTCAATAATTGACAAAATCGTGTCTCTCGTCTAATTTTATCCCAAAAAATCTGGCTTACACTGAAAAGTTACAATGACAACTTTCAAAGACGGAAGGATATTGGCATGTAAACAATTTATTTTTTAGCAACGCTACATTTAGTCTTGTCTGTTTTTCCCTTCTTGTTACATGTCCATGTCAAAAATATATACAGCTTCAGGGTCTGGCATGCTCCTATAGCCCCCTCCTTTACCCCCCTCCCCCTCCCTCTCACCCTCCCCATCACTGGACAACACACACACACACACATACATACACACACAACACACACACACACACACACACACACACAACACACACACACACAACACACACACACACACACACACACACACACACACACGCACCACCACCACCACCACCACCACCACCACATCCCATTTCCACCCTTCCCCGTCTCATTAGTGCAGAGGCGCAAAGAAAGCAGCTAATTAAACACGTCCAGTGCATGCCGCCCACAGGTAAGAAGAGAAGCAAGTCCCGGGCAGAGCCGCCTACCAGCTGTTTGTTTTCCATCTTGCTGGTCACCTTTTTTGCAGATAGCCAAGCTGTCTCACCATCCACAGAACAAGTGGTGGGTGGCACCGGGTCTACAGAATGAAGCTGGCACGAAGACATTCAACCAACCAACCAACCATTTCTTTTATTTCCAGAATAACATATACGCACTCGTGTGCTTTTTTATATCCAGTCTCGGGCCTTATCAGGGATAACATGAAAATAAAAAAATGTTAAATAAATAAAAACAGCATTAACAACAAAAATGATAATGTACCAGCTAACAAAACAACAGCAACAATAACAAACTAAAAGCAAAACAAAAATCCAAACAAGAAACAAGGACAGGAAAACAATAATGAAATAACAAAAAATATACACACAAAGAACTAAAATAAAAAATAGACAATCAAATTGATGATTATGTATGTTTAAAAAAAGAGAGGCAAATAAGGAGGTCGTAACAAGAAACTAACGAGTCAGCAACGAAACATCAACACGATCACACACACACACACACACACACACACACACACACACACCACACACACACACACACACACACACAACACACACACACACACACACACACACACACACCACACAACACACACACACCACACGCACGCACGCACGCACGCACGCACGCGCGCGCGCGCGCGCGCGCGCTTCAGCTCAATTCAACTTTTCTAATCTTTTGCCCATTTGCAAAGCATACGAGATAACAATATTGTAACACGTTTGATATTATTCCAGATAAATTATGGCGTGTCGGCAATTCATCAGAACAGCACAAAAACCAGCAGAAGAAGACAAGACGATAAAATCTTCCAAATAATAATTATAACAGCTAAACAATCGTTGAACATCTAATCTGATTAGGGCTACAACAAATTTTAATTGCACAGACCTTTTTGCTTTGAAGCAAATGGCACAACGAAAACATTGATTTAACAGAGCCACATTTTGCTGGAACATATTTTTGTCTTAATTCCGAAACGCGCGCGCGCACGCACGCACGCACGCACACGCACACACATACACACACACACACACACACACACACACACACACACACACACACACACACACACACACACACACACACGCAAACACACACAAACACACACAAACACACACAAACACACACACACTTGAGAGACAGACAGACAGACAGAGAAATAGACAGGCAGGCAGACAGACATAGAGAGACAGGGGGAGAGAGAGGAAGAAAAGAGACAGACAGGGAGAGACAGAGATATGCGGGAAAGGCTCTAACAGAATCTTTACTAACACTAAATTTTACTCTGTCACAGACAAGTTAACCTTTCATTTGAACAGCGTTAGATCAGAAGATGTACAGTCAACTTCAAACAAACAAACAAAACCAAAACATCAAGTATCCTAAAGACAACAGACATTTCCCAGTCTGAAGCATAACCCAATCACAAAGAAGAGAGAGAAAGATATGAAAATGCAGGTTTAGTGCATGTAACGATGCCAAGAGTGTGACCCTTGGCACATAGTTTGATGACTTTGGAATATGAGCAGAAGACAAAATAAAAACAACCAGCATGCACACAGGTGTAGTGCTTAGACACCATGGCTGAGGAAAAACCGAGTCGTTGGAGTCCCCAGAACGGTTCGAGGCTATACTTAGATTATATGGCAACGTTCTGGCGGCTCCTGCGATGGCACTGGAACATGGGGGTTCAAGCGGTATACCTACAAAGGAATGTCTCAATCTGTTACAGACAGGGACACATCAGCCAGGTGGGTGTGTTGTGGGCTCAACTCCATTGTTGTGTAAGGGCACAACACTTGGGGAGGGGGGGGGGGTGATGTGAGGCTGGATCCGAGGTGCAGGGGTAAACGGCGCTCATTCCAGATGGGGGCTGCTCTGGAGTTCTGTCTTTCTTTCTATCCAAGTGGTTTGAGCGCTGTGCTCGTGATCTGTCGGCCCGGGTTCGAGCCACCACCGAGGCACCTGTTTCAAGGGAATCTTTCTACTTGAGTTAACTTCAGTGCAGACTTCACTCTCCCCAAAAGCCCTTCGGATGAGACTGTAAACCAAAGTCCCATGCACAAACACATAGAGAGTATCTTGTGCACATGTTAAAACCCGTTTCACTTTTCGGAAGGTAGATCAAGAAATGATGAGATAAGTTTTAAAAGGCACTAGAAATGCTCTACGGTTGTGAAAGTTGGACTCTGACAGCTGAAACCACCAAGAGAATTCAAGCATTCGAAACAAAATGCTTCAGACGTCTCCTTGGGATCTCGTGGAGAGATCACAAGACCAACGACTTCGTGCGGGGCCAAGTTACACAGCTGGCAGGCCCCCAGGAACCCTCCTGTCAATACTAAAAAGGAGGAAGATGTCTTGGTTTGGCACGTCACCCGACACAACACGCTGCCCAAGACGGTTCTGCAGAGAACCTTGGAAAGGGAAGACGCAGAGGAAGGCAACCCAAGAACTGGATGGACAACATCAAGAAGTGGACCGGGATGGACAGCGCAACGCTGATCCGCAGGGCAGAGGACCGGCCTGGATGGAAGAGAACAACGTCATCAACATCCTCATGTCTCCTCTACGACCATTCGGTCAGGAGAATGAGGTGAGGTGAGAAATGCACACGGGTGTGTTTCACCATCATTCTCGGTTGCAAACACAAAATCTCACCATTGGTGAACCTCGGAGCTCTAGCTGAGGAACAAAAACAAATTGCAGATGTAGGCCGCTCTGAGTATCCAAGTGTATGAGTGTGATTATTCCGCTCCGCCTACATGTACAAGGTGACAGTAAGCACAATGTGTGGTGTATTTTTGTTTGCCGCTCTTGCATTCCCTGTCTCTTAATGAGGGGTGTAAGAACAATGCATTCCTGTCTTGTTCCTGTTTTTGCCATTATCAGTTGCTGGCAAGTCAGTCTCTACTCTCACTTAACTATGTCATATCTCTTTTTAGTTTCTTTTGTGTGTGTTTGTATGCCCGCACGCACCCACACATACACACAGTGTGTGTGTGTGTGTGTGGGGGTGTGTGTGTGGTGCGTGTTGTGTGCTGTGTGTGTGTGTATGTGTGTGTTGTGTGGTGTGTTGTGTGTGGTGTGTCGTGTGCGTGTGTGTTCTGTGTCTGTGTCTGTGTGTCTGTATGTCTGTGTGTTGTGTATGTCTGTGAGTTTGTAGGTGGGGGGCAAGATTAACCAGCCAGAATATGAAATTATTCGACCAGAGGAATAAACAGTTGTAGCAGAAACGTGTCTTAATGTCAAGTGGCTATAACTTCGCTGAAGGCGATGTTGTTCTTGAAGCTGATGTATTTTTCGCGGGTGAGGGGGGGGGGGGAGGGGAATTCCTTCTTCGGGGGATTCTGTTAAAGGTTTTCTTACATTCTTCCTTTTCTCTCGCTTGATAAATTGTTAAATGGATCCAATTTCTCTGGCACATACCCACGTCTATTCACTGTCAGAACTTGTTTATGGAGTAAAATGTAAGAATGTTCATGGTTAAAAGAAATAGCTTTCTATAATTTTACTTGCTTGCTTGCTCATTTGTCTGTTTGTGTGTTTGTGCTTTCAGTCGTGTGTCTGTTTGTTTCAAAAGTGACCCTGAAGCTGTAATATACATCAACACAAAGCTGAAAGGCAACTCAGCTGAAAGACGTCATCTTCAAGGCGTAGAAACAGATTTTACCTTCAAAGCGAAGAAACAGATTTCATGCTCGTTACGCAGTCTATAAGATCAGATACTGACTTAAATTCTTTCGCCAGAAGCATTCATGCACTGGTTCGCACGAACGCATAGGCGAGCAGGCAGACACATATAGTATGTCTATCATGAACCTAAAAGTTGAGGGGGTTGTTGTTGTTGTTGTTAGGGGTGTTGGGGGGGTGCTGTTTCATCTCTATAAGCTCCTGTCCGCTCATTCCTATCTCTCGCACAATCCATACCCCGATCCGTTTTGTCGGATCCTCAGGGTCAGAAGGGCAACAGGGAAATTATCGATTTCAGGCCATCATGGGGACACCAGCCAGAGGGGCCCTGCACTGCTGCTGAGTCACTTAAGAGGTGCTCAGTGGTGCCTGTTTAGAGCTAAGATACGCAGTACACCACCCACTAAGCCCTCTACTGACAATACCAGCTTTGTCCTGGATCCAGACTGTGTGAGACGTCCACCCTTGGTGATGACCACTACAACGTCCTTCCTGCAACCTTCTGTCATCAACTTCAAACCCTGAAAGCTTTGACACTAACTCACCACAACACAGAAGTGCATGGTAGAGTAAAAAGGTAAAGGTTTCTCATAACCTATGTGGTCAGGTCAGAGATGTCGGTCCTCTGCCACTGGTAACCATGGAAACCAGTGCCACCTGTGTCATGTGGGGAGACAACCCAACCCAAAAATACCACCTGGAACGGGATGGGCTCCGCCAGGTTGGTTGTGCGCCCAGAGCGAGTGTAGTTTTTATTTCCATTTTTAATTTTCAACAACAGTGCACAGCAGCAACAAGACAACAACAGTGCACAGCAGCAACAAGACAACAACAGTGCACAGCAGCAACAAGACAACAACAGTGCACAGCAGCAACAAGACAACAGTGTACAGCAGCAACAAGACAACAACAGTGCACAGCAGCAACAAGACAACAACAGTGCACAGCAGCAACAAGACAACAACAGTGCACAGCAGCAACAAGACAACAACAGTGCACAGCAGCAACAAGACAACAACAGTGCACAGCAGCAACAAGACAACAGTGTACAGCAGCAACAAGACAACAACAGTGCACAGCAGCAACAAGACAACAACAGTGCACAGCAGCAACAAGACAACAGTGCACAGCAGCAACAAGACAACAACAGTGCACAGCAGCAACAAGACAACAACAGTGCACAGCAGCAACAAGACAACAGTGTACAGCAGCAACAAGACAACAACAGTTGATCATCGTTGTTCGTCGTTGATCTTTGCGCCTGGTGGCAGCATGATCTGTGGCTCTGTAGGTCAAATGCAAGCGCTTTGATTTCTTTTTACAAGAGATAGCGCTATACAAATTCCATGTATTATTATTATTATAACGAGGTATCAGAGACCTCAGCTTCTTTAGGGGCCAGCATATTGAAGACGGCGCCCATCTCCTCTCCCTCGCTGCTTTACCTTCCCTGACCCTAAAGAGGGAAGGTACCCATTTACAGCTGAGTGAACTGGGGGACTGTACTGAAACCAAGGCGCTCAAAAGGTCACCCATCCAACTGGTAACAACCCTCTATGCTGATTAATCTTGGCTGGGGAAAAGCGAGTGCTCTGACCACTGAGCTATTATCCCGAATGAGAATGAGAGGTGATTTTATTGTACTGCATGATGGTCAATGATGATGAGAATGGTGTAATGATGCTGAG
>CM060316.1:3771948-3791948 GCA_030674155.1 Stramonita haemastoma | reverse complement strand
ATTCGTTTTATCTCATCCTCGGGCTCAGAAGCAAATCACTTTCAGCCAATCAATTTGACCGGCCACCAGCCAAAGTGACCCTGCACTCTCCTGGCTGAATCCCTTTGGTGGTGTTCAGCGGTGCCTCTCTTGAGCTAGCATGTGCAGGACACCACCTACTCAGCCCCTAACTGAGGACAGTAAAAGCTCAGTCCCAGAGCCAGACTGAGACAGACTTCCATCCGGGGTGGCCACAACCACAATATTCTTCCAATGATTTTCTCTTCTGAACTTCTAGTTCATGACTTTGACCCAAACTCACCACTGCACACAAGTGTATGGAAAGAGAAACTGGGGTCGCCAAATCAGGTCTTTTTTATTGCCTGAGGATCAGTGACGATGAGGATGATGTAAGGATGCTGCTGTGAAAATGCATGTTCTTTAAATCTTCTTGACAGGGCCGAAATCCGTGTGTGTGTTGTGTGTGTGTGTGTGTGTGTGTGTGTGTGTGTGTGTGTGTGTGTGTGTGTGTGTGTGTGTGTGTGTGTGTGTGTGTGTGTGTGTGTGTGTGTGTGTGTGTGTTCAAAGAGGGAGAGTGGGATAAAGACAGACAGACAGACAGAATGGAGCAAAGAACAAACAGTTTGTAAGAGCCCTGCTTGCAATATAAGACAAACAAGAGATGACTGGCTTTTTGTCAGTTCTGTTTTCCTCTCATCACTTCTTACCTTCTTTTTGCTGTTCTCCTCTTTTGTCTTTGTTCTCTATCTTTCTTTGTTCGTTTTTCTTTCTTTTTGTTTTCTTTCCTTTTTTATATTAATTTTGTTTTCACTCTCTTTCTTTCTTTAATTCTTTGTTCTTTATTGTTTCTTGGATTTTATTGTATGAAAAGGCATATGGATTTTGTCGTGCCTTAATCATTTTATTGTCTTAATTTTCTTGTTTGTTTGTTGCTTGTTTGTCTGTTTGTTCGTTTGTTTAGTGTTTTGTTCTAAAACAGACAGGTGGGTGGAGGGAGGGGGAGGAGGGGGATTAGCAGATCAAGGCACCACACCCCCTTCTTTCTCATCTGGGCCATGCCCGTGACGTCAGGAAGGCAGGGCTGAAGAACATCACAGACAAATTCAATTACCCAAACTCATCAACACGCCTGCCCCACCAAAAAGAAAGACAGAACACTAACAAGCAGAAACAAACCAAAAAAAGAAAACCTGGCAAGTGGGCGGGTGAGCTGTTAAAAAACCATCCTGCATGTTAGCTATTTTCGTCTTACTCCTGTGTGTACGTACATCGGGGCACACACACACACACACACACACACACACATAGTGTGCCCGCTTTTGGAAGCAGTGTATCCAAAACATACAGGGTTAGAGGGACTATTAATGGCTTTTAATACATTTTTAATGAATTTTTTTAAGTTATTATTATTGTCACTATGATCTTCATCATCTGTAGTAATGGTCATAGTTTTGTTGTTGCTGATGTTGTTGCTGCTGCTACTATGCTGCTGCTTCTGTTTCTGGCGTTATTGTTGTGGTTGTGACGCAGTGACCAAAATAACTTTCTTTTTTTTATTTTGCAGAGGGGAAAAAACCAGCATGCATTATCTTTTTCTATTAGTTTTTAAGCCAGAGACAGAATATCTCTCATTTTAAAAGCAATTTGTTTCCTCTGAAGTCGGAAAGTAGCTGCCTCCATGGCGATGTATCTGAAAACAGCCCTGCAGGCAAACCTCTCATCCTGTGTGCACTTACAGTGATTCCCAAGGGGGAGGAGTCAGACAGGGTGCAGACTTCAGGGGATCCCCAGGCCTTTAAACTTGGTAATACACAACACCACTACCAACAAAAACAACTTTTCAGAAATATATGCAAAGTCCACACTATGCAAAAACAAGCAGTGTTGTAGAGATTCAGCACCAATCCACCCAGAGTCGAGTGTGTAGCCAGTCAGACTGATTGAGTTTGTCTGGCCACTGAAGTCCTAAAGCAGTCGCCATTTACATTGTGTTGCCCTCTCTTCTCTTGTTTAAATCAGGTTGCACTCTCTTCTCTTGTTTAAATTGACCCGCCCACTTGTGTTTTCAGTCTGATACCAGAATGGAAATAATGATGTCCCACAGTAGTGTAGAGAAAACTTGTACTTTGTTCAATAGTCAATTAGTGCAAAAAATGAATCACGTCATTTCCTAAGCCCCAACACAAGAGCACAGAAGGGTATGCTGTGAGATCATCCATCTTAAAGGTAAAGGTCAAAGGTAAAGGTGTCCCATAACCTGTGTGGTCGTAGGGGAGCGAGGCATCAGAGACCTCAGTTTTCTCTAGGGGCCAGCATGTTGAGGGCGGCGCCCATCTCCTCTCCCTCGCTGCTTTACCTTCCCTGACCCTAAAGAGGGCAGGTACCCATTTACAGCTGGGTGAACTGGGGGGGACTGTACTGAAGCCAAGGTGCGCAAATGGTCACCCATCCAATTGGCAACTACGCTTGAGGCTGCTTAAGTTGTCTAGGGAAAAGCGAGCTCTCTGACCACTGAGCTATCCGGCTCCCTCATCTATCTATCTTAGTCCTGAATAAATTATGGTAAACAGTTCCACACCCATTGTACCATGTCTAGACAGCAAATGCTTATACCAGAAAATCTGGCCAACAAATCCTTTCATATTCATAGGTAGAATACTATAATGTTCTGAAATTTGTTGTTAATAGAAATTTATGTTCATTGTATCTTCCTTACTCTCAAACAATGCCAGAAGAGCAGGTACATGTGCTTTATTTCAAACAACATGGAATGGAAAAGGGGAGAGAGAAGAAACCATAGAAAGAAGCCATACTTCCCCATTTTTTCTAGATGAGAGCTGGACTAAATAAAATGATTAAAATATTGTATCAATGGTGCCAAGCACACTCACTGAGTGCACAATAATATAGAAACACACACACACACACACACACACAACAACAACAACCAACTACACCACACATGCACGCACACATACCACACATACACACACAGCACGCACACACACAACACACACACACAAACACACACACCTCACTCTCACTCACTCACAACTATTTTTGCAAATCCTATTGTTTTAACCTGTGTGATTATGTAAGCCTTGCTCTTATACCCTGCAGAAACAGATGTGCATGTGATGCCCTGTGTTGGAGGAGAGGAGAGCATCGCGTGTGTCAGCCCCATTCCCCTGTCTGGGCCTCCCTTTCCTGCTGCTGCATCAGGCTGATTCACAGCAAAGGTCTACACTGCAGTCAAACCTCACTCACTTTTCCCTGATGTGTGTATGTGTACGTGTGTGTGCTCTTTTTTTATTTATTTATTCTTTTATTCTTTTATATCGAGGATTTTATTTATTTATTTTTATTTATTTATTCTTTTATATCGAGGATAACAGAATAAGCAATCATGTGCTTTTTTTCATCCGGTCCACGTGTGCATGCAGTTTTGTAAATATTGTCATCTGTTCCCACCGGCACACGATGGCCTACTCTTACGAAAAGCGGAACAGAATTTAACGTGTGCGCGTGTTTCTGTGTGTCGTTGAGTGTGTGGCTCTTTTTTTAAAGTCTTTTATTCGAGGATAAAGGAATAAGCACTCTTGTGCTTTTTTTACATCCAGTCCCCGTGTAATGCAGTTTTGTAAATGTCATCTGTTCCCACCGGCACACGATGGCCTACTCTTACGAAAAGCGGAACAGGATTTAACGTGTGCGCAAGATGTTCTGCGTGCGTTCGCACTCTGGGCCTCGGTTTAAAGTCTCATCTGAAAGGACTTTTGGGGAGAGTGGAGTCAGCACTAATGTTAACTCCAGGAGAAAAATTTCCTCCCACCGGACTCTCAAATTGCCAGCGCAATGTTCTTGTGTGTGTTTTGTTGTGTGTCTGTGTTTGTGTCTGTGTCAGTGGCAGCAAACTAGCGAAACCAACAGAAAAAAAAAAAAAGATTAAAGGCAGACAGGTCATTTGGTGTAGGTCTTGGAAACTAATCAATTAGACGTCAACAAAAACTGCTGTTGTTGTTGTTGGGAGGTTGGACATTCCTAAGTTTAATACCCTGAAGGTCACACAGAACATGCACTGCACTCTTTCTTACTCACAACGCCTGGGAAGTACTGCGAGACCTAAGAACGAGCACTACATGAAAAGTTTGCATGTATGATAGTTTTCAAGTAGCTCATAGTATAGTATGTTAGTATAGTATGTATAGTATAGTATAGTATAGTATAGTATAGTATAGTATAGTTATAGTATAGTATAGTATAGCATAGCATAGCATAGCATAGCATAGCATAGCAGAGCATAGCATAGCATAGCATAGTATAGTGCAGTGTACTGTATGTCCTGTAGTGTGCTGTAGTGTCTGCTGTGTGTCGTGTCGTGTCGTGTCGTGTCGTGTCGTCGTGTCGTGTCGTGTATCGTATCGAATAGTGTAGTGTAGTGTAACGTAGCGTAGCATAGCATAGCATGGCATGGAATGGCATGGCACGGGACGGCACCGGCACGGCACGCGAGGCACGGCCCGGTCACGGCACGGCACGCATGGCATCGCATATACCACACTAAATCACGGCAGATCATTGTGTGTAAAATCTCAACTGCTCTCCCTTGAGAGAGCAAGTTGCCGCAAGAGCAGCGCCACCCATTCTTTTTTTCTCTTTTTCTGCTGCATGTCAGTGTGTCTGTGCCCCTCTCAGAGTGACTTTCTTTCTGTAACCATCCTGAAGAATGCCCAACAATAACAACTACACTAACTTACTGCAAACAAATCCTTCTATTCGGGGGATGGGGTAGTGGGGAGGAGTCGATGTCAAGACCTTGCTAAATGAAGCCATGAAGTGGACAGCCCCAGGCCAGAGGAAGATAGAGGGGACAGCTCATGATAAGCTGATTGCAGACAGTGGAGACAGTAGCCTGAGAGAGAGAAGGGGGGAGGTAGAGAGGAAGTGAGGGAGGGAGGGAGGAAGAGAGAGGGAGAGAGAAAGAAGTCACCAGGTGATGAAGAGATCACTGGTTCAGGGTGATCAGATGTGTGATGGAGAGCTTTGACCGCCTCGGGCTCTGAACAGTGTAAGAGGAATTAAAGCTTCAAGTTAGGAAGAAAACTCCCTCCCCCCCCCCCCCCCACCCCCACGGGGATGCCAGGGACCTTTCGGTACAAATAGATCCCCACCTGGAAAGTCTACGCTACGAAATTCTCTTCTTTGCCTCTGCCTTTCTTCCTTTTCTTCCTGTCACCTCTTTCTTGAGTATTTTCTGCCGTCATCGTCATTTTTCCTGCTTTTTTCCCCAGAAAGACTTAAAAGATAACAATTCTCTCCCACTGCCGAAGTTGAATGCTGTTGACCTGACTTGCCAGGTGCTTCAAGGCAGCACAACGCATTTTCGCCCATGTGACAGACAACAATAATTGCTGTCTGACGAAAAGACAAGAAGAAGCAGCAGCAACAGCAGTAGTAGCACTAGCAGTGGCAGCAGTAGTAGTTGCGGTGGTTGTGGTGGTGGTAGTTGTTGGTGATGGCGGTGGTGATTATTCCAACAGCAACAGAGAAAAGTAGCAATAGAAGTAGTAGCAGCAGCAGCAGGAATAATAATACAAGCAACAACAGCAGCAACAACAGAGCAGTAGCTGTTATCCGTGATGTCTCTGAAGTAACAATGAAATTGTGGAGTTTTTAATCATTGATAAATGAAAAAAATGATCTTGCAATAACGGCGATACTCCAACAGTGGCTGGGGATAATAAAAAAATAAAAAGCAGCAGCCAAATTCAGAGACACAAAAACTGATAAGACAGCTGACCTACATACGGTTTTTTGTTTTTGTTTTTAACGTACTACGAAACTGAAAACTAGGTTAAGGATACTGGCTTTCTTTTCAATTGCTTCTCTATTGTCAGTTTGAGATGTGTGTAGGAGGGAGGAGAAGAATGCTGTAGTAGTGTAGCAGTAGTAGCACATTTTTTTTACATTTTATACCACTTTAAGCCACGGCAGATTACTTTACGTGAAATTCGGGTTGCTCTCCCCGGCGAGAGAGCATCGCACAAGAGCAGCGCCACCTTTTTTTCTTTTCCTGTCTGCAACTGTATTTGTTTCCCTCTCAGAGTGGCTTTTTTTCTTTATAATTTTGTCAAGGAGAACTTTCCTGTTGCCATAGGTCTTTTACGTGCCTTAAATAATTATGTTAAAACACGGGACCTCGGTCTGTCGTCTCATCCTAGAGACTAGCACCCAGACCACCACTCATGATCTAATGGATGGGGGGAAAGTTTTAGGCCAAAACTGGATTCAAACCACCGCACCCTTCGAACCGGACTTTTCGCTTTCTAGACAGGCGCGATACCTCAGACCACCGATTCATTAGCTGTTATCCTGGTTGTATCTGAAGTAACAAAGAAACAGTGGAGTTTCAAAACTGATAAATGAAAAAAATGTTTCTTGGCAACAACGACGATACTTCAACAGTGGTTGAGTATAAAAAATTTTTTTAAAACAAGCAGCAGCTTAACGACCAAGGTAGCAAAATTCAGAGACACAAAAGCCATAAAACAGCTGACCTACATACGGTTTTTTTTTAAGAAATAAGTACAGCTTTATGTACAACGAAACAGTGAAAACTAGGTTAAGGATACTGGCTTTCTTTTCAATTGCTTCTCTATTGTCAGTTTGAGATGTGTGTAATGGGAGGGAGGAGAAGAATGTTGGCAGTAGTGCAGCACGGTAGCAGCAGTAGTAGCAGCAGTGGTAGCAGCAGCAGCAGCAGCAGCAGTAGTAGTAGTAGTAGTAGTAGTAGTAGTAGTAGAGTAGCAGTAGAGTAGTCAGTAGCAGTAGAGTAGTAGTAGTAGTAGTAGTAGTAGTAGTAGTAGTGTGTGTAGTAGTAGTTGCTGTAGTAGTTGTTGTTAGTGTTGCGTAGCTGTAGTGTAGCTAGCAGTAGCAGCTAGCAGTAGTAGTAGTAGCGTAGCAGTGCGAGTGTTAGTTAGTTGTAGATAGCAAGTAGCAGTAGTAAGTAGTAGTTGTAGTAGTAGTAGCTAGTAGTAGTAGTAGTAGTAGTAGTAGTAGAGTAGTAGAGTAGTAGTAGTAGTAGTAGTAGTAGGTAGTAGTAGTAGTAGTAGTAGTGTAGTAGTAGTAGTAGTAGTAGTTAGTAGTAGTTAGTAGTAGTAGTAGGAGTGTAGAGTGTTGAGTCCCCCACGTAATCAGGTTTGGTTTTTAAGAGGGGTGTGGTTGGGGGGGGGGGGGGGGGGGGCGAGTGCTGTTTTTGTTTTGATTTGGTTTGGTTTGGGGTTTTTTGTTTTCACTTATATTTGTTTGTTTTGTTTCGTTGTTTTCTTCAGCGGTGTTACTTTCGTTCTTGTTTCTTTTCCGGGCGGGAGGGGGGGTCTGATTGAGGCGTTTGGGAGGGGGTGGATATTATTGTTGCTGCTGTTGTCGTCACCACTGTGATTGTTTTGTTGTTACTATTTTTTATCATCTTTCATTACATTCTGGCTTCAATAAAAAGGACAGTCACTTTCCATCAGCCTCTATTCGAAAAAAAAACCCCAAGCTTTCCAGTTTTGCCATGGCAATCTAAGTAGGGCTTACATGCAGGAAAACCGCTTTGAAATCAAAGTGACAAGTTGATCCTGCACCCTCTTGGCAGATAATTGGCAGTAGGGGGGGGGGGGGGGGGGCAGGGCAGCTAAAAATGTAGGTTTTTTTTTTTAGATTGCAAGGATATAGACACTCTAATTCAGTTAGCTGAACTTCTTTGAGATAAAATAGGTTATACATTGCGTGCCAGCAATATCAACTCATAGCAGCTTATATGCCTGTCTGTCTCTAGCTCTCTGTCTCTATCTTTCTCTCTATCTCTGTATCTCTCTCTATCTTTCTCTCTCTGTCTCTCTGTCTCTGTCTCTCTGGCACTGTCTCTCCCACCCTCTCTCTCTCGTCTCTGTCTCTCTCTGTCTCTCTCTGTGTCTCTCTCTGTCTCTGTCTGTCTGTCTGTCTGTCTGTCTGGCTGCTGGCTGGCTGGCTGGCTGGCTGGCTCTGTCTGTCTGTCTGTCTGTCTGTCTGTCTGTCTGTCTCTCTCTTCTCTCTCTCTCTCTCTCTCTCTCTCTCTCTCTCTCTCTCTCTCTCCTCTCTCTCTCTCTTCTCTCTCTCTCTCTCTCTCTCTCTCTCTCTTCTCTCCTCTCTCTCTTCTCTCTCTCTCTCTCTCTCAAATAGAGCCAAAGAAATAGAGACAGAGATTCAGAAATACAGAGACAGAGACACAACGCAGACATTTTCTTTTTGCTTTCCTCGGCTAGATCTCCGAGATTCACAGATGGTGGGATATTTTGTATGGGCCCATTTTTACCGTTCAATGTCTAAATACGATACCTGTGTGCATTCGGGATTTATTTTAGCTTTGTCATCCGTTCCTACGGGTACGAAACGGCCTACTCTTCCAAAAGACGGGCGGGTTGTTAACGTGTACGTAAAATGTTCTGCGTGAGTTCACACTCGGGTCCTCGGTTTATAGTCTCATCCAAAGAACTTTACGAAGGTGGAGTCAGTACTGATGTTAACTCCAAGAGAAAGTCCCCTTAGCCAAGCCAAGTGGTTAAGACCGTGCGATTTCAAATCCATAGGTCCATGAAGTCGTGGATTCGAATCTCGCGGCATCTGGTGAATTAAGGGTGAGGATTTTTACCACCTCCAGGTCAATTTCAAGCGCAGACCTGCCAGTACCTTAATTCCCTTTTGTGTATATACACACGCAGAAGACCAAATATGCACGTTAAAGATTACCTGATCCATGTGAGCGTTCGGTGGGTTACGGAAACACCAACATACCAACATCCCCGAAGTCGGAATGCAGCTGCCTATTTGGTGGAGTAAAATGGTTACATGTGCAAATTTTACCATTTGGTGAATCTCAGACTGTAGCAAAGGAACGGGAGATATAAATAAAGAATGAGGATGATGACCATCACCACATCAACAACAAAAATTAGGAGGGTGAATAAAAGCAAGGCTTAATATAAAAACGAATGACGACATAAGGAATAGATATAAATGTACACAAGAAAATCTCCTTTGAAGTTCCAGTGTGAACATATATAGATGTCTGACTTGAAGAGCGTCAACAACAACAACAACAAAAGCTAAAACTAAAGCAAATAAAAAAAAAAAATTCCTCATCAAAATGGAAATAAAAAGTTTCAGTTTTTTTCTGAAAAGGCTTATGAATAAAAGAACATTTTTAGGAGCAGCGCGAAAGATACAAACACAAAACAGGAGGGAAAGAGAAAAGTTGACAACGTGAAAGAATTATGAACCATCTTTCACACAGTCAAAAAATGTTTTTCATTTGCATGCAATTTCTCTTTCCTCGTGCTTTTTCTGTGTGTGTGTTTGTCTGTCTGTATCTGCCTGTCTGTCTGTCTCTCTCTGTCTCTGTCTCAGTATCTGTCTCTCTCCTCTCTCTGTATGTCTGTCTCTATCTCTGTGTCTGTCTGTCTGTCTGTCTCTGTCTCTCTGACTCTGTCAGTTTCTCTGTCTGTCTGTCTATCTCTGTCTCTCTGTCTGTTGTCTTTGTCTCTCTGTGTCTGTCTCTGTCTCACTGTCGCTGTCTCACTGTCTCTGTCTGAAAAAAATATCTTATTTTTGTGTCTGATCCCAAAACGTGTTTTGAGAAGCTTTCTTTTGGTTATCTGGACAACACATAACTTAAACATGATTCAGAGTCGGGGAGGCCTGGTGGTTAGGGATGAGCTCGTGGTTTGATGGCCCGGGATCAAACCCAGGTCCGAGCCACCACCGAGATGTCTGTTCAGGTAGATGTTCCCCACTGGTGTTAGCCTAACACTAGTTATGACTCCACTCTCCCCGAAAAATCTTTAGGTGAGACCATAAACCGAGGTCACGTGTGCGAACACACTCAGAACATCTTGTGCGTATGTCAAAACCCATTCTGCCTTTCGGAAGAATAAGCCATTCATGCCAAGTAAGAACGGATGAAAAAATCCGCATGCTGCTGTTGTGTTTAGACATCATCCCCAAAATGGGAATGCAGCTACATTCAGGGTGGGCAAATACGATTGGATACGCAACAATATTACCACTGGTGAATTTCGATGCACTACCAAGGTAAGGTAAAGGTAAAGGTGAACATAACCTTGTGGTCGTAGGGGAGCGAGGTGTCAGAGACCTCAGCTTCTCCAGGGGTAAGCATATTGAGGGCGGCGCCCATCTCCTCTACCTCGCTGCTTTACTTCCCTGACCCTAAAGAGGGCAGGTACCCACTTACAGCTGGGTGAACAGGGGGGACTATACTGAAACCAAGGCGCGCAAATGGTATCCATCCACTTGGTAACCATGCACAATGCTGCTTAACCTTAGCTTGGGGGAAGCGAGTGCTCTGACCACTGAGCTATCTGGTCCCGAAAGGAACAAAAAAAACCGACACACACAAGGAAAACATCATTTTGTTTCTAATTTATCACGAATTCAGACAAGCACACAGAGAGACAAACAGGCAAAGAGACACAAACAGACAAAGGAGCAAAAAGAACAAAGTATCTAAGCCGAAGAAGCCAAACCGTGTTGCAAACATCAGCATTCTATAATTTCCGGGTGTCTCTGTTCATTTGTCGCCTTAAAGGTCACTGTGACCTTATCTCAATGCTTGATCTTTCCCATACCATTGTATGTGCTGATATATCAGATTTTTTCCCTTTCCTAGATGCCTGTAGCCTATAGGTAGCGAATAAATTATCTTCTTGTATTACCGTGCATCGCGCTGTGTGTGTGTGTGTGTGTGTGTGTGTGTGTGTGTGTGTGTGTGTGTGTGTGTGTGTGCACGCGCGTTTGTAGCCAGTTCTTCAGCTTAACATCCTTCCACTTATTAGTGGTATCAGACGGGAAGGTGTGTGTGCGTGAGTGTGTATGAGTTGGGGAAGAAGGAGGGGTACACATAAATGAATACCTACATTAAGCAATCATAAGAAACAAAATTAAACCATTAAAAAGAATGTTGAAGGAAAAAAACTGTTAACACACCAACTTTGCAATTAATATCTCACACACACACTACCACACATGCACAAACACCAATAAACATAAAGGAAGAACCAGGGCATGTCTGTAACCAAACAAACACAGAATGACAAGAGGCTGAGTGAGTGATGAGGTGAGAGGGCCAGAAGAACTTGGAGAAGAGACAGCACATAAAGGACGAAGGGGAGACAAAAAGTTGGGAGTGGGTGCTAGCCAGAGACAAATAACAGAAAACGAAATACATTTACAAGGAAATTGCATCCCTACACCCCTCTTCTGTCTCTGTCTCTCTGTCTGTCTCTGTCTCTGTCTCTGTCTCTCTGTCTCTCTGTCTCTGTCTCTGTCTCTGTCTCTGTCTCTCTCTCTCTCTCTCTCTCTCTCTCTCTCTCTCTCTCTCTCTCTCTCTCTCTCTCTCTCTGTTTCTCTCCCTCCCTCCCTCCCTCCCTTCTGCCCTCCTCTCTCTCCAGCGAAATCTAGCAAAAATATCTAGTAGATACCTATTCATTTTGCTTTTGTTTTTTTCTCATTCAAAAATGTTTTCTCCTTGAAGTTGGAATGAAGATACCTTGGTGATTGGCAAAAACGGTAGCCCAGGCAAATTCTGCCGTTCCTTTTGGTGAACCTCAGAGCCGTAGCTGAGAAGCACAAATAAAATTGTTTTCCTTCATTCACTTTTGTCTTTATTCTCCTTCAGCACAACACAGAAAAATCGATGATTGAACCGACATAGAAAAACAGACAAGCAAAAAGAGGCAGACAGACACACAGACAGATAAACTGACCAAAATGTAGAGCCCCCCCCTCCCCACCAAACACAACACACACACACAACACACACAGATACACACACACACCACACGCACGCATTCACACACACACACACACACACACACACACCACACACACACACACACACACACAACATTGACAAGCAAGAAAGTCAAATAGACACACAGAAGGGCAGACAACAAACAAAAAAGTTTGGAAGACACAGAAGCCAGCCTCTGTACCAAACGTCTCAGCACCTTTCAGTTTTCTTGTCTCGCTGTTCATTTGTCGCTTTGATTAAAGGTCGCTGTGACCTTTTCACAGTGGCTGATTTTTATGCTACAGTTTTATTATGTGTGTTGATACTTACGTCAGTGTGGGCATCAGCAACCAGTTCTCGTTTTTTTGGATTCCGGTGCATCATAGAGAGAGAGAGAGAGAGTGTGTGTGTGTGTGTGTGTTGTGTGTGTGTGTGTGTGTGTGTGTGTGTGTGTGTGTGTGTGTGTGTGTGTGTGTGTGTGTGTGTGTGTGTGTGTGTGTTTCCATTTTACGTCTGGTCAGTTTCAGTGTTAGTAGACGTGGGAGATGAGATGAGATGGCCGCAGCAACATGCACCCGCACGCACGCATGCACGCACACATGCACCCCCCCCCCACACACACACACACATACACAAACATACATGCGTGTGTGCGCACACGCCTGCACGCACGCACACATGCATGCATGCACGCACGCACACACAGTGGTCAGAGCACTCGCTTTCCCCCAAGCTAAAGTTAAGCAGCATCGAACGTAGTTACCAGTTGGATGGGTAACCGTTTGGCGCCTAGGCTTCAGTATAGTCCTCCAGTCCACCCAGCTGTAAATGGGTGCCTGCCCTCTTTAGGGTCAGGAAGGTAAAGCAGCGAGGGAGAGGAGATGGGCGCCTCCCTCAACATGCTGGCCCCTAGAGAAGTTGAAGTCTCTGATGCCTCGCTCCCCTACGACCACATAGGTTATGGACACCTTTACCTTTTACCTTTTAAGTACTCACTCTGTAGCCCTGGTGGTAGCATCCATAAAGTGCTGATGCCGAATTATACTACTATAGCAGTCGTCCTATTCAGCCCTCTCATCTCTGAATACAAACTAGACCAGACCTCCAAAACTCCGCAAACTGAAAATACCCTGACTGAGAGAGAATAGAACCTACAATCTCACATCGGACAGTCGCTACTTTGACAGCTGTGCTAAGGTGGATGATTCAGTATAAAAATACATGTAATGGTATTAAATTGTATTGTTCAAAATCTGATATTTGGATATACTGCAATATCTTACACCTTCCCATTCTGATATTATTAGCTTTGATATTTTAAATTGATTTTGACCTTGTCTGAAATGTCTTTCACAAGCTCTTTCCAATAAAGATTTGAAACATTTAGAACTTTCGTGCCATGGTGGGTTTCCCCCCTTTAATTATGCCAATATTAAATCGCAATCACAACGACAAATGATTGTGCCAATTTCAGTTTGTCAAAATTACCAAGCCAGTTAGCATAACTATCCAATTACGTCAGGTTCACTTGCAGTCAGTGGGGATTTTTTTTTGGGGGGGGGGTTTTGTTGGGTATTTTTGTTATGTTATTTGGGGGAGTTTTTGTTAGGTTTTGTTTTAGAGGGGGGGGAGTCGTGTCAAGCTAGAATCCAGTCTGTCCCGTAGTTTGCCTGCTGTCAACATTAGCAGGCTGGGGGTTCAATCCCTGCAAAGGACTTTCTTTTGTTCTGTTTGTTTTACATATCCACCTTTTCTTGTACATTTTATGGGGTGTTGTGTTTGTAGGGGGGGGGGGGGTCTTTCTTTTATTTCTTTTATTTGGGGGTCTCATCTTTTGTGTTTATGGTATATAATCTTTTCCTTTAACCTTTGCACGTGTATTTCTTTCTTCGTCCTAGTTACAAGAAAGTGTATATCTTTTTCCTTTAACCTTTGCACGCTTTTTCCTTCTCCGTCCTTCTTACAAGGTTTATAAGTTTTTTAGGAGACGGGATGGCCTGGTGGTTAGAGTGATGGGTATTGCTCTCGTGATCTGCTGACCTGGTTTCGAATCTCGTTCAAGAGGATTATTCCTCCGAAGTTAACATCAGTGCCGTCTCCATTCCCCCACTTCCCCCAAAAGTCCTTCAAAAGAGTAGGCCATTATGTGCCGACGGGAACAGATGACAAAATTGACAAAACTGCATATACACGGGGACTAGATGAATGCTTATTCCATAATCCTCAATAGAATAGAAGGAAATAGAATTCTTTTTAAAAAGAAATAAACATCTAGCGCAGATATCTCGCGCGTGTTTAAAACTCTTTTTTCTTCTTCCTCCTCTCTCTTCACCACACAAAAATAATACAATACAATACAACAACGTACAACACAATACAATACAATACCACACACTACGATACAATAAAATAACATACAATACAATACATCACAACTACTTTGTGTCTGGACTAAACACACATGACCCCATCCTGACCTGAACCCTTACAGGGCCCCCCACCAAAAAAAGGCCAAACGTAAGAAGTCCAGGAAAGGAGCCAAATAAGGAAGGCGAGCAGAAGGCACCAGAAATTAACAGGAAACGAACTCATCAGGCAAAGAAAGGGGGAAAGATTGGAAAGGAAAAAAACAGAAAGAACAACAAACCAGTCAACAAAGAAGGAAGGAAGGGTGGAAAGACGAAAGAAAGTGCTTTTTCAAAACAAAGAAAAAGGAAAATTTTGTAGGAAACAAAATAGAAGAAAGAAAGCAAAAAGGAAGGAAGGAAGGAAGGAATGAGGGAAGGCAGGAAGGAAGGAAGGAAGGTAAGAATGATGACAGAAACAAAGTAAGATATAAAAAAAAGGGAAGGAAAGCAAAAGAGGAAGAAAGATCGATGGTCTAGAGGTAACGCACCTGCCTAAAAAACGAAAAGCCCCGGTCGGAAGTGTGCGGTGGTTTGATCCCTGTTTGGGCCCAAAACTTGTCCCCTCACCCAGTTAGACCATGAGTAGTGGTCTGGGTGATAGTCTTTCAGATGAAACGATAAACAGAGGTCACGTGTGCTATACGCAATAGTTTAGAGCACATAAAAGAACCCAATGCAACAAGAGAGATGAACCTGGCAAAATTCTGTAGAAAATAGCTACTCTGATAGGGAAACATTGTACAGTTGCAGACAGAAAAAGAAAAAGAAATACTGGTTGGCGCTACACCTGTGATAACGCGCTCTCCCCGGGGATGGCAGCCCGAATTTCACGCAGAGATATCTGCCGTGATTTAAAGTTGTATGAAATGAAAGAGGAAGGAAGGAAGGAAGGAAGGAAGGAAGGAAGGAAGGAAGGAAGGAAAGAAGGAAAGAAGGAAAGAAGGAAGGCCAGAAGAAAAAGGAAAGCAGCAAGTCAGAAAGAAAGAAGAGAGAGAAAGAAGAAAGAAATAAAAGAACACACAGACAAAAAGTACAGAAACCAGACAAACTCAAAACCAAATGCAAAAAGAAACAAAAAAACTTTTTTAAAACACAAAAAGTCCCGAAGAAAATAAGCAAGGGCTCTAAAGAATGAGAAAGAAGAATTCCTAAAAGGGGAATAACGCTGCTTCTATAGAAGGGAAAAACAGAGAGGGAAAGAAGAAAAGAAAAGCTTCATAAATTACGAATGTGTAAGAAAAGATGAAGAAAGAGCAAAACTAAAACATGTAAAAAGATCTACCAGAATAATAAAAAGAGAGAAAAATGTAAAAACAAAACAAAAAACGCAGGCAAAGCCAAAAAACAAGCGCGAAAGAGAAAAAAGCAGCATGAGGACAAGATTTTTTTTACACACACACACGCGCACACACGCACGCATGCACTCACGAACGTACGTGCACAACACACACACACACACACACACACACACACACACACACACACACACACACACACACACACACACACACACACACACACACACACCATACACACAGAAAAAGACGCCGAGAGAGAGGTGCCGACACACAAATGACAGTTCCACAATAAAATATTATTTTAAAAACACAAGAAAAAAATTTAAAAGAAAGGATGCTAACAAGTCAAACTTTAATTGAAGACAAAAAGACATAACGACAAAATGCATAGCGAAAAAGAACACCCCAAAAAACAACAACAGCAACAACAACAAAAAAACAAGAAGAAATAAACAAACAAAAACAAAGATGTAAATCAACTATGGAAAAAAAGCTGAAGAGGAAAACAAAACGGGGCTAATTCATATAACAACAGACAAAAAAAGTGAGGACAGATGTCAGGAAGAGACGGAAGCCATTGAAAAATTACAGACCCTACAAAAAGTGTGTCGCCATTTTCTTGACCCAGATAATAAATGGTTTGCGGGGATGGATGATTTAGGGGGGGGGGGGGTAGGGGGTGAATAGAGGGATATATGATATCGGGATAGAAAAAGAGGAAAAAGTTAGGTTGGGTATTGGACAGGGTAGAAAGGAGATGGGGGTGGAAGGGGGCAACGAAATTGCATCTCTTAATAAGAAGAGACACAGAGGAAGAAAAGCAGATTGGCAAACAGACAGACAGACAGACAGACGCAGTGTGTGTGTGTGTGTGTGTGTGTGTGTGTGTGTGTGTGTGTGTGTGGTGTGTGTGTGTGTGTGTGTGTGTGTGTGTGTTGTGTGTGTGTGTGCTGTAGGAGTGTATACGCAAACTGGATGGAGAGAGTAATTAGTTGAGGCTGACAGAGAGCGCTGAGGGGGGGTGGGGGGGGGGGTTGGCTGGGGGATGAAGATGGTGGAGTTTGGAAGTCGGCTGTCTCCAATATAAAAAACACACTGAGGACAGCCAAGCAGGAGAAAGAAAACCACACACATTCACGCACGCACGCGCGCGCGTGCACACACACACATACGCGCGCGCGCGCCCGCGGACGAACCGCGCACACACACAACACACACACACACACACACACACACACACACACCACACACACACACACGCGCGCGCGCGCGCGCGCGCGCGCGGAAAGCATACAGGCAGACAGCCAGTCAGACAGACAGAGAGACAGTCAGTTAGACAGACAGATAGACAGTCAGTTAGACAGACAAACAGACAGACACACAAACAGACAGACACACAAACAGACAATCAGTTAGACAGACAGACAGTCAGACAGACAAACAGTCACTAGACAGACAAACAGTCAGACAGACAGACAGACAAACAGTCAGTTACACAGACAGATAGACAGTCAGTCAGACAGACAGTCACTTAGACAGACAAACAGTCAGACAGACAGACAGACAAACAGTCAGTTACACAGACAGACAAACAGTCAGTTAGACAGACAAACAGTCAGACAGACAGACAGACAAACAGACAGTCAGTTACACAGACAGACAAACAGTCAGTTAGACAGACAGAAGAAATGGAATGGGCTCTGATTTGTTTTTACAAGATTAAGCGCTAAATAAATTCCATGTATTATTTTATTTTTTTTATTATATTATTATTATTATTATTATTATTATTATTATTATTATTATTATTACTACTACTAACTAACTACTACTACTACTACTACTACTACTACTACTACTACTACTACTACTACTACTATTATTATTATTATTATTATAATTATAATAACAGACAAGTAGACAGTCAGTTAGACAAAAAGACACAGACAAGCAGACAGTCAGACAGACAGACAAGCAGACAGTTAGTCGGACAGACAAGCAGACAGACAGACAAGCAGACAGTTAGTCGCACAAACAGACAGTCAGACAGACAAGCAGACAGTCAGTCGGACAGACAAGCAGACATTCAGTCGGACAGACAGACAGTCAGACAGACAAGCAGACAGTCGGACAGACAAGCAGACAGTCAGTCGGACAGACAGTCAGACAGACAAGCAGACAGACAGAGACAGAGGGTTTCACAGAAGGCACTGCCCGCCCAGTCTCTATGAGCCATTCTGCTATTTGTCTCTCTTTCAAATTCTCCTCAACGACCCAGTCCATTTCTGCTACTGCAGCCAGGAGAACTGAAGGATTCTGCCTCTCCCCCTCCACTCTCGCACCCCCCCCCCCCCCACACACACACACACACACACAACGTACACACACACTCCTCTCACTATCCGCTTCTCTCCATTGTATACTCGGTGTTCGGCGATATAAACGTGATTGTGAATGTCCCGTGTGTGTGGTGTTGTGTTGTGTGTGTGTGTGTGTGTGTGTGTGTGTGTGTGTGTGTGTGTGTGTGTGCGTGCGTGTGTGTGTGTGCTGTGTGTGTGTGTGTGTGTGGTGTGTGTGTGTGTGTGTGTGTGTGTGTGTGTGTGTGTGTGTGTGTGTGTGTGTGTGCTGTCATTGTAAGTGTTTGAGACATTTATTGTCCCACATATTGAATTAGATCCGACGCACTTAATGCCGTTTAATACCAATGCTGTCATATGAGAGAGAAGGACCAAAACGAGAGAGAGAGAGAGAGAGAGAGAAGAGAGAAGAGAGATGAAGATGAAGTTGACAATGAATGAAGGATGAGACAGTAAGCACATATGAATTAGATGAGCACTTAATAGCCGTGGTAATCAATGCTTACACATAACTATCGCAAAGCACCACACATATGATCATCATCACACTAGAACTACCAACACGCGTGGTATCATATCACATCACGTATCGCAACACCATTATCATGATCACATCACACAGCTACCACATAATCATACGTCATCAGCTCATCATTATCACTCATACACTATAACTACCATTTCATCTATCACCATCACCATCTCCATTACACCATAATCTATCTCATCACACTGCTAACCATTTTCTTCTTTCTTAATCCATTATTTCATCCCTCTTCCCTATTCTTCTCTGCATTTCTACGATTTCTATAGGCTATTATTCATTTTCTTCTTCTCTGAGTTCATGACAATCGAGTGATAGCAAAACTCCAGGAGATGACAATCGACGGAAGCAAGAGAGAGCAGGAGATTTCAGTGTAGGGAGGGGGGAGGGTGAAGACACCAAAAGGTGGGGGGGGGTTGATCGATTGCCTCCCCTTCTCTTTGTTCCTCCTCCCTCCCCTTTTAATTTCTGTATCCCCCCACTCCCACCCCCATCCCTATCCCAACCAGATCCTCTCTCTCTCTCTCTCTCTCTCTCTCTCTCTCTCTCTCTCTCTCTCTCTCTCTCTCTCTCTCTCTCTCTCTCTCTCTCTCTCTCTCTCTCTCTCTCTCTCTCTTCTCTTTCTGCGTATTCTGCGTATTCTGCGTATTCTTCTTCTTCTTCTGCGTATTCTTCTTCTTTTGCGCATTCTTCTTCTTCTTCTTCTTCTTCTTCTTCTTCTTCTTCTTCTTCTTCTTCTTCTTCTTCTTCTTCTTCTTCTTCTTCTGCGCATTCTTCTTTGCATTCTTCTTTGCATTCTTCTTCTTCTGCGCATTCTTCTTTGCATTCTTCTTTGCATTCTTCTTCTTCTTCGCATTCTTCTTCTTCTTCTGCGCATTCTTCTTTGCATTCTTCTTCTTTGCGTTCTTCTCTCTTTCTTTCCTTGCTCTCCAATGTTTGCAGTCGCATCTGTGCATGTTCAGCCTTCATTCATTCATTCATTCATCTATGCATCCATCCATTCATTCATTCATTTTTTTTATTCATTCATTCATTCATTCATGAACCCATTCACTCACTCATTCATTCATTCATTCATTCTCTATTTCAATTATTCTTGAAAAATAAATTATGTGCTCCACTGAATTGTAATTCATTCATATAATTATTCATTCATTTATTCATTCTTCTTCCTGTTTGTTCTGTCTTTCTTTCTTTCTGTTTTAATCAATCTTGGAAATGAATTTGTGCGCTCTCACAGGGATGCGCTCTGTCTGGGAAATCAAATTGATATTGGTTGGGGGAAATCAGCTGACTCCTGAGGAAAGATGCTGAAGTCCCTTGATAAACTGATGCAATCGAAGTCTGAGAAGCAATAATGGTATCTGGTTTCAATACACACACGCGCGCGCGTGCACTCACACACACAAACCACGTACACGAGCGCGCGCGCGCACTCACACACACAAACACGTGCACGAGCGCGCGCACGCACACACACACTACGCGCGCACACACACACACACTACGCGTGCACAACACACACACACACAACACACACACACACACACACACACACACACA
>CM060316.1:3761948-3769448 GCA_030674155.1 Stramonita haemastoma | reverse complement strand
AGGGCAAAAACAAAGTAGGGGTTTTTTGGTCGGAAGAAGGGGGGACATACAGGGAGGGTGAGGTTTTGTTTGAGGTTTGTTTTTGTTTTTTTTTTGGGTGGGGGGGTGGGGGGGTAAAGTTGGCAGTCAGAGGGATTATTCTTTCTCCATCAGTCTCTCTGGTTTTCTGCATTGCTGTCAGGACTGTCAATGTTTCTCTTCTCCATCCCCTTCTTTTGTCCACCTGACACTATCTTTCCTTTTTCAGGGGGAAATGTTCGGAAAATGCAAGAAGTTTGTTATCATTTTTGTCGTTGTTGTCATTGCTGTTGGTACTGCTTCAGCTGTTCCTGTTGTTGTTGTCCTTTCCTGCTGCTTCTGCTGTTGCTGCTATTGCTGTGCTGTTATTCCTGTTGATGCTGCTGCTGTTGTTGCTGATGCTTCTACTAATCATGAAGAAGAAAATGATGCTGATAATGTTCGGGAAAAAACCATCATCGTCATCATCATGATCATGATCATGATCATGATCATCATCATCATCATCATCATCATCATCATCATCATCATCATCATCATCATCATCATCATCATCATCATGACCCTGATTCATGTATACTCAGCCTATCAGTGTTCACTTTGGGTGTATATACTGGCCAAAAATATATGCACATAAGAAGACATACATACAAAACCATTTAGAAATAACATTAAAAACAAAGTACTCGTGTGTGGTCATTAAAACAGACAGGTGGGATTAAATAATCTGACAGAACACACTGAGGTGCGGTGTATGTTTCCTATATAACTGGCATAAAAAGGACATTTGTATAAGCTGTACCAGTTTTACTGAGAAAGAACACGAGCATCCTACCTTGGATCCACCCTAGGCAACTCAGAAGATCTCTCCAGCAGCACCATTTACGCAGAAATGCCAACAACAAGAGACCAAAATGTATCCGGATTAATCGGATCTGGTGCACGCCAACCAGAGATCGGCAAGGGCCTCAAGCTGACAGAGAAGCTAGCCAGACTGACTTCACATATGAACTTCCTCACAACCTGCCGACGCAACAAATTCATCCCTACAGGTATGCATTTGAAATTTGCTCTATCAGGCTTACCCAACTGTGACAAACTCAGAGAAAGAATACAAACTGTCATCCTAACAACTGAAAATTCAATACTCTCCCTCTGCCTGAAACATTACAAGCTGGAAATAGAAAGTATTCAGTCGAGTATAGCACAATTAAAATCCAAATTCAAACGCTCTTCGAACTTGGACGATTATCTCCAGCTTACAGAAATATTAAAAAACAAAGAGGTAACACTAAGCCAGTCGCTAGCCAGAATCAAGAACGGAAAATTCGCCAAGCTAAGATCCAGGCATCGTGACAACACCCCTCATACTACTATCCCATCGACAACCCAACATAAACGCAATCGCCACTTCCGTCGCCGTCTCACACTGTCTCCAGAAACCTGTCAAGTAGTGAACCTCTCCGATATAACACTTACTGAAGCACAAATTAAGGTACTGTCACTCGGCCCTAAATTCTGTCCCACCCCTAAATCTTACAACGAGCTACAACTACTTGAAAACATCATGGAAGGCAACAGACGCCTCCGCCTTAAAGAATTTTTTTACAATGAGAACACGCCCAACCAGTTACCCACCAGACCGCAATTCTACAAAAAAACCATGTGGCAACCCCCAAGAGGACGTGACCAGTCACTGGAGGCATACTGCCTGGCATTGGAAAGTTTAACACAAGCTCACATTCCACAGCCTCCCAGGTCCCAGAACCTCAACAAACAAGAACAGAGGGCCATAACACAGCTGCGAAATCTTGTTCTGAACAGATCAATTCGCGTCTCACCAGCAGATAAAGGCGGAGCTATCGTAGTCCAGAATGTAGATAAATATAAAGAAGAAGCCATCAACCAGCTCAACAATCCTTCTATCTACAAACCCCTCCCCTCTGACACTACCAAAACCATTGCTGAGAAATCTAATGCACTATGGGACAAACTTTTAGAGAATCAAATCATCGACAACAACTGCTTCAAGTGGGGCAAGGCAAACTTAGACAGCATAAAAACACCTTATTTTTATCACCTGCCCAAAATCCACAAAAATCTACAGTCACCTCCAGGAAGACCCATTGTGTCCGGAGTGGGCGGGCCCACAGAAAAACTTTCCAAGCTGGTGGACCACTGGCTACAACCTACAGTAAAGACCCTAACCTCCTATCTTAAAGATACTACACACTTCCTACAAACGTTGGAAAGCTGGAAGAAGAAACTTGAGCCACTTCCGCCAGACACACTTTTTGTCACCATAGATGTAGTTGGACTATATTCAAATATTCCACACCACGAAGTCAAAACCTCGCTGATGGAGACCCTTGACTCACCTTCTCAACAGACCGACACAGGGCCTCCATTGAAAGCATTGCTGGAAATAGTAGAACACATCCTGGAAAATAATGTTTTTGAATTCGAAGGCAACTTCTTCCACCAGCTACTGGGCACAGCCATGGGTACACCCATGGCCCCCTCCATAGCTAATATCTACATGGGTGGCTGGAAAGACGCCTCTTGTTATCTTCCCCATGGTGTGTAGAACAAGACTTGTGGCGACGATACATAGACGACATTGCCTTACTGTGGCAGGGGGGTGAGGAGAACCTGCGCCAGTTCCTTGGCTGGCTGAACAAACAGCACCCCACCATCAAATTCACCGCCAACCATGGCACATCCAACGTCCCCTTCCTGGACGTCAGCGTCAGTATATCTCCTGAAGGCCACATCAGCACCGACCTCCACATCAAGAACACTGATGCTGGCATGACCCTGCCGTTCAACTCCTGCCATCCAAGACACTGTGTACGCAGTATTCCATACAGCCAGTGTCTGAGAATCAGACGTATCTGCTCCTCCGATGCCACTTTCCACCACCGCAGCCAGGAACTGTGTAACAAACTGGGCAAAAGAGGCTACCCCATGGAACTTCTAAAAACAGCAGTCAAGAAAGTTTATAGATTACCCCGACAGGACACCCTCACCTACAAGAACAACAAATCCACAGAGCAACGAACCCCTTACACCGTGACCCACAACCCCAGCAATCCCCCCCTCAGCAAGTGGCTGAAGGACAACCTACACATCCTCCATTCAAGCCAGCGCATGAGGAAAGCAGCCCCCACTCCCCCCATTGTGGGAGAAAGAAACTGTATGAGCTTGAAAAAACTCCTGATGCCATCCAGAATCCCCGCTCCACGACCACCCAAAGACGCCAGACCACCAGGATGTTTCAAGTGTGCCGCCAAAAAATGTGCCATCTGCCAGAACCACCTCAACATCACACACCACTTCCACAGCATACACACACAACAACAGTTCACAATCAGAGACCACTTAACATGCCAATCCACCAACATCATATACCTTATAGATTGTCGAAAATGCAAAAATACACAATATGTAGGGGAGACAGGCAAGACACTACAAAACAGATTCTACCACCACAGATCAGACATCAAAACACAGAAAAACACACTGGTAGCGCAACACTTCAACAGCACACACCACACCCTAGCAGACCTCACATGTACAGCCATAGAACAAATCAAACAAGAAAATCCTCAGACACGCAAGCACAGAGAAAAGTTCTGGCGACACAAGCTCAGAACCAACTTCCCTGACGGTCTGAACGTGTGGGATTGAGCTCAACCAGGACCTCCGCTTCTTGTCTTCTGAGGGTGCGATACAGATAGATGCAGATCTGGCTATGTGAATGTGTCCACTGATATGTATCCAGGTGTGTGTGTGCGCGCGTGTGTATGTGTGAATGCATTATGTGTGTGAATGTGTGTTTGCTTGTGTGTGTGTGTATATGTGCGTGTGTGTGTTTCTGTGTGTGATCGTGTTTGTGTGTGTGTGTATGTCTGTGAGTGCGTAAGACTGTAGGGAGAGATGGTCACAGAGATAGAGAGAGAGAGAGGAAAAAGGAGAAAAAAAGGAAAAAAAAAAAAAAAAAAAAAAAAAAAAAAAAAGGGGGGGGGGGGGAGAGGGAGGGAGAGAGGGAGAGAGAGAGAGAGAGATGAATAATGTTATAACCATGTTACCCCATGTTGCATGTGTAAGGGCATGTGTTTTTACATGAGAAGTCTTTAATTTTTTTTTTTTTTTTTTTTTTTTTTTTCCACTCAGTTGGTTGTGTAGGTTACTTGTGCAAGGAAATGTGTTTTTACATGAGAAGTCTTCAATTTTTACATAATTGTTTTAAATCTACTCAGTTTGATGTGTATATAAGTCTGTGTTTGCTTTTTACTGTCAGCTGGCCAATCTTTTAGCCTGAAGAAGGTTTGAAATAAACCGAAAATTTGCTCGCCAGACACTTGGGTGTTGTGTCTTTATTTGTCTGCTTGTATAAAAAGGACATTAATGAGAACATCCCTGAAAACAAAGAGACAGACAGACCAACCGACAGACAGAGACAGACAGATAGACAGAGACAGAGAAAAGACAAACAGGGGAGGGGGGTATCAGAAGATGTATCTTTCCTTGATCTGTAATTATCCAGGTCTTTATTTGCCCAATTAGTGTGTTGCTACAACAGGCCCATTTCCCGGAAGATAGTCACTATCCAAAAGATGACAGTGCAGTGCAGTGCAGTGCAGCGCAGTACAGTGCAGTGCAGTGCCGGACAGTACAGTGCAGTGTAGTGCAGTGCAGCACAGCCTGTGTTATTCTCCATCCCTTCTCCCTGTTCCCTACCTCCTGCCTGCCGCAGAGAGAGGTGGCTGCAACAACAACAGACAGACTGCAATGCAGCGATTCAGGCTGGCTGTCTGTAGAGGGATGGAACTAGATGGTGTCCAGGTTTTCTTTTATTTTCTTTATTGGGAACAGTTGCCTGGGGGGAGGGGAGGGAAGGGAGACACAGAGTTCTTCTCTTAAAATGACTGCAATTGTCCTGCCAAAATATTGATTTTAAATCAAGATAAACATTTGTTCAGAAAGAAACATGCAGTGCCTATAAAAAGCTCTTGAGAGGAACGCAGCATTAACTTGCTGACAAAAAGCCAAAATAAGGGAACAGGATAACTCAGTGGTCAGGGCACTTGTTTTTCCAAAGCTAATGTTAAGCATCATTGAGCATAGTTACCAAATGAATAGGTGACCATTTGTTTGCCTTGGCTTCAGTACAGTCCCCCAGTTCACCCAGCTGTAAATGCGTGCCTGTCCTCTTTAGGGTCAAGGGAAGTAAGGTTAAAGGCAAGGGAAAGGAGATTGCGCTGCCCTCAGACTGCTGTCCCCTGGAGAAGCTGAGGTCTCTGATTACAGGCCGCAGCCTGAGGCCGCCGCTCCTGCCTCCTCCTCCTCCTCATGTTATCCCACGTTCTCCCAGAGAGCCCAGGCTGTGAAGAAGTCTTGCTTCTGTAACGTAAGCCTCTCCTGGCTGCAGGATGAAGAGACGCTTGACAAGGGAGAGCTCTGGCAGAACGAGGATTTAACCAGTCTGCTTTGGGGAGGGTGAAAAACTGGGTAATATTCTTTTAGCTATGTTGAGGTGAGAAAGAAGGATTAAATAAATTCTTTTTTTTGTAAGTGGCGTTTTTTGTGTTTTGTTTGTGGATGTTGTTGTTTATTGATTTTGTTTTTCTACTGTCACAGACAGGTTCAGCCTTTTCCTGTCTGCCAGCTGTTCCAGTGTGTGTTCTCTGTTATTACTGCATTCTTTCTGGGAAAAAATAAAAGCAGGATATGAAAAACAACTGTAAAACAACACCATCAACTCAACAAACACCACCATGGGTATGATATATTTCCGAATAACGTTGCTGCAATAAAAGTAACAGTAATAATACTATGAACGTGAGACAGGAAATATTGCAGCAGCAACAACAGCACAAACAGCAACATTTTATGAATAAACACTCCAGAACACAATAACAATACTTTTTTTAAGAACAGCAAACTACAGAGGTATATGTTACAAGACAACATCAAACATATTGTATATCACATGCGTCACATACTATGGAGTCCAGATCACACGATGTGATGTGTCCTGGATACCCATCCCCTGCACTCATTATAGCCCTGTACAACACATCAAAGACAGGGAGAAAAGTAATGTGGCAAAAAAAACAACAACCCCAACCACCTCATGATGGGCGAGTATATGATTCTAATTTACCAGCCTTAAGAAAAAGGCAAACCCCTGGTTGAAAGAGAGACAGACAGACAAACAGACAGACAGACAGACAGACACACAGAGAGAGAGAAACAGAGAGAGACAGAGACAGAGATACAGAGAGACATAGAGATGGACAGACAGAGAGAGGTGACAGACACACAAATACACAGACAGACAGACAGACAGATAGATGCACAGACAGACCCCATAACTATCTTTTAACTCTGTAGAAGCAAGCACAGAGTTTCATTTGCTCAGTAAAGTGTCATCCATGTTACAGGCTTTTCCTCACGCACACAGCTGCTTCCTCCATTCACAGCCCAAAAGATGACAGTACAGTGCAGTACAGTGCAGTACAGTACAGTACAGTACAGTACAGTGCAGTACAGAACAGTGCAGTATAGTGCAGTACAGTACAGTACAGTGCAGTACAGTACAGTGCAGTTCAGCACAGTGCAGTGCAGTGCAGTGCAATGCAGCAGAGCCTGTGTTATTGTCCATCACTTCTCCCTGTCCCCTACCTCCTGCCGGCCGCAGAGAGAGGTGGCTGCAACAACAGACAGGCTGACTGCAATACAGTGAATCTGGCTGGCTGTCTGGGGGGTGATAGAACTGGGGGATGTTTTTGAGCAGTTGCCTGAGTACAGGAAAAGGGAGATCCATTGATTCCTTCCTTTAAAATTGATGACTCCTGCAGTCGTTTGGTCATACATGGATTGAAGTCGACATTTTGGACAAACGAAATGCACCATACACCAACAGATAACTATTATTAAGAGGTAGTATCTATCTGTTAACGGTCAGAGCACTCACTTCTCCCTGCCAAGGTTAAGCAGCCTCAAGCGTGGTTATCAGTTGGATCGGTGACCGTTTGTGCACCTTGGTTTTAGTACAGTTCCCCAGTTCACCCAGCTGTAAATGTATACCTGCCCTCTTTAAGGTCAAAGAAGGTAAAACAGTGAGGGAGAGGAGATGGGCGCCGCCCTCAATAAGCTAGCCCCTAGAGAAGCTGAGGTCTCTGACGACTCGCTCCCCTTCGACCACAGGTTATGGGACACATTTACCTTTTATCTTTACCATTATCTAATGCCGTCATGTAGCGAGAATTATGTCATGCTCTAACACATGGCAGATATATTTATGGGTCCGAAGCAAGCAGACTCTTCCATACATGCTTAACCACATTAGAAACACACAAAAATCCTTTCAGCACATGTCTCACCAACTGTGTAGCCCAATGTAAAAGTAAAACCTCCCGTCCTTTCTGGCTATTTTCTTTTCCTCCATACTTCCAGCAATAAATGGCCTGCTCT
>CM060316.1:3744448-3756948 GCA_030674155.1 Stramonita haemastoma | reverse complement strand
GTATGCAATGTCTCCCTTGCCGGAGATAGACTCTCTCCCCTTAACTCGGCAGGTCAGTGCCCGGATGCCCTATGCATTTCTTAATGCCAGTTCTGGCCATGTTGGAATTACATTACTGCATGATAGTAAGCAAACACACCCTAGTCCTGCTCACATGGTCTTCCTAATGACATGTGTGTGTTTGTCACTGTGATGTCACTGCCCTCCCCCTGTCCAGTTCATTATTAAGGACTGCCTGTCGTGGCTCCAGTCTTATGACAGATCATATTTTTACGTGGGATAATTCTTCAGGTTCACTCCTTTCTAGCAAGTGTGGTTCCTCTCTCTCTCTCTCTCTCTCTCTCTCTCTCTCTCTCTCTCTCTCTCTCTCTCTCTCTCTCTCTCTCTCTCTCTCTCTCTCTCTGCGCGTGCGTGTGTGTCTGTATGTGGCTGTGTGCCTGTGTCTGTGTCTGTATGTCTGTCTCTCTCTGTCTCTGTCTCTCTCTGTGTCTCTGTGTCTCTGTCTCTCTCTCTCTCATAAATAAATGAATTAAAAAATGGATAAATCTCTGTCTGGTTTTTTTTCCCCACTGGGCAGAAAGTTATTTCGACCGAGATCAAGAATCACTTGTAAACTTACTGAACTTGCAAAATCAGCATTCAGGGAACATGGAGGACCCCTTCTGCACTGGTGTGTTTGGGGGCCGGGTGGGGGGGGGTGGGGTGGGGGGTGGGGAGGGAGAATGGGGATGGGGATTTTTGGATGATGAGGAATTTATGCACTTGAGCGTACACAAACAGGAGACAGATAAAGAAATCAAAGTCACTGGAGGAAAAAGATGATAAAGAAATGTAAATAAAACATAGAAACAGAATTATAGGCATAAGTGTGTGTATATGTTTGTGTGAGTTTTGTGTGTGTGTGTGTGTGTGTGTGTGTGTGTGTGTGTGTGTGTGTGTGTGTGTTGGTGTGTGTGTGTCTGTGTCTGTGTCTGTGTCTGTGTCTGTGTCTGTGTCTCTGTGTCTGTGTGTGTGTGTGCGTGAGTGTGTGTGTGTGTGTGTGTGTGTGTGTGTGTGTGTGTGTGTGGTTGTGTGTGTGTGTGTGTGTGTGTGTGTGTTGCCTGTGTGTGTGTTGTGTGTGTGTCTGTTCTGTCTGCCTGTGTCTTTTCTGTGCATATGTTAATTTGTGTCTTCGCATATCTGAATACAAGAATGTGCAAACAACCATGCGCCAATACGCGCCCACACATCCCTGTCTGCACATTTGCCAGTCATCTCATGTGACAGCAGGCCTTTATACTCTTTTTTTTACAAATTTGACAGCCCTGCCAAAGCTGCCCTCCTCCCCCCCTGCCCACCCCCACACCCTCCCCCCAATTCCCCCTGCTACTACTGCATGACTGATGCTGACATTTAACGAAGGTTTAAAAGAAAAAAAAATCCTTTCCCTGCCTCAGACACTTGTCATTTCCACCCCTCACCCTCCTCTCCTGTGCTCTGATTGTATTGTACTGTGTGCCACAATCAGTTTAGACATGGCACATTTCTGGGCGTGCAATTCCAGGTGCTCTCGCAGGTGGAGAGCGCGTGGCGTCGCCAGAAGAATAGTGCCACCCCCATTATCTTTGTCATTATCTGCATTTACCTTTGTTTGCATGCAAAAGTTGCTTTCTTTTCTTTTTGTTTTTACAGGATTTTGCCAGAGTCGATTCTTTCATTTCTCTGGATTCTTTTACGTACATTGAATGCATGTAGTACCACAGGACTTTCTGATCCGAAAGACCACCATTCAGGGTGAAGTGGACAATGAAAAAGTTTGGGTTCAGAGAGGGATCGACATAGGACTTTTCACATTCCAGGCGGGTGTTACTCCTAGACGACTGATCCACATCCAGCTGTTGCCTTGGTGATAAACGGTCTGCATAAAACCTGCAGTGAAAGAAGGCTTGTTGCAGGCTCAGCTCCACTCCCTCTCTGCAGAGCTCTGATGTCCACAGTGCAGAGTGGCTCTGTGTGCTGGACACCCGACACCTGTGGTCACCTCACTGTGTGCACCGGATTGTCAAGTCAAGTCAAGTCAAACTTTTATACCGAAGGTACATTGAATAAGCAATTTCCTTGCTTTTTTTCATCAAGGGGCCAAACCAACAAGGAAAAAAATATATATAATGCATAAATGAAAAAAGGGAAAATCTTAAGAGAAAGTCGAAAAATGAAAAGATTTTTTTTTAAACAATAAACCCAAAAGGAAGAACCACACAACACCACACACACACAACACACCAACACCAACCACACACACACACACACACACACACCACACACAACACACACCCCAAAACACACAATGCCGCACGCACGCACACACAAATGTATATATATATAATATGTATTATATATAGTGAATATATATATATAAAATATAAAATATTTTAATATAATGTAAAATATATATTTTAAAATATATAATATATAATATATAATAATATAATATATATGGAAGGGAATTTTTGTGCAGACTACCCCGCAAAATTTGGAGCGAAAAGTACTGAAAAAAATAATAAATCAAAAAGGAATGACCGGGAAAATTTTGATAAAGAAAAGTAACACGCTTGAGCAAAGTGTAAAATGGCACCAAGAGGGTGAGAATGTGTTTTTGTTTGTTGGGGTTTTTTTTTTTTGTTTTTTTTTTTGTTTTTTTTTTTTTTTTGCATCGGCATTTTCACAACCCCACAAAAATGTGATAACGTTTTTTTAAAGGCTTGTGTCTTGTTTTAAAAGGATTTTACCGTAAAAAGATCACCAAAAATATACATTCAAGTAATTTTTCGTCCACATCATAAATTTTCTTCGCTTTTTTCCCAATTTTCAAAAAAAATTTCCTTTAATTTTTTTTCGGGGATAATAGAAAAGCCTCAGGGTTTTTTTTTTTTTTACATCAACCCCCCCGTAAAACCTGGGTTTTCCCCAATGAAACTGTTCCCACGGACGCGGGCCCCCCTCCCTTTTCCAAAGGTGGATCAGGTTTTTAAGTGTGAACTTTTGTTCGCGTGCGTTCGGACAGGGGCCTCGGTTTAACCCCTCAGGAAGGACAAAACAGGAGGGAATTTCCCCGTGCAAAAAAATTAAAAATTAAAAAATACTTAACATCTATTGATTTTGCTCGACAAATCAAAGAAAGTAGAAAGGCGCCCGCACTATCTAGATCACCAACCTTTGACCCCTTTTGAAGGGTGTGACCCATTAATTTTTTGGGAGGGGGAAATAAACCCCCGGGGGAGTCACCCCCCCCCCCCCTAAGTGTTTTTTGGCGTTAAAATTTTGTTTCTGTTGTCGCTGTTGTTTTGTTTTGCTGCTGCTGTTTTTTTAATGTTGTTGTTGTTGGGTTTGGGGGTGGGGGGGATGGGGGGGGGCTGTTGTTGCGCTGTTCTGGTGGGTGGGTTTTGGTTTGGGGGGGGGGGGGTGGTGGGGGTTCTATTTTGTTGTTTGATCAAAATTGGGGCCCAGTTCAGGGGACCCCCCCCCCCCATCCCCCCCTCCCCCCCCACCCCCGGGGCCCCTTCTGCAGAGGGGTAATCCCTCCGGCCTGTCCCCCGGGGCCCTTTCTGTTGGCCAAAGGGGAAAAGGCGCTGTCCCCCGAAAACTGGATTTTTTTGGGCCCCGAAAATGGGGGGGCTTTTGAACCCGAAAACGGGGAAAAATAGTTTTTTTCTGTCTGTCTGTCGTTGTCTGACATCCCCCTCGTTTTATCGTCTGTCCGTTTCTGTCTGTGCTGTTTGTCTGGGGTGGAAACGCCGTTTGTTTTCCTTGTCTCTCTGCGTCTGTCTAAATGTCTATAACAAAAAACGGCAAGTTTTTTTAAAATTTTTCATGCCCCTTTTTTTAAAACCCCAAAAAAAAAAACAGTAGCCGTAATGCAAAATTGGGGTGGACAAAAAAAAACCGTTACTTTTTTGTTTTTTAAAACCCCTTTTGAAAAACAATTTTTTAAAATTTTTTATTTTTCGTGTAAAAAAATTTTTTGGGGGAAAAAAAGGGGGTTTTGGGAAATAAAAAAATTTTTTTATTAGAATTTTCCCGCAATATGGGGGTACTGACTACAGAATAGAAACCGGCCCCGCAGGGGGATCTTACACACCCCAAAAGGTGGAAGAGCTGTAAAAAAGTGATAGAATCTAATTTTTTTCCCCCAAAAATTTTTTAAACACTTTTTTTAAAAATAATGTGTGTGTGTGTGAGTGTTTGTGTTTGTTTTTTGTGTGGGGGGTGGGGGGGGGGTGTGTGGGGGATGTGGGGGAAGTGTGTGTGTGGGTGTGTGTGTATGTGTGGTGGTGTTTTTGTTTTGTGTGGGAGAGAGACCCAAAAAGAAAAAGGAAAAAAAAGACAGAGAAAAAAGAGAAAAAGAGCACTCGCACGTCCCAGATTTTAAATAAATAGATAATCAGTGACTGGGGGGAAATTTTAAAGAATATAAATTTTATTTTAGTGGGGGGATATTTTTTTTCCCGCATGTCGCTTTTCTCTCTGTTTTTTCTGCCCTTTTTTTCCGTCCCTTTTTTTTTTTTTGTCTGCTGTCTATAAAAACGGGGTTAGTTTCGGGGCCAGAAAAAAACCGTAAAACTTTTGCTTTTTGGGGCCCAAAGAGCACACCGGGGGGAAAAAGATGCTGGATCAAATAAAAAAACATTCCCCCCCATGTCCATCTTTAAAATTTCTAACACAACGGGGTAGAATTTTTAAATTTTTTAAAAAACCCCCTGGGACACATGGACATAGCCCCTACAATACCGTGCATATAAATTTGTGCACTCGCTCCACACATCCCCTAAAAAACACCGCGCGCGGGGCGCGCACACACACGCCCCCACCACGCCCCCACGCACGCACACACAACAAAAACACACAAACTGAAATCCACACAAAATTTACAGCCCCAACAGCACCCCGCAAAAAAGGGAAAATCCTCGCAAAGCAGCCCCACAGTGCCAACAAAAAAAATGGGGGGGAAAAGCCCGTGATTTGACACACACACACAGACTAACAGTCTAGGCGGGGGAAAGGGCAGGATAGGAGAGGTGAAAGGGGGGCGGCCCCCAACACATTATACCCCCCGTCCAAAACATGCCGTACAAAAATTTTTCCAAAAACTGGGTTAAAGGGGGGGGGGGGGGGGGTGGGGGGGTCGGAAAAAAGCGCCTACAAAATTCAATTAAAACCCCCTTATGTTTTGTGGGGGGGAAATTTCCCCCCTTCCCCGGGCCCCCCCTTTCCCCCCCCTCCTCCCTGCCTACAAAACCCCCCCCCCCCCCACAAAAAATGGTTTGGGGTTTTCATAGGGTTTTTGGGGGTGTTTCGTTTCTGCTTTGCGTGCGTGCGTGCGTCAAAGTCAAAAAAATTTTAAAATTTTCCCCCTTTTTTTGGGGGCGGGACGTTTCGTACTAAAAAGGGGGTGTGTTTGTTTGGTTTTTTTTTTTTTTTTGCTTATAATGATGGTGATTTTCTTTAATTTTTTAAAGGGCCCCAGAGAAGCATTGAAACAGTTTTTTTTTTCCCTCAGGGGGGGGTTTTCCCTGAGTTAAAAAAAACACAGACAGACAACAGACAGACAGACAGACAGATACACACACATACAAAACAAAAAGAGAGAGAAGAAAAGAGAAAAGGGGGAAAAAAGAGAGAGAAAAAACAGACGGACAACCGAGAAAAGAGAGAGAGAAAAGACAGGAAGGAGAGAGGACCAGACAGACCAGACAGAGAGAGGAAACAAGAGAGAGAGGAGAGAAGAGAGAGAGAGAGAGGGAGGGGAAAAAGGAGGAAAAAAGAGAAAAAGACAGAGAGAGAGAGAGAGAGAAGAGGGGGGGAGAGAGAAGGGGGGAGAGAGGAGAGAGAGAGAGAGAGAAGAGAGAGAGAGAGAGAGAAAGGGGGGAAGGGGGGAGAGGGGGGAAAAAAAATACAAAATAGAAAATTTTTAAATAAAAAGGCACAAAAAAAAAAAACACAAGCCCCCAATCTGAAAAAAAAACCCCCGATGGGGGTTTTAAAAAAAAGAAAACAGGGGGGGGGGGATCGTATTGCTGAATGAAAAAGGAGAAAGAAAGGGGCTGGGTGGGAGAGTGGAAGAAAGGGGGGGGGGGCACACCAAAAAAACACACACACACCCCACACACACACACACACACACACACACACACACACACACACACACACACACACACACCACCCACACACAACCCCACACCGGGGGAAAATTTTTTTTATCGATGTCTGCCCGTAAACAAAAATACTGAGGGGGGAAAAAAACCCCTTCCCTCTTTTGGGAACATTGATCCCGAAAGATTTACAAACAGGGGGAAAAAAAACCCGGGAAAGGGGGGAAAAAAAAAAAAACTCTATATGGGGCCAAACCAAAAGGGCCCCCCTTTTTTTTATGGCAGTTTTTAACTCTATTGAAAGATGGGGGGGGTTCACAAAACCCCCGACCAAAAATTTTATTTCTTGTCGTGGCAGGAAAAAGGAAAATTTTTTTTCAGGTTTGTCTTCGCTGTTTCCCCCAAAAAAATTTTTGGGGGGCCCCAGAGGAGCCCCAAAGGGGGGGGGGGTCTTTTTCCCCCCCCGCCTCTAAAAATGTTTTTTAAAAATATTGAAAAAAAATAATTGTTCCCCCAAAAGTAAAAGATCCCCAAAAAAGGGGAAAAAAGCCCCCCCCCAAAAGGGGGGGGAAAAAAAGAAATACAGTAGTTTTCATACGCAAAAAACCTCATTACTGGGGAAAACTTGGAGTCTAGCCCAAAAAAAAAAAAAAAAGTCAAAACCAGATTTCTCAACATTAGATGCAAAAAAAGTTTACCCCCAAAGGGGATTTTTTTTGCTATTTGTATAAATTTCCCCCCCCCCCCCCCCATTGTGGAGTTCGGAATTTTAAAAAAAACGGGGGGATATCCTTTTCACTAATATTATTTTGGGGGGTTTTTGGGCGCTTTTTTGGGGGTTTAAAAAGGGTACAAACTACAAAGCTACTTTATATAAAATGCTGCTTTTAACCCCTTGCTTGGGAAAAGTGAGTGCCCCGACCACTGAAAAAATCCCGCCCCAAAAAAGGGGGACAAAAAACCCCCAAAAAAAGGGGAGAAACATGGCCAGGCCCGGGTCCACGTCCCACAAAAAGGCTTGTTTTTCCTGGCTTTTTTCCCAAAAACCCCCCCCCCCCAATCCTCACCCCCAGGGCCGAAAAAAAAAACAGCGAAAATTAAAACCCCCCCCGAAAGGTTACCCAAACCCCCCAAAAAAAAACCCGACCCCTTTTTGACATTACACTAATCCACTCCCCTCCTCTCCCCCCTTTTCCCCCCCCTCTCCCCCAAATTCCCCCCCCCTTTTTCTGGCTTGGTTTTCCCCCCCCCCGGTTTTGTGGGGAAAAAAATTCGTTTTACCCGTGGCGGACCGTGCAGGAAGGCCAAAAGGTAGCCGGTAGGCAGGGGGGGTAGGTCAGTGACCTTGGGGTGGAAAACCCCAAAAAAAACCCGGGGGGGCCCCTTAAAAACCCCCCCCTTTTTCTACCCCCTTTTTTTTTGTTTTCCCCGCCAACCCGGGGTTTAAAAAGGCGCTCTCTTTGGTTTTTTACTTGTTATTCCGGGGTTTTTTAAATATTTAAAGTTTAAAATTTTTCCAACCCCTTTTTCCCCCTCTTTCCATCTTTTTACTGAACAAGGGGTTTTTTAAAAAAAATTTTTAACACAGGGAAAATTTTTGTTGCGATATAGAACATTAAGGTTTTTTAAAATTTCCAGTCAATAAAACTTTTTTTTTTTTCTTTTCCCCAATTTTTGGGGACCAGGGGGGTTGTTTCCATTTTTGGGGAAAAATTTTTTTTTCCCCCCCCCTCTGGAAAGTAGGTGGGGGTGGTGAAGGCCCCAAAATTTTTTAGTAGGGGGGCAGATAAAAGGGAAAAACCCCCGGTTTTTTTTAGTGTTTTCAGATTATTTCATCCACCCCCCTTTTCCCCCCTCTCTCTCATCTCTCTCCCCCCTCTCCCCCCCTCTCCCCTCCCCCCTCTCCCCCCCCCTCTCCCCCTTTTCCCCCCTTTTCCCCCTCTCTCCCCCTTTCCTTTCTTTCTTTTTTTTTTTTCTCCCCCCCTCTCTCTCTCCCCCCTTTTCCTCTCCTCTCCCCCCTTTTCCCCCCCCTTCCCCCCCCCCTCTCTCTCCTTTTCCCCCCTTCTCTCCTCCTCCTCCCTCGCCCCTTTCCCCCCTTTTTTCCCCCCCCTCTCTCTCTTCCTCTCTCTCTTTTTTCTCTCTCTTTTTTTTTTCCTTTTTTTTGTGTCTCTCCCTGGTCTCACTCCCCCCTCTCTCTGCTCTGTCTTTTTCTCTCTTGTCTCTGTGTCTCGTCCTTTTCCCTTTTTTCTTTTTCCCCCCCCCCTCTCTCTTTCCCCTCCCCCCTTTCTCTTTTTCTTTTTTTTTCTTTTTCCCCTCTCTCTCATCCCCCTCCCCCCCCTCCTCTCTCCCCCTCTCTCTCTCTCTCCTCTCTCCTCTCTCTCTCTCCTCCCCCCCTTCTCTCTCCCTCCTCTCCCCTCATTCAACCCCCATTTTTGCTTTTCCCTTTGGGAATTTTTACTTTTCCCCCCCTCCCCCCACAGTTTTCCCCAAAAAAAAAATGAACAAAAAAAAGAGAAGGGAATGCAGAGAAAAGGAAAGCCAAAACGGGGTTCCCCCTTTTTTTTTTTCCTTTTCCCCCCCAGGGTAAAAAACTTAAAATTTCCCTTTTTCCCCCCCCAAAAATCCGGATGGGGAAAAAAAAAATCAAAAATAAGGCCTAGGGGAGGGGGCAGTGATTTTCTGAAATTCCCCCCGGTAACAAAACGGTATGAACAAAAACCCACATGAGGTAACAATATTTTAAAACCCCTTTTTAAATCACCGCACCAAAAAATTTTTTTTTTCCCTCCTCGGTCCCCCGTGCCGTTCCTTGGGGGGTCCCCCCCGTTTTTTTTCCCCCCCGTTAAAAATGTCTCTCTGTATATCAGTCTGAAAATTTTCCCCCCTTTTTTATGGCTTTTTTGTCTCTGTCCGACAGTCTGTCCCCTCGTCTCTGTCCCCTCTGTCTCTCTGCCCCCCTGTCCGTCTGTCTGTCCCTGTCCCCCTTTTTCCGGGGGGTCCCTCTTTCTCTCTCCCCACCTCACTCCCTCCCCCCCTTCTCCTCTCTCCCCCTTTTCCCCTTTTCCCCTTCCTCCCTCCTCTCCTCCCTCAAAAACCCCTTCCCCTCCCTCCCCCCCCCCCCCCACTCCCAAAACCAACCCCCCCAACAAAAACTACACCCCCCACCACCCCCCCACCCCCAAAAACCAAAAACCCCCAAAAAAACCCAAAAAACCACCCCCCCCCACCCCCCAAAAACCACAAAAACCCCCCCACCAACCACCAAACCAAAAAAAACCCCCCCCAAACAAACCCCAAAAATCAAAAAACCAAAAACCCCTAACCACACCACCCCCCAAAACCCCCCCCCCCACAACAACACAACCAAAAAACCAACCCCCAACCAAAACACCCCGAAAAAAACCCAAAAGCACCACCCAACGACCCAAATGCCCACACAGGAAAAAAAATCCGAAACCCCCACAGAAACCCAAAAACCCCCCTACAAACAAAGGCCCCGAACACCCAAACCCCCCAAAAAAAAATTAAATGGGAGGGGCCCTAAAAAAACATACAACACAAAAACAACCAAAAAAACAAACCCAACCCCCTCCCCCCCCCCGCCAAAAAACAAAAAAAAAAGCAACCCCCCCAAAAAAAAAAAATTTTTTTAAAAAGGGGGAAAAAAACCCCAAAATTTTAAAAAAGCAATTTAAACGCACGGGAACCCCAATAAAAGCAACCCCAGGGGAAAAAATTAAAACCCCCAACCCCTCCCCCAACCCCCCGCCCCTTTTTAAAAAACCCCAACCCCAAACCCCCCCCCCAAACCCAAAAAGCCTAACAAAAACCCCCACCACCCCCCCATTAAAACCCCCTGGGAAAAAAAAAACCAAAAACAAACCCCCACAATTTTTTTAAAGCCTTTCCCCCCACCCCCCCAAAAAAGGGGGGCCCCCCTAAAAAAACCAACCAAAAAGTCCCTTAAACCCCAAAACCTAAAGGGAAAAAACCCCAAAAAGGGGGGGGGCCCAAAAACCCCCCCCCAAACTTCCAAACCATTAAATCAACCCCAACCCCGGGAAAACCCCCTTTTTCCCTTTTTTTTCCTTTCCCACACCCCATACCTTTTTTTACAAAGAAGAAAAAAAACCAACCCCAAAATTAAACCAAAATTTCCCCCGCCCCCGCCAAACCCTAAAAACCCCCATTGTCTTAAAACCCCTTCCCAAAACCCCCCCACAAAAGCCCCCGCCCGCCAACCCAAAAAGGTTTTCCGGGCCCAAAAGGCCCCCCCGGGGGGCCCCCAAAGGGCCCAACCCCCAAAAAACCCAAACCCCTTCCCAAAATTTTAAAAAGGTTTTTTAAAAACCCCCAAACACAAAAACCAAGAAGGAACCCCAAAAGCCCACCCCTTTTTTTTCCCAAAAAACAAAGCCCCCAAAATTCCCCAAACCCCCCCCCAACCAAAAAAACCAAGTCAAAAACCCATTTTACAAAAAAAAACAAAAACTTTTTTTCCCCGAAAGTTTTTTTTTTTTTTTTTAAAAACCAAAAAATTTTTCCCCCCCCCGTTTTGGAAGGCCCCCCCGAGAAGGGAAAAGGCCCCCCCTTTTCAGATTCCCCCCCCCCCCCCCCCCCCCCCCCAAAATAAAAAGAAAAGGAAAAAAAAAAACCCTTTTTCCCCCCAAGGGAAAAGATAAACCCCCACCTACTTTTTTTCCCCCCCAAAACAATTAAACAACAAAAACCCAAAAAGAAAACCCCCCAAAAACCCCAACAGACAACCACAATAAAGAGGGTAAGGGGGGGGGGCCCCCCCCCAAAATAAAAAGAAAGAAATGAAATTACCCCAAAAAAGTTTAAAACCCCCCCCAAAAATTTTTTAAACCCCCAAAAAAAACCCAAAAAAACACCCCGAACCCCAAAATTAATAAGGTTTTAAACCTAATAATTTTTTTTTAACCAAAATAATAATACAAAACCCCACTTGTATTATATCAGTAATAATCCCTTTTAAAAAATCCCCGGAAGGGGTGGGGAACCCCCCCCTTTGAAACGAAAAAAGAAAGGAGGCAGGAAATTAACAGGAAGGGAAAAAAAAGACAAATTGATGACCTTCAACCCCCCCACCCCATAAACAAATTTTCCCCTTTTTTTACAATTTTTGAAAAGATTGGGGGAAAGGGGGGGGCAAAATATTTGGGAAAATCAATTTCCTCCCATTAACCCAGGAGATTGGTTCCCTTTTTTCTGGGTTTTATTAAAGTTTTTTCCCCCCCTTAATGCTTTTTTAGAAAGAAAGAAGCTTGGGATGGGGGGCCTTCAAACCCCTTCCCAATTTTCAGGGTTAAATTTCCATTATATTGGGGGATTTTTGACACCCCAAATAAGGGGCCCCCAAATTTACCAAAGATTAAAACCTTTTGGAAAGGGAAAGTATTTTTACCCACCAAGAAGTGCCCCCAACAACCAAAAGGGGAAACCCCAGAATTTGAAAAAATAGGCAATAAAGGGTTTTGTTTTCCCGTTTGCCAGACCGGGGTTTTCTTCCCCCTTCCCGGTTTCCCCCAAAAAGAGGGGGGTTTTCATTTTAATTTTTTGGAAACCCCCTTCCCATACCCCAATTCCCCCCTCCTTAAGATAATTCCCCTTTTTTTTTCCCCCTTTTAGATTAAATTTTAAGTTTTGAAAGCCCTGGACTTATTTAAATTTAATTTAAAAAATTTGGGTCTTTCTTTTTAAAAGTATAACAAAAAAATAATTTTTTAGTTTTAAAAAACCCCTTCAATTGGAAAATTTGAAAAAAAGCAGAAAAATTTATTTTTAATGGTTAAAACAATTTTATTTCCAATTAAATGCAAACCAAAATTTTTTCCCCCTTGGAACTGAAACTAAAAAAAACCGGAAAAACCGAAAAACGGGAAAAGCATAGTAAGTGTAAAAGTAAATTTTTAGGGGGCAATTTGGAAAAAAATTTGGGTTTGAAAGGGAAAAACTGGGTTTTTTTAAAACCAAAATTTTTTTTACTAAATTTTATATTTTTTCTTTTCCCTTCCCCCCCCTCTTTATTCTAGGAAAAAAAAAATTTGGGGGAAATTTTGGAGAACGAAAAAAAATTTCCCCCCCCCTTCCCCACAAAACAACCCGGGGCAAAAGAAAAAAAAGAAAACCAACAAAAAAAAAAAAAAAAAAAAAAAATAAAAAAAAAAAGGGGGGGGAAAAAAAAAAAAAAAAAAAAAAAAAAAAACGCAAAAAAAAAAAACCCCAAAACCAAAAAAAAAAAAAAAAAAAAAAACAAACCCAAACCAAAACCGCCCCCCCCCCCACCGCAAAACCCCCCCCCCCCCCAACAAACCCAAAACCCCCGGGCAAAAACAAAAATTTAAAAAA
>CM060316.1:3736948-3739448 GCA_030674155.1 Stramonita haemastoma | reverse complement strand
CAACGCATTTTTGCTCATGTGACATAACTATAGATGCTGTCTGAGTGATTGACAGCGACATAGAAGAAGTCATATATAACATATTTCAAATAATAACCATCACAGTTTTCAGAATCATTTACAACATTGTTCATTACAGTGCATTAGTTCTGAAAACAAATTTTACTCGTTTGTTGTAATGGCGACACTAACTGTAGCCACTTCCATCATAGGTGTTTTTTTTCCTTGTAATTAAAAAGAATAAGAGGTTGAAGTCTAGACCGGACATTCTTGTATTTATAAACAACCGTAGAGTAGATAGGTAAAGGAGCTATCGGGTTTAGTTTATAACTAAGCTGAATAAAACAAACATTTCTCAGCCAATTTATTCTCTTCTTGTATGAAAAGCCAGTTCCTGAACAAAAATCTTGGAAGGCTGGTTTGTATTTCAGAAAGCTGTTAAACTTATCCCAAAGGTAAAACAGCGCATACTGTCCACATTCTATGCCCAACGATGAAAAATACACGAAATATTCCCATGACAAGACACGGAGCACAGCTGAACAGCTCAAATACTTGGAAACACTTCATGGCTCTGTACACATCTCCCCACCCCTGCACAGGGAGAGACAGGGCAAAAAACGTCTCTTCCCCCAAATCCCGATCAGTGCGGATGCAATCAGGGCCTCTGCTTTTGCAGCTGCCTGCTCTGATTGAATTGAGGATCCGGGCATCGACTGGTCTGAGTGAGTTTCCGATGCATCACTGGTATACGATGCTGTATTATTCGGGGAAGGAGAGAGAAAGGGGGGGGGGGGACAGGAGGGGGTAACTTCGGTCATGCTGTAGACCTTTTCATAAGGGAGGCAAGCAGGCCGTACTGTGGCAGAGGGTGTCCAAAAACTGGGACATTTGGTTATTTGTGGTAGGGGGGATTCTTCCTCTCCAAACGCTCAAAGAGTAGCTATTGTTGTCTGTCATATGAGCGACGATGCATTCCGTTGCTGTTAAGCGCCTGACAAGTCAGGCCCAGCGCATCCGACTTCGGCGTGGGAGAGAATTATCTTCTATGTCTTTCTGGGGAAAAAAGGCAGGAGAATGGACCAAAATGCAGAACATAGACAAGAACGAGGTGAGAGAATGAAAAGGAACAAGGCAGAAACAAAGAGATGGATTAAAAAAAGGGGGGGGGGGGAATTCCTTGCACAGAATTTCCAGAAGGTGGGGATGCTATGTATACTGATAGACTGGTATTTCCACAGAGGGATTTTTTCAACGATCTTTGGCTAGAGCTCCAGGGTTTACAAACTGTGAGATATATGCATATTCAACCGCTTCTTCCCTATCATTTAGGCAGCTGCATTCCGACTTCGAGAAGAAAAGGAGTGATGAAGGGTGTGGAGGTAACAGGGAGTGGAGAAGGGGGGGGGGGGGGCATCAATCTTGACCTGCAGGCAGGGCATCATGGGACATAAAGTCGTCTGCCCTAGGGAATCAAGCAGAAGCAGGCAGATTGAACTGTCACAAAGGGCGTGATGGAAAATCAAGCATTTGGCTCAAACAGCAGTCGGCCTGGGGCTCTCTCTGTCTCTCTCCGTCTCTGTCTGTCTGTCTCTCTGTCTCTCTTTCATTCACACACACACACACACACGCACACACGCATGCACGAACCACGCGCGTGCGCGCACGCACGCACGCACACACACACACACCACACAACACACACACACAAACACACACACACAAACACACACACACACACACACACACACACACACACACACACACACACACACACACACACACACACACACACACACACACACACACACACACACACACACACACACTTTCAGAAAAATGCCATCGACGTGATGATCTCCAGGAAGACTGACGACAGAAAGAAGATGACAAAGGAATGTGAGGGCAGGGAAAGACCACCCTACCCTGGAAACATGCAAACCTCTCCACCACCACCACCACACACACGGCCCTCAGTCTCCGGAGAGGACCTGTCAAGAGTCTGGATCATCGGCATTCTTTTTCTTCATCTTCCTCTTCTTCTTCATTGTCGTCGTCGTCGTCAGCGTTGTCGTCGTCGTCGTGGAACGCTGACACTGCAGCTATTGTTGTCTGTCAAATGAGCGAAAATCTCTTGCGCTGTCGTTAAGCGCCTGACAAGTCAGGCCCAGCGCATCCGACTTTGGTGCGACTCGATGTTCAAGGTCAGCCTTTTTGAGCCAGGAAACATTGCTTGTTGTTGTTTGTTGTGTTGTTGTTGTTGTTGTGTTGTTGTTGTTGTTGTTGTGTGTTGTTGTTGCGTATTCACTAGTTTAACTCCCATGCTATCCCTCCAAATATCCCACCCCGACTCTGTCATTCCACCTGGTAATCACTGTGAGCCTGAAAGTAGGCACTGGAGGAGAAGTTAGCGTGTATGACTGTTCAAGTAGCCTACCTCGCCACGTATGCAGCCATACTCCCACTTCAGACAAGTTGTGCTCTCCATAAAAAGAGAGTG
>CM060316.1:3729448-3731948 GCA_030674155.1 Stramonita haemastoma | reverse complement strand
CCAACCCATAGGTTGATTAGAAATTGGACCTAGTGATGCATGCCATTAATGAGCTGTCAAGCTTTCAGGCAACAACTCTCATTTCATCTCTCTCTCTCTCTTTTCTCTCTCTCTCTCTCTCTCTCTCTCTCTCTCTCTCTCTCTCTCTCTCTCTCTCTCTCCTCTCTCTCTCTCTCTCTCTCTCCTCTCTCCTCTCTCTCTCGTGTGTGTGTGTGTGTGTGTGTGTGTGTGTGTGTGTGTGTGTGTGTGTGTGTGTGTGTGTGTGTGTGTGTGTGTGTGTGTGTGTGTGTAAATAATTATCCAATTTATAAAAATGTTATTCTAATTCTTTTAAACATCTGGGATGTTTTATGTATTTTTTTTATTGGTAGTATTTCTTTCGCCCCCTCCAATAAGGATATTAGTTATTTTTTCCCCTTTTATCCAAATGTATGATTTATATGACTTGTATAACTTATTGACAGATGGTGGTGGATTGATGTTTTCAGTTCTTTATTGCATAATGTTCTTTCGTTTGCTCTCTATCTATTAGCGCTTTTTTTTCTTTAATAATCAAAATCATTTTATTGTGACTTCTGATTTTCGTCTTCTGAATGATTGCATTTTTATTACCTTATTATATATAGTGTCCTTATTCTTGTATGTTGTTTGGTACCGCGTATAGTTTTATTATTTAGTATTTTTTAAATCTTGATGTTATTCCTGAAAAGGGCGGGGACTGGATGTAAAAAAGCACACAAGTGCTTATCTATCATCTTCGAATAAAAGAATTTGCCTTGCCTTGCCTTGCCTTGCCTTGCCTTTGCCTTGCTCTCTCTCTCCTCTCTCTCTCTCTCTCTCTCTCTCTCTCTCTCTCTCTCTCTCTCTCTCCTCTCTCTCTCTCTCTCTCTCTCTCTCTCTCTCTCTCTCTGGTATTTGAACATTTTCGCTTATATGACAAGCAACAATAGTTGCTGTCTGAGAAGAAGAAGAGATGCATGACAGCTAGGTTTATACCAGGGCACTGTTTTGGGCAATCAGATTTCACACCTCTGTCAGACTAGCTGTAGATCTGGCACATTAGCCTGAGCCTGGTCACAGAAACTGAAGTGCAGATCTATTATTGTTTTTCTGGTTGTGGAAAATCAGGGAGTTGCAGGAAAGGTGTCAGGTGAAAGATTTAGATATATTCCAACTCCTTTCTCATAGAGACCACATCTGACGGGCTTTCTGTAGTAAACACAAGCTTCCTGTGCTGTCTTCACCTCCGCAAGTGATGAAGTTTTTATGGCCAAGTTTATTGGTGACTAGACTGGCGGCTTTGGATTTGGTGAATAGCCTACATCACATATAAACTTGATTGAAATGATAAAGATTATCATTATACTATGACATTTGATTCATGTCCCACCCTTGCCCCTCTGTTAAATCTGTGTGTTAATTGCAACTGGAATGCTGTCCATGTGAGTGTGGGTAAATTTATGTTCAGATGTCACATGAACCTGTTGGAGGCTGTGACCACAGTCATAACTGATCTGAACATAATCAAATAAAAGAGATCTGCCTGAGAATCATTTTCTTTCCATTAAAGTCCACTGTCAACAAATTATTCCACTTTCACTGTAAACTTGGGATTGCAAAAGCCCTCTCTCTCTATTCCGTCATGTCCCCCCCCCCCCCCCCCCCCCCACACACACACACACACACCTGGCCAACATCAGTATGATTCTCTGCTCCCTGTGACAAAACGGGATATGAACATAACCTTGATTTATATTATACTGTATGAGCGGAGCAACTAAAGCATACAACTGACACGATCCTTTATAAGAAATGAAGATCTCTTACTTTTCTATTTTCCGCTGCTTCTTTCAGTCAAGGGTTTGTTTTTGTTTGGTATTACAGAGAAATTCAGCAAGAAAAAGCACGGTATCTCTTTTTTTCCCCTTTTATGCCTCTTCAAGGGCTGAAAAGCACAAGGAACAAAAATAGAGCACCAGTTCTGTGACTGATGGAGACCCACGCAGACACAGAATACGCAGTCATTCAATTGTAAACAAAAGAACAACAAACAAGAGCAAAACAAAACAAAACAAAAACCCCAATCAAACGAAAACAAAACAAACAAAAACAAAACAAAACAAAAACCACTCTTTTCACGCAAGGTCGTAGGCGGCATTCGTGCAAAAACACTCGTTAGTGCGCGTACACACACACACCACACACACACACACACACACACACACACACTTGGAATACTGTCGCCGCGCGCGCGCGCGGTGGTGTCCTTTCATCTCTTTGACGGCGGGGAGATCCTATGCACTCGCCCCTCAAGTGTCGCCTGCTCGCGCGGTCTGGCCCAAGCAGCGGGCCGCGAGAAGTGACGTCACAGCTCCATGAGTTCATAGCGCCCGGTGAGAGAACCCGGTATGGTGTGGCCGTAGCAGGCAGAGAGAGGGAGAGAGAGCAGACGAGAGTCAGTTCCGAAGCAACGTGCAGACGACACACACTACCGTGCTCG
>CM060316.1:3684448-3724448 GCA_030674155.1 Stramonita haemastoma | reverse complement strand
AAGTTTTCCTGTATAGAGTGACCCAGGCACAATATATATATATATATATATATATATATATATATATATATATATATATATATATATATATATATAGTATATACAAGTTTGTAAGTTTTCCTGTATAGAGTGACCCGTGCACAATTATATATATATATATATATATATATATATATATATATATATATATATATATATATATATATATATATATATAATTATATATACAAGTTTGTAATTTTTCCTGTATTGACCCAGGCACAAAGCATATGTTTGTACGTTTTCCTGTACAGAGTGACCCAGGCACAAAGCATATGTTTGTACGTTTTCCTGTATAGAGTGACCCAGGCACATGTAAATTGCCCGAGAGTGGGAATGGGATGGGGAGGTCACTCCTAACGTAAAAAAAAATGTTGATCAAGCTTGTGTAACCATTGTTTTTGCATATCTCACTATCTGTCAATGTAACAAAGCCATTTCCATTAAAATAGGATTTAGAATAATTTATAAACAACTATGACTAAGTAAAAATAGCAATGAAATAAAGGATCCTCAGTAAGAGTTGTAAGTCCATTAGACATCATGTGTTTTTCCACCATATGGAATTGCCAGGTCATATCCAGGAGAGAGGAAGGACCTTCACTTCATTAGGACTGATCATGACTCGGCATAGGAATATATATATTATATAATTTGTTATGGAATGAAATGTTGAAGTGTGAGGGATTTTGTGAATTTAGACTGTTAAAAATCATATTTTTTATTCTTGTGCATGCAGATCCCCTATTTTACAAATCTATCCCATGAAGATTAAAAAGAAAACAACAAAACAAAATGCACAAGTGCTACAAAACAGTATTCATGAATTCTTTTAGTTGTAGAATCAAACTTTGGTCAGGGAGGCTTGACATTGCTCATTAAAAAAAAAAAATTCAGTCAGAATCTTGAGATCATGTAAAATGTGTTACAGTCTTTAGACAAATGTTAATTTTTGTTGGAAGATTGTTATGGGTTTTTCTGTATTTTAGTATGAAAAAATCATAACCTGTGTTCAAGTGACTTGCTCACAGAACTTTGCACATCATCTGGAGCTTCTGATTTTACTTTGGCCTGGCTGTATATTATCATCAGTGGTGTTGGGTATTCATTATCCAGTCTGCTTTACAGGGTCTGCATTTTAGAATTTTGCACCCCTGTGCATGTGTCAGTGTTGCAACATAAGTCATAAGCTGATAACTTGGAAGATTTGGAAATAGTCTTTGAAAACTTATTGGTGAACTCGCTATTTGAATTTGAATGGTTATTTGATACCATCTCCCTAGGCCCTTAAATTTCAGTTTTTTTACAATTGTTTTTGCAATGTTTGTGTGCGTGCGTGCATGTGTGTGTGTGTGTGTGTGTGTGTGTGTGTGTGTGTGTGTGTGTGTGTGTCTGTGTGTGAGTGTGTGTGTGTGTGTGTGTGAGAGACTGTGTGTCATTGTATGTCACTGTGTGTGTGTGCTTGCTTAAAGGGGATTTTTAAAAAAATTATTGTTTTCAGTTTTTGTTACCACCATCAGTATACAAATTTAATGTGATGCAAGAAGAACTTGTTATATATATATCACACACACAAATACACACTGTTCACACACAAACACACACACACACACACACACACACACACACACACACACACACACACACACACACACACACACACATTTAACTAAGAATTGAAAATTAAGTTAACATTCTCATGTGTAAAATGTTCTCATTATCTGTAAAGTAGTCTAGAGACTTCAGTAAAGTCAACTTGTCAGTGTACAAAAACAGCAAACCAGCACTCAGCTTTTTCTTGTGAATTATGGCAGGAGTGGGAATTGCCACCTCAAGTTGGGGATCTGAGACAGGAGAGGGAATTGCCACCTCAAGTTGGGGATCTGAGGCAGGAGAGGGAATTGCCACAGGTCTCAATCAGGCACTAGGCTATACAGGGGTGTCTGAAACACTCTGACATTAGGGAGGGAGTGTACAGAGGAAACCACGCTCTGTTTGCTTCGCTTCTCCACCGGCCCCTTTCAGTCCAGCCGAAAATTAGTTTGGTTTCTGTTCCTTTGTAGCCTGGGTAGGATGAATGGGTAGAATGTCGAGGAAAGGAGAAGCAGTACAGGTGTAACTAGTCAGCTCAGACATGTATAGAGATTTCGGGGGCGGCCCTTTTCCAGGTGTGTGGACAGGCAGAAAGTTGGGTTGTCTGCTTGACTGCCGCTAACCCAAGACAGGACACCGATCCTTCAAACCCCCCTCTCTCCTCCTCCCCCCCCCCTCATCAACCATCACCACACTCCTTGCCCCTCCAGTTTTATAACGTGGATAGTTTACTGCAGGGATTTCAAAGCAGAAATAAGCCCTTTTGTAATCAACCCTGGCAACCGGAGAGCGAAACTTGAGCATTGTATAAGGTGTATGGGGGTTCGGTTTGCCGAGCAAATGAAAGTGTTGTGGTGGAAAGTGTGAACTGTTGCATGACGTTATCCTTGTGTGAACAGATGTCCTGACGCTTCTGATATCAGGGACATGGCATCGTTTCGTTTGATGTTATTAATTTAGTCTTGCTTGAGTTATGTAATTATGAACAATGATACATAGATCTAAGTTTGGGTGACATTTTGGAATGACCAGAGAGCAGAGTGATACGAATTAGTTTAAAGGAACAACAGCGGTATGTATACATAAAGACAGGAACGCTCTGCTGCACTCTCTCTCTCTCTCTCTCTCCTCTCTCTCTCTCTCTCTCTCTCTCTCTCTCTCTCTCTCTCTCTTCTCTCTCTCTCTCTCTCTCTCTCTCTCCTCTCTCTCTCATCTCCTACACACCACACACACACACACACACACACACACACACACACACACACACACACACCACACACCCATGTTAAGTATACAATGCATGTCTCCTCCTTTTTCAACTGCAAGGGTCGAGGAAGTAAGGCTGAAAAGCACAAGGCTCGAATACTTCTCGCAGAATAAAATATTCAACATTGGTTTCACTCTAGTATGATCTTTTATATCTGTTTATAACAGATGTAGCAGTCGGTGTTTATTAATTAAGACAATACGATTTGAACTGAACAAGCAGAGGTGTAGCTGATTTCACATCTCTGACAAGTAGGGCTAGGTGCTGCCTCTTTCACTTGGATAAACCAGGCCTACTCTTGCCTTCCGGGTCCTATGCCTCGGATCGACGCGGTGGGCTTAATATGGAACATCATCTTCAGGTGATGATACGATTTGTGGGAAAAAAGCATGCAAAGACATCTGAGTATTTACACACTGATGGGTATGCACCTGTTTGAAAATATGTGCACACAAACACAACACACACCACACACACACACCGCACACGCACGCACGCACGCACGCTCGCTCGCTCGCACGCACGCACACTCTGTCTGTCTGTCTGTCTGTCTGTTTCTCTCTCTCTCTCTCTCACACACACACGCACGCACACACACACGCACGCACGCGCGCGCCTTAGGCTTACATTAGTTTATTACAATCAGCATTTGTACTACACGGAAGAAAACTGAACAAAAGCAAATTTCAAAATAGCATACTGGACTTTTCCTTCTGAGTACTGGGCAGATTTACCAGCAGGAAATTACTTGGTTCATCTACTATTATCGTGCAAAGACAATGATACATAATGATAAAAACTAAAAAAAACAAAGTGCCGGCTGAACCATTCTAAACAATAATGTGCCGTGTCATTGTCACACCATCAGTGACGTGTTTGTTACTGAGAGCAGTCACGATGTGAAACTAAAAGCATCATCAGTGACTGTTTGTTACTAAGAACAATGAAGATGTGAAAGTGGAAGGATGATGAAGTGTTATAGTGAGAAACCTTATAAAAAGAAAAGTGATCGTATGTAATTCAGTTTGTGATGAAACTTGTATTTTACGTCGTTCACTTGATGTATGAGAGTTTTTATGACAACTGATTTTGAACTCTTCTACAGCTGTAATTTATACCACAGTCTTAAAAAAACACCCTAGCTCATGCTGATATTGAGAAAGGGAAACAAGAGACTTTTCTACAGTTTTTATGTTTCATATGGGAAGTGTGTATTAACTATATCAGTATATGTAGTAATATCACACTTTGCCTGTAATCTCATTTGTAATAGTACAAAATATGGATATATGTTTTAATGCGTGTGTAAGCTGCTATGCATTTATAAGCTCATACATGTGTAGTTTTAATGTTGCCGCTTAACAGATTTGTGGGTCAGAGTCATCTTGAATGAATAATATACGTGTCAGTATATGTCATACTGTTCTGTGACAGAAACATATATTCAGTTGTTCAAACAGGTTTATAAAGTCTGTAACTGTTGTGACACTCTCTGCATGCTGTTCACCAGGCTTAACACCCATTGACACGTACCGGTGACCTTTACCTTGCCCCTGACCTAAGCACCTTTAAGTAATGTAGGCCTACTACCCAGCTTTAAGATGACTGACACACCGTCTGTTGTCAGGTTTTAGTTAGCAAGTGATGATAAGCCTCTTTTCCCCGTTAAAATAAATAAAGAAGCAAATTAAAAAAAAAAGGTACGTTCTGCCATGAAAGTGTGTGTTACGAGAGAAAGTGTGTGTGTGTGTGTGTGTGTGTGTGTGTGTGTGTGTGTGTGTGTGTGTGTGTGTGTGTGTGTGTGTGTGTGTGTTTTGTAGTGTAGTGTAGTGTAGTGCAGTGCAGTGCAGTGCAGTGCATTGCATTGCAATGCTGTGCATTAATAATTCATTAATTGTGTATTGTTACATGTCTCATCTTGTCACTTGTGTCTTGAGTTATCGTTAACTTACAATAATCATTGAAGTCTTTCATGACACCAACATCAACGCTTATCTGTTAATGCGCTTTGAAAATGGTCTTTCCTCTTTGGTCCGTCTCCCCCCCCCCCCCCCCCCTTCTTTTCCTTTCCTGTTCCAGGCTCCTTTGCTGTTTCAGTGCTTTGCGAGCCATCAGTTTTCTGTCATCTTTCTGTCAGAGATTAAGGTCAAGTAAGAAGCGGCCAACGTCTGTCAAGCACTAGTGTCATGCTGAACGAATGCAAAAAAAAAGGGAGGGGGGGCAACAAACGGGAGACTGCTGCATGCTGCTAAGATGACCCGAAAGAGAAAGGCTGAGCCATAAAATAAGAAACCCTACGAGGCTCAGACATCATAAAAATCCTGCTAAAGAGTGCGTGGTTGTGAGAAATGATAGATGATTGCCCATAGAAGAGATATATCCACATATGATTACTTACAGCACAGATGTTACATGTAGTCATTCCGGTTTTCTTTTTGGGGTGGGGGTGGGGGGAGTTGGGAGGGGGAAGGGAAGAGAAGGGGACCACATTGCCACTCGTGGAAACCGGGTCATTGGCCTGAAAAATCTTCCGGTCAACCCTGCTGAAGAAATGGAAGTTCTGTTTTGAGATCAAATAATATGGGGTGAGCAGATAACGTTATTTGCCTTTGACTAGGAGACCCGTAGATAACATCACACACACACACGCACGCACGCATGCACGCACGCACGCACGCACGCACGCACGCACGCGCTGGCAATTTGACGACCCGAGTTCGAGTCCGGTCGAGGAGACTTTTCTCCTGGAGTTAACATCAGTGCTGACTCCACTCTCCCAAAAGTCCTTCGGATGAGACTTTAAACCGAGGCCCCGTGTGCGAACGCACGCAGAACATCTTGCGCACACGTTAAATCCTGTTCCGCTTTTCGTAAGAGAAGGCCATTGTGTGCCGGTGGGAACAGATGACAAGATTTACAAAAAAAACTGCATACACACGGGGACCGAATGAAAAAAAGCACATGGTCGCTTATTCTGTTATCCTCGATATAAAAGAATAAATAATAAAATAATAAATAACGCAAGCACGCACGCACGCACGCACGCACGCACGCACAAAGTGGAATGGCAACATTGCAGAACGGATTAGGAAACCATTTTGAGAGAGACCAGTGTAAGCTTAATCACGACTCAAACCTGTGGAGGAATCTGGTAAACATATCTTTAGTGGCTCATGAGTAAGGGAAGTAGTAGAAAGGGGAAATAATGGTTGTAGTTGTAGTAGTAGATCTAGTAGTAGTGGTAGTAGTAGTAGTAGTAGTAGTAGTAGTAGTAGTAGATCTAGTAGTACTTGAAGAAAAGAAGAAGAATCAAAGAGGAGGTCGAGGACTTTACTGTTTTTCTTTCTTTCTGTCTTGTCTTTTTATTTTTGTCGCCCCGCTTTTTAAAAAATTAAAATCATGAGTATTGAGGGAAGAAAAATACATATTTGTAGTTTCAGAGACAATTCACAATCCCATTTCACAATGCTTTGATAGGGAGTTGGTAACCTAACTTATCATCTGTCATTTCCATGTATTTCACCAGGCAATAGTTATTTGTGCTTGGATGTCGTGTTGGTAAACGTGGTGATTTATTTTATCTTTTGTAGCCAGTTTTGGTGTGTAGATACTTGATGGCACGCCCCCTTCTTTTTCGTTGTTTCATAACATTTTGTTGTTGTTGTTGTGTTGATTTATTTTGGATAAGAACAGTGTGCACGTAGTTCAGCTTTCTCCGTGCGTTATGTGCGTCTGTGCGTCCGTGCGTCTGTGGAGGCTAGCTTTGGAAGTATCGTATCGAGATCAATCGATTTACACCAAATTGTTTGTCAGCATCTCTTTGGAAACGAAATTTCTTGTTTATAGTTTGATTCAGCTGTTACTAAATCAATCAGAAACTAATATACTAACAGGTATTATGACATCATTTATAAGGTAACAGTATACCGATGTTACGAAGACGGTCGTGTTTTGGGATTTGTATAAATATTTTTCATTTAAAATCAATAAGTCTCCAATGCTAAATCGATCTGCTTTGAAGTAAATTTACATGTTAATGGAAGTGCTATGTAAACAGACCTGCTGTTTTGAGTCAGGGTTTATTTTGGAGGTTAGTGTGGAGAGTTATCACGGTGACATGTCAGACAGTGGCCCAGATATGGAAGCGGAAAAGATGGAGAACGATAACGGCTCTGTATATATATCGAATCACAGCAAAGCACACCATCAGATTGTTGACTGAGATAGAGACAGACCTACCTTTAGAGTTGGGCCACATACATAACCGTCTTCACACTCCCTCAGGCCGTGGTGGGGACGGGAGAGGGTCAACACATTGAGTCACGTTTACGACAGGGCATGGGCTGCCAGTCCAGTCTACCATGGTTTCCTCTGTTCTTGTCCTGAAGTAGGGATGTAGGGATCGTGGTTTCTGGGGCAGGGGGTGTTGGGTCTGACTCTTGACACTAAGTTGACACACATTTTAACGAGGGCTGGAAAAGCCTTTACGACTTGGCAAACATATGGGGAGACTCCTTTAATCTGCAGCCCGCCAGAGTGAGGCCGTCATCTTGTGGTAGCCTAGCATCCTCATGACAGCGCTTACAGGGCAGTTGACAGACGGTCGAATGGAGAGCGTCCACATCTGTCAAAACCTTAGGCTACCCTTATTCCAGTCGGCCTTGAAGGGTGAAGGGGGGGGGGGGGATAGTCTAAAGAAGAAAGGAATAATGGGCAGGAATAGCGTATGAGGAAAACATCCAGTAAATATTTCGTGAGTTTGACTTGAACACAGCTGCTTCATGCCTTCACTGCTACTTCCCCCAAATGTGCCAATAAAAAATTAAACAAAACAAACTATTTTAGAAATTTCAGTGTGTGGAGATGTTCTGTAACCCTTTCTCTACCCCTCTCCACTCACCTCCCCATCTTTTTTTTATTTGTTTGTTTTGTTTCGTCTGTCTGGTTTCTTCTTAAAGTTGAAACTTATTCAGTTTTCACCAAAACTTTATGCTTTTTTTTTCTTCCTCTGACAATTTCAGTTTCTAGAAAAAGTATTGAAATGAAAATGGTCGTCGACAAGACGTCAGGAGCGAAGTGTGTGAAGTGGCTGTCCATTGTGAAAGAAGAGAAGAAGGGGAGGGACACAACAAAAGGCGGTCTTTACCAGCTCCTAGCTCCCTCCTGCTCCAGATCTCCTTTACCAATAACACTCTCCACTTCTCCTCTCTAGCTCATACCAGTAGCATGTGATGTCATTCTGTTTCTGATTTGCCAGTCTTCGGGAGGCTTATTGTGAATGTGCTAGTAAAATAGGACACACGAGTATTGCTTGCCGCTCGGAAACACAATTTCTGATATCAGCCAAGTTCAGGCAGGTAGAATGAGGGAGAGTGGAGACATCAGTGGCTGTGATGAAAGCAGGAACATGTGTTGTGTTATGTTCTGTAACCCCCTCTCCCCCTTCTCTTCCCAAGTGAGTGCGGTTTCATGTTTTTTTCCCATGTCTGTTCCCATTTTTGTCACCCCCCCTCCCTCCCCCAACCTTGCCTTCTCTCTTTCTCTTGTAAACTTGGTTTGGCTTTTGAATGGCTGCAGGCGTATCAACGCAATCGCTTTAGCGGTTGATATTATCCCATATGTCGTTAATGTTTGTTTTGTTGTTGGTGATGATGTTTGTTTTATTACAGAAAGTTCCAGATTTGTGAAACCCATTGACAACGAGTTGTACTTCTAGCAGACATAGGTATAATGTCGGAAAATAATTACTTTTTAGTAGAAGGCCCCCCTGTGTCACTCTTTATTTTGGCCGCATTGTTGTTGATGAGTAGTTTACATTTCTGTCATCTTTGGATGAACAGTTTTTGAGTGTCTTTGTCCCTTCAGTAAAGAGTCGGGAAATAGATGTTTTTTCAATCATCGCTTTGTTACTTGGTTTGCAGCCTTGTGGATTATTTTTTGTGTGGTGTATCTTATGTGGTATAATCTGTTGAAAAAGCGGTTGGCTGTATGAACAAACGGAGAGTAAAGGTCTTGAATGGCCTGTTTCCATAGATAGACTAAGAGGACTGAGAGTGGACACTGCCTCTCCTCTTTCCCTTGTCTAGCTCAGCAGCCAGGACAGGCCAAGGCCCCCTCACTCAACCCATACATTATAACCACACTGTCACTTTGGACAGCAGCCTGTCCCAGCCAGGGCCCATTGTTGGCTGGTCAGTGGTCCCCGCTGACTTGGGGGGGGGGGGGGGGGGGGCGACTGGCCTCTGGTCCAGCAGTGTCAGTTGTCAGCGACGGGAGGGAGGGGGACGTGGACGCATCATCGAATTAACAATGGTTGGCATACAGAAGCTGTTACAGTGTAGACAAATTGCCCGTCTTTTCTCCTGCCCCAGTTTGTCTCTCTGTCTGTCACAGTTGGTCGTTCCCCGTCTTTTAGGGTTTTCTCTGTCTGTCTCGGTGTCTGCTGTGTGTCTCTCTTCTGTCAATTTGCGCACTTGTTCTGTGACAGTCTGACAAACATCAGTTGCATGAATACTATCTATCTATCTATCTATCTATCTATCTATCTATCTATCTATCTATCTATCTATCTATCTCTCTCTCTCTCTCTCTCTCTCTCTCTCTCTCTCTCTCTCTCTCTTCTCTCTCTCTCTCTCTCTCTCTTATTATATATATATATATAAAAGTTTTCCAGTCGATTTTAAGGCTTTTTTGCTGTTAAAAGGTGTGTTTTGTTTTAAAACTCCATACAGTTTACTTTTATTCTTATTTTTTTCAATTTGTTTTTATCAAATCACGGACATAAGTCTCTCTCTCTCTCTCTCTCTCTCTCTCTCTCTCTCTCTCTCTCTCTCTCTCTCTCTCTCTTCTCTCTCTCTCTCTCTCTCTGTCTCTCTCTCTCTCTGTCTCTCTGTCTCTCTCTCTCTCTCTCACACACTATATTGATATAATATATATAAATAATGATAATAATAAATATATAATGATAATGATTATATATATAGACTATATATATATATACCCGTTAAAGTAAGTAAATTTAGCATGAAATAACATGCTTAAAGGTGACTCCTTTGATGAAAATAATAGAAGATGAGGTTGTAGACTGAAAATAGCTGTTTATGAAGCTGAAAGTTAATGAGTGGTGGGGGGACATGTTTAAAGCTGTGCGAGGGCCAGGAGACGTTATCTTCCACCGTCTGCTGCCTTGAGCAAAACTGCTGATGCTTGCCCCCTCTGTCTGTCTCACTGTCTGCCTTTTCATCTGGACAAGGATGGAAGCGTAAAGGAAAGCGGCAGTGAACACTGAACCGTTGTGGGCAGGGCGTCCTCCCAGCAGTAATTGAAGTTTGTGAAGTGAGAAGATCATCGCGGAAGATAACACAGCTCTTTTTTGTCTGTAAACGTCAGCATCCGTGTGTGTGTGTGTGTGTGTGTGTGTGTGTGTGTGTGTGTGTGTGTGTGTGTGTGTGTGTGTGTGTGTGTGTGTGTGTGGGGTGGGTGGGGTGGGTGTTTACATGTATGTATACTACTAGACCTATGTGTGCGTGTGTGTGTGTACACACGCACGCATGCACGCACGCACACACACAGACAGAGACAAATATATCATTTTCTCATATCTTCTCTGGTGTATCAGCGTCATTCTTTTTGCCTAGAGCTAGACGTATGTGACAGGAACGCACTCAGTCGCATGCACACATGTATGCATGCTTTGAAGTGAAAAGCACATTTTATTCTGGTCGTACCCCTCTACCCGCATACTGTACAACTTGTATCACGGTCAGTGGGTCACGTACGCGCTCTCTCATGCACATGTATACATACACAGGCTCATACGCACACATGTGAACACTACACTACACTACACTACACTACACTACACTACACTACAACACTACACTACACTACACTACACTACACTACACTACACTACACTACACTACACTACACCCGCACACACACATATACGCACGCACGCACGCGCGCTTTTACGCATACCCATCCGTTCATTATTCTACAGTTTGGTGTGTGTGTCGCAGATCTAACCTTTCTCCTATTAATGTCTGTGAACACAGGTTGTTGATGGCTGTGTTTGATATGTGCCCTTCATATGATTCCTCTCTGCCGTGGAGAGTGTTGCCACCACCTGCTCAATGGTTTCTTATCTCTGCTCTAGTGGCCCCGAGCCTTGTTTGAAGACGTGTCTGAAGAGGAGACTTCTTCATGTTGAGGAGAGAGAGAGAGAGAGAGAGAGAGAGAGAGAGAGAGAGAGAGAGAGAGAGAGAGGAGAGAGAGAGAGAGTTTTATTTCTGTGAGTGGGTGCGAACACGCATATATTTTATCTATGCAATCGCAGAATTCAATTTGCTGTGATTCGGCTGTCTTGGTTCATGTTGGCGCATTTTCTCTGGCAATGGAGGAAAAAGTGAGGCAGGCTGTGGCGCCTGCCCTGTGTGGCGGACTGGTGCAGGCAATGATTGATGGCGGCAGTGGGGGTGGATTCCAGTTTCAGGCTGATCAGGCCCTGCTGCTGCTGCTGCTGCTCTGGAATTGATCCTCGCTTCGTCCTTCTCCTGGCCATCTCCGGTTATCCGCCCCTGAGTGATGGTGGAGGGAGAGTGATGGACCCTGACACTGTCACCGAAGGAGTGGTAGTTTGGGCTTTGGAGAGTTTTGCTGAGGGGGGCGTAGAGGGGGGGGGGGGGGGGAGGAGAAGGATAAAGAAAAAAAGAGTATGGAGAGGGTATGAAGGAAGAAGACTAAAGCTAATTTAGGGGGAAGAAGGGGATGGGGGATAGGAATGGGAGGGAAACCGGAAGCGGAAGACAAAGGAAGGTTCGTTTGCAAAGCTGCTTTGTTTTTGTCTTGTCTTCTTCCTTGCCTTGCTGGAGTGGGCCGTGGTGTGTGTGTGAGTGTGTGTGTGTTCTGTGTGTGTCTGTGTGTGTACATGCGTGCGTGTGTAATGTAGCGTGTGCGCGCGTGCGTGCGTACGGTGTTAGCTGTGATTATCTGACTAGAACTGCTAAGGGGGCTTGAGTCCTGACGTCTTGTCACAGGAGACCGTGTTGAAAATTAGCTGGTGACTAGGGCATGGAAGACGTGGAGCCTGTAAAGTGGCTCTTAGTCTGGAGGAAAGTGGCCCCCAGCCAGACGTCTGTTCCCTGGACCATACCCACCAGTCATTGCTTGCATCTGTCTTTTCCTTTCATACTGTCGTCATTTTCCTTTGTTTGGTGTCTCCAGTGATGATGACAGTGACGATGATTTATTGTTGTTGCTGCTCCTCAGTGGTGTTAGCGGTCTTGCTGTTGTTATTGAAGCAGAAGAAGGAAGACTGGAAGGAAGAGGAGAGGGTGGAGAAGTGATGGTTTTATTTTGGTTTTTGTAGCTTCTGTGTGTTGACTTAATGGGATTGATAAATCTATATTAATTTTGGTTTCCAATCCTAAAGATTGAAATTATCATACCTTTGACCCTGAAAAAGGAAGGCTAAACACATGGAAATAGTAGTAAGTCTGTCTTAAAAAAAAAAAAAGCAGGAGGGAGTGATAAGAACCACCCCCACCCCCCAAGCCAGCAACTAGAGCAAAACCTCACACCTATCGAAATAGGCAGGAGTTTGTTATGGTATGGATTGGATTAGTTTTATTTATTTAATTTTTAAAACGAGACTATTCAAACTGACACCACATTTTGTGAAATACTGTTTATTTTAAAATGGTCACAGTGAACATGTTTTGCTAGTTTTGTAAAAGTATTGGCGGCAGAGGCACTGACAGCAGGAATGAAATATTTTGCAATATGTCGACTGTGATCAAATATTGTTGTTGGTTTTTGCTTGTTGTTAGTGTGTGTGTGTGTGTGTGTGGGGGGGGGGGGGTATCACAGTATACATACATGTGTGCTTGATTGTAGAGACTGATAAGATTTCTTACACATTCACTGATTCAGTGCTCTTGTACTCAGTGTAAAGAAATCGAATTTGTACTCCGTGTTGTTTAAAACACAAACTCGTGTAACACACACACACACAACACACACACACACACACACACACACACACACACACACACACACACACACACACACACCATGACCTCTCGTGTTTCTGGTGCATAAAACCAGACAGGTATTACTAAGACAGCAGCAGTCATTTTCTTCTGTCTTGTAATGACTTAGGTAAGGCCATGATTGAAGTTCTTGCAGTCTCCAGAACTTTATGTCCGGGTGAGTGCCATCAAGCAGTCTGGCCATACCAGACAGTTGTAATAAAGATAGCGATTTGTTTCGATAATGTAGACTATAATATGATATCAGGCAAAATGGATTTCATCAGTCAGTCTGATGGCATTGGTTTCCTCTTTCCATGAAACTGCGCGGTTCTTCAGGCCTGCCTGACACAGGAGAGAAGACACAGAGACAGTCATAAGATCTTTCCCAACATCTCTGCATTATGAGCCTTTTTTCTGTCGATATGATGATGGCGTCTGATTCAGTCTTTACGGGAATTTCAGAAGGAATCTGTTCGGTGAGACCTTGATAGCTAATGTAGGCTCCATTCTTTCTCGTCGTTTCCTTCCATGCTGTGGGTGTAACCAGAATTCTACAGAATTAGGTGTTATTTTTTTTAGATGAAGCGATGCTTTGTTGCATTTGATGCTGTTGTGTTCTGCATCAGAAAGCTTTGAACATTACGATGGTGTTTTAGAAGTGAGTGGCTGTTCTAGTAGCATTTTCCACCTCCTTCCTTTTCTCCTTGCATTGAACAGGTCAAATCAGAGAACAACTGAGAGAAGAGAGTTATTGTGGTAAATAAATACGTGGAATTAATGCGCTTATTTCAACTGTTTATTTCGTTTTAGTTTATTTCAAATGTTGACAACCATTATTGTTGTTGTCGGTGGTGGTGGTTTGCGGGTGTGGGTGGGTGCGTGTGTGCGAGCGCACGCACGCGCGTGTGTGCGCCTGCATACGTGCAACCAGATATTAGTTTATGAACCTAGTGCCCTTGAATGCATGGTTTGAATTTCTGTTCTTAATCTCTACCCCTTGCCTACCTACGACTATCCGTGATTTTTGTGGTCAACTTGATCAGCATTGAAATCAGTACAGATCTAGACGGCACACAGTGTCGCTTGTACATGGAAAAGGTTTGTGAAAGACGAAATGTTAGGATTGACCTTTCATTCGAAACACAACAGAACAAACCGAAATGTTAGGATTGAGCTTTGTTTCGAAACGAAACAATAACAAAACAAAACATAACAGAAGGCCCGCCACCCCAGCTAGAGCTTGAAGAGTGTTTGTCCCGTGTTGTTCGTCCTGATGAATATGTACTGAAATAACCTGACCGCACAGGTGAGGCTGACAGGTGATGTCAGGATCAGAGAGAGAGAGAGAGAGGAGAGAGAGAGAGAGAGGGGGGGGGGGAGGGGGGGGGGAGAGAGGGAGAGGGGGGTAGGATAGGGAGGATTGGGAGTTGAGCCGGGGATAGTACATGTATTATATTGTACATCTGTGTTTATTGCTAAATCAATTGAAGCGGGGTTTTACCGTGTATCATACATAGCAGTGAACTGTTTGGATAGATATTGTTCATGCCAGACAGTTGTAAGTGTTTTTTGTTGTGGTTTGTTTTAGATCATTGAACAGGCACAAACACGCGCACACACTACTGAACTTGCAGATCTTGCTATTCGTACGCGAGCTGCAGCACCAACAGCAATGGGTTGTGTGTGTGTGTGTGTGTGTGTGTGTGTGTGTGTGTGTGTGTGTGTGTGTGTGTGCGCGCGCGCGCGCGCGCGCTCGTGCGCGTGCGTGCGTGCACGCGTGTGTGAGTGTGTGTACGCATGCGTGCATATGTTAGGAGTAGGGCATCGTGTTTTCAAGCAGGCGCACTGCTACGTTTCATTTTTCCATTGAAGCTGGCGGGTTGTCTGTTGCAAAATGATGCAAGCTCCAGTGTGGCTGCTTCCTATATCCGTGATACTAAATCCGAGCATTCCGTTATAACCATTGTCTGCGTCGTTTATTTCTCTGTGTTTTTTGTTCTTCTGCTGCAGCTGCTCCTCTTCCTGCTTGCTCTTCTCACTTTCAGTTGTTGTTGATGTTGAGAGAGAGAGAGAGAGAGAGAGAGAGAGAGAGAAGAGAGAGAGAGAGAGAGAGAGAGAGAGAGAGAGAGAGAGAGAGAACGAACTTGGCAGAGTTATCTATGTCAAAGACAACAAGGAAGTTGAGAGTTAGTGAGTTTGGTTTGTTTTTTGTTTGTTTTGCTGTTGATAGAATACAAACGTAGTTTACTGCATGATCTGTTTAGAACCCTAACCAAGGTTCGAGCTAGATTTGCCTATCAAAATGCAATGCTTGCAAATGAAAACTACAGGTCTCAGATAGATGAAAGTTATTCAATATTGTTTTGTTACGGTGAAAGAAAACTGGGTACTGTGGTGCTGCGGATGAAAAAAAAATGTAAGGCTGTAAAACTGCTTCGTGTGTAAGAAAAGCGTTTTGCAGTATTATAACAGCAAAGTGGATGTTTAAAGCCTTACATACATACCTCAGAGCTGCGCTTGTTTACTGTGATGATAGAACTCTGCTGAAACTTGCCTAACTCCAACCAAATCTCTTAAAACCTCCCTGGCAGGGGCTGCAGTGTCCAGGCGCCAAGACAGTATGGTTCCCCCAAATTGGGAGTAAACAGACTTACGTAGTCTGAGTGTTGAACATGGGGCTTGAGATCGATACATGTATACATGTTCCGTTCTGTGGACAGCGTGTAGGCGGGCAGCTAGTGGCCCAGTCAGTTTCCCAGACAGCTTGTACTTGATGGGTTCCCCTGCCAGGCTGGTTTTGATGTTGATGGATTGGCGGGTGAGTGGATGGCTCATAGTCGTCACCGTCTGTTAAGAAGTGTTTTGCTGGTTTATTTTCTACTCAGAAAGGAAGGCGACACAGAGAGACAGACAGGGAGAGGGAGAGGGAGAGAGAGAGGGAGAGAGAGAGAGAGAGAGAGAGAGAGAGAGAGAGAGAGAGAGAGAGAGAGAGAGAAGTTGAACAGTAATGATGTTTCCTTTTTTTTTTTTTTTTGACATTATTTGTGATTATATATATCTAAAAGCAGGTAGTATTTATAAAGATAGAGAAAATGCTGAGACGGGGAAAAAGAAGACTGTGGAGGGAGAGAAAACAGATGGATAACTAAAAAGCACAATAGAAAGCACAAAAAGTATTGATCACCATATTCTCCCACTACTCACTTGATAGGCCTACCATCCTTTTCAAGTTTGATAGCACAGGTCCCTTCCCCTTCCCTCCATACACACAATACACACCCAGCTGTCGCAGATCAAAGAGCAGCTCCATTCCACGTTCAGTTGTAGTGTGGTGTAGTGTGCGAGCAATGGTAGTGGAAGTCAGTTCACTATTGCCACTGATTCAGCGATATTGTTTCAACACACCACCACAACCACCACCACCCCAGCTGCTTTGTGACGCAGCTGCTGACTGATCGCGTGATTCACAAAATCCCGGCTGCTAGAGAATCCTTTAGTTTAGTACAGTATAGACTCAGCAAGTTTGTGAAAGGGAAAGTAGATGCCAAGGTCACCTGTTATCGGAACTGATAGCTAATCAGTATCAGGTATTAGTGTAGTGTTTCTATATATAATAGTTATAGTCAGAAGGCAGTGTGACGTGTCAGATAGGTGTTCATGTTAAGTTGTTGCACATCGCCTAAAATAGCACACCGTTTAGATACACAACCATGAATTCCCTAAAGCTAAAACCCCCTTGTTGCTCGCTGCGGTGGATGTATGCATACAAGAACACATCAGATTTGTGTACCTACATGCATACGTGCACCGGCGCACATGTGCACACGAAGGCATGCACAGGCAACCACACTCATGCATGCACACACGTACGCATGCATGCATGCTCGCATTCATTCACGCCACGCACCCATGCACGCACGCCAAGCACGCACGCATGTACAGATGCCTGTACACACGCACGCACGCACGCGCGCGCGCACACACACACGCGCGCGCGCGCGCACACACACACACACACACACACACACACACACACACACACACCACACACACACACACACACACACACACACACACGAGCACACAGGATGTGTTACGTGTACATGAGCCCATCCTCCCTCCCAGTTTTTCACGCAAGCCAATCTGTTAGGGCTATAGATCTACTTGTTTACCTCAGTGTGTAGGAAAAAACCGATAGTTATATGTGTCAAGAAAATAAGATCCTTATTTTTGAAAGATAAGTTGATGAATATTAAAAACTGAAAGTTGATACTTTTTGTAAAAATAAAAGAATAACATTTCCGTGATGAAATATAGATTAAAAGCATCGATTTTCGTTGCAGATGTAACAGGTATACATTGTAGTAAAGTCCATTTATGTCTCTGACAAGAATATAATATAGATTTGGGAGCTTTTCTTTGGAGCAGATTAAAAAAAAAAAAAGAATTATAACAGTGATATTAGTTTTAGCCAGGTTTATGCAAAATCGCTCACCGAATTTTCTCACTTCATTCCCCTCCTCCTTCTCGTCCTAAGGCTAGGATCACAGCCATGATCTTTATCGATCCGGCACACGAAAGATGAAAATCGTCTTTGCAGGACTAGAACTTAGAAGGAAGGAAGGAAGGAACTGTGCAGACTGGTGTTGTGTAGGCTATCTGTACTTAGTGCTGTCTGTAGGCAGCGGTGTTTCAGTCGATAGTTTGAGAGGCGATTAAGGGCAACGCAAGGACTGCAGGAATTGTGCCGGTGTGGGCAGTGTACTGCCAGCTGATCAAGTTCCCTCCACTGCTGCCGCTTTTTCTTTCTTGTGGTTTAATTTTTAGTGTGTGTGTGTGTGTGTGTGTGTGTGTGTGTGTGTGTGTGTGTGTGTGTGTGTGTGTGTTCACTGTGTGTGTCACTGTGTGTGTGCATGTGTGTGGTGTGTGGTGTGTGTGTGAGAGAGAGAGAGAGAGAGAGAAGAGAGAGAGAGAGGGGGGGGGGGGGTGAGGGGAGGGGGGGGGGGAGTGTCGACAACAAAATGAAGTTTGGGGGGATTTTGTCCTCGCCCAGTAAAGACACAGTTTGGAAATGTTCAGCCTACCGTCAAAACGTTTCCTCCTTTGCCCTCCCCAAACACATTCACCTACATGTACACATCTCTACTCTTTCATTCCATTCCGTTGTCTGCGTACTGAGACAGACAAACATGCAACAGACAGAGCCACAGGATGAGATGTGCGTGGATAGTAATGTGATCAAGCCCATCTGGCATTTGCTTGGGTTTAAAGTTGGAGTGATCTGGTCGTAGTGTGGATTGAAGTGCAGAGTGTTGGGCTGGCTTGGATAGATGTGCCGGTAACTGTGTGGTGGATAGAGAAGTGCAGAGAGATGGATAGGTGGTGAGGAAAGTGCCAACAAAATTGGGATTATTGTCCTGATAAGAACAGTTTGCAGAGAAAACCTACGTCAAAGGCCTCCTATAAAAGTCACATAAGACAATCTCTCATTAGGCTGGATAGAAAGGCCATACAGAAATACAGGCATATGTGGATAGAAAGTGCCAGAGAAACTGGCATAGGCTGGATGGGAAGTGCCAGAGAAACTGGCATAGCTGGATAGAAAGTGCCGAGAAACTGGCATAAGCTGGATAGGAAAGTGCCAGAGAAACTGGCATAAGCTGGATGGAAAATGGCACACACACAGACTGGCATAGGCTGGATAGAAAGTGGCACACACACAAACTGGCATAGACTGGCTGTATCAGGAATAGATCTATTAAATGAAATGGTGGCACGGTAGAGATCCCTCGCGGGTTCCGTCATGAGATTAGAATCCAGTGGAGCTGTGATGTCATCTGTGGCCGCCCACAGCCTCTGGGGATCGGGATTTTGGCTCCCAATCCCGGAAATGGGATTAAAGATAAAGTGTCTTGTGCTTTGCCATGCCAGAGGTTTTTTTCCCGTGTGTGTGTGTGTGTGTGTGTGTGTGTGTGTGTGTGTGTGTGTGTGTGTGTGTGTTGTGTGTGTGTGTGTGAGAGAGAGAGAGAGAGAGAGAAGAGAGGAGAAAGGTGGAGAGGAGGAGAGAGAGAGAAGAAGAGAGAGAGAGGAGGAGAGAGAGAGAGAGAGAGAACCAGCAAAATAAACAAAATCATGGGATTACGACCTGCAGTAAATAGGATACATTTTGTGGAAACAAAGATTATAATCGAATAAAGCATCTCTTAGAAAATCTCATTATGGGAAGGAGGATGGAGGGAGGGAGGGTGGGGGGCAGAGAGAGACAGAGACAGACACAAAGAATCGAAAAGGAACATGCGTCAACTGTTCTGTTATCTTTCCGCCAACTTCATCGACGCGAGAGGCCCGGAAAATGGCCTTTGCGGTCGGCTAGGCTAGACTAGGCTATAAATTTCGCTGCTTGACTGGTGGTCTTAACCGATGACGCCAAGACGGCCAAGATTTTTCTGCAATATTTCTGATAACGGAAGTTCAGATCATGAGATTGGTTTTTTATGATTTTTTTTTTTAAAGGGGGCATTTTCTTTTTCGTTCCCCTTCACGATTCCCAGTGTGACAGTAAATTCCATCGGCCAAGAGAAAGCGTGTCGCAGTTTTTAAAAAGGATGCCTCCCGTCCTTTTTGTGATGAAAGTTTACTTGGAAAAAGCCCATTACTCTCTCTCTCTCTCTCTCTCTCTCTCTCTCTCTCTCTCTCTCTCTCTCTCTCTCTCTCTCTCTCTCTCTCTCTCTCTCTCTCTCTCTCTCTCTCTGTGTGTGTGTGTGTGTGTGGTGTGTGGCTGTGTGTGTGCGTGCGTGTGTGCGCGCGCACGCGCGCGCGCCTGTATCATACCAGCATGCTTATCTTGCTGCTTACCTTGCTACCTGCTCACTAGCCTTTACTCCTAACCCACTAACCTCATGTTCAGACTCATTTGCCTTCAGTTGCTGCCTGTTGTCCAGCCTCTGCTGGTGACTGTTTATCTGTCCATAAAACGTATGTACTTCTTGTCTTGTAGCATTGATAGTCCTGACTGCTTTGATCGCCGTTCGGCGGACATAGTAGTTTGTTCTGGAAACCACTTTAATGTGGCTGGCTGAGTTGACAGCAAGGCTCTCGAAGAGACATCAGCTTGCCATAAAGGAGGACCTTCCAGCCAGGCGCTTTCAACTGAGCGTGTTCCAGCCTAGCGAGGTTATAGAATTTTGATGAATAATACACAAAACTGTTTACTTGGAAAAATTTCAGACAACGACAAACAGGGAGGGAGAAGGACAGTAATAACCACACACACACACACACACACACACACACACACACACACACACACACACACACACACACACACACCACACACACACACACACACACACACACACACTCACTCTCTCTCTTTCTCTCCTCACTCGCTCACTCATTCACTCACTTCACTCACTCACTCACTCACTCACTCACTCACTCACTGTGTACATGACACAGTGACACGTGTTGCCAGTTGGTTTTCCAGGTATGAGGGACAGGAGCTGTACAGTAAGTAAGTGTAACCTTCTGTAGACATCCAGTCTGCCCTGGTGTTAGCATTCACCGTACAAAGCTGCTTCATTTCTGTTTGGGGCTGTCAGCGGTTGAAGAGTCAGGATACACCATTGCTGAGATCTTTGCTTTGTGAAATGTTTGACGAGAGTCGCCCGCTACAAACGTAACCCCCTCCCCCCACAGACACACACGCACCGCACGCACCACATCACACACACACACACACGCACGACACCACACACACACACGATCTAAATACAAACATCCTAACACCACACCCACACACACCACACACACACACACCACACACACACACACACACACACACACACACACACACCACACACCACACACACACACACACACGCACACACACACAACACACACACACACAAACAACAACTTATATACTGGGGGATTTGGCCCATGTAGAGAAATCCCCAGCAACAGCAAAAAGTCTTCATTCTTCTCCTATCAGATCTGTCCAAGAGGGACTCGTGGAGCCATGGAATGAATCAATGTCGATATCTACCGTTCTGACCATTCTATTTCATGTTTTGTTTGGCTTGTGTTTGTTTCTTTACCGTTTTTTGAAACTAAATTTTCTAGCTTCATCCTGTTAGTGTTTCTTTTCCTGTCCAAAAGAAGAACTGGAAGTTTAAGTAACCACTCACGTAAGCTTCAGAGCAGAGGCACAGAGTGTTAGGACTCGATTAGTTAAGAAGCAGTGGGGGCGGTGAAAGAGGGTGACTGTGCCAGATCGATGAGGGAGGGAGGGAGTGAGTGGATTGCCAATACCGCTGCTGCTGCTGTGCTTTGGCTTTGCGTTTGTTGGCGCCAGACGTAGGAGTTACTTTGTTTGGTTCCGGAGTTACAACACACGTAGCTAGCTGGACAGTGTGTCCGTCTGGTCCTCAAGCCGTAGCCTTGAATTTGTTATTCTTTTACCATGATTTTGTTGGTTTGTTTTGTTGTCATTGTCACTAACTATGTTTTTTGTGGGTTTTTTTGGGTGGGGGTGGGGGTGAGTGTTATTCTTTATAGTTGGTGACATGCTTTTATAGGGTCGCACACATAATGAAAATTCTTTGTTTAAATGCAGCTGATGCTGTCGTTGTTGTTGTTGTTACTGCAGCCACTACTTATTCTACTACAACTACTACCACAACTAAAGGTAACATGTGACAACAGCATTACACAAACATGATAGTTGTACTTGTACAGTTTGTGTTGTTAATTGATCGTCTTGAAATATAGATAACATTGTATTGATTGTAGCAGTAGTACGAAGCAGTGCATTGACTAAATTACAAAACTCGGAAAAGAACTAAGAATAATGAATATGCGTAGAATCGATTCGTAAAATTAAAATGTTGCTATAGTTATATAGCATGGAGGATTTATATTATTATTATATATATATATATATATATATATATATATATATATATATATATATATATATATATATATTATATATACCACTCACATATTATAAGGTAATAGGAAGGAGAGAAGAGGTGAAGCAGAAACGATCGCTGGATCGCTCACCCTCTTTGACACCCTTACGTACAGCTGTACTAGTCCAATATTTTGGGCAGTTATAAAGCACAGGGTGGCTCAAGTGACCAGCAGTTCCGCGTGAATGGGATAATGACAGGGGGAGAGGGAAGGAATGAGTGGTCCTGCTCGCTTCACAGGCCGTGCGGGTAGTGCATTACACTGCCTGTATCCACTACCCATGGGTCAGAATGAAACGACCCCTGTCCCCCCTGTTCAGACCAAACTCGGCGGTCGTAAAGAAGCTATTGAGTGTTTGTGGAAAAAAGGCTTGACCAGCAGTTTTTTTTGTGTGTGTAAGTAATAGATGGCTTGGTGGATGGGAGGTATATGATATACATTCGTCTAGGTCTGTGGTTTTCTGGGGATATTATGATACATTCGTCTAGGTCTGTGGTTTCTGGGTGTAATTACATACAGTCGTCTAGGTCTGTGGTTTTCGAGGTCTGTTATATACATTCGTCTAGGTCTAGTTTTCTGTCTCATTCCTTTAGATTGTTAGTCAGGGTGCTAGTATTTACCAAATGGACAAGGAGACAGTCCCGATATGGTCTCTGTGGTCGGCCTGGCTATAAAAGAGGGTTGGAGGGTGCTATTTTTTTCCAGACAGGACAATAAGCTCAGGTGTCTAATGTGGGTAGTCCAAATATTAAACATGGACAGGAATCTTGCCAACGTGAGTTGTGTCAAAACTTGTCAGTAAACACTCATTATTTGTGGGGGAAAAAAACAAACTATATACTGAACACCACGCACTAATGGTCTGTGTTTGAACAGAATCGTGTTTGATTGCTCAAGTTTTTTTGGTGTCATCTTTACTTTGCAAAAAATGTCAACAACTAAACATGTCAACAACAACAAAAATTGTGCTAAAATATCAACGGACCCTGTCAACAACAACACTTTTGTTTCTCTGCTAAAATACCAGAAACGAACCCTGTCAAAATAAACCCTTTGTTTTCTCTCCCCCACTAAACCCTGTTGAACTTTTTTACGAAAAGAGATTATCATGTTCATTGTCAAGAGACAATGTAGCTGTCCAGGGGGGGGGGGGGGGGGTGTTTGTGTAGTAGGCTAGTAGAGGGAAATTTGGGGCTTGCTGAAGGTGACACACACAGGCTTTTGAATAATCTTGACCTGGCTGGACCACAGCCCAGGGACCCGGGCCTTGTATTGTAATCCCTCCCCAGTCGTCAGCGACACCTTCTTCACACTGCTGGCTGGCTGGCCGGCCAGTGGTCACTTATGTTTCAACCAGGCCCTCCCTCACAGAGAAACTCTTTTGCCTCCCTCCCTCCCTCTCAAGGGCTGGTCATGAATTCCCTCTTTCTTTTTTTTTCTTTTTTTTTTTTGGGGGGGGGGGGGGGGGTCTCCCCCCTCAAGTCCTTGAAGGATGGTTAGGATTAAGGACTACCCAGTTGGTTGGATCTCAAGGTAAGCGAATGGTGTAGTGCGGTGTGTTGTGTGTGTGTGGTGTGGTGTGTGTGTGTGTGTGGTGTGGTGTGTGTGTGTGTGTGTGTGTGTGTGTGTGTGTGTGTGTGTGTGTGTGTGTGTGTGTGTGTGTTGTGTGGTTTGTGGTGCTTAGTGGAGTGAAGGGTTTTTTGTGCGTGACGCTACATAGTGTTCTGGTGTGTGTGTTAATGTGTGCACGCGACCGCGAGTACGCGTGCACGTGTATGTGCGTGTGTATGCACGCGCTCATAACATTATGAGAGAGAGAGAGAGAGAGAGAGAGAGAGAGAGAGAGAGGAGAGAGAGAGAGAGAGAGAGGAGAGTTGGTATGCGTGTGTGCAAGATGGCCGTGAATTGAGGGTTGCACGGTAGGCCATATTAGTGAGGATGGGTGCCAAAGAAGGCGGACCGGTCACATTCCTGGCGTGCATCTGACTGTATGAGGTGACAGACACTGAGACAGCATCTCTGTGGCTGTGCGGACCCTAGGTCAGTGGAGAAAAGGACCAGGGAGGGATTTGGGGGATTCGGGGGGGGGGGCATAGGGCTGGATTAGAGGATAGTCTGTGGTGGTGGTGGTGGTATGTGTGTGTGAAGCTAATGACCATTCAGTGTGTGTGTGTGAGTGTGTGAAGCTAATGACCATTCAGTGTGTGTGTGTGTGTGTGTGTGTGTGTGTGTGTGTGTGTGTGTGTGTGCGCGCGCGCGCGTGTGTGTGTGTGTGCGCGCGCTTGTGAGAGAGCATATAGGGGTTGTCGACCGACATGGTACATGGCAGGAGGAAGGTCCTGAAAGGTGTTGGATGTTTTTGGTTGAAATCATGTCTTACACTACACTTGATCAGCTGCTTTGTAGACGTACATTCGATGAAGATACAGAGGTAAAGGTGTACAGAACTGTAGGCTGAAAACCTGAATGTCAAGAAAGTCATAGATCTGAAGTCGTAGAGAGACCGTTTGAAGATGGTCTAGGTCTAAGAGGCGTAAGTCTACAGAGGCATAGGTCTAAAGAGCAAAGAGCCGTAGGTCTAGTCTATGCTGTAGGTCTTTTGAAGTGTAGAACTTCTGTAGAGCCAGGTATCTGGAAGTCGCCAGGCTGACACTGTTCTAGTTGTCTATCTGTGTCGCAGTCTGTCAGACAGAGGTAAAGTTACCTTCCTCAGAAGTACGGTTGACTCACAGGCCTATTTCCTGTTAGTGTGTTTTTTTTGGTTTTTTTTTTTAAAACTACTAAACAACCCACACATTTCCTGAAATTTCAAATAAAAAAGAACCAAGTCATATTTTTTATGCTGGTTCAGAACCGCTTTGTCACATGCGGCAGCCATTGCCTTCTTTGGACTCTTTCCATTTGGTTCGTGTGATGGTCGACCTTCCCCTTTCCTTTTCCTCCTCACATGTAAGCTTGGGATTGAAATAGATAAAATGCTTGACTAGTGTTAGCCTACTCGGTCTAGCTGCTCCAGTCGATTTTGCACTCTTGAATAAAGTATACTGTATACTAAAATAAGCACAGCTATGTCTGTAATTTCGTACTGGGTTGGACGTAAATCTTTTCACTTGTATGCATGTCTGGATCTCTTGCCCTCACTCTGTCTCTCTCTGTATTTTCTTTCACTGTCGTCTCTCTCTGTCAATGTTTGTACCCCCCCCCCCCCTTACGTCAGCAAAACGAATAGCAATTATACCAGTACAGTGTATGCAACTTTGCATTTTTTTGTTTTTCTGCTTCTTCATTCTCTGTATACATGTGTTCAGTGGTGCACTTCTCACCTCAATGGAATTTTTGTCACTGTCATTCTGCTGGCAGCCCTGATCTCCCAGCGCGCTTTTGCATTGCTCTTGAGTGAACCTGCCTTTTGTGTTCAACGCAACCAAATTTATAGGAGTGTATGTATTCAAAGCGGGGGAACGACACAAATCCGGTTGTATTCATGTGTCGAATTCCGTTCTTCGGAGCTTTTCCCCCCAAAAAATAAAGAATTATTTCTCATTCTTTTTCTTTCTTTTTTTTGCCTCCCCCCATGTGATTGGTATGGGAGCGAAGATGGCTCGTGTTGGATCCAGTTGTAATGTGAGAATGGTTGTAAATCCTGACCGAGGCTGAGACCGAGAGAAAGAATGTCCTGCACAGTATGAGCTGGAGACAGTTGATAGCAAGCGGCTGATAGTGGCTAAGGACAGGCACCCCGCGGATAGTTTGTTCGCTCAGACTTTGAGGTCCAGAAATCTGCAATGTTCTGACTACGAATATTAATCTTGACATCTGTGGAAACTGTGAAGCCCTGACCCAGTGCTGTTACGATATTGGGGGTGACGGTTGGAGAAAGAGGAGGGGAGGGAGGGAGGGAGGGAGGAGCCAGGGGTGGGTAGGGGGGGAGTGTGTATTTGTTGTGAGCAAGTCTACAAACTTGTTTTGGAGCTGGTACTATGGCAGAGTATAGTAGATGTTTTTTTCCGGAACCGTGCAACAGGTGGTTGCCACATTTCTGCCAATACAGGGGAATTCAGGAAGCTCCGCTTCCCCCTTGCCTTTCCTTCTGCTTCGTTCATGTTCACCGTCCTGTCATAAACGCAACTTATGCCCTCGCGCGTGCTTACTTGTATGTACGCCCCCCCCCCCCCCCTCCCCCCACTTACTCACTCATACACACAGCACAGAGTTGTCAGTTCGTCTTTATTTGGTTTGGAGAAAAAGAAAAGCCCCCACAACTAACCCAGGAACTGTGATAGTTGTATACATGTATGTATTCCTGTTTTTTCAGCTTGCTTCTGGAACCCTGCAAGTGTGTAATGCTTTTTCTTGTCCCCCCACCAGGCCCCTACAGTCCACCTTCACACTACTCCCTCTGTTTACCCTTCTTCCCACACGTGTGTGTGTGTGTGTGTGTGTGTGTGTGTGTGTGTGTGTGTGTGTGTGTGTGTGTGTGTGTGTAAGCGTGTGTGTGTGTGTGTGTGTGTGTGTGTGTGTGTGTGTGTGTGTGTGTGTGTGTGTGTGTGTGTGTGTGTGTGTGTAAGCGTGTGTGCATTTGTATGAATGCTTCTTTTGGCATTAGCAAGCTAATGAATTACTGATGTGGAGAAAATTGAAGACTTGTACAGCAATCACATTTTTTACTGGTTAAAAAAATCTACCTCTCCTTCCCTTCACACTATTTGTTTTTTCAAAACAGATGGGGATTTTAGAATATGTATAATGTAATAGGACTGAGGTGGAGGCAAGAGAAAGATGATTTGAAGTAGAAATTGTGCTACTAGTGGCAATGCGAATGTATAACATGAGCGTTACATGAATCCTGACTTGAGGTTTCCAGAAAGTATTTCCTGCACAGTAGGAGGCTAGACAGACAGTTGGCAGGAGCCGGTGATAGTGGCCAGGCGATAGTGGCTAGGTGATTGTCGCTAGGACAGGTGTGTGTGTGTGTGGGGGGGGGGGGGGGGGGGGTGCTGTTTGCTTAGACTTTAAAAGTGACAACACTCCAGAAATCTATAGTGTTCTGACTGACGATATTGATCTTGACATCAAGACTACTAGTGGAAAACGCAAAGCCCTAACTAACTGAGGCTGTTGTTTTATCAGGGGAGTGGTGTTGGGGAGAGAGGGGACTGAGCAAGAGGATGGGGTAGGGTTGTAAGCTTATGGACTTGCTTTTTAGCTACCTTGTTGGTTTTTTTTTTGGAAATGTGCGACAGGTGATAGCCACATTTCTCACAAGGACATGACACTGCTTTCACTGTACCTTGCCCTCCTGCCTTCTCTGTTCATGGTGATCGTCTTGTCATAAAAGCAAAGCACTTTCCTCTTTTACCTCCTCCTCATTCTACTCACACACACACATGCACACGCACGCACGCACGCACGCACGCACGCACGCACGCACGCACACCACAACTACACACACACACACACACACACACACACACACACACACACACACACCACACACACAACTTTTTTGTGGCCCCTCTTGCTTTTACTTGGGGGAAAAAATCAAACGAATCTGTAACCGTGACGGTTGTAATGTTCCTGTTTTTCACCTCTCTCCTGGAAAAGTGTATGCCTATAAATTTCTTCCCCCTCCCACTCACCACTGCTGCCACTCATCTTTCTCCCACCTACATACACCCCGTATTCTGCACGTGCGGTGTGTGTGTGTGCACCTACAAACACGTGTGTGTGTGTGTGTGTGTGTGTGTGTGTGTGTGTGTGTGTGTGTGTGTGTGTGTGTGTGTGTGTGTGTGTGTGTGTGCTTATTCCGGTTAACCTTTACCTTTAGTCATCTGAAGGTTGTGTAACACTGACAACAGTATCCAGATGTGATGCTGCCTGATGCATTTGCTCCCCTCCTCCCTTCCCCCTCTTCTCCCAGAAAAAGGGCCATTCCATTTTAGTTCATTGATGGAACTGTAGTGAAGTAGAGCATCAAACAAGCAAAGAAAGTGTGGAGGGTGATGGTGTAAACACATAATTCTTTGGGGCCCTACTTGGGAGGCTGAAGCCTCTTCATTATAAAGTTTACATCCATCTGCTTCGTTATTTGTTTTTGTTCGTCCGTTTGTCGTTTGTTTGAGGGTTTTTTTTGGAGGTGGGGGTGTACGACCTCAAAGGGCAATTGATAAAAAATGTATTGAGCACTTTTAGTGGGTTTACAGAAAGTAATTTTAAAAAAAAAAAGGGGGGGGGGGGGGGGGGGCTAGCATATTGTAAAGTGATGAATTGAAGTTTAAAAAAAAGTGATTTAAAAGAAAATGTTAAATACTATTAAACAAAAGCGATGTTTTTTTTTTTTTTTTCGTATTCAATCGTTTCATAAGCATCACAAGTGATGTGCATGTGATCATTGCCTCCTGTTGCCGAGGCCATTCCCAGTCTTGCAGGTATACGGACCTGTTCATTCCTCCTGTCGCCTTCTCCAGGCCTGTAACAATTAAATTTACTACGTCGCCAAACAGCGTTCCTTCGAGGTCATAGACGTTTGATAACATTCTTACCCAACTTTTGTACCATAAGTAGTGTTGGACACACACACGCATACATACACACACGCGCACGCACGCACACACACATGTGCGTGCGCGAGCGTACATGCATGCACGCACGCGCACACACACGCACACGCACACACACACACACACACACACACACACACACACACACACACACACACACACACACACACACACACACTACATGCCTACGTGCGTACGTTTTTGGCTGTAGAGTAGATTCACTACTATGTTGGCGTATGGTAAACTTTTCAGTGTAGTTTAAAAAAACAAAGAAAGAAAGAAAAAGGAAACAAACAGGGGGAGGGGGGGGGGGGCACAGATGAAGGTCAGTTAAAAAAGAAAAAAGAAAGTGTGGTTTACTTAACAGTTGGGAGTAGTTCACCGAGCACTTTTTCACCACTGACGTCAGGTTGGCTTGAATCCAAGTGACACTGAGGCAGACAGGCAGACAGGCAGGCAGGCAGGCAGGCAGGGCAGGCAGGCCAAACACACAGACAAGTCAGACAGACTGACGGTCTCGTTCGTCCATCCATCCACAGTTTAGTTTGTTTCCCTGTTTGCCGACCGCTGAGTCACCCAGTCCTGACCTCAGTGAGCGGACTACAGAGAGAGAGAGAGAGGAAAAAAGGTACCTAGGCCTTCCACACACCTTGTTGATGAGCCACTCTGTTAAATGAATACACACACATTGAATGAAAGAATGAAAATTCAGTTCCTAAATTAGAAATCTCCGCTGGGACGTTAATTTAATCACAATAACAACAAGAATGAAAACAAAACAACAAAGCCCCCTCTTCCCCGTCCGCAGGCATGGATCTGTTTTCAATCTTTTGTTGTTGTATTTGTGGCTCTATGGTATGCCATGGTATCATCATCATCATCATCATAATCATCATCATCATCAGCAGCAGCAGCACCACCACCACCACCGCACCGCCACCGCCACCACCACCACCACCAAGATTTAAGTATTTCGTTAGAAATCTCGCTTGTGCGCATGTGCAGATTTAATTGCTCAAGGAATAGGATGGGAATAGTAAGTAAGTAATGTGTGATGAAAGGGTTGGAGAATACGTGCAGTCATTGCTGTTTACGCTGAAAGATTAGCTGCGCTTGGCTGCTCAGGCATTATTGGCTTGACTTGGCTTATTGCAACGGTTTGGGAGATTTCTTGGCCAACGCTGCATTGCCAGATCAGGTTAAGCGCCCATTGTAAACGGACACACACACACACACACACACACACACACACACACACACACACACACACACACACACACACACACACACACACACATACACACACACACAGAGTATACTATGAGTATGTTATAAACTGCACGCCCACATGTCTTATTTTGCCGTGGGGCTTTAATGCAGTGCCAGTATTGACGTTGCATCATGGATGCTGTTTAGTAATGCAGTATTACTCTTCTGGCACGTTTTCCCCTTGAAACACAAACACAAAATGCAGTAACAGATCCTCCTACTTCCCTCTTCCCTGCTTCCTGTTGTTGGGGTTTTTGTCTTTTGTTTTTTTTTGGTGTTTTTAAGGAGGTTATGGGTGGAGTTTGGTCGTGTGCGTTTGGGGAGGCTTGTTTGTGGGAGGTAGGAGGGTGCATGTTGCAAGCTTGTTGTTGTCCTAAACGTTTCTGCTTTTCTTTAACTGTGCTGTTATTCCTTCCCGGTTCCAAGTCTTCCTTTGCAATGCTGGAGCGGCTTGCTGGATGCCTTGGTGTGCTCCACTACAACTCTGATGATGTCGTAAAGACAAGGGCTTGGCTCCGCTATCTGCTGTTCCTCTGTGCCGGTGGAGTCGTTAGTCTGGAAGAGGCTTTTTATGTGTCTTTTATGCCAAGGCTTAGATGTATGTTTTGTAAATTTATGTACGCTTCGTGTATATCCAGGTGTTAAATGAAGGGGAAGAGCTCGTGCCTCTAGCAAGACTTCATTTAGAGTTGCTGTTTAATATAAATTATTAATTTCTAATGCTATATTTGGATTAGCAGTGCTATTGTTACTTTTTGACAGGTGAATGCACACAGAGTGGCATTGTAGATCTACAGATACTGTATGTGTAAAGTGCGGCCAAAATGTACAAGTTCTTTGTGCGAGGTTTGGCTGCTGGGCCTTTGAGTCTGACCTTGCATCTTTGGCTTTTCATTGTCTCAGTTATCAGTCAGGTCAGTTTTCAGAAACATGATTTGTTCTTTGTCCTGTTGTCAGCTTTGTAACGTTGAGGATGTATTTCTTCATTTTCCGTTATTTTAAAGGAAATTATCGAAGTGATAATTGGCGAAAATTATAACTAAGAGTTGGTGCTATAAACTTATGTAAAGTCCACTGTGGCCACCAGCGAAACAAACAAGTCGGCAGTGAACATCCAAAACAAAAATACACAAAGTTGGCGATTTTGATGTACTTATTAGGAATAAAAGCAGCTGGGAGGTTTTGGCCGATTATTTGCAAATCATCATATGGATCAGCAGAGATATATAATGAATATATAAAGAAAAGTGTGTTGCCTTGCTTCCTCCCAGCTTGTATGGGTGTGAGGTACAGGTTGCAGACGGGGCGGGCTGCCGTCATGTTTGACATCAGCATCGTTCTGCCTGGTTAAGCGCTGTGATTGCCGGGCCCTCCTCCCCCTTGATCCCTGTCTCTGTGACGCCCTCTGATCTGTGCAGAGGTCACCCCCTGTGGCCGTGGTGTTCAGGGAGGAGAACAGACACCGCTGTGTTTCGTCATCTGCCTGGGCTAGGGTGGGGGTGCAGTATGCTCTGTGTGTGTGTAAGAGGAGGGGGGTGCACATGCACAACACACACAACACACACACACACACACACACACACACACACACACACACACACACACACACACACACACACAAGTCCTTCAGATGACAGGTCCCGTGGCGAACGCACGCTGAACATTTTGCGCACACGTTAAAATTCGTTCCGCTTTTCGGAAGAGTAGGCCATTCTGTACAGGTGGGATCAGATGACAAGATGTACAAAATGCATACACACAGGGACTGGTTGTAAAAATGCACGAGTGCTTATTCCATTATCCTCGAAATAAAAGAATTAAAAAAAAATCAAAAGCACACACAACACGCACGCACGCACGGAGAGAGAGAGAGAGAGAGAGAGAGAGGAGAGAGAGAGAGAGAGAGAGAGAGGAGAGAGAGAGGAGAGGAGTTTCTAGTTAGTCAAGTTTGGAGTATATTCTTGCATTGTGGGTTCTTTGCGTGTAAATCGTGGCTATTGAAGTATAATTGACAAACTTACCATACTAGCATGGAATTGGGTAGAAAACATAATATGAAAGATCCCATGATTGTATGTTTACGTCTCTTGGTGATGCTGCATGTGGTAAATCCGACATTGCCGCGAGAGAATGATTAACAGAGGGAAAGGAAGTTGAGGAGGGAGGTTGGGCAACTTTGTGTACTGTTTTGCTTCTGTAGTGTTCAGTGTCAAACCTATTTCTATTGTTGGCTGTTTTATAAGGGCATTAATTGACAGCCACAGAATTCGGATCACGTTGACATGAGGATAGCCTTGCAGTCTTCCCTTTGGTGAATGCATACGTGTAAATTCCATTTTAGTGAATAACACCTTTGAGTTACATGCTTTCGTATGCATACTTTATTTTTGTTTTGCCTATGAATTTAGACATTCTTTATCACTGAGAGCTATTGTTATTGTTCACAGACTTGCTTTGTGACCCTTGTCCTTTATTTCAACCTTGATGGTAGCAACTTTTTCAACTTTTTAATTATTTATTTCTTTATTGTGTATCATACATGTACTTTCCTAGGAGAGGTCACTGCACGGAGTATATATCTCACACGCCCTGTGTACCACACCTGCCAAAACAAAAAAACAAAAAACATACTGTAACGTTTCACAAAATGCAATAAAACCTGACACGAACTGCGACATTTTTTACATCTATAATCAAATATTGTATTTGTGTGTATGCGTACACTTGAACGAATGAATTTGATAGACTGACAGGTGTGCACTAAGGTCAACTGTAGAGATCAAACTTCTGACACTTCAGGCTTCAGGCGCCGTTGAGTCTCGAGACTCGGGATTACTATCTTAAGTCCAATGCCAGGACAATAATAACATTTTTTTTTTAAAAATCGACCACTATGGCAGCAAGCAACAGAAAACTTCAGCAGCGAGCGGTAGATGACACTGACTTTGTTTACAGTTTCAGCCAAGGCTTAGTAAAGGGGAACAGCCAGCCTGGATAACAGCCACAAAGTATGTCACATAAAAAGGGTGTTTTTGCGGAAGGGGTTGGTTGAAGAAAGGAGCTAGCTGGCTGGCTAAGTGGAAAGCCCTGAGTTCACTTCACTTCTAGCTAGGCCTTCACCTTCCACAGCCAGCCAGGGACAGGCGACATTCAGCAAAACAACCAGCCCTGTTTTCTTTCTCTAACGTTTTTCAGGGAGTAGTGTGTGTCTAAAGAAGAACCCTAACGTTTCGAGCCAGCAGTTTGTCTAAACAAAAAAAGGACAAGGAGAAAAGGGGGAGGGGGGGGGGGGAGGAGTAGAAGAAGAAATGGGTAAGAGGGGGATCTGGCCTTGACCCTCAGCAGGGGAAAAGACAAGGTCGGTCAGATAGGGAGGGGGTTGGAGGGGGGGTGTGACAGTGTTGTCGTTTTTGTGAATCTGTGTCTACTGGCAGGCCAGGTAAAACCCCTGTCACAGACCACAACAGAAACTGAGGGCGGGTCAGGTTTCATTGGTGTGTTTGGGCTGTGGGTATGTATGTATATGATGGTCCGCTCCCCCATTCATCGCTGTGTTTGGGATGTATGTATGTATGTATGTATGTATGTATGTATGTATGTATGTATGTATGTATGTATGTATGTATGATATGAAGGACCTCTCCCCTATTCCTGTGTGTGTGTTTGGGCCGTGTATATATATATATATATATATATATATATATATATATATATATATATATAGAGAGAGAGAGAGAGAGAGAGAGAGAGAGAGAGAGAGAGAGAGAGAGAGAGAGAATTGTGTGTGTGTGTGTGTGGATGGTCCTCTCCCCCATTCCTTGGTGTTTGGGGTGTCTGTATGTATATGGTGGTCTCTTCACCATTCATGGCTGTGTTAGGGCTGAATACATGTATGTATATGGTGGTCTCTCCCCCATTCCCTGCCAAAGCTCAGCTCCACTCCAGTCGCCAGGTCGTTGCTCGCTTGTGCCCTTGCCCGCTGGTGTAGTCACATGTGCACGGCTGTTTATAAATCTGATTTATTTTTTAGGGATGATGCTGTTATTGTTCTTGTTGTTTCTTTTTGGTCTATGCTCTTGTCTGCGATTAAAAAAGATTCACAGAGAGGGAGAGAGAGAGAGAGAGGGGGGGGGGGGGGGGGGGGGGGGTGAGGGTCGGGGAGGAAAGAGCGCTTGTCAACCGAAACCTTCCACAAAAGACTAGTGACTCACTGGAATGTTTGAATTAAACACCCCCCCCCCCCCCCCCTTGTAAGCTTTCCTCCCAAAACGACAACGTACAATAGGGTCACGTTCCCTTGACTTTAAAAACCCACCTTTTCATTCCTGGCTTCTTCTTTGCAGATAACTAGTTTCTAAAGTTCTTTTCATGCAGTCACAGTATCTGTTAAGCTGATTTCGAAAAGCAAACTATTCATGTGCCCCTAAGCAGATTCACAGCAACAACTTGTGTTTGCTTTGGGCCTCAGCTCCTTGGGGGAGCATAGACCACATCATTCTACGCATGCGGTGATTTGAAGGAGAAAAGCAGATCGATGTGATTCCTAATGGAAATAATTTAGGGAGAAGTGGAGTTTAAACTGGAAGGAATGTTGCCAATCCGATTATGCGTTGAAGACACGTTGACCGCTCTCGTGGGACATAGGGCTCAAGACGCAGATGTTTAGAAAAACGGTTTTTGGAGTTGTGGTGGGGTTTTGTTTGTTTTGTTTGTATGCTGTATTTTTTGTCAGTGGGTTAGTGTTTATTTATCTGGTTGTTTGATTTTTTTTGCTTGTATATTTAAACTGACAAGTGTTTGGCCTGACATCTCCATACAGCGTTTATCGCGCTCTTTATTTATTATTTTATTTTGATTTTATTATTTTATATCGAGGATAAGGGAATAAGCACCCATGTGCTTTTTTATATCCAGTCCCGGTGTGTATGCGGTTTTGTAAATTTTGACATGTCTCCCCCCCCCCCTCCCCCTCCCACACACACACTGTCTCTGTCTGTCTGTCTGTCTGTCTGTCGTCTGTCTGTCTGTCTGTCTGTCTGTCTGTCTCTCTCTCTCTCTCTCTCTCTCTCTCTCTCTCTCTCTCTCTAGAGTGGTTGAGTATGCAGGCCCGTAAACTGGTGCTTCGTGGGTTTGGTTTTCTTTGCTTGTCTGATTACTTACTTGTTAGACCGTGTGCTCGAGACTCTTGTTTGGTCCCTATGCACCACATAGTTCGGCTTCCCTTCTAACTAAGGCTTCGGTGGGAACGGGCTGGCAAGACAGGTAACCTCCCCCTTCCCAAAAAAAAAACAAACACAAAACTTGTCGACCGCGTGGGTGGCTTCTGTAGAGCCACAAGTACTGCTTGTATGGCTTTGTATTTGTCGCCCGAGTGACAGTGAAAGGCTTTGGGGGCTGTTGAGTCACAGCCTGGCTAGCTGTGGCTGCTTCCTTCCACCTGCCTCTCCTGCTGCCCTCCGAGACCTGTTGCGTCATCGGCACGTGACGCCTGGCTGATTGGGCAGGCAGTTCGGTGATCCGTGAGTGTTTGGAAGCTGTACCACTTGAAGTGCAGCCCTCTCCTCTCCCCCTCCCTTGCTTCCTTACCTCGTCTCCCATCATGCATGTATGACTGTGCACATGCCTGCTGTTTGAGTCTGATTCATCGCTGCCGGCCGTCATATGGCGTCCAGAGAAGAGTAAAAAACAACAAACAAACCCAGCCCATTAGTCTTGCATAGCCAGGTAGAGATGGGTCTGTGTGTGTGTGTGTGTGTGTGTGTGTGTGTGTGTGTGTGTGTGTGTGTGTGTGTGTTATGATTTGATTTATCATGTGGCCAAAGAAAAAGGAGAAAAAAGTGTCCTCTTATTTTGCTGAATACCCGCAGGGCTTTTATACAAGCAGTATGATTGGACTGGCCTTTCTGGATATATATGTATGGGGAAAAAAGGTAGAATAAAAATATTTCGGAGACATGGAATTGTAGGCTTTAGGTAAGGGTGGGGCTTAGACAGAGCAATCTCGTACAGTGTTTCGTCGTTTTTCTAAAGCAGACAAAGCCATTTAAAGTGTGTTTCACCTTCTTCGATTACAGGATACTGATGATGTGTATATGTCTGTGTATATCAGTCTGCCTATTGTCCTGTCCATCCATCTCATCTGTCCATCTTATGTCTCTCTCCCTTAAAATGAGAGAGAGAGAGAGAGAGAGAGAGAGAGAGAGAGAGAGAGAGAGAGAGAGGGGGGGGGGGTATGTTTATCAAGGAAGGGTGGTTGCAGATGAGTGTGTCATTTTGCCGTCCTTTGTGCAGCAGTATCCCATCAGTCATCGTGCATGCTTTCTGTGCAGTTCTCGCACAATGGAGTGCAGCATTTCGTTCAGGCAGCTGCCTTGAGCTTGAGGCAGATGGTTATGATGCTATCACAGATGTATGTATACCGCGTGGCGATGCTCGTGTGTACTCCACGAGCACGCACATCCACGTACACCCCCCCCACCCCCCCCTCCGTCCCTTTCCCTTCCCCACTTTGCAACCACATTTCCCACCACAGCCCTACTACGCACTATCACACACACACACACAAACATCACACCACACACTCACACACACATACTCACACCCCACTCTCTCTCTCTCTTCTCCTCTCCTCTCTTTCTCCTCGCTCGTCCTGTTTATCTTTTTGCCTGTCTCTGAATGAATCAATGAGAGAGAGAGAGAGAGAGAGAGAGAGAGAGAGAGAGAGAGAGAGAGAGAGAGAGAGAGCATCATCAATAGAGGAGACAGGACACACATCGCCTGATGGATAAGAATGCAGCCTAATGAGGGGAAAAACCCTGTGTCGGCCAGTGCCTCATTATACACGTGTACATTTGCATCTCGTTTGGAGAGCCCCCTCAAAACGGTACGAATCTGACAATGACACGCACGCTATTGACCGATTCCGGTAGGACAGACAAGTTGGCAAGTTTCTCCCTTGATTATATTCTGGCTTTGTTGTTTATAATTTGCAATTTCCCCCTCTTTTTGAAGTGGGTGGTGGTTGTTACAGCATCAGTATTTCTTGACCTTTCTTCTATTACCAGTACTACGATATCAGGGTACATTTTGTGTGAGTATAGTAATATGCTGCTTAAATATATTTTGTCTTCAGTGCTACTGTGATCTATTTTATGTGTGAACTCTGGTAACATTCAGCTTAGATTCTCAGTGTGAGGTGTAGTAGTAGTAGTGTATAGTAGTAGTAGTAGTACAGTAAAGTTAAGACTGGAGGGAAGGATGGAAGCAAATAGGAAGGCAGGAGGAGGGGGAGGTGGTGATGATGGAGTTGTGGGGGTGGGGGTGGGGGGTGTAAACAGAGTTACAGCAGAGGCGCTGTTGCCAGCGGATTTACAGGGGGGCAGGCTGACAGGAAGTTTGTCACCTGCCGCCTCTCCTCTCCTCTCCAGCTTGTGTCAAGTCGTCCGCCAAGGTGGAAGGCTTCCTGGGAAGTAAGGAGGGAGAGAAGTGGCTTGTGGCCACTGATGAAGATTTTGATGATTTTTTATTTGTAGCAGTAACTGATAAGTTTTGATATGTATACATCACAGACAAAGGACATACTCTAAAGAGAAAACACAAAGAGAAAACCGGTGTGTATTTGGATCATTGACAGAATGGTCAGAGGCGTGAATTACTTTTCTTGATATTGCAGGCGCCATATTGGATGCGTTATGTCTTTGATCTTTATATACGTGTGTTTATTGCTGTATTGTCCTTCCTTGTGCATTATCCAGGCACGTCATTCTCTGTGTGCAGAGAACTAAAGACAGTAGTGCGTAGTATTCGTCTCGTTTGCCGGTCAGGAAATAGATCTTTGGAAAAGCGGCTACAGGGTATTACGAAAGACTTGCTTATTACGAGGTGGATTTGTCGGAAGGAGTCGGAGACTGTCTGTGTGGGTGGAATGACCAGTTTCTTTTTAAATTCTTATATGTGTGTATCGATTGGTAGATCTATACCAAACTGTATTTTGATTGGACAGGGCGAAGCGTGTTTATGGTACAGACGATGGGATTGGTAGCACTAGATGTAAAGATTTTCAGCCAAAGAAGGAAGAAGACTTCTTGTCCGCCAGGCTTGAGACACTATGTCCACTGGATGAGGGATGGAGACGGAGTGGGGGTAGGGGTGGGTGGAAGGATGTGTCTTTGCCAACCCCCTCCTCCTCTTCTTCCACTTCCAATTTACCTGCTCCCCTCCTTTCGTCTTCTTTAAAACACACACACACACACACACACACACACACACACACACACACACACACACACACACACACACACACACACACACACAACACACAGAATGAATGAATGAATGAATGAATGAATGAATAATCTTTATTTTTCAAGGGTAACAGAGTAAGCATCACATACATACATACATTACATACATACATACATACATACATACATACATACATACATACATACAGAGAGAGAGAGAGAGAGAGAGAGAGAGAGAGAGAGAGAGAGAGAGAGAGAGAGAGAGAGAGAGAGAGAAGTTGTAACAATTTATTGATTTTTTTTTTTACATGCAAATACATTCTTAGCACCTTTAGGATTTTCTTTGTTCTGATCTCTGTGTGTGTCAGTATCTTTGATCGTTCCTCTGCCTCTCTGTCACGGCTTCCTGGTAGTGGCACAGTATCTTCGTGTTACTGATAGCTTGACACAGGGGGAGTTGTTTGTCTTGTTAGCCAGACAGGGCATCAATCTACGGTCTAACGTCCGCAGCATTACGAAACGCCTGATTACTAGGAGATGGAATTATCGCGAGTAGACAGGGACTGCCGCGTGGCTAGTGGGATGACCAGCCTTTTAATCCTAACGGTAATAGGTCTACGTGGGAATCGATTGGATGGTCATACCAAACTGTGTTTTGATTGGGTAGGGAGAAGCGTGTCCTTGTTACATACGATCGGATTGGTAGCACTTGGGTTAAGGTTTATGTCAGAGAGACAGGAGATCCTGTGTAACAGTATCAACGTGGATGATCAGTGGCGACACAGAAAGGAGGAGGGGGGAAATGAAGGGGGGATGCTCACACGTCTTCCTCACCCTGCTTCTTTCCCCCTAGCAACTGGGAAGCAGATAGCTCCTCTCTCCTCCCCTCTCCAGTACAGAGAGAGAGGAGAGAGAGAGAGAGAGAGAGAGAGAGAGAGAGAGAGAGAGAGAGAGAGAGAGAGAGAGTTGATGAGTTCCATGTTCTGTCTTCCATATCACCTCGTCTTGTTTGTCTTGTCATCTAGATGAACAGGTAGAGAGCTCTGATTCACTACTTGACTCGGGTTAGGATGAAAACGTTCTTATTATATAAAAAAAAATCATGCAAAAGTGGTGAAATCCAATTTCCTATCATTTTCAAGAATATCTTTTCATTTTATTTCTTTATTGGGTATGGACACAAACTCACAAACACACACACAGCACACCAAGGTTGAGGTGAAGATGGAAGCTGAACATGTACAGGCCGTGCTGGCCTAATGAAGTGTTTACCGGGCAGCCAGGGGACAGAATGGAACACACCAGGAGACGTCAGAGGGGTGGGGGGAGCAAGGGGGGAAGTGGATGGGGGTGGGGGATGGGGAGAGGGTTGAGACCTTTTCTCTTGTTGCTTAGAATTGTCCAATTCCAATAATGGAGTTGGATTTGTCTGGCTCCGCCGTTGTATTTGATTAACTCTTGTGAGTGATGTTTTGGTTTTTTCCTTCATCATTTTCTTTCTCTTCGCCCTCTCTCCCCCCCCCCCCCCCGTCCCCTCCTCGTTGTTATTGTCCTTCTGGTTCCTGGTCTCTTTCTCTCCCCCTCCTTCCCTCAGTCTCCCTTCCCTCTCGTCCCCTTTCTCTCTCTGGGTTTCTTGCGTTGCAAGGAAAGGAAGAAGAGGGCAAGGTTGTCAGCAGTCATGTACCAGATAAAACAAACAGGAAAAACTGCGAGACGTTATCAATATATCTTTTGTTTGGGTATTTATTCTTTGACTGTTCTGTGTACTGCGCGTGACGTTTTTGTTGTGGGGAATGACCCCGAAAACCACAAATCGTGCTCTCTATCGTGTTGGGGTCATGGACAACCTAGTACCTTCGTGACTGGGGAAGAGAATGCTGTTTGTTTTAATTTCTCTCTCTCTCTCTCTCTCTCTCTCTCTCTCTCTCTCTCTCTCTCTCTCTCTCTCTCTCTCTCTCTCTCTCTCTCTCTCTCTCTCTCTCTCTCATCGACTTTTCTGTTGTTCCCATTTTTATCGTC
>CM060316.1:3654448-3679448 GCA_030674155.1 Stramonita haemastoma | reverse complement strand
TTGCTCGGTGCTGACCTGCTAGCCTAGCCCTCATGTTAAGACCGTGTCGTTCCGGAGCAATGTGTGCCGGTTGTTTTCTTCATTATCTGTATCTCGCGCTCTGTCTCTGTCTCTGCCTCTCTCTCTGTGTCTCTGTCTGTCTGTCTGTCGTCTCTCCAAGCTGGCTTAGATGGAAATTGTGACGATTGCTTATTTGCTTTTCGTTTCCCTCGCTTGCCCTTTTGCCCTGCTCTCTGTATGCCAAAGGCCAGTGTACATCTTCTCTCTCTCTCTCTCTCTCTCTCTCTCTTCTCTCTCTCTCTCTCTCTCTCTCTCTCTCTCTCTCTCTCTCTCTCGTGGTGTTATTGGCTGTTACTAACACCTTTGTCATCCCCTTTTTTCTGCTCCATCTCCGCTGGAGTTCTAACCCCCTCCCTCCCGTTCTCTTTTCCCGATATTTTCACATGGCGACATTTTGTTTGCAGGAAGAGTGTCAACACCCTGTCATATTTAATCTCATGGGGAGGGGGTGGACAGGCTGTAGTGTAGTGTACTGTTCGTCAGGCACATTAGCCAAACGTTGTACCCTCTAGTTTCATTCCTTCCTGACCGATAACATAATGGCTATTTTTGAATAAGATCAATTCAACAGAATGATATTGAATGAAAGAAACACCATTTTCCTGGTTCTCTCTGTCTTCCTCTCTGTCTGTTAGAGTGTTAGTCTCTCTCTCTCCACCTTTCTCTTGCTGTGTCAGTGTCAGTGTCTCTTTTGCTGTGTGTGTGTGTGTGCACGCGCGCGCGCGTGAGAGAGAGAGAGAGACAGAGAGGAGAGAGAGAGAGAGAGAGAGAGAGAGAGAGAGAGAGAGAGAGAGGACGAGAGAGAGAGAGAGAGAGAGAGAAAGGAGAGAGGGAGGGATATTGCTTCAGAGCGTGCCGCCTGGAAAGGTGTGGACAAATGGCCTCATTCCCAACACGCCCCGTGATTTCCAATTCCAGCTGTTTGCCTGGCTTGCCTTTTTCACCGCCTTTGTCTTTTCGTTTTGGTCTGGTCTTTGAATAAGCAGACATGTTGACAGAGAGGTGGAGAAGGAAAGACAGCGACGATACATCCTAGAAGACAAGGAATGGTAGACAGCTAGTTTAGTTAGAGACAGCTTTTCCTGGATTGGAAGACAGTGTGCATCCTCATGAAATCATCGGTCTTGTTTGGGTGTACTTGAGCTGGCTGTGATGTGCTCTGTTTATAACTAGACAGGATTGACTGACCCTGAGTGATGGTGGTCTGGGGTCTTGACTGATCCTCTCTGGAGGTATTCTGATTTGTATGAGTCTTGGAACTTGTTTTTAAGCCAGGATTTTGTAGTCTGGTTCTTATTCCCTACCCCCTTCTCCTCTCGATGATTCGTGGTGATGTGGTTGTGTTATTGATGACATGTTCATGGAAGCTTGTCTACACTGGCTCTGGAGGAGAAAATATTGGGTAACTTGGCTGAGTCATCACTTTAATCTGTTATTTCTGCGACTTTTTTTTTCTTGATGTTTTTTCCATAGTGTTTACTGTTGACTACTAGGACTTTTAAAACAAATTCACTTTTTTTTTTATTTCGTGGAGGAGTTTTATCGGTACTGACATTTTAATTTTCTCCTGGTGTGGAAGAAATGGTCTGTAGGTAGATTGTTTCACGAAATGGGGAGAGAGACAGAGAGAGACAGAGACAAATCCCACCTGAAGAAAAGAACCCAAGAGACAGGAGAGGGAATGTGCTATAAGAGTCGTGACGTCTGCAAATGTGTGGACAATTGTCTCATTCCCAACACGTCCCGTGCCATCCAATTCCAGTTGTTTTTCCACCCCGTACTTTTTCTTCTTCTTCTTGTGGTCTCTTTTGTCAAAAAAACATGTGGACAGTGACGTTGAGAAAGAAGGGCATCGATTACAGGCCAGAGGGAGAAAGCATGCATGGCGCTGCCCTGAACTAATCCGCCTTGGGGTCTGTTTGAAGTGGCCCTGATTCCTGCTGGCTGTAAGGCCAGACTGACCCGGAATGATGGGCCTTCGGTTTGGAGTGGTTCTTGGAGGGGGGGGGGGGGGGGATATCGGTTTTAGATAAATCTGGGAACTTGTTTTTGAGGCCCTCCTGCTTGTCTGCCCCTTGTCCCCCACCAGAGGCCTGATATGATCAGAGCATAATTGATGATGTGCAGGGAACACTGTTTGCACTTTCTCTTGAAAAAGACGGAGTGGGCACAGCAAACAGTGGGTGACCTGGCTGGGTCTTGGGTTGATCTGTCTATTTTGCGATGTTTATTCGTGGCGTTTTACAGTCTGCTGATAAGGCAAGGTGAAGTTGATGTGTTTTGCGTTTAAAGTTTTGTGGATGAGGGGGGTCATATGTATAATGCTGACGTTTAATTTTCTGCTTGTCTGGAAAGTATAAGAAGTGTGCTGTTGTTTACCAGAGGATTTGCATAAAACGTGCAGAGAGGAGGGAAGGAGGGAGGGAGGGAGAGAGAGAGAGAGAGAGAGAGAGAGAGAGAGAGAGAGAGAGAGAGAGAGAGAGGAGAAAAAAGGAGGAAGAAAACAACCTGAACAGACTGGAGATGGGTTGTATTTTTAGAATGATGCCTCCTACGAACATGAAGACAAATTGCCCCATTCCCAGCCAGTATGCCCTGTGCTGTCCAATTCCGGTTTGTTTTGTTTTGTCTTGTTTTGTTGTTTGTTTTTGTCTTTGCTCCTGCATGTGGATTGTGAAGTGCAGGAAAAATGGCATCGATTACATCCCAGAGGACCGGGTAGTGCAGAGGGAGACCTCCTCCCCAATTTTGTCAGGGATTGGAAGTGACGAACGCCTGCATTGTCCTTTGGATGTTTTTATGAGCTAGCTCTGATTTGTTCCTGGCTGTAAGTCAAGATTGAACCTAAACGATGGTGATCCCGGGTCTCTTGACCAGTTCTCATTGAAAGTGGGTATTTTGGATATGGCCAGAACCCTTTTTTTTAAATGCCCATTATGTGGATCTTGTCTGGCCCTCTCCCCTGCTGGCCTGGCGATGATGTGGTGGTTTAAAAAAAAAAGCTGGTATTGATGCTGTTTTGTCTGCAGGGAAACCTGTCAACACTGGCTCTTGAAAGAGACAGAGTGGGCAAAGCAAACGCTGTTGACCTGACTGGGTCAGCACGTAATCTGGTATTTCTGCCTCCCCCCCCCCCCCAATTTTTTTTGTTTACTTTTTTCCTTCATCTTGTTTACAGTCTGCTGATAAGCAGATTACAGAAAACATGGTGTTTTTATTTCAAAGTTTGTAGAGGTGTTGAAAATGCAAACTTTCGATTTTTTCCCCCTTGCTGCAAAGTAAGAAATGTGTTGTTGTTGCAGCGTTATTGCATACATCAGAAGGGGGTTAAGAAGAATGATGTGTGTGTATACACGTGTGTGTGTGTGTGTGTGTGTGTGTGTGTGTGTGTGTGTGTATACACGTATGTGTGTGTGTTATTGAGTGAGTGTGTGTGTGTGTGTGTGTGTGGTGTGTGTGTGTGTGTGTGAGAGAGAGAGAGAGAGAGAGGGAGGGACAGACAGACAGACAGACTGTGTATGTATATATATATATATATATATTATGTGTGTGTGTGTGTGTGTGTGTGTGTGTGTGTGTGTGTGTGTGTGTGTGTGGTGTGTGTGCGTGCGCGCGCGCGCGCGCGCTTCTGCAAACAAGAGACGGGGTATTGTTTTAGCGCCGTGCGGTGGGCAAACGTGCAGACAAATTGCCTCATTCCCAACATGCCCTGTGCTGTCCAATTCCGCTTGTTTGTTTTGTTTGCCTTTTTATTTCTTTTTTCCCCCTGTCTCTCATTCTCATCTTTCAAACAGACATGTTGAAAGTGAAATTCAGAAAGAAGGGCATCGATTATAATACCCCTGAGGAGGGAGGAGGAAATAGAAGAGGGAGAGAAAACCAGATCAACACAGCTTTCCTGAGGTGAAGAAAACGTGCATTGCTAGGAAACCATCATCGCTGGTTGGATCTGTTTCAGCTGGTTCTTGATTTGCCCTGAGCTGTGACACAAGAGTGATTGTGAATAATGATGATGCAGAGGTCTGTTGGCATCTGGACCAGTCATCGTAAGAAATAGCTTGTTTGGAATAAATTGTTCAGGAGCACATCTCTAATTCCTTTGCTCTTGTCTAGCCCTCTTGTCCTGCCCTGATGGCTCTGTTGTGGTCATTATGATTCTCTGATACTGTTTTGTGTATTGAAAACTGTCAAAGCTAACTGTTAGAAAGACAGTGGGCAAAGCAAGCATTGATGGCCAGTGGAGGTTGTCTGTTTTTGTTCCTTGTTTCAGCGACGTTTCATTCGTCTTTATATGTCATGTTGTTTCCAGTCTGCCCTAAAGGGGTTTGCAGTTCACGTTTTTGCTTAGTTTCACGGAGAAGGTTTAAAGTTGATGCTAGCGTTCAGTTTTCCCCTTTTTGTGCTGTTAGAAAAAAAAGATTGTTTTCTTTCGATAAGACTGTTGAAGTAGTTTGGAGAGAGAGAGAGAGAGAGGAGAGAGAGAGAGAGAGAGAGAGAGAGAGAGAGAGAGAGAGAGAGAGAGAGAGAGCTTATGAAGCAGTTTTCTTGTTTCACGTATGTTATAATCTCTTCGTGGAAAAGCCATTATTCCCCAGTGGTTCAGCTGGTTAGAATTAAAAATGAAAAGTTCACATGCATCAGAACTACGTTCTCTGAGCTGCCTGCTGTAAAACTGCCATACTCATGCCTGGACTCTATAGATACAGGATTTCTTTCAAAAGAGGGAGGGAGAGCAAGTGGTGGGAGGGGGGGGGAGGAATTGTGCCGTTATATTATTATTGTTGTTTTGTTAACGTTGATTTAGGCAGCTATGCACAAAGTGTTATATTATCCGAACTGTTGCATTTGTGTACCACAAGCATCTGTAGAAAGAGGAGTTAGCCCACTGCATCACTTCACACACACACACACACACACACACACACACACACACACACACACACACACACACACACACACAGAGTGCATACATCCTGACACAGATTACATAATGCGGCACTCTCAGAAAGGCACGCTCACACGGTAGCCAGCAGCAGGCTGTGTTGTTTATTGGGCGTGAGCTGCTTACCCTGCCTCGTTTCCCTACTCGTTTTTGTCGCCTGCAAATGTCAAGTCCACGATTTAACAGTGTGAACTTTTCCCGTTATCGGCATTCATGCATTTTGTATGATCCGACAAAGTTTTTATTTATTTATTTGTTTATTTGTGCCGTTGTTGTCGTTGGGTTTTTGAGGGGCAGCTTTTGTGTTTGGACGGGTTTTGGTAGGCTTTGCTTATTTGCTTATTTTGCTAATGACAGACCGGAAGTTTATACCAGTCAAACGTTTTTAGTGATCAGACACAACAGTATGAATGTCGTATCAATTCTTTCCTTTTAAAATCTCAGAACTCTCTGTGGGTTTTAAGTTTGTATTGTAGATCAATCTTCCCCCCCCCCCCCCCCCCCCTCACTGTATATTTTCTGTCTTTGCCTCTGTTTCCGTCTGTCAATCTGTTCCGTCTGTCTCTCTCCCCTCTCTCTCACTCACCCTTCCCCCGACCCACCCAATGCAGTGTTCAGAGACTGTATGTGTATACTCGACAGATGGTTTAGATAAGGGTGAGAAAGAAAAATAAGGAAAAACTGTCTATACTTTAAGAAAAGAGAACAACTCTCAAACTAACTTTTGAGCCAAACGCCCGATTCCGAACACGTCGACTTTCTGGCGGTCCATCAGCTAGTAGAGCTGTTTCTCCCCCCCCCCCCCCCTTCCTCTGCTTGGCAGACCAGACAGGTTTATTTATGTTGATGCTTGCTTGCAAGTCAAGGCATCGATTGTGTCCTTGCCTGGCGATAACGAGGTAGTGATGGGGGGTGAGGGGCGAGAAGGGAGACGTGGATGGGCAGAAACAGTTTCAGTCTTGTCTCCAGGAATTGGAGGGTGGGTGGTACATAGCTGTTTTATAGCCCTGCTTTAAGCAACGGTTGACAGCAGCAGCAGCAGCAACAACAGCAGCAACGATAACAAGGTTAACGGCTAAAAGAAAAGTTGTTTGTATGCTGCCAACCTAAGTTCTCCAGCTTCCTCATACTTGCATATTTGTTACACTTTTTTTTTTTTTGGTTTCTAGATCCACGGCTAGAGCTGTGAGGTGCACCATGGTGAGATTTTGTGTATGTGGCCGTGTTGACCCACCATTTAGGTAGCCACATTCCGACTTTGGGGATGGTGTCTAAACGTGACACCTTTATGCAAGCTTTTTTTTGGGTTTGGTTTTGTATGATCTTTATAAATGGGTTTATGCATCCGTTCCTGCAAGCACAAAATGACCTACTTTTCTGAAAGGCAGAACGGCTTTTTGAAGCATGTGCAAGATGTTCTGCGTGCGTTCGAACACAGAGCCACGGTTTATACTTATTATAGTCACAGTCACAGTCACAGTCACACACACACACACACACACACACACACACACACACACACACACACACACACACACACACACACACACACACACACACACATTATGCGTGTGTGATTGCGCGTGCACAGTGGGGATTAAAAGAGTAAGAATAAATGGGGGGAATGAATTATAGAAATATAGATTTTCGGGGGTGGGGTGGGGTGGTGGGGGAAGAAAGTGTTAAAGGGGGGGGGAGGGGGGGGGGGGTGGCGTGGCCCCCAAAACACTTTGTAGTTCTCAATGTTGTCAAGTTGTTTGTCCTGCAGTTCTTGGCAGACAGACCTGTTTATCTTGAAGCTTGCAAGGACAGACATCGATTGCATCCCCAATATCAGGAGGTATTTTATTTTGTTTTGTTGTTTTTGTTGTTGTTGTTTTTTTTGGGGGGAGGGACATTTTAGCTCACTCTGATGATGGGAGGAAGAGCACAGAGCCGCGAAGGGTCCGCAGGTTTTCAGGCTGGTGGCCATGGAATTATCTGGTATGAAAGGGATTCTTTGATTCTTCCTTTGGGAGCAGTTTTCATTGGGAATTATCTCTAGTTATAGGAGGAAATCTTTTGTGTGGACATTTTCCCCTTCAAAACTTGTATTAATTTAGGATTGTTATACTGAATTATAGTACGTTTGTTTGCTTAGTTGGATTAAACTTTTTTTCTTGTATAAAACTTGCTTTAGGTTTGTCCATTTGGTGTTTATGTTTTGCTATTTAATTTATTGTCTTCTTCTGCAGTAAAGGGGATGATTTATCCACCCTGACAGTTTGAGGTAGACTGTAATTGACAGCCTAAATATTCTTAGTTGTAGGCGTGTGTGTGTGTGTGTGTGTGTGTGTGTGTGTGTGTGTGTGTGTGTGTGTGTGTGTGGGTGTGTGTGTGCGTAAATGAATTGACTTATCGTACAGTATACACGTGGAAATTGTTACGTGGGTGCAGTTGAGAGGCAGAGCGTGATTTAGTAGTGTCAAGTTGTGACGAGTAGCTGGCCTCTTCACTTCTTGCTGCAGGTCCAGCTCTTCCCTATTGTCCGATACATGGCAAGTCAGGAGAGAAGGAGGCGAGGGTCTTTGGATGGCCGCCAAACTGTGTGTTGGTGTCCAACCCTGTTTTTTTCCGTTTTTTGTTTTGTCTCCTCTCCACAGTAGCCCATCTTTCCCCTGCCTGCCTTGGGGACCCAGTGTCTGGAGCCAGCCCGCTCAGCGCCTGTGCTCAAGTGGTTTCTCTTGTAGCGTCTGCTCCTGTATCTTGTATTCGCAGGAAACAAAACATTTTTTCTTGTCGCGCTCTCCCCCGGCCATCCCCTGTCTATAATTCAATTGTGGATGTGTTCCACTCGCCTTGTATGTGAAAAGAAGATGGGATTGTGTGTGTGTGTGTGTGTGGTGGGGGAGAGAGAGAGAGAGAGAGAGAGAGAGAGAGAGAGAGAGAGAGAGAGAGAGAGAGAGAGAGATGAGATAGTTAATGTTCCATTTGTGTGATTATACAACTTGTATTTGAATTTATCAGATAGAGGCGAAAGCTGCCGTGGGCATTAATGTGATTTTACTGGAAGAGATTCCATCTTGGAAGGGAACACACATTACAGCTTGCTTTTCTTGGCTTTATTATAGTTGGGGGCATGGAAGGGAGGGAGGGGAGGGAGGGAGAGAGGGAGAGAGAGAGAGAGAGAGAGAGAGAGAGAGAGAAGAGAGAGAGAGAGAGGAGAGAGAGAGAGAGAGAGTTTGCAGTTTATAGACAGGGAGTAATTGTTGTTTGCGTGTGTGTTTGTGTGTGTGTTCGCGCGCGTGTGATCAAGTACTTAGATGTGCGGTATTAATCCAAAACTTGCACAAAATTGATAAATGAAAGTTGTTTGAATACAAGTGCTTTGAGAAATACGAGCACCCAGTGGCTCCCCTACACTCTTCAAAAGGTGTAGATCTTAAACATCAGATCATGTTGGAAAAATACAGGTTGAGAGCTACAATAGACAGTAGCACTACCATGAACACCAGTTGGCACGCCAAACATCCGCCACTGGCGGAGGCCTACCCGGCAAGGCTGGATGGAATGCCTAGCTTTTTGGTGTGGCTGGGGGGTATTGGCTGCCTGGTATGTAGGGTACACCCCCAAGTCACTGACCTGCCTGCACGGACCGGCAACTGTAAAACAGAAGCATTTTCCACTTGAACTGGATGGGGACCAAGACCAGCAACGGTGGGAGGGATTGGGAGAGGAGGAGGAGAGGCAGGGGAGTGGATTAGGGGGGTGGGTGAAGTCCAATGCCGTGACCTCTGGCCTTTTACTTCTGCCCCTAACGGCCTAAGGCTGTGGTGCAGAACATGCTGAGGCAGGTTGGCCAACATGACGTCTCTCCCTGTGTAGTGATGACGTCGTCAGCAGCCCTGTGTGGTAACAGCCCTGTTTTATGGCCTGTTCAGGGCTGCTGGTGACTGGTTACGTGTCAAGCCCTTCCTCTCCTCCCATTCTTTGCTTCCCTCTTCACCCTGTTCTCTTGTCTTTTGTCCTGGCCTGGTGCTCATTCCATAAACTGCCTGGCTGAATTTTGGCGCTACTGTCATTAATTTTCGCACTCCAGTTGGTTTCCCTTTTATGACCAGGGGATGGGGGAGCAGGGGGAGGGCAGGCAGGGGCTGCCTGTGGATCAATAGGAGTTCCCGTGGGTCAGCAATAACTTTATATGGGGGGGAGTGTTTGGGTGCTGGACTCTTGTTTTAAGATTGTTTAAGCATGATTAAGGGGTGTACTACTTGACCGAAGTACTTGTGTAAACTTTGTGTAGATCTATCCGTGAAGAAGAATCCATAGTTCTGGATCTCTTGGGATAGATCTGTCTGCTAACTTCTTTAAGTTCTGCTTTGTTTAGATTACAGGGTATTTTTTATGCTGATTAAGACAGTTGTATGGAAATCGAAGATAACTTAAATTCAAATGTTTTTCTTTTTGTTTTCTTATTAAACAAGTATAGACATAACCGTTTATTTTCTTTATTCGAAATGGTTAAACTGCACCATGGCATAGAGGAAAAAGTGCGTCATGAGTATCATTTTCATCTGCTACACCTTCTACCATCCCTGGCAGAAAATCTCTATCCATGTAAACGGGCGCATACGCAAAATCTCAGCATTGGTGAACCCTGAAGTTTTGGAGGAAGAATGGACAGAAAAGCACCCTCTCCTCTATCATAATGATGTTGAACATGACAGGCCAGGAAGGTAGCCGCCATAAGTGGGTTGGGGGGCCAAGCCACTGATTACTGACTGCTCCCACTGTGATTACGTGCTAGGAATGAATGGAGGACGTAATCCAAGAAGATGGATGGGATTGAAAATACATAGTATTAAGTGTCTGCCCACCATCATGTTTATCCTACAGACATTCTTTCAGGCTGATACAACGGTCTTTTAAGCGTTAAGTATACAATCAGGTAATGTCTGATGTTTTTGTGTCTGAAAGATAGCGCATATAAACAACTTCGTACTGGTGTTTCTTGACGCAAGTTTGTGATAATGGATAGCAGTATCAGGTGACAGGCTGCCCGTGTTTGTCTGTTGTCAAGTAATAACAACTGAACCTACACCGTCAAACGCCAATAGTTTCACGGTTAAAGATTGCAGGATTAAGGAAGGGCGAGGATTTTTTTTTTAAACCATTTTCCAGGCGGGGTGACTTCTGTGTTGACTGGCCAGTGTCTTTGTTACCTTCATACGCACACAGAAGATAACTGTTGTGATTAAATTAACGTCCAAGGAAAGATTTCCGATTTAGGGAGACAGACGATGAGATGTAATGCACGTTAAGATTCCGTTGTTCATGTCAGCGTTTGAGAGGTTTCTGAATCACGATATTAGAGAGAGAGAGAGAGAGAGAGAGAGAGAGAGAGAGAGAGAGGAGAGAGAGAGAGAGAAGAGAGAGAGAGAGAGAGAGTGTGGTGTGTGAGAGAGAGAGAGAGAGAGAGAGAGAGAGAGAGAGAGAGAGAGAGAGAGAGAAGAAGAAGACAGACAGACAGACAGACAGACAGACGAGAGAGAGAGAGAGAGAAGAAGAGAGAGAAGAGAAGACAGAGAGACAGACAGACAGACAGACAGACAAGACAGAACAGCATTGCACCAAGTCATTAATCTTTTTCTCCTTTTTCCTTTTTTGGTTCATATTTTTTCATGTCATATTTTTGTTAGATCTACATCAAAAGAAGAAGAGGTTTGTTCTGTCCCCCTCCTCCACTTTCCATATTGACAATCCCTTCCCTTTCCCACCTCTATATCCATATTAAATGAAGCCCCCTCCCTCCCTCCTCTCTCTCTCGCACGCGCGCGCGCGCGCGCGCGCGACACACACACACACACACACACACACACACACACACACACACACACACACACACACACACACGCAAAAGATAGATGGCTTGATGAAAAAAGCAAATTTATTGTTACTCAATGTACCATCTGGAAATAAAATTTTGACTTGACTTGACAAGCATGTTTGCATCTAATTATTTAGCCTTCACTTAAACATCAATACAATATCTATGTGTATGAGCGGGCATGTGTACACTCTTTGTGTGTGTGTGTGTGTGTGTGTGTGTGTGTGTGGTGTGCGTGTGCGTGTGCTCAGTACTCTGCAGTGGGGATGTAAACATGGCAGGACATAAACTGAGGAAAATATCAGGGATGTCAACACACAAGTGATGCAGAGAATTAAAGGGGTTTTGTGCGTTTTTTTGTATAACGAGAACACAACCCTACAAAACAGCTGTGACATTTAACAGGTGGTGACTGATGGCTTATATATGATCGCTGTACTGCCCCCCCCCCCCCCCCACCCACTGTAGGCCTAGCATGATCAAAGGACTGCGCTGCACATATATACTACTGACCTTATTGCGTCCCTATGACAGCTGACTCAGTGTGAACTCCGATGTGGTGTGTGTGTGTGTGTGTGTGTTTTGTGCGTGCGTATGTGTGTCTTTGTGAGGGGTGTGTGTGTGTGTGTGTGTGTGTGTGTGTGTGTGTGTGTGTGTGTGTGTGTGTGTGTGTGTGTGTGTGTGTGTGTGAGAGAGAGAGAGAGAGAGAGAGAGAGAGAGAGAGAGAGAGAGAGAGAGAGAGAGATGGCCTAAAGCATTTCATTTGTTGATGTTTGTCAATAGGCTCTGGGGGCACGTATTCCATTATATTCCAACCCACAAAAAAAATCACGCTCAAAAAAACAAACCACCATCACCCCCAAAAACAACCCCCCCAAAAAAAACAAAACAAAACAAAAAAAAAAACAACCCCCCACCAAGAAAACAACCAGCTTCCTATCCAAGCAGTCAATCCATACAAATACAATTTTTAGCATGGCTGTCAGAAACATCGGTGGTTTATTTCATACAGATGTGGGTAAAAATACGTTTCTTGCTGTTACTCCTTGCAATACTGTATGTACTGAGTGATCGCATGCTTTATTCCACCACAATAAAACCGCTTAGTAAGCCTCCAGTTTCCAACGAAAGAAATATATCCCGGAAGTCGGAATGCGGCTAGCGAAATGAACAAAAAAAACAAACAAAAAACCCAAAAACAACAACAGTAACTGGAAGAAAAACGTTGGTGCACGATTCAAGATGCCTAGATCCTTCGCTTGCTCAGACAGTGTATACATGCATACACTTTCCAAGTAAAAGTAAAAACTAACACTTTCCAAGTAAAACTGGCAAGATTGTAAGAGTGGGAGGAAGAAACACTTAAGTCTCGCTTCACTTGTTGGCAGTCTGGCACTCAAGGATTTCTATTGAGAGAGAGAGAGGAGGGGGGGGGGAGGGAGGCAGGCAGGCAGAAAATGGTGCGACTACCTTGCATGATAGCGCGCGCGCGCACACACACACGATCAGGATTTTACTGAGACAAAACCAGACGCAAAAGAAGCGAAAAGGTTTCTCTCAAGGGAATGGAGCCTTTTCGGTTTAATATATCTAGACGAATTTTTCTTGGTGCAATAGTAGAGGACAGGTCAGCTAAGATGAGTAATACTGCGGTTGATTTGCTTGTGCTCAGAGAGAGAGAGAAAGAGACAGACAGACAGACAGACAGACAGACAGACAGACAACACCTGATTCCCTTCAATCAGAAGATAGATAAATATGATCGTGGCAGTAAAGGAAGTTGATGATATTCTTTAAAGCTATACCAACCGTTTAGGTTGCTATGTGCAAAGACTTCATGCCACTAAATATGTCAGTCAAAATACAGCATTAATTCAAATAGCACATCAGTCTCTGCAATCATCATCACAGTTTGTCAACCTTCAAACAAACAACAAATATGCCACAAGCAAGCAAGCGATGCACTTTTGTAATATGTGAATCATTAGACTCCTGAGGGCAGGTAAAATTAGGTCATGAGGAGCTGTGTGTGTGTGTGTGTGTGTGTGTGTGTGTGTGTGTGTGTGTGTGTGTGTGTGTGTGTGTGTGTGTGTGTGTGTGTTGGAGTCAAGCCAAAAAGATTTAAGTTTACATAACTGTTCACATCGTGCCCTTACATGCACACACACAAGTTAAAGAAAATTATCTCATAAAAGCACCCAAAAAGACAATGTTAATCTATGTTGAACAAAATTGAAATTAAAAATGAGAACACAAAACGTTCGCTGAATTCAGACAGACTAGTAGTGAAGAAAACAAAATGAAAGTGTGTGTGTGTGTGGTGTGAATAAGTGTGATGAAGAGTAAAAAACAAGATAAAAAAATCACTGTCTTCTAGGTCATAAAAAATAAACATATAATAAGTAAAGGCTCACAGTACAAGTGTATTTGCCCTATTGCCTTCAATAGCAGTACCCTTGGACAGTATAAGAATAGAGCAGAAAATTTCGTTTAATAAAGTAGGTCTGCAGGAGTCGGTGCGAACCCTTCCAAAAGACAAGCCAGCTGTCGCTTTCCGGTGCTTTCAAGTCAAGTGAACTTTTATTTATCATCTCCAGATATAAATCTATCCGTTCTTAGTTGCCCACTACTTTGGAAAAGCACCAGAACCTCACAGATAGTTCTTCGAAAAGAAAATGGAAAATTATCCAGCCCCCCCCCCCCTCCCTCCCCCATCCCGGTCAATGCAAACCAATCACAAGGTAAGTATCTGGCAGCCATTTGACATGAATAGGATATGGGCACATTACAGTTTACTTTTCCCCTTTTCCTTCCTCAGCTAGAGCTCTGGGGTTTACCGATGGCGAGGTTTTTGCGTAGCGACATTATCTCCCTCCTACATCTAAGGTAGCTGCATCTGACTTCGGGTGTGTTTTACTGTAGAAAATGCGGTGGAAATGGCATTTAGCATTGTGACAACAGTATTGCGAAATAATTTTTTTTTTAAAAGCCTCCAAACATCCTGCACTTTTTTCTTAGAGTTCGAGAGAGCACTGTGTGAATGTCATCTTGAAGATTGTAACTTGGCCTGTTTGCGTGGCACACAAGTTTATGAGCGAAAGCACGGATGGACGGAAGCAAGGACGGGATGGGTCAAAAGTGACAAGTTTAGTGTGTGTTGTGGGGATTGTTTTTCCCCAGTCAAAATGTCACGTCATCACTCATCTGCCAATGGCGGTGTTTTGTCAGGGCTGTCACAGTGTCTGGGCTGGAAGACAGCACTTTGTCACAGGTCTGACGACACAATGTTCGCGTGCTCGGATATATTCAGATAAACTCAACGTTCCCTCTCTGTCTCTCTCTCTCTGCCTCTCCCCGTCTCTCTCCCGTCTCTCTGCCTGTCTCTCCCTGTGCGCGCAACATATATACACGCATAGGCGTGCGCGCATGACCCCCCATCCTGCACGACACACCATACATATGTTACGCTTTTTGGTTCATCTTTTCTGGTATACTGGTTGTGTCATTTTTTTGGGAGGGGGAAAAGAGGGAGAAGGGTGGGGGGGTGGGGTGGGGGGGTGGGGGTGGGGGTGTTAGCTCACAATACACGCACGCGTGCGCTCCAGTATGCTTAAAGCTTTTGCTGTATCGATGATGATGGCCCTTGTAGCTGAAGGGTGGTTGTGTTGATACAGTCTATTGTATAAATATACTGCAGCGCGGACTCTCCATGGCTGCACTGTGTATGTATATACACCCAGTAAACGGACCGTTTACACTGTAGTGTAGCCAACAATCAGTGTCACTCCTGTCTCCGGTCTGACGTTATTTCCTCTAGTCCTCAGCAGTCAACACTTACAGCGATCACTGTCAAAACTGATATTTTTTTGCAAGTCTGCAGAAGATTTCACCAGTACAATCAAGACTGTTAGCACCAGTTAGCCAGCACATCATCAAACAGCAATCAATCAATCAGCTGAGGAGAGGTGCCATGTACACGCCCCCCCTCTCACACTGGAATGCAGTGCTGCATTCTGTGTCCTTACCCGTGTGCAGTTTTCCATAAAGAGCTGCAGCATGGTTACCATCGACCAGATCTCACGAATACTTCGTCATTTCAGTAAACAGAGATACTCACTTGGGTTACTAGCCATTTATAAAAAAAAACAACAACAAAAATTAGGCTATCGTAGGAAGTGGTAAAAAAAACACAACCCAGCTTAAAATACCCCACCCCCCTCCCCCACGCACACAAGACCATGCACAAATGATACTTCGTGGTCTTGAGTTTAGGTTCCCAATATCACTAATTTGAAGGAATTCAAAATAGCCAGTACATGCACACCATCACTGGCAATTTACTCGCTCAATCTGTCACATAACATGAAAATCATTTAGTTTCATTTGCGCATAGTGCACAATTTTATTACAACGTGTTACGACTGTGTTCAATACATTGTTTGAACGATTCGGGCTTTTATACCAGGATATGGAAATAACAGAAGTAACAGACTCAAATGAAGCACTGGTGAAAATTCTGTCAAACTGTAACATTCACCATAAGAGTTTGGAGTGCGTCAATTGAGCCACTTTCATCAGTTCTTCATGGAGGGCAAAAATGGTCGCATACGCAAAACTTCACCATCAGTGAATCTTGGAGCTGTAGCCGAGGAGCGAAAAAGAAAAATCATCGTGGACTCTGAGAAAGACCAGGCTGTGAACAGTTACTTGCATAAGCCTCTTGCCTATAGTTAGGAGAGGAAAGGAGTGAAAAAGAGACATGTGCCTGGAAAGGTGAAGGTAGCTGATTAGCTGTATCACTATCGGTGTGTGTGCCATGCTGATTAAACCGATCTGTTTTGGGACTTGAAGTGACGGGGTGATATTTTGGGCACGCTTGAGGCCTAGGGGAAGGCTGAACTTTTAACCAGTTTCAACCTTCTCCTGCCCACTGACTATAATTATCCACCCTTCAACTTGACTGACTACCCAACCCTTCCTCCTACGCAACTCGTGCCTCTCACTGCCCTCTGTGATGAAAACTTGCAGCAGTGATGACAGCAGCAGACCGGAGAGCTGGCAGCACTTTGGAGTGGTGAAGAATTGCGCTAAGTGAATCACACATGGCAGACATAGCACAGAAAGTTGCAGCACATGCCACACACCAGGTGCATGCTCTGACTATCGATTTTGGACGATTAAACACATTGGGATGCAGGGCATCAAACGGTTTGGGGAAACGTAATGTGGGAGAGAGCCCTGCTGAGCAGGCGTGTATTTCTGATGTCACTGGCCCAGGGGAGACATAGGGCTGCCCCCCCCCCCCCCCCCCCCCCCCATGGAAGCTGGTGTGGGGGGAACGGGGAGTTGATTGCATTTTGTTTGCACACCAGGGATCCATCCCACTGCACAATTCTGACACTGCAGTGCCCTGTTTGCAATCTCTCTCTCTCTCTCTCTCTCTCTCTCTCTCTCTCTCTCTCTCTCTCTCTCTCTCTCTCTCTCTCTCTCTCTCTCTGTTGACAAATTCCATCACCTGATTATTTGCACAACAGAGTATGGATGCACGGTTCTTACAAAATGAGGCGCCCTGCCTGCAGACTTTATATATGCCTCTGCATCTCTTCCTCTGCTTTTTCTTTTTTTTCTGTCTGTTTACCGTCTAGAGTACTCTTTTGCGTGTTCTTTTTAAACGAGTACCGCAGCATAGCACAATGTATCAGATCTCTTGCTGTGCTTTCACACTTTAGAGAGGAGGAGGGGAAAAAGAAGAAAGAGGAGGAGAAGAGAACAGCGTCATCATTATCCTTTGCTGACGAAGGGGAAAATATGATGCACCACCACCACTACAACAGGTAGGCCTACGAGGGCAAAGAAAACAAGTGTGAGGGGACGGCTGGCGTGACTGTGGTTCCCCCAGGGCAGTGACTGCCACACATCTCCATCATCTGCTTTATCAGGGGACCTCAGGTCCGCGCCTGCAGCCTCAGCTAATTTCCCTGCCGACTTCATCTCAGTCATTTTCGGACAGACCGTGTCCCCGCGGAGTGCACCTTTTCCTGTATAATTAATTGAAACAGTTTGGTAAACAGACAGACCGTCATAACCCTTATAACACAACCGTGTTTCTCTCTGCGTCTGTCTCAGTCTGTATTTATCTGTCTTAGTTTACTCTGATACACCAAATACCTTTTTCGTGATGTAATCAATTTGTATACTAAAGGCAAGCTGTGTTGCCTTTTACTTCGCATTTTACCCCCCTCGGCTGTTCGCCTGCAATACACAATTTTATTTACATACATACATGCTGCCTCTTTTTAAAACAACTTCCAAAATCTCAGCCATTTACAAAACTTTTGCATTTGAGTGAACAAAACTCGCTACTTGCATTTTATAAAAACCAAACCTAGCTAAGCTTATGTGACCACCCCCCTTTCGAAGTCTGTTCAATAAACTAAATAAAAAGAAAATCTTTTTAAAAAAAATGTTAACTCAACTGTGCTAGAGGGAAGGGCTTACAAAGAAAACGGTAGATTCCTGATCATTGAAGGTACTGGGAAAAAGCAAAAAGATTATGGCCTCCTGAGACAATGGAGAGTGAAGGTGAATGTTGGAAGGGGAGCTAACAGGGCAGGGAGAGGGCGCGAGGTGGTTGTCAATGGTGGCTGTAGTGGGATGAGATTCAGCCATTGGACAGGCTTGGCGTTTTTCCCATTCCATTTTAGAGGGGCTTTGCTCACTTTTTCTTCCCTGTGGATTCCTTAATGGGGAATTACTTTTTTTTTGCAATTTCTATTCAGTTGAGTGATTTTTTTTTTTTATCGTTTGCTATTTTTTATTTTAGCATTTGCGTTGTCTTTCTTTTTTCTCCCATGTTCTGTTTTCCTTTTTCTTTCTTTTTGATGTCCATGACTTGTGGCTCTGAAGCTCATTTTGTACTCATTCAGTTCTCTGGCATCCACAATGTATTATGCAGGCTCACATAACGCCCAAACTAAAATGCTCTCCCTTTCATACTCCTCAAATGAAAGTCTAGAACTCCGAACACCATGTCAACAAAGTGCAGTAAGGAATGAAAAACATCTGCACAGTTCAAGCTCTTACAACCATGTTTGTTTTTAAAACCCAGTTTATCACAACAAAAATAATGACTGAGAAAGACGACGAAAGAGAACCCTTTGGTGAAGTCCAGAATGAAACAGTCAACACAATGAAGTACAGACAGCACTGATGCACCCTTACTACTCTGATACACCTGGGTTGCAGTCAGTTGCTGGAGATGCAAAGTTTTTAAGAGGGACTGAAGGGGAAAGGGGGGGGGGGGGTAGAAGAGGGTAACAGGGGTGGAAGCACCACAAAACTGCACAACACAAATAGCCTCCAGTGCCAACCTGGAAGGAAGCTCCTGCATCATCCAGTGCAGCCATGCCCAGGCAGCTACACAGATACATGAAGTAGCCTCATGGTAGCAACGACAACGCCCTCACAGCTGCAGCAACCATCACACCAGGGTCACCGCTGCCCACGATAGACGACAACAACGGCAGCAGTAAGGAAGAATTTCCGTTCCCAAGAGCGGAGCACAGCCTGTTGGAAGACGAACTTCATGCTAGGCTGGAGGGTTCAGCCTCTGGACGCTGTAGACGTGCAGCAGAGTAGAGCCCCAACCTCCGATACGTGCAGCAGAGGGAAGCCCCAACCTTCATACGTGCAGCAGAGTAGAGCCCCAACCTCCGATACGTGCAGCAGAGTAGAGCCCAACCTCCGATACGTGCAGCAGAGTAGAGCCCCAACCTCCGATACGTGCAGCAGAGTAGAGCCCCAACCTCCGATACGTGCAGCAGAGTAGAGCCCCAACCTCCGATACGCTGTCGTCTAACTCCCGACTCTGAAATTGTACATAACACTCTGATTCTATGTTTACATCGTTTCATAAACGTTTATCACACAAAATATTCCAACCTACCTGTGTCTTCGCTATGTAAGATTACAGTGCACGTACGCACACACAGACATAGTTTAGATCATAAAGCACACAGTATGAATGTCAGCAAAAACAAGTACAGTATTGGCAATATAGAGCCTAGAGTTATTGTGTAAATATTTCATTTCAGATTGTTAGCTCCTCTAACCACGAAGGCCATATCAGGGCTATCACCATGTATCAATCAAGTAACTTCCAATAGCATTCATTCATCTAAAATTCAAAATCACCACCACTTAATCCCTTCAAACAGCACCATAATAAACCCCACTCAAAATAGATAATGATTAAATATAGAAATATGAAAATTATTTTCTGCAATTTACATGGCCTATAAAATCTGGCATGACCAGCACAGTAACTAGTTCCTTGAATCAGAGATGTAGAACTTTAAACTGTCATTTTTTTACAGGACGGTAATTTATAAGCATTTACAAAAGACTGGAAAACATTTCTTACAATATCGGCTTTTTTATGGCACTATCACAATATCGCACCAGAATTATCAATTCAATTACAAATTCTCCATTTGTCTCTCGCAACAGTATTTTAAATCTCTTACCCCAGCACAACACAACTGGAACCTCGTGAACTAGAAGACTATGGAGCCCTCTGCCCAAACATCCACGTCTTGCTGCGTTGAAGACTACAGAAGAAGTGAAGAATATTCTCAAAAAACCTTCCTCAGACTCACTCTTATTATTCCCATCCCACGTGAAAAGCTTTTCAGAAAAAACCAAAAACAGCTCAGTCTGCAAATGCTTGGTGTGTTCAATCCACTCAAACAGTTGCACACCTTCAACATGTAACAAACTGTCATGAGTCATGGCTGGCAAGTCTCTCTGTCCTCTCTCTCTGTCGTCTGTCTCTCTCTCTGTCTGTCTCTGTCTCTGTCTCTCTCTCCTCCCTCTCTCTCTCTCTCCCCCCCCCCTCTCTCTGTCTCTCACCATGCACATCCACGCATTCTCCCGATCTCAGCCTTCGTTGTGTCAAAGGGGTGTACTGTAGTTCTGTCACCTCCTGCATTGTCTGGCATCCCTATCATTATCTTCATTAGATCCTCCCCCTCCCCCCTCTTCCCATCCCCCAGGCTAAGGAATGACCTCTCAGTTCTTTTGTAGTCTGCTCGTTTAATAATTTGTATGTTTCACTGGCTTCCTCCTCTCTTTGACATCTGTCGCAACTTCTGTTGGTTTGGGTGTCTCTTTCCCCATCCTCCCATCTGGTGTGTGTGTGTGTGTGGCGTGGTGTGGGTGTGTGTGTGTGTGTGTGTGTGTGTGTGTGTGTGTGTTAGAGAAGATTTTGGTTTTTATTCTATATTTCTTTCTTTCTTTTAACTCCCCTGAGACAGGACAGAATTGTTTATTTTGGTATGAAAATAAAGCAACACAACACAATACAACACACATCACACACACACACATTTTTTTTTCATAGCACTTTCTTTTGATAAGCATCAGAATATTCGCAAATTGTGTGCCCCTCCCCAACCCCCACCTCCTGCTTCAGCATGTCAACTTGGCGCATTCTTTTTACGTAGTAAGAGGCAGTCATAAATAAGCTGTTTAACCTGAGGGTGGCTTAAATGCTGACACTCACTGGTGTCTTCACCAACACTCCACGACACAAGAGCTGGAAGTGAAGTGTGGTGTGCAGCAGCTAGCTAGCGGTGATGCTCTACATGTATGTTTCATGTATACTGACTGACTGCCGGTGTGTCGGCTGACAAGAGCAGATGTCAGTCAGGCAGGCCTGCCACTTTGTCAAGTGACTTCATAAGTTATAGAGTAAAAAATAATGCAGGAACATGCTCACATTCACACACAGTGACACACACACCGCACGCACGCACACACACGCACACCACACACACACACACACTTGCACTCTCTCTCTCTCTCTCTCTCTTCTCTCTCTCTCTCTCTCTCTCTCTCTCTCTCTCTCTCTCTCTCTCTCTCTCTCTCTCTCTCTCTCTACATAGACACACACAGACAAACACACATAGACAGACAGACAGACACACAAGAATTCTCCAAGGGCAGAAATCTTTGCTTTTATGCAGCTATTTTTCAATATTGCAGCCAATAAGAGTAAAAAAAAAAAAAATAAAAAAAAAAGCAACAAGAAACAAACACGAAAAAAAAACCCAAAACGCCCCCCCCCCCCCCCCTGATAAAAAACACCCCTACAACAAACAAACATCCAACAACAACAAAACACAAAAAACAAACTAAACATCCCCCCCATGGGCCAACCTATAGACCTAACCAACCAAACAAAACAAAGAAATCACTACTACCGCCACCACACTCCCCGAAAAAAAACAAACCACAACAAACCCCCCAGACCCCCCTCCACATAAGTAAGAAACTGAAGAACAGAGACAGAGAGAGACAGACGGAGAGCAGAGCAGAGAGAGTCGGAGAGTCAGAGAGAGAGACAGAGAGAGACAGAGACACAGAGCAGAGACAGAGAGAGAGAGAGAGAGAGAGAGAGAGAGAGAGAGAGCTCTTATTCTTTTAACTCTGGTCGCCCTTGTGCAATGGGGAAAGAAAAAGATTGCCATAGAAAATGGGCCATAAATTGAGGGAAGAGGCTAAAGTGGCCGGAGTGGCCATTTCTTGATTATTCCTCTCCTTATGTCGGTGCTTGTTTATTTCTTTTTTTTTTTCTCTCTATCCAGAAGCAATCACTGGCAGAAATTGGGAAAGTGTTGGACCTTGTCCTTATTTGGAAAATGTACCTGCAAGCGCGCCGGCCGCGCACCACCACGCACGCACGCACGCACCACACACACACACACACACACACACACACACACACACACACACACACACACACGTGCATACGTATGCAAGTAGACGTATAATGCACTAATGCACTGAAAGGGACGCGCACGTGCACTTGCAGTCGTGCACACACAGACACACACAGACACACACACACACACACAGCACACACACACACACACACACACACACACACACACACACACACACACACACACACACACACTAACTGGTAATATGTGTGTGTGTGTGTGTTTGGAGGGGGTGGGAAGGAAGACTGACACTGACACCCCACTCTCCCAATAAAGAAGCCAAGAAAAAACAAAATAATCTGACAATACTCCAACAAAAACAAACCTCCCAGCCCTGAAATGGTTCAAAAATTGCCTGTACTTTTGTCGTAAAGGACCATTCTGTAAGGTCACAATGACCTACAATTGACCTACAATTGTGATTGCCCTTCGTGGGATGATTAAAGTGTTTTTGACTTGACCAGAATGACAGCACGTTGATAAAGGGGACGAGAAACGGTGTCTGATCAGTTTGTCATATAGTGGGGATTCCTCCATAATTTATGAAAAGCTTCATGTCTACCTCTACCTTTTACCTCGCTTAAAAAAAGAAAAAAAAGATTTGCATTAGTATGCCTCATTTAAATTTGCACTGTTTGTGTCACACACACACACACACACACACACACACACACACACACACACACACACACACACACACACACACACACACACACACAGAAGCTAGCTGTGTTCCCCTCCAGTGGCAGTGTCCAGTCCTGATAAGCAGTGACTGTCAGTCAGCCAGCCGGAGTTATGGAGGCAATGTAAGGGGGATGCAGACAGCCAGGAACACCACTGTAGTGCCTCCGTGGAGTCTGTCTGTCTGACCTGCTGTCTGTCTGTCTGACCTTCTATCTGTCTGACCTTCTGCTGTCTGACTGGTGTTTGTCTGACCTCATGTCTGTCTGACCTTCTCCTGTCTGTCTGTCTGACCTTCTCCTGTCTGACTTTCTCCTGTCTGTCTGACCTCCTGTCTGTCTGTCTGACCTTTGCTGTCTGTGTGTTTACCTCCATGAAGTCTGACTTTCTGCTGTGTGTGTGTGTGTGTGTGTGTGTGTGTGTGTGTGTGTGTGTGTGTGTGTGTGTGTGTGTGTGTGTGTGTGTGTACGTCCATGAAATCTGACTTTCTGCTGTCTGTCTGTCAACCCTGCTGTGCTGCTTCTTACCGAGGCGGAGAAGTCGTTTGCATTCTGAGGAGATGAGTGCATAAGAGAGAGAGAGAGAGAGAGAGAGAGAGAGAGAGAGAGAGAGAGAGAGAGAGAGAGAGAGAGAGAGAGAGAGATCCTGTGATTCTTGTGAAGAGTTATGCGTTTGTTTTCCTGGAACGTGTGTCGTTGTTGCTGGATCTAATCTCCCTTATGGCCCTAAGACTCGGTAAGAGTCTTGTCTTTAGAGAGCTGTCTTTTTTTTTTCCGTCCTTCCTGGCAGGTAGTGTGTGCTCTGTCTGTCTGTATGCAAGAGTTCAGATGTTTTCTTGTGGTTACTTAGTCCTCTTTCTTCCCCTCCCTGTGTGTGTGTGTGTGTGTGTGTGTGTGTGTGTGTGTGTGTGTGTGTGTGTGTGTTGTGTGTGTGTGTGTGTGTGTGTGTGTGTGTGTGTGTTTAGCGTAATAGAACATGCTTTTAAAATGTGTGAGAGAATTTGATAGTGTTCATTGCGAGTGCAGAAGGAAACTCTCTCTCTCTCTCTCTCTCTCTCTCTCTCTCTCTCTCTCTCTCTCTCTCTCCCTCTCTCCTCTCTCTCTCTCTCTCTCTCTCTCTTCTCTCTCTGTATACCAGTCAGTCAGTCAGTCACCTATCCCCAACACAAAGTATCCATGTGTCAGTGTTTGTCAGTCAGTCAGCCACCTAGGCTATCCCCAATACAAAGTGTGACCCCCCCCCCCCCCCCCCAGTGGGGCAGTACAGAAGGAAGCAGTGCTGTGCCGTGCCTTGAGGCACTGTCTCCATCCATCACCGCCAGGTGGGGTGGCTGCTGCTGCTGCATGCTGAACCACACTGCTGACTCACAACACACACTGCTGTTACAGCACTGCTGGGCCTTGCTCTGCCACCTGTCTTCTTTCTTTTCTTCCTTATTGGAATATATATATATGTATATGTATATATATATATATGTATTATACTAAATACTGCTAAACGAGAGCAACAACAAATACTACAACTCTACTACTACTGTGACTACTGCTGCTTGTACTGCCTCAGTTGTCAGGCGCTTAACGGCAGCGTGACTCATTTTCGCTCATATAACAGACACTAGTTGCTGTCTGAGAGTTCCACGATGAAGAAGTAGGCCTAACACGAACACTATTACCTCTTCTCTTACTAGGTCCGGCATACTAGTGGTGAGTGTCATCAGTCACGCTACAGATCAGTTTTATAGGTCTGCACTGCAGTGATGGCGCTATTAGCCGGGAGTGTGAAAGGAAACGCGGAGTGTGCATAGGGCACAGACAGCCAGGCATAAAGCAGTTTACACTAATTGACGCTTAGCTTAACAGGCCGCTTCCCAAGATTGACTGCAATTGACCCCTCACATTTAACCTCCCTGTATATGTCGGCTTCACACTGGGGTCGCCTGGTGTGTTGCCAGATAAGGGAGAGGGGATTTTTTGGAGTTGAGTGCTGAACATGTCACTCTGAAGCAACCCTATAGTATAGAGAGGAGGTGAACATCCTAAAAGCGACCAGCGCACGCAAAGCCCTCATCCAGTCAATGTTGATAAATGACGTAGAGCTGGATGTGGGTAATCAGCTTCTGCATAGCAAACAGGATAAACATATCGCAATGAGCTGAGGGTGCATACACAACAGCACACAACCATGACTTAAACAAAACAGTCCTGTCAGGCTACATTTTACTGGAACCCTTTTCTCAGAGCAACAGCTGATCTAGACAAAGTACGTGTCTATGATGTGCTTTCTTGGTGCTTCTCTCGGTTGTTGCATAGTGTTAGCATAAATATAAGCAAAAATGTTGTTCGCGTGTTGTTTTATAGCAGCATAGAAGAGAGCGTTGACATTGATTCACGCAAGCCTGTGGTGTCACATTTATGTCTGACGAAGATCAAAAGCCTGTGGACAAGGTATGTCAGTCAAGTAGAAGGGGTGTTCTGTGAGGGCGGAGTTTACTATCGTCTGGCTAGACACACGATCCCCCGCCTAGGGAATAATGCATTTCCCTTTTGTACCCCGTGACCCTGTTAGCAACGTTGACTTATGGGGTGTCTTTGGACTGTGCACACACTATATACCATACATACCAGCTGGTCGTTATTTCTTGCCTTTCCGGTACCATACAGAAAACTG
>CM060316.1:3646948-3649448 GCA_030674155.1 Stramonita haemastoma | reverse complement strand
CTGAGAAGAGATTAGTAGGGGAATTAGGCAGTCAGATAGCTTACAGGCCTATAGCTCTCTGCTGCTGATAGGAGCCGTGCTAGGCCTAGCTGCTGTTATCTTGTGAACAGATAGGACCTGCTTAATTGGCTGCCTCATCTCACTTCCACACTAATGAGTGTGGAATAAACGCCTATGGGGGAAGTGGGAAGTTTGAGAGAGAGAGAGAGAGAGAGAGAGAAGAAGAGAGAGAGAGAGAAGAGACAGAGAGAGAAGAGACGAGGAGAGAGCATTCTTGAACTGGACGGGATGGACAGAGAGCGAAAAGAACTTGAAAAGAAAAGAAAAAAAAAAGACATGGGTATTGTTTGAATAACGCTGTTCTGTGAGCAGGTATTTCACTGTTTTTGTTTGTTTGTAATGTAATTGTTGTATCTTTTTGTTTTTGTTTTTTTGGGGTGGTGGTGGTGAAACTCTGGTATCAAAGAGTTTTAGAATGATAAAAAGTCATACCCAGACACTCATGTTATTGTTCACTTATTCCATAATTTATTTTGAGTTAAAAAAAAAATCTTGCGGCAATGTTCCCACCAGCACAACAGCGGTATGTACATTTGGCTGTTGAAATAGTACTGGTTGTGTGATGTAAGCTTTGAGAGTCCACACACCTGAAGTAAACCATCACAGCAGGGGGTTCACTTCTTCATGGACATAACTCACATTGACCTCCCAGAAATTGGCCTGCTTCAGGTAGCAAGTGTCCAGCTTTTGTTCCCTTGACCGTTAGCATTGTAGTGGACTTTATTATCGTTGTTGATAGCATTGTAGTGGACTTTATTATCGTTGTTGATAGCATTGTAGTGGACTTTATTATCGTTGTTGATAGCATTGTAGTGGACTTTATTATCGTTGTTGATAGCATTGTAGTGGACTTTATTATCGTTGTTGATAGCATTGTAGTGGACTTTATTATCGTGTACACTCCATCTTGCCTTCACCTGTACCTGTACACTTCACCTTGCCGGCCAGTCCATGACATCAGTTGATCTCTATCACCACGCGGCCTGAAAGGGCCTGGGGTTGGCCAGTGGTGTTATCTCTACCCCCAGTCTGAAGTTCCCTTTGAAAGACACAGCCGGGGGTGAGTGCTCGGGTGGGCGGGGGTAGCAATTTGTCAGAAGTGGATCACACGGATGGTCAAGCTTTCACGTAAAACTTTCTCTCAGAACCGCCGCTTTTTTTCGTTGTTGCTGTTGCCCCCCCCCCCCCCCCTCCCCCGTTTTATTTATTATTTTTTTTAAAGGAAATTTCAGCAGAGGAATTCCGGGAGTACTCCAAAATTGCAGCATCTCCCCCTCCTCCCCTCTCCCCTTTCCTCTCCCCCTTCGGACCAGTGTGGTGGAGCGTGGTTTTATCTGTGTCACGGAATGCTGGTTGCCTGAGGTCCCCTCTGGGCAGTGTGTCCAGAGGCCAGTGGTCTCACACCATCACGCCTGATGTGACCACATCCCTTCCGCCCTTTGCCTCCTTTGATCAGCAGGCAGGCAACAGGCTGCCAGGCACCTTGGATAGGAGGTCTTAATGCACTGGAGCTCTCTCTCTCTCTCTCTCTCTCTCTCTCTCTCTCTCTCTCTCTCTCTCTCTCTCTCTCTCTCTCTCTCTCTCTCTCTCTCTCTCTCTCTCTCTCTCTTCCCCTCTCCCCCTCTCTCCACCCCACCTCTCTCTCTCCCCCTCCCCCCCTCCACACACACACACACACACACACACACACACACACACACACACACACACACACACACACACACACACACACACACACACACACGGTGTGTCCATCTCTTAGTCTCTGTCTCTCTTGGTTGAGTAATCTACCACCACGCCACATTGTTATAAGTTGTGGCATATTCGTTCGTTCGTTCGTTCGTTTGTTTGTTTGTTTGTTTGTTAGAGAGAGATTTAATTTGATTTATTCTTTTATATCGAGGATAATGGAATAAGCACTCTTGTGCTTTTTTTCATCCAGTCCCCGTGTGTATGCAGTTTTGTAAATGTCATCTGTTCCCACCGGCACACGATGACCTACTCGTACGAAAAGCGGAACAGGATTTAATGTGTGTGCAAGAGAGAGAGAGAGAGAGAGAGAGAGAGAGAGAGAGAGAGAGAGAGAGAGAGAGAGAGAGAGAGAGATCAGCTCTTCCTCTCCAGTACATCTTTCCCGGTGGAGGGAGGGGGGAAGAGGATTATTGTAAATTCAACAGAATATGTATTTTAGGATGGCATATCCTGATAAACAAGACATTGCCAAATATTATTATTTCCATTACATTTTTAGATTGAAGAGGGCTGAATGATAGATGGAGGGAGGGAGACGGGCAGGCCAAGGTCTGTCTGTATCTTCCCACAGTGGCCGGACAGCGTTAGTGATGGGCAGTGACCGGCAATGGCATTGCTGGTGATGTATAGGACACAACCTTACTGCCGTCTTCCAACCCTCCCTTCAAAGCTGGGCTAACGTCCTGTG
>CM060316.1:3636948-3644448 GCA_030674155.1 Stramonita haemastoma | reverse complement strand
GCCTAAGCCTTGAGGAGGCGTGCCATGTCGCCAGTCTTGGGGCTTTTACTCCTAGTGTTTGCAGATCTCCAGTCAAAGGAAGCGTGGATTGCCTGCCTCTCGCCTTGCATTTACAGTTAATAAAGCAAAGTGTGGGTGTGCGGTGATAGTAAGCTGTTCGCTGATGCAGTTAACTGGAGTGAAGGGAAAAGTTTCGATTCTTGGGGAATGGATTCATCGAGTTTGTTCCGTTTTATTTCTGTCTTCTCTTTCCCTTTTTTAAAAAAATATTTTTTTGTCTTTTGCAGTGTGAACAGACCCAAACCATATTATAGGACTAACAGTCACCCCTAGTAGAAGTTCTAGTTAGAATTTAATGTGTGGACCATCCCCAAAGTCGGAATGCGGGTACCTTAATGGTGGGGAAACAGGCGCATGTGCAAAATCTTATCATTGGTAAACCTCGGAGCTGAAGGCAAGTAGAAAAGAAGAAGAAAAAAACCCACCGATGAATACGTTGTCATAGTAGCTCTCTGTGTATGTTTTGTCTACGAGTTTAAAACATTTCCGAATGTTTACAATCCTAACTGCCAGTTGTCTTCAAAACTAGTCTCCATACAGGGTTCATGGAAATGATACAACTTTATGACCGGCTATGATGTCGATTTTCTGTAGAAACGCACGTATGTTTGTGTGTGGCGTGCGTGCGTGCGTGCGTGCGTGCGTGCGTGAGAAGAGAGAGAGAGAGAGAGAGAGAGAGAGAGAGAGAGAGAGAGAGAGAGAGAGAGAGAGAGAGGTCTCCATTGAAATTGCTTAAGTACTATTATTAGCCTTCCCCCATTTTAAGGGCTATCTCACTGCAGGGGGCGGAGTGTTGCAGCTTTCATTCTTTCCTATCTTTCTGAGGAGAACGTACATTATATGATCGTGATATCTTCTTCTTTGTTCTTCTACTAGAATGCCGAGGGTCATTACTAGTTAGATTTTTGTGTCTGCGACCGTTTTTGCCTTGAAGATCTTGGCATTCCAAGTTTGAGGGATGATATAAAAAAGTGACTCCAGTGTTCATTCAGTTTTGGTTTTTGCTTTTTCTCCCATCCGCACCAGTCAGCACTTGACTGCACCTTTCTTGGGAAGGTGGAACGCGCATGCAAGATAGTGCATTCATTTATTTATATACGAGGCTTCAGTTAATATCATTCTCATCAAAATGACTGGAAGGATTTTGGAGTCTACACAAAAATTGGCGGCAAAGAGAGTCACCTAGGTGACATGGTGGTGAGTGGGAAGCAATCCAGTGACTCATAGATCAGGCATAAACACCTACCTACCCACTCAGACGGCCAGGTCCCCTAAGACCATCCTGAAGTGAAAGGTACAACATTCATACATACAGACTTCACGATTCACCCGTCAGAATATTGGCAGTAGGAACATTTGTCCCTATCCTGACCCGCCACCATTAGATAAACACTGTGACCTAGCTGTCATCCACCCCCACCCCCCTCCTCAGTGCTACACTAGTCCGTTGGGGAACTGTGTGGAATGACATTCGCACCAGACCAGAGGTGAGCGGTAACCGGGTCAGACGAGGTCAACGCAGAGGTCAGCGTGGACATGGCATTATTTGCATCGTTGGTCATCCATCCAGTTCCTATGAAAGCCTGCTGGTCAGTGGAGAGCAGTGATAGATTATAGCAATAACTGATCATGTTGGATGCACTTCTTTCTGATCATTATTATAACAATAACTGATCATGTTTGATGCACTTCTTTCTGATCATTATTATAACAATAACTGATCATGTGTGATGCACTTCTTTCTGATCAGACATCATTTTTTTCCTCCCCTAGTGGTTTAGTCATCCATCCATCTAGGCCTGACCATGACAGATTGTCATCGAAATTTCCTGTATTTGATTGTTTATAATCTCTTCTGGTCAGAACTCTTCTCTGTGTGTCTGTCTGTCTCTGTCTATCTGTCTATCTTTCTGTCTGTCTGTCTGTCTGTCTGTCTGTCTGTCTGTCTGTCTGTCTGTCTGTCTGTCTCATTGGTTGGTCTCTCTAGCGGTGGTCAGCTCAGGGGACTGAAGGAATCGACAGCTGCCATGGCTTATCAGTCCGAATTGGGCTTGTGTGGCTCTCTGGACTCAAACCATTCTTCCGCGAGCGAACGCAGCTTTGACGAGTCATCATTTGGAGGTTCAGTACAATATTTATGTTCTGTTATTTTTTGCATTTGCTGGTGTGGTTTGGTTTTGTTGTTGATTAAAACACAAACCAAAAGCTTATTGCAGACATTTTTTTTATGGAAGCGAGTTTGCCATTGACCATAGGAAAAGACTTTGAGTGGTGCTCGACTCCGATAAAGTTGAACTTTACAGTGGATTTTCTGTCTTTTTTCTTTCTTTCTTCATGTCTTCTTTCGTCTAATTGTTGTTTCATTCTCTTTCCGTGGCTTCCTTGCTTTTGTTTTTCTTTCTTTCTTTTGGTTTCAGTTTTGTTCTGCTTTTTTCGTCGTATCATTCTTCTTCTTTTTAACAGAAAAAGTCCCTTTTGGAAAATAAAGTTTTGGGCTGCCTTTATGTTCATTTGTCTGTCTTCCTCCCTCTGTCTCTCTGCCCCCCCCCCCCCCCTCCCCCGTCTCTGAACCAAAGGCTCAAGTTTTGTTGTGAACCACATCGACCTGCAGCTTAGAATAACAGTGATGTTATAAGCGATGATAAAAATATCATTTGTCGATGGTCTGTTTTTCCTTTTTGCCCACAAGAGATCCCCTGCAGTGCCTCTTCAGTGATCAGACTGGGCAGAGTCAGTCAGCTGAATGGCTGGCTGTTGACAAAGCTATTCACCCACTCCAGAACCAATGAGACGGGGCTGACCCAGAGCGTGTTTCATGTCAGTCAGGCAAAACGGAGACCAGGCTGTGAACTCCCTCTCCTCAGGGAAGGGAACCCTTTCTGTGCCGTTCCTCTGTGTCACTGTGGACATGAATCACAGACCAGTCCCCAGGGTCCGTCCCCGCTACCTCTCTCTCTCCCGGGTGATCTGTCTGGGGTTAGCTTAAAGAATGAACTGGCAGGGAATTTGGGTGGGTTGCTTCTGCTGCTGCCAAATGGATGACGTGAGAAAGCAGGGATGATCTGTGATATTGTAAGTTATGATCGTTATGGTGCAAGAATATGGTATTAACCTTGTGGGGGTAAAAATCAGGTGTTTGCAGAAAGACGAAGAAGAACGGATTTTGTGATGTGATCATGGGAGAGTAAAGGTGGTAACTGCGTTATGATTATAGAATGATAAGAGCTATTCCTGTTGTTCACTTAATAGGAGTGGTGGTGTATGTTGGTAGCAGTGATAGTGGTGGTTATGAAAAATCGTTTCATGGATCACTTGTTCATGATTAGTTGTTGAAACAAACCATTCAGTCTGTCTCCCTCCTTCCTCCCCCTATCTCTTTCAACACACACACACGCACGCACGCACGCACGCACGCACGCACGCACGCACGCACTCACTACAGAGACAGACAGACAGACAGACAGACAGACAGACAGACAGACAGACAGACAGACAGACAGAAAGAAGAAGAACAGAAGAAGAGAAGAGAGAGAGAGAGAGAGAGAGAGTCCCTTTAGGGGGTCACTGAAAGTCAAAGCCAAATAGTGGCAGTCGCTGAAGCAGTCTCTCTCTCTCTGTCTTTCTCTCTGTCTCTCTCTCTGTGTCTTTCTCTCTGTCTGTCTGTCTGTCTGTCCACCCTCTCCTGTGATGGCTTCCTGGCCTGTCTCCTTGTTGTGTCTGCCCAGAAGGAGGTTATTACCCCTCGCCGCCTTCTGCCCTTACCCCTGCTCTTTCTGCTCAGTGGACTGGTCAGTCATTGCCCTTCCTTCCTTCCTTTCTCCCTCCACGCTGCTCTGTCTCGGACTGCAAGAAACCTTACACGCCCTCTTCTGCATTCAGACACTGTCGCCAAGGCGCTTTGAGTTCTCAAGCTGCATTATTGGTATATTGTAGTTTTTCTTTTCTCCCCTGATATTTTTTGGTATAAGTTTGTCCCCCGTCCCCCCTCTTTGTAATGATTCTTCGTCATTTGTCCTACGTGGAATGTTTATAAGTAGTTAGGAATATTTCCATGTTTGTCCATACTGTGTATAAGATCTCGTATATTTTTTTTTAATGATATACATATTCAGTGGCACCTTCCCTGGCTCAGCCATTTAATACGCACGCGACATAGAGAGAAGCCGCATGTACGTGTGCATGCTCTCTCTCTCTCTCTCTCTCTCTCTCTCTCTCTCTCTCTCTCTCTCTCTCTCTCTCTCTCTCTCTCTCTCTCTCTCTCTCTCTCTCTCTCTCTCTCTCTACTGCCGCCCTCTCCTTTGTGACAGTCCTTTCAAACATAATAGTGATTTTATCCCTGACAAAAAAGAAGGCTGGCAAGTGGTATTACCCAGTGATGGTGGGGTGGTTCTGAAATGACTGGTGAATGTTGATAGTGTGCAGTCACACCCCAGTCTCCCCATCTTTGGTATGGAGAGGAAATGTATATTATATTTTTTCCCCCTGAAATATGAAATCAGCAGCTGTTTTTAGTCTCAAGTGTTGCTGACTTGCCAGTATTAAATATGACAAATATAGACATCCTCCCTCCTCCGTTCTCCCCAAGCCATAAGACATTCGCTAGGTATTGGTGGTACGTGCTGTTTATAAATCGACCAGTGCTTTGTCAGAGGATTGTTGTGCCTACGACTTTTTTTTAAATCCACAAGCAGTAGTGTTCTGATTATCTTCGGGCATGTGCCCATCATAAATCAAGTTTTTAAAACATAGCCCTTTGGGGATTCATTTCGTCCCTCTCCTTTTTTAAAATTTTGGCCTCATCATTCCATCCATTTTCTCAGCAAACGCACGCACACAGTGAAGATCAATAGGAGTAATGGCTTGGAAGAATGATCATCAGGGAGAGGGGAGGGAGAGGTGAGAGCAGATAACGATCCCCACGGTCTTCAACATTTGGGACAGGAACCAATTTCAGGAAACGATCCCACCCAGACAGAGTTGGCCGGTCACGTTTCCCAGGCCAGTGAGGAATGATTATGAGTGAGGAGAGAGAGAAAGAGGGGGGATTTGGGCAGATGATAACTGTGGGGTGGAGCCCTGATGTGGCCCCAATGCTGAAGGGAGAATGGACGAAAGGACAATGAGACCAAGAGGAACATGGGCAGTAAAATAGGGAATATGAATTGAAGGAGGGGGGTATGATGGGGGGGGGGGGGGGGGGGGGGGGTTGTTGGAAGCAATAGGGCTGCATTCTAATGCATGTGCACACATTGCACACATGCCCATGTGTGCATATGCATACAGACTATGTAGCACGAAAAATTGCAGTGTCTGTCTACTTTGTATTTTTGTGTGTGTCTTTGTCTCGACCTTTCTGTCTGTCTCTTGTCACCTGTCTGATATCCCCCCCCCCCTCGTCTGTCTGTCTGTCTGTCTGTCTGTCGTCTGTTGTCTGTCTGTCTCTGTCTGTCTGTCTGTCTCTGTCGTCTGTCTGTCTGTCTGTCTGTCTCTGTCTCTCTCTCTTCTTCTCTCTCTCTCTCTCTCTCTCTCCTCTCTCTCTCTCTCTCTCCTCTCTCTCTCTCTCCTCTTTCCCCTTTCTTTCCCCCAACCAACCCCCTCTCTCTCTCTGGCTGGTTGGCTGTGAAGCTTGTGCAGAGGCCCCAGCAGGATCAGGAAAGGGCAGGGCAGGGCGGGGTCAAACAGCAGCAGTCAGACAGCAGCGGCAGTAGTGGGCATTTCTCCCTCCCTCCCCAGAGCTGTGATTGCTTCCTGTCCTCTCCCCTTGTTGGGTCTGTGTGCATGGGAGGAGGTTATTATCCTCGCTGTCCCATGCATGAGAGGACGTTATTATTCTGCCCCCTCCCCCCCTCCCCTTTTCCATCCCAGCTCCCTGCTTATTCTGACTCTGCAGAGATCCATGAATAACAAAATTGCTGTCCTTCTTCAGTTGGATGTGTTCCCCCCGAAAAACCCCTTAAAGAGGAGAAGAAAAAAATCCAAGCAAGTTCTATGCCTCTTCTCCCCTCAAATAAAAAGCTCCACAAACCTCCCCAAAAACAAGCGCATCCCCTCCCCCCCCCCCCCCAAAAAAAAAAAAGGAAATAAAAAAAAAGAAACACTTAACCAACCAACCCCACTAAAAGCCCCAAATTAGGATAGCACCTGATGTGTAACATGGATGCTGTCACTTTTACTTTAATTCATCCAACAGTGAGGCATTTGTTCTTTATTATTATTATTTTTTTTTATTTTTATTTTATTCATGTATCGTTATATTACTATTCAGCTGTTTGTGCTTTGTGTTTCGTAAGGGCAGATTGGTTTGTATTATCGTACTTGTAAAACTTAACCTGGGCCTTGGGTGAGCTGTAAGTTAGAGAGGTGTGATCTGGGCTCATTCTCACAGTCATCCAGAATGGACATTATAATACATATTTTGCTTCTTTTTTTTTTTTTAAACGTAGTCTTTGCCTTCTACTTTGCTTGTGTGTGTGTACACACACACGTGTGCATGCATGTATTTTTTTTGTATTTTGTATTTTGTACCACTTTATATCACAGCAGATTTCTCTGCGTGAAATTCGGGCTGCTCTCCCCGGGAGAGCGCGTCGCCACATGTGCAGCACCTACCCATTTTTTTTCTTTTTCCTGCATGCAACTGTATTTTCCCTATCAGAGTGGCTTTTTTCTACAGAATTTTGCCAGGGACAACCCCCTTGTTGCCGTGGGTTCTTTTACGTGCGCTAAATAGTGATGTGTTACACACGGGACCTCGGTTTATCGTCTCATCCGAAAGACTAGCGCCCAGACCACCACTCAGGGTCTAATGGATGGGGAAAAAGTTTTGGGTCCAAACGGGGTACGAACCCCGCACACTCCGACCCGGGCTTTTTGCTTTCTAGGCAAGGCGCGTTACCACCTAGACCACCGATCCACCGGTCTCAGCATGTGCTCGCACTCACAGATCTACATATGCATGCACATGATATGTGTATGAGTGTATGCATAAATATGCATGCATACATGCACACTCACTTTCTCTCACATACGCGCAGGTACGCACACACTATTTTCCCCTAGTATAACCCATCTATAATGACAGTAAATCATTAGCCAAATAAAGGTTTCTTCTCCTGAATTTCAGGAACATTTCTTCTCTTGAAATTGTCTAAACCTTAATTAGATTGGAACAGGTTTTTGTCTCAGTATTGTCGCTATCCCCAGATAATACAAACTAAAGAAAACAGGTAATAATTAGACGGGCACTTTCTTATTTTTCCACCTTACCCTTTTTCTTCACTCCCCATACACTAACCTGATCAGGACTGGCACAGGCACGCACACTCAGACAACCCCTAGAAGCACCAGTGTGGAAGAAAAACAGCAAGGGAGGAGGGAGAGGAGAAGTGTAGATAACCATCCCCACGGTTTTCAACACTTGGGACAGGAACCAATTTTAGG
>CM060316.1:3629448-3634448 GCA_030674155.1 Stramonita haemastoma | reverse complement strand
ACACACACACACACACACACACACACACGTCAGTGAAAAAAGAATAGAAAAGGTATGGCTACGGAGATAAAAAGTGTGGTTGGGGAAAGAGAAGGAGGTTGTATGGACCAGAAGACAAGAAATAATCTGTTTTTTTAGAATTCTCCTTTGACATAGTGAATTATTTCTTGGAATCTTTTTGTTTCTGTTTTCTTTGCCTTTTTTTGGTTTCTTTTCAATTTCAATTTCCATTTCCCCGAAGAGGTGTCATGGCGTACGAAATCTTCCCCTCTGCGCCACCGTGGCTGTCAGGAATTAATAAACCTTTTATCTCACGTCTGTTCACAAAGATGATATTAGTCTGCCACGAAGTGCACTTTGTTTTGCCTCCGATTTTCCTTCTTTCTTTTTTTTGGACTCGGATTGTATCCAAGAAAAAAAAAACCGTGAAAAATTCAAACCGAAAAACAATTCCAAATTCTGCCTCGTCTTTTCAGACTTTGAAATTGCGACAGTCAAAAATGCTGGAAGTCTTGGGCGAAGTAGCCAGTCGGTTCATTATGTAAGGCGCGAAACTCCAGAAGACAGACACTGGTGAGAGAGTTTCACTATTCGAACTTCGGCAGTAGATTATCAGGGAGAAAAGAAAAGAAAAGTTCGAACGTAACAAATGTCTTCAGGAGAGAGAAGGAGACAAAATGCCCTGTCTTTTGGGCAGAAGAAAAGTTTGCAGTCACCCAAAACGTGACCTGACTGAAGGATGAAAAAGACACAAAGAGGCTGAGTGTGTCTGAAGGGGCTGTACGGTGTTGGAGACTGTGAGAGTGAGAAAGTTGGGGTAAGATCAGCGCAGAAAGGCTTTCTCCTCAGCAGGTCGACACGTGAGACTGACTCTTCAGATGGACTGGATGAGACACATGTACTCTTCAGAGGAGTCCAGACAAACCCTCGCTCACAAGATACTTGTCCAAATACTGTCAAAGAAACGTTCATTGCTTACTTAAGTTTCTGCTTTTGTAGACCTGCTCTCTCTCTCTCTCCCCTCTCTCTCTCTCTCTCTCTCTCTCTCTCTCTCTCTCTCTCTCTCTCTCTCTCTTCTCTCTCTCTCTCTCTCTCTCTCTCTCTCTCTCTCTCTCTGTGGGTGTGACTTGATAAAAATCGAAACAGCAACAACGTAGGCTTTCGTATCGAAGTCGGTAATATTGGGAACTTAAATTTTTTTAACATAGGTCTTATTGAGATTATGCGTTTTGAAATGATTTGTTTGTAATTGTGTAAATCATTGTCCAAAATCACAACATTTTATATTTTTTAGAAACGACGTTAAAAGGAGTCCCTCCTTCAAAGGTTTCTAGGTGCCAAGAAACCGGTTTGATCGACTCTTTCTATAATTTGGATGAGAAAACTATTCACCATTTGATTGATTAGTGGACTGATTGCTTGACAGATTAGCTGATTGATTTGATTTCTTGATTGATTGGTTGCATAGGAATGATTGAGTGATTGATTTATCCATTCACTTCACTCCATTTCATTACTGTGTGGCAATGTTCAGGCAGCCAGCAAACCAGTCAGATTCACGTGGAAAAACGTCTTTCTACTTGTGGAATGAAAGGCGATTTGAGAGAGAGAGAGAGAGAGAGAGAGAGGAGAGAGAGAGAGAGAGAGAGAGAGAGAGAGAGAGAGAGAGAGAGAATAGTTTATTGTTCAGACTCAGGGTGTGCATCAATAAGGGGAAATGAATATAACATATTTACACAATTTGCAGCAAATTGCCATAGTTACCAAAGAAAAACAACCCCCAAAACAAACAAAAAATTCGAGAGGTCTTTGGAGAGAGAGGGGAGAGAGAGGAGAGAGGAGAGAGAGAGAGAGAGAGAGAGAGAGAGAGAGAGAGGAGAGAGAGGAGAGGGGGGGGGGGGGGGTGGGGGGGGGACGGTTTCAGTGACAGGAAGGAAGAGGATTTTTGGTGTAGAAAGAGGATTAGGAGAGGGATTCACGCGGTGCTGCTACAGAAACAACAGAAATGTCAGGGAAAAAGCGAAGTTTCTGTGGCCATTAACAGCTTAGTTTCGCTCGTTTCCAGACCACAGTAATGGAATTGATTCACCGTGTTGGAAATGGGGATCACGCACACAGCAATGTGCTTGTTGTCCGCAGGCACACTGCGCATAAAAACACATATCAGCGCAACACAGTCACACTCTCACATGGTACTTTTTATCTCTCTTCTCTTTTTTTCCAGCGTATATTCCCATGATATTCGAATGTGCATGCGTGGGAAAGAACGTAGGCCTGCCGCTAAAGTAAAGAAGAACGTAACAGGGAGAGTGTGGAGTGATTTGGGGTCAGAGGAATAAAACAACAAAACCGTAATGCACAGCATCATACAGACAGTCTCTCTTTGTAAGATATTTTTTTTAACTGTGTGTGCGTGCGTGTGTGTGTGTGTGTGTGTGCGTGCGTGCGTGCGTGTGTGTTTGTGTGTGTGCGTGTGTGTGAGAGACAGACAGACAGACAGAGACAGACAGACAGACAGACAGACAGACAGAGAGAGAGAGAGAGAGAGAGAGAGAGAGAGGAGAGAGAGAGAGAGAGAGAGAGAGAGAGTCAGCCTTGCTTTTTTGTGAAGTGGAGGAAAAAGAGAAAAGAGGGAGAGAGAGAGAGAGAGAGAGAGAGAGAGAGAGAGAGAGAGAGAGAGAGAGAGAGAGAGTCAGCCTTGCTTTTTCGTGAAGTGGAGGAAAAAGAGAAAAGAGGGAGAGAGAGAGAGAGAGGAGGTGGAAGAAAGTCGTGGAAGGCTGAAAAAGTCTCTGGCGAGATTGGTAGTATGAACATCTCAGACACAAATCTGTTAGAAGAAATGGAGTCGGAGAGGCTGACTATTAAAAAGTTTGGTGGCATACTCGTGTGTAAAAGGGGGAGAAAATGGGGACAAAAGTAACTCTATTATTCAGGTGGATAGTTTCCAATGGCCAGACGTGATCTGACTGTTCAGGATGAGGAAGAAAGACAAGAACTTTCTGTGTTGGGGGGGGATGGAGATGAAAGTGTGGATGGAAGGTGTGAGAAACATTGGAGGTCAGCCTGGTCATTTTCTGAGACAATTCACATGGCGACCAACACGTCACGTCACGTTACGTCACGTCACGTCGATTGACAATCTGACAACGTTCAGGGGCTATCAGACAGTTCCACGCACTATTCAAAAACCCTTGAAATGGTAGGTAAAAAGTTTGAAATCTCCAGCATATTCCCTTTATAAACTGTTCCTGAAGAAAATACCACATCAATATAGGACCCATTACATTCTGACTGTGGCACGTACTGCCCAGAGACAGTCAGGTGTAGCTATATAAGTCAGTCAGATTTATGTGGACACTGTCAAGTTGTGTTTTGCCTGCTGTGCAGTAAGTTGCTTCTGAATAAGCGTGATCCACCCAAATCAGTACATGAAAAACCCTCTCTGTAAACAATATGACAAATAATGTTTTGAAGATCTGTGCCATTTCATCTTTGTCCCAAATAATTATGTTGCTCTTGGTAAAAAAGATGTTTTCAACATTATATGACCACTGCTTCCCATCAGAATTGAAGTTGCTAATACTGTGGAACACTTGACAGAGAAATCGGGTTTTTGACTAAAGTTGCTGTCTGCGTTACAAAATCATTGAAATTAAGAAACGAATCTATCATTGCCTGATATATAGAATTCTTTGTTTAAACACAAGCTATTCAATATATATACATCATAAGCAGACAGCAATACAGCAGGAGAGAGGCATCAAGCTGCAGCTTATCTTAAGTCCCACCCACGTGTTATGCTTCCACCCTAAGAAACACTAGGAATATATTATTTTTAGTATGGTCATACTGCACCAAAAGTCTCTTGTCGTGTAACCTTAAGTGCCCACCATATACCATAATTATACAGAACTTTATATCTCCTGTTCGTATGGACCAGATAGTCAGCAAAATGTCACGCACTCTACAGTTGATATGTAACCGAAATCGTGCAAGAGCACTATCTGAACAGGAAACTTCTGAGAAAACCTTCTGACAACAAGAGAAACATAGAGAGGGTGACAGCACATTGTATCCGCTTTGGTTTGGCCAGAAAAAAACAATATTATTGCATTTCAAGCAGAAAAACATGCTTATGAATAGCGAAACAGAAATGCACGAAAAGACTTTTATTTGATCGTCAGCAGCAATCTGGGGTTCGGAGAGTGGGCTGTGTCGTGTGATGTAAACAATGCTTTCCCCATCTTCATCCTCACCCCCCCTCTTTTTAAAAGCGGCATTGTCATTAAATTATGGCCCAGGAAGATGTCAGTGTGACGGTGCAGCAAGAAAAAGAGGAACGCTACAAGCAAGCCTAAGTGCAAGTCCTATCCCATTCTCCCCCGAGGGTTGACGTGTTAAACGCTCATTTGGCTCGACAGGACATAAAGGCTCCCCGCGAGGTTCCACAATAGCGCAGCACGTTTGATTATGATATATTTTCTCTCTCCACACTGTGGCTACTTTCCCTGCTTTTTCTTTGCCGTGAGGCCAGAGAGACAGGCTGTCAGGGAAACATGTCTCGCCGCAGACATGCCGGCACGTCATATGAGGACACTCGTGATCATTAAGTGTGCAGCCATGTTTTGTTTTTCCCCTTTCGCTGTCGTTGTTGTCTGTTGGGGTCACAAGAGGAAGTGGAGGGGAGAGGGGAGAAGAGCTCGGTCTCACTCCCTTTTTCTCATGTCTGTGGCATTTTTTGTATGATCATTCGGTTTCTATCTGCCTCTCTTTGTCCGTCTGTCTCTGTCTCTGTCTCAGTGTGTGTGTGTGTGTTTGTGTGTGTGCGTGCGCGCGCGCGTAAATGTGGGGGTACATTCAACAAAAAATCATTGTTGCATTTTGAATCTTCAGTGCATAATATATAAAAGTAATAATTTATTGGTCCCTGCTTTTATTCGATCGTGCAGTAAGTTGACTTATGTCTGTACCAGAATAATATGAATCTTATGATACAGGGA
>CM060316.1:3612985-3617985 GCA_030674155.1 Stramonita haemastoma | reverse complement strand
CTCGTCCCCGTATTTTTTTCTTCCGCCAAATACAGACAGCATTGCCAGACGTGTGTTAGTGTTTTCTTACGACTACTGCTAGTTTTATTCGTTTGTACATGATCTCATCTGCCAGCTTCTCTCTGTTTCTGTCTGTCTGTCTGTCTGTCTGTCTGCTCTCTGAGACTCTCCTTCTCGGTCAGTGGAGGGAAGGTGGATGAGAGAGAGAGAGGAGAGAGAGAGAGAGAGAGAGAGAGAGAGAGAGAGAGAGAGAGAGAGAGAGAGAGAGAGTATTTAAAATCATGAAGCTGTTTACCTGAAAATAACTCTTCATACTCGCTAAGAATGAGGAGCAAAGTGATGAAAACACCTTTGTGGTATGTGTAATTAAATGTTCATTACAAAGTTAAATAGTTTGCGTTTTGAACAAATTCAAACTTCTACTCTTTTTCCCAAAATACTCTTTGCATTTCCAAAGGGGAAAGACTAGGATTACTGATAGAGGTGATGGTGAAGACAATCAGCAATGACGATGACTGCGACAACGATAACAACAACAAAGCTGTGGGATGTTAATGTTATTTTGAAATGACTTAGGACTGCATCAGGGGATTTTCTTTTACTTCCTAGGATGAAAATTGAAGATGGCTAAAGGAAGGGAAGTGTTATTTTTATTCAAGAGGGGGGGGGGGGGGGGGGGATGTTGATGGGTGGTAGGGTGTAATGAATTCGTTTGGATAAAAGAAACTTAATACTCATTTACGTAGATTAATAGTTTTCCAGTACATCATTAGGGACAGTTGATTGATGTAAAAACTGAAGAGTCAATGGAGTGTGTGCGTCTGTTAGGTTGGGTGTGCTATGTTAACGTACCATCTTTGTGCAACATTTCTGTTTAGCTACCTTTTCCCTCCCCTGTGCCCTCAAGGGGAATTTTTGAGGTAAACGTAAGCCCTTCTTGTCTCTTAGCTGACAGTCAGAGCAGTATAAAGTGAGGACTGACAGAACTAAGAAAGCAAGAGCCCCCAGCTATGTATTCACGCTGAAAGCGAAGGGGGGGATTGGGGCGGAGAGATGGGCGGCATTGCCGAGACGGTGTGTACACAGTTATTTTTTATTTTCAAACATTGTAGGGACGAAAGAAGATTGAGAATGACGTGTTATTATGGAGGAGGGACTGTCAAATTGGGGGTGTTAGGATTGAGGGGGAGATGACAGAGTTAGTGACAGGGAGGGAGGGTTGGCAGGAGAGAGAGAGAGAGAGAGAGAGAGAGAGAGAGAGAGAGAGAGAGAGAGAGAGAGAGAGAGAGTACAAATGGAAATATAAACATTAAACAGCCAACATGAATGCCTGAAGAGTCATCAAGATTTTCAGAATACAAAGGTCAGTAGGCTCGAGCTTTCTTCTGGAAGGTTGTCATCTCAAAGATTCCGTTGATTTCTCTGAACACACACGCACACGCACATGCACACACACACACCACGCACGCATGCACGCACGCACGCACGCACGACGCACAGCACGCACGCACACACAGCACGCACACACACACACACACACCACCACCACGCACGCACGCGCGCGCGATCACACACACATACATACACTAACCCTCCCTCTCTTGCTCTCTCTCTCTCTCTCCCACACACACAACACAACAACAACAATAGGTTTAATTTCAACAGAAACACAATACTTGGCACAAATATAAACATTTAGCAGAGGAAAAAAGAGCGCTACAAAAGCAGGTCATGTCCCAGTTTTTCTGTCTTTTCTTCCAGCTCTCCTCTCTCTCTCTCTCTCTCTCTCTCTCTCTCTCTCTCTCTCTCTCTCTCTCTCTCTCTCTCTCTCTCTCTCTCTCTCTCTCTCTCTCCTCTCTCCCCACCCCCCACCAATCCCCCCCCCCCCCCCCTCCGAAGTCCATTAAAACCTTCCAACTGAGATGATTGAACTTGCTGAGACTGTGGGAAACAAGGTTTGCAATACTGCTTGCATTGTAAAGGCGGAACTAACTCACAGACCCGTATTAGCAAGAGTTGCGACTAGATGGAGCTACTGGTAGTGAAAGGTGGAACTGGGTAACAGACAGACTGGTAGATAGATGTCTTCAATACCCCTTAGTCGTCGTAGTTGTATAGCAGTAGCAAGCGCAGCGAGCAGCAGCAGCTAAGCAGCAGCGAGCAGCAGAGCAGAGAGTGGCGCTGGCAGCAGCAGCGGAGCAGCAGCAGCTCAATACACCGCAGTAGTCAGTATGTAGTTAGTAGTAGTAGTAGAGAGCAGCAGCAGCAGCAGCAGTCAGTAGCAGAGTTGTAGTAGTAGGTAGTGAGATAGAGATAGAGCGTAGTAGAAGCTAGAGAGTAGTAGAGTAGTAGAATAGTAGTAGTAGTAGAGTAGTAGTAGTAGAGAGTAGTAGTAGTAGTAGTAGTAGTAGTTCTGTTGTAGTATTTCTTGTAGTAGTAGTAGTAGTAGTAGTAGTAGTAGTAGTAGTGTAGTGTAGAAGTAGTGGTAGTAGAGTAGTAGTAGTAGTAGTAGTAGTTAGTAGTAGTAGTAGTTAGTAGTGTGTAGTTGTAGAAGTAGTAGTAGTGGTAGTAGTAGTAGTGGTAGTAGTAGTAAGTAGTAGTAGTAGTTAGTAGTAGTATGTATGTAGTAGTTAGTAGTAGTGAGTAGTAGTAGTAGTATGTAGTAGTAGTAGTGGGTAGTAGTAGTAGTTAGTAGTAGTAGTAGAGTGGTAACTGTGAAAGGCTGATGTATGTATACAGAGACTGTGACAGGGTGACTTGATGGAATGTGGAGTGTTTGCCAAGTTTGTGTGTTGAACGAGTCTGGCGAGGGAACAGAAAGAAAAAGTGGGACCAGAAGAGAGATAGAGAGAGAAAGTGGGAATGAAGTTGGAAGTAAAGTGGAGAACCATGGGTAATTGTGTTGACATCTTTTTCTTCTGCACCCTTCTGTCTGTCTGTCTGTCTGTCTGTCTGCCTGTCTGCCTGTCTGCCTGCCTGCCTGCCTGTCTGTCTGCCTGTCTGTCTGTCTGTCTGTCTGTCTGTCTGTCTCTCTCTTCTCTCTCCTTCTCTCTCTCTCTCTCTCTCTCTCTCTTCTCTCTCTCTCTCTCTCTCTCTCTCTCTCTCTCTCTCTCTCTCTCCTCGGAGGAGGTTGGGAGTGGTCGGAAAGAAGGGGATGGAAAGGCGTTGGGTGAGTGAAAGTCTTCAGTTGAATGTTTGTTCTGTGTAAGTGATTTTACGCCGCAAAGTGTTGGTGTTGGTGAGAGAGAGAGAGAGAGAGAGAGAGAGAGAGAGAGAGAGAGAGAGAGAGAGAGAGAGAGAGAGAGAGAGAGAGAGAGAGAGAGAACAACTACAAACACAATTTGCCTTTGTGTGGAGGTGGTGGAATCGAAATGCTGAAGAAGCTTTCTCAGAATGATTGCAACTGCGTCATTGCATAATGTTTGCTTTTTGTTTAGATCTAATTGTTCATGTATTTATTTATTTGTTTGTTTGTCAGAGTTGTTGTCGGTCAGAAATAATTATGATAATAAGATTATGTCCTTATCAGAGGCACATGTCCAAATAATTTTGAACTGCACAATGATCTTTTCATTCATTTATTTATCTATTTGTATACTTAAGCTATCATTTGATCTGGCATATAATGAATACTGAATATTGTTTCTTGTTAACTATTGACTGCCTCGACTGATTTGGTCCTCGATGCCAGTGTTGGTTTATATGTATACAGCATCAGTGAATGATAATTGATTAACACACGTGACTCTCCCCACCTTTTCTTTTTCTTTAATCTCTCTCTCTGTCTCTCTCTCTCTCTCTCTCTGTCTCTGTCTCTCTCTCTCTCTCTCTCTCTCTCTCTCTCTCTCTCTCTCCTCTCTCTCTCTCTCTCTCTCTCTCTCTCTCTCTCCGAAAGAAAAAAAAGGAAGAAAAGCGGTATGTCCCAGCCTTCTTACATTACCACAAGATGTGGGCCGAGAGGGGATAATAGAGAAAGGAAAGGCGGTGATCCGGTGTGTGGATAATAAGACAGGAGGAGGCAGCAGCAGCAGGATCGATGTGTGTTATGGATGGAAATGGGATCCCCTTTGGCGTTGACAGACACACTACATACAGCCATTACCTCTGGCCAGGTCTGAGGGGAGCGCTACAGCAAAAAGTCGCTGTATAACTAATGCCCCCACACCGGGGCAGCCAGGGGCCTTGTCTAAGATCTCCGAGAGTAGTGGGTATAGTGGGGGCTGCTGCTGGGGTCAGTTGAATTACTGGCACTCTCGTGGTGGTGGAAAAGTCATGGCGTCCTGTTTTGCTGAAGCATCATGAAGATATTCGATGACTAGCTCTATAGGGGGGCAAAAAGTCATCCATTCAAAGAATTCATGATGACGATTCGTGATCCATCGTACATTTCAACTAAAGATATTCGGTTGTGATAAGCTTTGCTTGTTGTACTCATTTAATTTAATTAATGTATTGGTGCTGTGTTGTATTGGACACTATTTTGATCAACAACTAGACTATGCATTGGAAAGGGTTGGGGAGTCATCCGTTCAAATATGTTGTTAAGGACTCGTGCGTACATAAATCGGACATTTACACTCAAGATATTAGATATGAGAAGCATTGCTTAGTCAAGTCAGTGTATTCATGTATTGGCGTTACGTTGTCCGGAGCGAATAATTTTGTTTTTAAACCTAAGATATTTATCAGCACCGGGGATGTACGAAGTTCTGTGTAAGTTCAGGGTGTTTGTCCTTGCCGAGGGGTGAGCCTGTGTCGCTTAGTTTGATGCCTCTACTTTTTGGGAAGGTTATTTTGCTTATGTTTTTATGTCGTTTTTGTGGAAGAATTATGTCACACATTTACCCTTTGTTGTCCTTAGTTTTATAATTTCAGTTTTGGTTTTATGTTGTTTTATGTGTGTTTGTTTGCCTGCCTGTCTGTGTCTACATATGCATGCGTCCGTGCCTGCGTGCCACACACACACACACACACACTTACACACACTTACACACACACAC
>CM060316.1:3602985-3607985 GCA_030674155.1 Stramonita haemastoma | reverse complement strand
GGAAGCACATTCCAACTGACTCTCCTATTGACTCGCACAGATCTATTCATTCAATTTTCTCTATTCTGGCAGTCTGTTGCTCCAAGCTGTTGCCTGTCATAAAACGTGGACACTTGACACAATGGCAACAAGCACACATGTATGCTGCACATGAAAGGATTGTAAGATGGTGATAAAACCTTTTTCTTGCTTGTGTAAAGCACAACTTGGGATCTTCGGCTGAACTTTATGCTTGTATAGTATCATATTTGAATATGATTTTTTATGTTTAAGTAGGTATTACACAGTTATATTTTTTATAATGATGCTTTAATTGTCTTGGCTTATGTGCACTTGGGAATTTTTGACTTTGTAAGTTTTTAGTAACCGTTGTTTTAGTGTTATGGCTACTCACCACTGATAGTGAGTGTGCATTCTACTGAAATTGGTCAGCATTAGCATCCTCAGGAAAAAAAACTAGTTTTTCCAGATGGAAACTTGGTTTGCTGCTTGAAACACTAATAGTGACAGATCCGATGTTGGACTCTAAACCCTGATCATAGTGAAAAATGTTTGTAGCCTGTATACTCTAGACTACCTACCCCTCTTTGTGATTCGCTTGTCCTGAGTATTGCATCATTTGTCTTGTGTCAGAATATTTATATCCTTACTCCCTCAACCCCTTCCAACTGTGGCTGGTTTTATCTTCTCGCCTTTTCTGATTCCTTCCTTGTATTTTGTATTTTTTTGATCGGGGACTGTAGTTGTTTAAGTTATAAGTAGGATACTGCACCGTCAGTATGACAGCACATTATTGACAAAGATGGATTTTATAAGCAACGATGAAGGCAACAACTGCTGAAAGACACTGAGTAGGCAAGTACCGTACTATTTCTCTACCGGTCAGTCTTTATACCTCTTTGTTATGTTAATTTTGTCTGTCTGTATGTCTGTCGCTGTCTGTCTGCATGTCTGTCTGCTGTCTTACTGTCTCTGTCTCTCTGTGTGTCTCTCTCTCCACTCTCCCCCTTCTCTCTTCTGTGTCTCTCTCCAGCACTCTGCCCAATCCACTCTACAGATTTATCGCCCACAGAACTGACACTGCAGTTATCTTGCTGTGTATAATACTGAATGCTACCCCGACATAGTGAATGTAGCGGTGGTTGTGATGTTGCTGTGTTAGAAGAAAATGCTCCCCCGACATATTGAATGTAGTAACGTGGTTGTGATGTTGCGGGTTAGAGAATGCTCCGAATGAATGTAGTAGGTGGTTGTGATGTTGCTGTGTTAGAGGAAATGCTCCCCCGACATATTGAATGTAGTAACGGTGGTTGTGATTTTGGTGTTGAGAATGCTCCCGACATATGATGTAGTAACGTGTTGTGATTTGGTTGTTGCAGGGAAATGCTCCCCCGACATATTGAATGTAGTAACGGTGGTTGTGATGTTGGTGTGTTGCAGGGAAATGCTCCCCCGACACGTTTGCCTGCAAGTCTGCCTTCATCGCCAACGACGTGCGCTGCATCCCCCAGAACTGGGTGTGTGACGGGGAGGACGACTGCCAGGATGGCGAGGATGAGATGCAGTGCGGTCAGTCACAACTCTCTTGCCAACACTTCTTTGTGTGTGTGGTTGGGTCTTGTCTTGTCTTGTTTGTTGTTGTTGTTGTTGTTTCTTTGTTGTTGTTGTTGGTGCTGCTGCTATTATTATTTATTTATTTTATTATTTATACTTTTATACCTGCTGCTGGTGTGTGTGTGTGTGTGTTGTGTGTGTGTGTGTGTGTGTGTGTGTGTGTGTTGTGTGTGTGTGTGTTTTATATTTCATAAAAATCTACTCTTCCGAAATTTGGAATGGTTTTAACTTGTGCGCAAGATTGTTGTCTGTGTGTTTGACGGTGCCTCGTTAAAGTATCTCACACACAAGGACTTTTCTGGGAAGTGGAGTCTGCACTGATGTAGGGGAAAGTCCCCTTGAACGGGATTTGAACGCAGGTCATCAGATTGCGAGAGCAATGTTCTAACCACTAGTCTAGGCTACCCCCCGCCCCCCCCCCCCTCCCCCCTAACCCCATAGAGAGATACGAGTTTGTATGTATGGTACGGATCATGTTTTTACGTAGTTTGATATGAATTATAATTTATATTGTCAGCTGGTTTCTGAGGGTGTAAAAAAAATCAAGTCAAATCCTGAAGGAGTGAAGATGTGAAGGCAGAACCAAACTGCCTCCTACAGAAGGGAGGTCAAACCAACACTCTTGGTGTCACGGGCTATTTGATGTGCACTAAAGTATCTTGCACACACTGGACCTTGTTTTATCACCTCTTCAAAAAGACTCAAAGATGTGTCACTAGTCTTGTGCCAGATACGCCCCTCAATGTACTGCAAGTGGTGGCACTTTCCCCTCATGTGTCTGAAGAGTCAGCTGGCTCCAGCTTTGGGATAAGGAGGTCAGTGTTGGCTGGGCCCTCAGGATGATGGGCAGAGGAACGTCCCCCCCCCCCCCACCTGGTCACTCTGCTCTGACCCCAGACTTTCATGCTGCAGAAAACCCGCGGGCGTGTCTGGAGGACCAGTTCCAGTGCCCCATCGGCGTGTCTCGCTGCATCGCCAAGGGCTGGCAGTGTGACGGCCAGAAAGACTGCGACGACGGGGCTGACGAGGCTCCGGAGATCTGTAAGTGTTGCTCTGTGACCCCCCCCCCCCCCCCCCCCCTCTTCTGGCATGCTTGCATTTATCTTTCTTCTTCATGAAGTGTGTTACATTCATATGCATATATGTAAGTAACCCTCCCTTTTTTTGTAACTTAAGTGCCAGTGGAAGTGGCAATAATCAATGTCACTTGGATGTGAAGGAGGCATTACTGATCAGTGATGGGGAGTGGGTTTGTCTCTGTGTGTGTGTGATGGTGACAGGCAGGATTTGAGGGAGGGGGACGTCATTAGGACATTAAACACCTCTAAATTATAGTTTCCCTTTGTTTTTTTTTTGGATTCTGCTGTTTTTTGAACATCTTGAGTAAAACTAGTCAGTCTGTGATGGGAGATGCAGAAGTATGAATTTGTATAGAGCCATTAGAGCCATGATTTAAATATCATTTGCTGAACTGTTTTCTGTATGTTTCAGTTAGATGAGGGTTAAGTTGTTTTCGTATTTGTAGGTGGAAACATCTGTTCAGGTTACACGGACAGTGGGGAAAAATATGATGTATGGCTGACATTAAAGGATGTTGTTTTTTTAACTGCAGTTTTAATTATTTTCCCTGGCTTTTTTTTTAGTGCAGGTAATGGGTTTAGGATATTTTTTCCTCCTTTTTTATGTATATTATTGTTTTCTAAGAGCTGTCTGTTAAAAACTTCACAGACTTCACAAACTGAATTTACTGTTACCAATATCTCTTAAAGAAAGTATCCTCTAGTCCTTTTCCATACCCTTTCCTCAATCATTCTGTGCTAATCTGCATGCTTTACACTGGCTACCTGTTCAGTTCTGAATTTCCTACCAGCTTTCGTCCATCCTCACCTCATTGTCTGTGGCTGGAACAACTCTGAAGTACCCCTCTGGCATATATATATAATGATGTATATATTCAACGTCTGTGTGACTTCTGTTGACCAGCTTTGTTTCGTTTCTTATCATCTTCTGTGACCTGCAGTCAGAACTAGGGAAGTTTTGTGAATGACCTGTCTGATTATTTAGCCTGCTGGGTGCAGGACAGTTGTACTTGTGACATAAGGCACCTCCGAAGTTAGTGTCGAGTCCACTCTTAAGCTATGTTAAATCATGTATACCAGTTTTACTTTATTGTCTTGTCACGTGATGGGATGCTCTGTGTGTGTGTGTGTGTGTGTGTGTGTGTGTGTGTGTGTGTGTGTGTGTGTGTGTGTGTGTGTGTGTGTGTGTGTTTCTGTGTCTGTGTGTTTCTCTTGTTTCTCTGTGTGTGTGTGTCTGTCTGTATGATAGTATTTCATTCACATTTATTTGTTTAAAATTATATTTTAACAACTGTGTCTTTGTACGAAAAAGTATGAATCACTTAAATGACGTAGGAGTTGAGCAAAGATAAAACAATGTCTAAGTATTTTTTATCGTTATCATCACTTTATTAAGAATCTTCTTTAAATTGATCAGAATGACTAGGGCCTATTGACACACAAGTTATATCCAAGGATTAAAAAAAAAAACCAAGAAGGAAGAAAAAAGAATTCAAGTACTTAAAAGGTACTATGTCTTAAACACTAGATTTTCAAATCTTGCGGCCAACCATATAAAGAATTCATGCAGTATTTGTTGTTGAAATTATATCATGTAGACCTGCCAAACACTTTGGCATAGTGAAGCTACAAAGAACATAATGTTTTTTGCACTCAAATATTTAAGCATACAGACAGAGATGTTAAGTTGACTCTAAAAGTTGGACAAGGTACTCATAGTTGCTTCCCTTTGCAAACAGTATGCGCATTGTGCTATTTTGGGGCACACTTGTGAGTATTGGAAAATGAGGTTATAGATCTAACTTAAGTTTGCGTGGGTGTTGGCCCTGGGTTTACTATGCACAGTCTCACCTTTGTGCACATACACATTTTTACGGTCGTGTCATTAAGGCTGTACAACTCAGTCTGTTTTCTTCGCGGTCCTTTTGAAATTGGGTGGGATAGTAAGTTGTAAGGACCCATCTTGTTGCAAAAAGAAAGAGCATTGTACAGTGAACTAAACAGAAATCCCCCCATAAAAATCTGTGTACCTACGTTTTTGTTTTTGATAGGAACAGCACATGTCAAGAATGCATCCTCAGTGTGGTAGCTTTGGTTGGTGACTGAGGGTTGTTTAGCATGAGGAGGGAAGGTGTGCTGGGGAAGCCTTGCTTTCCTGTCCTTCCCCTGAGAATGCATGGCATTTGGTGGTCATTAATGCAGATAACATGCGTGCATCATGAGTCCTGATCCGGTGTGTTTTGCTAAATCTGGTTGATTGGGGAATCTATGATTGCATGGGTTTTTTGAAAGTGCGATGCTTTCTGA
>CM060316.1:3587985-3597985 GCA_030674155.1 Stramonita haemastoma | reverse complement strand
CATACCAGTACTTTACCTTCAGTAACAAAGCAACCAAACATCAAGACAGGGTTCTGATAGAAAGTAAACAGAATAAAAAAAATCACTGTTTTCTTTACCTAAAATAGTAACAAAAAATCATTACACAAAAATAATGTCTTTTATTTGTTTGCTGACTAATACACTAAAGACCCCCTCCTCCCCTTAAAAAAAAAAGGCATGATAATTATGTTACAACAAAGATATTGTGCTATGCTTTTTTTGCCCTGTTGGCTGTGCGCATGCTATAAACGAGTAAAACAACACAGATAAAAGATAGAGCAAAAAACCTTTCTTCCCCACCTATTCCTTGCCTTGTAATGCTACAGCTGAAAGCAAATCATTATTCTATCTAATCCTAGGCACAAGTTTTTTGTACTTTGACTCCAATAATAATCATGTATTTGAAAAGCAGTCAGTGTTTGTTTTATCACTGCAAAGGAGCATTCAGTAGAAGTAAAGGCACTTCTGCAGTAATATAATTAAAAAAAAACAACAACAACAACCAAACCCACACCACCAACTTAGGTTGGATTTGTGGAGGAGAGAGAGAGAGAGAGGAAGAGAGAGAGAGAGAGAGAGAGAGAGAGAGAGAGAGAGAGAGAGAAGAGAGAGAGAGAGAGAGAGAGACTCTGGTTTGGGTGTCAGGTATGTAATGTGTACTTTTTGTAGAGGTATAACAAGTAATGTAGACCTATGGTTTGTGTCCCATTTGCCACATAGACATAGCTATTTCTGTTCTCTTGGCTGGCCCCTCATTCTTTCATCTTTCTTTTCTTTTCTCTTTTTTAACCTTTGTAGGGCTGTTTGTTTTTTTCTTTTACTCTCTTTCTCATATTATCTTTTTTTCTGGCTTTAGAGGGTTAGTTAGATGATCAATTTCTTCTTTTTTGTTGTCACACAGTTTGAGCCTGTGTGTGTGTCTGCGGGATGTTTAGCTCTGTGGGTACCCTTGTTGTATTGTTGTGTTGTGTTGCTGTTACAGTTGCTGCATTGCCTATGTTTGCAAAATGGTGATACTTTTTCAATGTTGATGATTGTTTTTATGCTTTTAAATTTGGTTTACAGACAGGCAGGTAACAAAAAAAATGATGGAGATTTTATTGTTTGCTTTCTTATTGTTTTGTGAGAGGGTTTTTGTTGTCGTTTATTTCTTTCTTTGTTGCTATGGCACTTATTCTGGGAAACTCACGCATTTTGCTTGTGAAATGTTTCTGCCTGTTTTGTTTTTATGATTCCTGGCTTTGAATCAAATTGGCATGTTTGTGAAGGATGTGTTGTGTTGTGTGTGTGTTGTTGTGTGTGTGTTGTGTGTGTGTGTGTGTGTGTGTGGTGTGTGTGTGTGTGTGTGTGTGTTGTGTGTGTGTGTGTGTGTGTGTTGTTTGTTGTGTGTGTTGTGTGTGTGTGTGTGTGTGTGTGTGTGTGTGTGTGTGTGTGTGTGTGTGTGGGGTGTTGTGTGTGTGTGTGTGTGTGTTCACACGCAGGCATGTGTTCGATCAAGCATGTGTCTAATCATGTATGATTTCTGTGATCACATGTTGTGTCCAGTCTCCCTCTACCTACCTACCTTTGCACTTCCCAGCACTACATAGAGATTGACAACACAGAAACCATTCCCATCACATTGATGATATGTGTCAATATTACTACACCAATGTTACATTGTACCATGTTCTTTGTTGTCATTTTTGCTGTTTTTTCATGCATGTCTCTTTGTCAGTTTTTTGACAGAGATAGAGCACCATATCCTTCACAAATTGAAAGGCAAAACCACAGCCTGAAATATGAGAGAAAGAGAGAGAGAGAGAGAGAGAGAGAGAGAGAGAGAGAGAGAGAGAGAGAGAGAGAGAGAGAGATTGGTTTTTGTTGTTTTTTTTTACTGGCTTTGCAATCAATATCCTGACATTGATATCAGGAATGTGTTTATCATAATTATTAACAATTTAGTGAATATGAATAAGAATAGCAGCAGCAACAACAGCAATTCAACAAAAACAATCAAAGTGAAACTTAACAGAATGTGTGCAAACTTTATGTCGGGTTGATGTGTGCGGAATGGATCATTTTCCAAAAGTGAAAGTCATTGATGTATATTAGTATTGTTATTGTTATTTTCATTATTATTATTTTTTATCGTTGTTGTTACCATCATCATTATTTGTTTGTCTGGAACTTTTGTTTTCGTTTGGTGTGTGTGTGTGTGTGTGTGTGTGTGTGTGTGTGTGTGTGTGTGTGTGTGTGTGTGTGTGTGTGTGTTATACTACTATTATGTAGCTAAATATTCAGGCCTTTAGCCTGCTACTTCTGAATGGATCAATTGTTGTTTCTGTGCCCAGCTCTGATGTATGTCTGATAAATCCGAAGAAAAAATTCATCGATATATTCATAATTTTTGTTCATATGTCCTTTATATGGGCCATCAGGCAGAGCAGGTAAGACCAAAAACACACCGTTTTTGAACCCGTTATTTCATTATTTCTTCTTTACTTTCTCTTTCAAAAATTTATATTATATCTTTTTTGCCATTTTTCCTTCTCTTTGTGTTTGTGGCGTGTTGGCCAGCGCTTGGTGAAGCTGGCCTCACTGCTGTAGTCTGTCTGTCTGCCAGCAGCTGGCCTCACTTGTACACGGAAAAGGACAGTAGACGTTGAGAAGGAAGTGTAATGGCGTGTGATATTCCAGATTCTGTGTCCTAAAACATACGATTAACGGAGATGTTATTTCGTTCTTCTTGTTTGTGCTTCTGCTCCTTACATATAGCTGTAAGAAGAAACTGGATCGTCAGTCGACAACCACTTGCATAATTCTTGTATTCAGGTTAATTTTGTTGAATTCAGATTAATTTTGTTGAATTCAGGTTAATTGTGTTGAATTCAGGTTAATTTTGTTGTTGTTGTACTACGGATTCACTGCCAGTACATTGTTCGTTTTTTTTCTCTCACAGAAATCACCAGGGCTCCTACTGTTGTGTTATCATCTGTTTCAATATTGGCAGAATATAATTTATTTGGAACTGAGTTGTGTGAAAACAAACTATTTTTTTTGAATAAACGTGAATATTCTCACTAGCTGTGGTAAAATTTTTAAGGTTCATAGTCTTAGCGTAAAGTAGTTTTACGACTGAGAGGTTACAGAAGAAATGAAACAGTTGTCTGATTTACACAAGTAAGTGTCATGGTTACAAGCTGTCCGCTTTTGACATTCAGTTTAACGAGTTTTTTTATCAGAAGGGAGAAAATAAATGCACAGAAGTTGGGGGAGGGGGGGGGGGGGGATTTACGTGGATTTTCTTGACTGTTTGCTTTTTCATGTTTCTGATCAAACTTTAAAAGTTTAACTCTTGTCTTTCACATACACTTGAGATCATGTTCTGAATGTTAACCATAAAACTTTAGGAATTTGAGGTAGAGGTTGGGGAAAGTTGGGTTTTTTTTTTAAACAAATACGTTTGAACTATCATTATATTGATTTTTTGATCACAGTCCTCCAGCCTAAAATGAGACTGTGTTATTTCTTACTGCGTGTGTGTAAATGTCCAAGTCATCATCATGTGATGAGTTCACCAGTTATTTGGTTGGAGGGGGGAGTGAGGGGGTAATTGGTCAGCCTGAAATTCTTTAGTGTTTTTTTTTCTCTTTCTTCCAGTCTCTGTCATTCTTCTGTCTGTGCTGAAGTTCATTCCAGCATCTATTCTTACCTATGTATGTCAGGTTTTCATTCTGTGTCACAAGCGTGTGAGCTGTTTCTTTTTTTTTTTTTTCTTTTTTTTTTCGTGCACTCAGTTGATCACCATCATACTCTTTTCTGTGATACCTTGCACATCATTTTGGCATTGTTTTTTTCCCCCTTGTCCTCTTTTTCATTGCTGTTACAGCCTGTTCCCTCCTTTGTAGAATTCTCCTTTGAAGACTGGAAAAAGACCTCTTTCCTTTTATCTTAGTATCTATATACACATATGCTTTCTTCTCCATTATCACCTTTTGTGCATTAAGACCTAGAATGTGTGTGAGTGTGAGTGTGAGTGAGTGTGTGTGTGTGTGTGTGTGTGTGTGTGTGTGTGTGTGTGTGTGTGTGTGTGTGTGTGTGTGTGTGTGTGGAAGTACTTTGAAGTTTATTTTTGTCTTCTTTGCATTGGATTGTTTATGTTCCTCTTTAGTGGTTCTCTTTTCTTTCTATCCTTCCTTTGAATACTCTTAACATAGAAAATAGATTCATACATGGCTTTGATTCTGTACTCTTTTTTTTCGTGGAGAAGACAAACATAGATGCAAGAGAGGCATAGAAGAGATAAGATAAGTAATAAAGTATTAAATATTTGTGTCAAGCCTTTTGAATGGAACTATTATTTTCCAATGTGTGTGTGTGTGTGTGTGTGTGTGTGTTTGTGTGTGTTGTGTGTGTGTGTGTGTGTGTGTTTGTGTGTGGTGTGTGGTGGAGAGAGTGAGGGGAGGGGGAGTGGGGGTGAGAGAGAGAGAGAGAGAGAGAGAGAGAGAGAGAGAGAGAGAGAGAGAGAGCATGTGAGTGAGTGAGTGTGTGTGTAATGTGCGTGTTTGTGTGGTGTGTGTGTGTGTGTGTGTGTGTGTGGTGTGTGTGTGTGTGTGTGTGTGTGTGTGTGTGTGTGAAGAGAGAGAGAGAGAGAGAGAGAGAGAGAGAGAGAGAGAGAGAGAGAGAGAGAGAGAGAGAGAGAGAGACTGTACTGTATGTAGTCAACTTAGTGAACTTTCAGTCTCTGAGCTTCCATGGGTAGAAAGGATTATGTGCACAAAGGCGATATGTGGGGGATCTGCACAGGTACTCGTAGCCAGGGTAGTCATGTCTGCATACAGAAGTGGTTAATGATGCCAAGTTGTTATGTCGGTGACACTGGTGAAGACAGCAGCATGCTTTATCAACAGTTTGAAAGTTCATTTATTTTTATCCTTGATTTCTTTTTTCATCCTTTTCCATCGTTCTTTTGAAAGCCTTTTGTTCAGATTGTTTTGCTTGTCTTTTTTGGGAGTAGGGGTGGGGATGGGAGATTTTGTGTCTGTGTTGGAGTTTTGGGGTTTCTTTTATTGTTTTTTAATGTCTAAATTTCAAATAAAAATTTTTGCTTGACTGTTTATTGTGAAGTTTGTCTTTTAATAAATCGCTTGCTCTGGATATCAATGCATTTATTCATTTATTTTAATTTATTTTTTTTATGTAGTATTTGCCTTTTTTTCTCAAAGGCGGGGTTTCTTTGAAAACTGTGAAAACATGCTCGTTTTTATTGTTTAGCTTTGTTCTTCTTTTTAAATTTTTTTTAAAACTGGCATGAATTTTTAAACATTCACGTGCTACATTATGGCTTTCCTTGACATTGTTTGTAACAATTTCTTTTTATCTGGTAATAATAATATAATTGGACAATGACATTATCATGGTCATGTGCTTTAACATGCAATGTACATTAGTGTGAATGGATTGGTCACACCTTTGTTTTTGCCTTGGAGTAGATGGGGGCTTATTATTCATCGTCGGTTTGTTGCATGCTAAAAACTTAATTGGAATGAATACTCTCAGCCCACAGCAAGTTTTTTTGTTGCTTTAAAAAAGAAAAAAAGTGTTAACCTGGTTGGTCCGTATATGTTAATAAAAACATTTGTTGTGACGGTCAGCTTTGTAGCTGTTGTTCTTCTTTTTTTTCAAGCTTGTAGTTTTGGTCGCTTTGGTAGTTTTATATTCAAGCTTATGTTATAAGTAATAACTTATGATTTTGTTCATGACCGTCGTTGTTTGTGATGTAGGTTCAGGTTAATCTTATTCTCTGTTCTCATTATTTTTACAAAGTCATTTGATTTATGTATTCATAAAGTAACGTCCCTATGTCATTTGATCTCAATCTGTCTCCATGTCCCCTTTGTGTTTTCTGAACATGGCAGGTCAGGTTGTCTGTCCTGGGTTCTTTCCAATCACCTGCCTTTTCAGCTGTCTGACACACACCACCTGCCTGTGTTTGTCTGTCCTTGTTAGGTTATTACTCTGTGTGTGTGTGTGTGGCGCGCGCGCGCGCCACACACACACACACACACACACACACCACTCACACACACACACACACACACACACACACACACACACACACACACACACACACACACACACACACACACACACACACTCACAAAGTACACATAAGTACAATGTCCTTGATTATTTTCGAGAAATATTGTGCTTCTGGGTCTGTTATAGATTATTGCACATCATCAAACAAAAAGTTTGTAGCACGTGCAAATATCTGAAAGCAAATGTGCATATGAAAGGTTTTTTTTTCCTGAAATTTGTTGTGAAAATGCATTTAGAGCAATTATAATTAAAATTTAGGAGAGATTTTGTTTTGTCATCATCTTTTGTGAAATAGAAAAGTACTTGTTTGGTTTTGATTACATGCAGATGTTTTCATGGATGTTGTTGATTTTGTGGACCTCTACATTTTTCAGTGAATTTGTTCTTTTCTTTTGCTTATTTTTGTTTGTTTGTGCGTTTGCCCATGTATTACCGTTTTCGTTCTTTTTCTTTCTTTAGTTGCTGTGTTTTTTGTCTTGAATGTTCGTTCCTCTGTCTGTCTCTACTTGTTTTTCCTAAGCTTTTGTCTTGTCTAGTTGCAACATTTGTCATTGTGGTATGTGTTCCAGTGAGGTTGATTTCTGTTCATGCAGTAGGCGCATACGTCTTCAGAGTATTTCGTTACGTTGTGTTGCTTAGTGATGCCTGAGTGCTGTTGTATAGAGCTGTTGGTTGTGTTGATTCCATACAGGTCTACATTTCCTACCTCCAGCACTGCATCGTACCATTACCAATGTGCTGCCCAAAGGTTGGTGTTTTGTCTGTGATTTTCTTTTCCAGGCCCTTTCAGTGGCGGCATGGTGTCTTCCCTCCCTCCCTCCCCCCACCTGTCTGTCTGTCAGTGTTTCCACCTAGCATGCCGTCAGACCACTGCCGTCTCCTTCTACAGTCATTCTGCTGTGCATTTTTTGGTTCAACTTTTTTGGACTCACACTGCTCGGGAATAGTCAAGCTTTTTGATCATCATCACTCACACAGGGGAGAAAAAAATGTTGAATATTTGCTTTAAAAAAATCCGAATCTTGTCTGGCCATGTTGTGGTGGTGATCTGAAGCACAACTGTTCCCCATTGATGTTGTGGTTTTTTGAAAAAAACAAAGTTGTTTTTATTTCCTCCCTCATTTGGATCAGTGTTTTATGTTGTAGTAGTTTAGAATTGTCATGCTTGCTGTCTTTTTTTAAATTTTTAATGTGATGCAATTAAAAAAAAAAACACCTGGTTGATTGTGATTTTTTTTGGAAACACTGCTCTTGGGGAAAATAGATGCGATTTTTGTTGTTGTTTTTTTCTTCGTTTCCTTTGTGCTCTTGCAGATGTCACGGTTTTTTGGTGCATTTGACACTGACCACTTTTGTGCAGTAGTTGAGATGGAATGCACTGACTTCAGCTGGAGGAGACCCTAGGGAGAGGGGCGGAGGATGGGGGTAGAGAGGATCAGTGTGGTGGTGTTGGGGCATCTGAGCTGGTCCCCCTGTGTCACCCTGCCTGCCGGCCAGTTTGGGGTGGTTTTGTGCATTGTGCTTACTTTGGTGTTGCAGAGTAGATCAGTAGTTGGGTGACAGTGTCCATGGAAAAGGGGATTGGTTCTTCCAGTTTTGCTGTCTTTTTTTCCTTCTGCTTTTCTTGAAAGTTAATGATGACTAACAGTTGTGGAGTTTCCGATAATTATATCCCCACCTAGCCCCCAGCTTGAAAAAAGTATTGTTGTGTTGTTTGTTGTTATTATTTTTTATATTATTATTATTATTATTAATATTATTATTATTATTATCATTATCATCATCATCACCACCACCACCACCACCACCACCACCACCACCACCACCACCACCACCACCACCACCACCACCACCATCATCATCATCATCATCATCATTATTATTATTATTATTATTATTATTATTGTTATTGTTATTGTTATTGTTATTATTCCCCCTCAGGTTACGGATTCCGCCTACTTTTCAGTGAACTTGTTTGATGTGATATCTGTCTGTGATTATGGTTTTAAAAACTTTTTTCCTTTATTTGATATACTATTCGATTTCCCTCTAAAGATGCTTTGCCAACGTTCCAAAGTCAACCGAAGAAAGATTGGATGAGCAGCATAAAGATAGGGGAAAAACCATTTAAACCCCCTTTCCCCTCGTTTGAAATATTCTTCTCATTTAAAAAAAAAAAAAAAGAGATATGGCTATTTTGCTTAGCTTATCGGCTTTGTATCAATGATGGTAGTCGTCAAGATTTCAGTGACTGACTGTGGATACCTCTCTTTCCCAGGGTGTGTTGCTACAGATGCTTCTTGTTCAATGAGCACTTTGTCTTTGGCAAAGGTCTGCACTGGAAGGAAGGAATCCTGGTCTTGCCTTGTTTTGATTAACGACTAACTGTGCATAACGAAGCCCGCTCTCCTGTGGTGAACTGATCCGAGGGTAGCATGGCTGTAGCAGTTTGGGTCTGATTGTGTTTGAACATCTAGCAACAGACTCTGACCTGAATGTCTGTGTCTTGCAGAGTTTCATGCTTGTTTACCTATCGCCTGTTGAACTCTGTCTCTAAGTCTGTTTCTCTCTGTCTTCTTCTCTCTTTGTCTGTCTGTTTCTCTCTCTTCTTCTCTCTTTGTCTGTTTTCTCGCTGTCTTCTCTCTTTGTCAGCCTGTTTCTTCTCGCTGTCTTCTTCTCTCTCGTTTGTCTGTCTGTCAGTTTCTCTCTCTGTCTTCTCACCGGCACCCTGTTTGTCCTCGTTACTGTAACTTCTTTACAGATTGATAGGAGGATTGCATGACAGAGTGAGCCATCTCCAAACAGTTGTATAGAGATCACTTCTTTTTTTATTTGGCTTGAAACCCTTGATTTGTCAGTATTTTTGATTGTTGTTGTTGTTGTTGATAATTACTACTACCTCTTGTCGTTACTCACTCTCACAGGTTTCGTCCTCATTTTCACATCTGTTTGCTGTGTATTTCAGTATTATATCTGTAAGTGATTATAAAGTATGTTACTAAATTTTAAAAGCTCATGAATTGAATCTGTTATTTTATTTAAGAAGAAGTGACAGATTGATGTATTGTAGCAAACTGTAGCTTTCATGTTCATTCATTTCTGTTTAACACATGGTCTCTACTTATCAATCAGCTGATGACTTTGTTGTGATTGACTTTGACTGGTGCATGTTGAGTTTATGGTCATGTTTTTGTAACTCACAGAATCCTCACTTGAATAAGATTTTGAATGTACTTCATAATGATAAAGGCATTAGCAAGCTTTTCAACAAGTTGACTTTCAAGAACTTTTGGGGAGGCTTCCTCATCGTGTGTGATGTTCAAGTCCTGCTGTTTCTCCGCTGCCCACTCCAGCTGTACCTAGATTGATCATGTTTCACCCTCAAGGTCAGGGTCAGGGTTCTGCAGGGAGCCAATCAATGTTCAGCCTTTGGGGCACCGGCTAGAAGTACAGTCCTCTCTGCAGTTCCAGTCTTCCCATTCAGCCCATAGCTCACTGAAATCCGGTAGGCATCAATCAGAATTTATTATTAAAAATGCACAAGACTAGCTGGTCATGGGAATGGAACCCTGAAGTTCCCTGTTCCCATCAGTGCTAACCATGACTCGCACCAAAACATGCACAGCGGTGGTTCGTTTTTGATAACTATGGAGCTGTTGTGTTGGAACTGCCTTTACCACAGCTAGTCCTCGATCTGTAGACAAACTGCATTGATCAGTGGTTTTGAGGTACCAGACCACACCCTGGTATTCTCTTGGACTAAATGAATCTGATTTTTGGCCTGAATGTGCATATTATTTTGTTGTTGTTGTTGTTGCTTGTTTATATTGTACATATTACTTTTTCTTAAAATGGGATATATATCATGATATGTATAGTATTCATGTGTCGATGT
>CM060316.1:3582985-3585485 GCA_030674155.1 Stramonita haemastoma | reverse complement strand
GTTGTGTGTATGCATGTGTGCTTACAAATACATATATACACACATGCTTGTGTGCAACTGTACATTTACATCCTGAAGACAGCATGAAAAAAGTCCTCTTATTCAAATATGTAGGTAGTACGAGGTATAGGTGCTTACACTTACCATGTGCCCATGATTATGCAGTGATGGATGGTTGAAGTGAAGTGAAGCTAAAGTTACAAGTGGCCATGACTATGCAGTGGTGGATTTTTGAAGGGAGATCTAAGTTAACATTACAAGTGGCCATGATTACACAGTGATGGATGGATGAAGTGAGGTGACGTTAACATTACAAGTGTCTGTGGTGTGGCAGACATCAACGAGTGCCAGTACGACGCCTACTGTGACCAGGACTGTGTGGACAGGGAGCCCGGCTACGAGTGCACCTGCCACCCTGGCTACACCCACTTCTCTGAAACGGGGAAGGTGTCCAAGAGCAGGTGCTATGTGGACCCAAGTAAGTGGATGATTGCACACACTTACACTGTGCACTGAACTGTCTTCATGCAGGCTTGATGATTGTTGAAGGAACAGTAGAAGGCTGGACATTGAGAGAAAAAAAGGATCGGGAACTAGATGATTAGGCAGTGTATGGTGTGGTGATTATTGTGCAAGAAATTAAGGGGGGGGGGTGTCAGATGGGATGTGATTGTTTGGAGCCTCACCTGTTGGCATCACTGGGTACATACAGTGTTAGGCACTGCACCCGAAGTCACCAACATGATGCTCCTTCTCTTTGCTCCAGTCTTTGTTGTCCCTGCTGACTGCATGGATTCTCATGCCACAGGATTCCGTGATGTTGCCAGTGAGAGAAGCTGGTGGTCTGCCGTTTTTCCCTCTTTGCCTCAGTCTTGCCTTGAAATACAGTCCGGAAGAGGTCTGTTCCTTGGTTTCATAATGCATTTCCTGCACATCTTTTCTTTCATTTATTTAATCAATGTTAGGAGTTTTCTTCTTGTTCCCTCTTGGTGGAACACACTTTCATTTGCTCTTCTCCATGTGGCTTGAACCCAGGTCTTCAGATCACAAGCAGTGCCTTTACCACTAGGCCTTCCTGCCCTGAATGGATTTTGACTCAGGTTGCCCTGACAGATGAGAAAAAAAATATCCACAGTCAGTAGATGTCAGATCTTTTAATAAATAAACCTGGAATTTGGTCTTGAATCAGAAGATGGGGAAAGGGACATTGGCTTGCTTAAAAGGGAACATGACTTGAGAAACGCTGTGTATATACATGTGTGTATGTAGATATATAATAAAAGAGAGTGAGACATGAAAAATATAGATGCCTGCTTGATGTCAGTGCACCCCCATGCTTCACTCTGGCACATGATGTTTTCAGATTTGCCACGCCCCACTGTGATCCTAGCCAATCACACACATGATGTTTTCAGATTTGCCACGCCCCACTGTGATCCTAGCCAATCACACACATGATGTTTTCAGATTTGCCACGCCCCACTGTGATCCTAGCCAATCACACACATGATGTTTTCAGATTTGCCACGCCCCACTGTGATCCTAGCCAATCACACACATGATGTTTTCAGATTTGCCACGCCCCACTGTGATCCTAGCCAATCACACACATGATGTTTTCAGATTTGCCACGCCCCACTGTGATCCTAGCCAATCACACACATGATGTTTTCAGATTTGCCACGCCCCACTGTGATCCTAGCCAATCACACACATGATGTTTTCAGATTTGCCACGCCCCACTGTGATCCTAGCCAATCACACACATGATGTTTTCAGATTTGCCACGCCCCACTGTGATCCTAGCCAATCACACACATGATGTTTTCAGATTTGCCACGCCCCACTGTGATCCTAGCCAATCACACACATGATGTTTTCAGATTTGCCACGCCCCACTGTGATCCTAGCCAATCACACACAGATTCAGCACCTGCACTGGGAGAGACACTACAGGCCGACCAGTTTCTATGAACTCAACTTTCAAGCAAAAATGATCTCTGCTCTGGACTTTGATTATGCCAACAAGTCCATTTGCTGGGTGAGTTGTTAGATTCTTGCTATTCTAAAATTACAGCACAGTTATCCCTGAAGTGAGAATGTGCCTACCTTAATGGCTGGGGGTGGGGGAGAGGGGGAGGGGAGGGGAACGGCTGTGTATGCTAAAATCTCACTTTTGGTTAATCTAGGAGCTCAAGTGGAGAGATCAAGTCAAGTCAAAAACACTTTAATCATCCCTGAAGGGCAATTACAATACTGACAGGCATATTGATACAAATCATAATCAAACACACATAGTAGCTACATTTCTTATTTGTTCAAACATTATATAACTTCAAATAAAATGTCACAAACACTCACACTCTACACGCGCGCTTGCACACACACAAACACACGCATACACACACACCAATGTTTAGATACAATGTTCTTAAAAACCATTGACTAGAAAAGACATATGATCACCATTATTTACACATACGCACGCGTTCACACCCGC
>CM060316.1:3577985-3580485 GCA_030674155.1 Stramonita haemastoma | reverse complement strand
TGAACAGTAACTAACCCAACCCTGTGAACAATAATCTGACCAATAGATGGATTGGTGGTCTAGAGGTAATGCACCTGACTAGAAAGCGGAAAGTCCACATTGGAAGTGTGCAGTGGTTCAAATCCTGTTTGGGCCCAAACTTTCCCCCCATCCATCAGGCCATGAGTGGTGGTCTGGGTGCTAGCTTTTCAGATGAGATGATAAACCGAGGTTCTGTGTTACACATCACTATTTAGCACACATAAAAGAACCCACGGCAACAAGAGGGTTGTCCCTGGCAAAATTCTGTAGAAAAAAGCCACTCTGATAGGGAAACAAATACAGTTGCAGACAGGCAAAAAGAAAAAAAAAATGGGTAGGCGCTGCACTTGTCGTGACATGCTCTCTCTGGGGAGAACAGCCTGAACTTCATGCAGAGAAATCTGCTGTGACATAAAAATGGATATATGTAATAAAATAGAATAAATAAAAATAACCACCACCCACAAGGGGGTGGGATAGCTCAGTGGTCAGAGTGCTCGCTTTCCCCAAGTCAAGTTGAGTTGCGTCAAGCGTGGTTACCAGTTGGATGGGTGACCGTTTGCACGCCTTGGCTTCAGTACAGTACCCCCAGTTCACCCAGCTGTCAATGGGTACCTGCCCTCTCTAGGGCCAGGGAAGGTAAAGCAGCGAGGGAGAAGAGATGGGCGCCACCCTCAATATGCTGGCCCCTAGAGAAGCTGGGGTCTCTGATGCCTAGCTCCCTCCCCTATGACCGCTAGGTTATGGGACACCTTTACCTTTTACCTTTTACCACCTCCAAACCCCAGCATTTTGTCATGGCCACAGCTGCATCATTATCCTCATTGCTGGTGTTCCAGTCATCAAGCAGGTGGCCAAGGACTGGGTGTCAGGCAACTGGTACTTTGCGGATGAGGTGAGGGAGCAGATCTTTGTCTGCACCAGTGACGGCAAACACTGCAAGACCGTCATTCACACCAACATCTCCCGACCCAAAAGCCTGGCACTTGATCCTACCAAAGGGTATGTCGTGGTGGTGGTGGGTAGTGTGGTGGTGGTGTGGTGGTGGTGTGGGTGGTGTGGTGGTGGTGTGTGTGGTGGTGGTGTGGGTGGGGTGGGTGGGTGTGGTGTGGTGTGTGGGTGTGGTGGGTGGTGGTGTGTGTTGTGTGTGTGTGGTGGTGTGGTTGTGTGTGTGTGTGTGTGTGTGTGTGTGTGTGTGTGGTGTGTGTGTGTGTGTGTGTGTGTGTGTGTGTGTGTGTGTGTGTGTGTGTGTGTGTGTGTGTGGTGTGAGAAAAGAGAGAGAGAGAGAGAGAGAGAGAGAGAGAGAGAGAGAGAGAGAGAGAGAGAGAGAGAGAGAGAGAGAGAGAGGTGTGTGTGTGTGTGGGTGTGTGTGTGTGTGTGTGTGTGTGTGTGTGTGTGTGTGTGTGTGTGTGTGTGTGTGTGTGTGTGTGTGTATGTGTGTGTGCTGCACCTGTGTCTGTGTCTATGTGTGTAACTGTTACCCCACATGTAACAATCACCCCACATGTAACAGTTACTCCACATGTAACATTACCCCACATGTAACAGTTACCCCACATGTAACAGTTACCCCACATGTAACAGTTACCCCTCATGTAACAATTACCCTCACAAAAACCTGCAGACTAACCCGCGGAAACCTTTCTGTCTTTCTCTCTGTTTTCCAGCTACCTGTTCTACACAGACTGGGCCACAAGTTCCCGGATAGGTCGCGCTGACCTGGATGGGGGGAACCGCATCACGGGTCTGGTGACCAAGAAGATCGTGCATCCTCACGGCGTCACGCTGGACTTCACCAAGCAGCACCTGTACTGGGGAGACTCCTTCCTCGACTTCATCTGCCGCATCAACTACGACGGGTCACGCCGCGTCACCATCACCCGCGGCCTCAATGTGAGGGCAGTGCTCTGTGAGGGCAGTGCTCTGTCAGGGTCGTTCGTGTCTTTAGTTTGTGTCACCTCCTTCAGTCTGTCCCTTGGGAGGGTTCGAATCTCGTTCAAGTGGATTTTTCCTCTGGAGTTAACATCAGTGCCCACTCCACTCTCCCCAAAGTCCTTCGGATGACACTATAAACCAAGGCCCCATTTGCAAACGCATGTAGAACATTTTGTGCACACAAATCCTGTTCTGCTTTTTGGAAGTGTAGACCATTGTGTGCTGGCAGGAATGGATGACAAAATTTACAAAACTGCAAACACATGGGTACTGGATGTTAAAAGCACACAGGCTTTTTACATTATGCTCAAAACAAAGAAAAGAATTTAAAAAAGAAAGAAAAAGAGAGTGAGGGTTTGGGGACCCTCAGCATGAGAAGTGTTCCTCCAATATCTCAACATTTTAGGATAGAAGTTTCCTCTTTATTTGCACTCCATTTTTGTTTTATTTATTTATTTGTTTTGTTTTGTTTCTTTTTAGCTGGATTTACAAAGGTTTTTCTTGTCAGTTAATATGGTGACAGCCGTCATGTTGGTTCTAGCTT
>CM060316.1:3522985-3572985 GCA_030674155.1 Stramonita haemastoma | reverse complement strand
CATAACTTGACCTGTCCTGGCTGTGTCTAAGGCAAATGTCTTAACTATCCTGCCACCTTCAACCATAACTTGACCTGTCCTGGCTGTGTCTAAGGCAAATGTCTTAACCATCCTGCCACCTTCAACACAGATAACTTGACCTCACCTGTCCTGGCTTATGTCTTAGGCAAATGTCTTAACCATCCTGCCACCCTGAACAGTAACTGTACCTGTGGTGGGTGTGTTGCAGGCGGATGTACTGGACGGACTGGGTGATGCAGCCCTCGGCGTTCAAGGCGAAGATCGAGACAGCGCTGATGGACGGCAGTGAGCGCCAGGTGCTGAACAAGGTGGAGGTGCAGTGGCCCAACAGCCTCTGCCTCGACCTCACGGGGGGGAGACTCTACTGGACAGAGGCCTACTATGACCGCATCCTCAGCATGAAGCTGGACGGGTCGGATGTTCAGGTCAGCAGCACACTGGGGAAAAATGGGGAATTTTGATTTTTGTTTTGGCAGGGGGGGGGGGGGGGGGGGGGTGTGGTTGACATTAGATAGCTTCGGGTGTGGGGATAGTGTTCGCTGTACTCTTGTTAGTGACAATTTGGGTGGTTTGCTATTATTTTGTATGGCTTGAAATTTCTGCGAATGTGCATGCTGTAACAAAGTTTTGTTTCAGTCGTTGGTTTAAAATAAACATACACATACATACGCACAATCACACATACACACACAGACACATGACACTGACACAGACACAGACACACACACACACACACACACACACACACACACACACACACACACACACACACACACACACACACACACACACACACACACACACACACACACACACACACACGCACCACACACACACACTCCCCTCATTTCCACTCGCCTGCTTGACCAGTATCCAGAATCTAAAGTGTGGTGCCCTGTGATGGCAGACGGAGGTGAACCGCTCTCACCTGGACCACCCTATGGCGTGGTGTTCCACGAGGACGCGTTGTACTGGACGGAGGCCATCAAGGGGCAGGTACGCCGCTGGAACAGAACCAGCATGGAGGTCACCGTCCTCCGCAACGACAGCAAGCCTCTCTTCGACATGGTGGCCGTCACCTCCGACCTCGTGGTGCCTCCCAGTCAGTTGATTCTCTTTCTGTCTGTCTGTCTGTCTGTTTGTCTCTGTGTGTGTGTGTGTGTGACTGTGTGTCTGTCTGTCTTTCTTTCTGTCTGTCTCTCTGTCTCTCTGTATGTCTCTCTTTCTGTCTGCTTGTCTGTCTTTCTGTCTGTCTTTCTGTCTGTCTGTCTCTCTTTCTGTCTGTCTGTCTCTGTCGTTGTCTCTGACTCTTTTGTGCATTTTGTTTGTCTTTTTTTCTTGTTTTTGCTGTCTGTCAGACTATCCATCTATTCCCCACTCCTCTTATGTGCTACAGTTGTTTACCCCCCAAAAATTGAATTATGAAACTTCATGTTTTTGCTATCATTATGGCAATCACGGTCTCTTCTATTAAGCTTGTAAACAACAGCATCTAGGCAACTATGCCTCGTCTGCTCAATTATTCTTAATAATATTCCAATAGAAAAATCATTTAAATCTGCTCTCTACACTCCAAATCCTCTCTCAGCAGCTTCCTAACCATTGCCCATAACAAGGTTTATTTATCAAACTTTGAAATTTCATAATTTGCTCATGACCATACCGATTTGGACACAGTAAAGTGCAGACAACATGGCGGCCTCTTGTTAATGTAAAAACAGCAGCTCTCATGAGAGTCTCGTTTATATAAACAACAATGGCTGGCACCCATAGTAAGCACGTGTTTTGCAGGGGTTGGCAGGACATTTACACAGGACCATTTGGGGGCAGTCAGTCTAGGGGAATAGGGAAGATGAGAGCAACGATCATCTCTTTACTGCATGTGTTAGGAAATGGATAGGTGTGAATAAAGGGTAGCATGCATTTAACAATGATCATGTGTATATTCAATGTATAGTTCAAGATCCTTGTTCATGAATGTTTTCAAGTAAAAGTACCTGCAGAAATATCAGCCCCAGGTAGCCAGATGCATGTGAACCAGTTTCACTCGCTGCACTCTTCCCCGCTGCTGTATAGTTTTATTTTGTGCTAGTAATGAGACTCTGTGTTGTGTGGTGTGTGTGTGTGTGTGTGTGTGTGTGTGTGTGTGTGTGTGTGTGTTGTGTGTGTGTGTGTGTGTGTGTGTGTGTTTGGTGGTGTGTGTGTGTGTGTGTGTAGGTGCCATGCATGCTCGGAGCACAGTAACCGGTGTTCAGACCTTGTTTCCCCATGGGGGAGGGAACGGGGAGGTGTGGCTGTGCCCTCAGTCGCAAACTGGGTACTGATCAACACACCTGTTCAGGTAAGAGTTCACAGTTTGTTTCCATTTGTTTTGTGTGTGTTTATGTGTGTGTGGTTGAGTGTGAGTTTGGTATGTGTGTGTGTTTGTGTGTGTGAGTATGTGTGTTATGTGTGTGTGACATAGAGAGAGAGAGAGAGAGAGGAGAGAGAGAGAGAGAGAGGAGAGAGAGGGAGAGAGAGAGAGAGAGAGAGAGAGAGAGAGAATGAATGAACAAACGAACGAACGAATGATGATGATATGATGATGATGATGATAATGATGAGTAGATGATGATGATGATGATGATGATGATGATGATGACGATGATGATGATGATGATGATAATTGTGCTGCTAGGTTCGCTGGAAGCCCTGCAATGCCCTGACAGCCACTTCACGTGTCAGAGTGATGGCATGTGTGTCCCAAAGACCCAGACCTGTGACGGCCACCCCAACTGTGCCGATGGGTCAGATGAAGCAGCGTGTGGTGAGTCACTGGGCTGTTCCCTTCTTCTGCCTAATGCTTTGGAGCTGGCTTAAAACCAGGCATTGACTAGATGGAGTACTGTACTGTACACTACAGTAGTGCTGCTTTGATAGTGTAAGCTTTTTCCATTTCTGGACTTTTTGTCACCATTAAAGGAAAGGAATCTATAACTGAAGATGATTTCAGCTGTCTTTCTCTGTTTTTTTTAAATTTTATTTTATTTTTTTTAAAAGGACTGAATTGATGTTATTTGCAGAATTCTGTGTCCAATTATGAGTTTTAAAAGATACTTCTTGATTCTTTTTTTTTTGGTAGAGGGTTATTTAGGTTTTACTCTATCTATTGTTTACATTGTTGAAAAGAAGAAACTTTGCTCGGCATGTAAACTTAGAGCAAAAAAAGGGAATAATTAAAATGCCAGATAACTAAGGCACTCATTCTTAGCCAGTTTGAAAGGGAATCCTTTGCACTTTTTATTAAACATGCTGAGAAGTTTCAGATCTCAAGATTACTTTGTTCAAAAACCACATTTTCACTTTATGAATTGTTCAGTGAAAAACTCATGTTTTTTTTCTCTGTGTGTTTATTTTTTCAGCGGACTTCACGTGCGCAGAAGGCATGCACCAGTGTGAGGGGACCAAGCGCTGCATCTTCCTGCAGTTTGTCTGTGACGGGGAGAAGGACTGCCTGCACGGCAGCGATGAGAATGAGCAGAGCTGTAACAGTGAGTTTGAGCTGTAACAGTGATCAGTAACAGTGAGTTTGATCAATGATGAGAATGAGCAGAGCTGTAACAGTGAGTTTGAGCAGTGATGAATGAGAATGAGCAGAGCTGTAACAGTGAGTTTGATCAGTAACAGTGAGTTTGATCAGTAACAGTGAATTTGATCAGTGATAGAATGAGCAGAGCTGTAACAGTGAGTTTGAGCTGTAACAGTGAATTTGATCAGTGATAGAATGAGCAGAGCTGTAACAGTGAGTTTGATCAGTAACAGTGAGTTTGATCAGTAACAGTGAGTTTGATCAGTAACAGTGAGTTTGATCAGTAACAGTGAGTTTGATCAGTAACAGTGAGTTTGATCAGTGATAGAATGAGCAGAGTTGTAACAGATCTGTTTCATGCTACACTACCATATGTTTCTCATTGGAAATAATGGATCTGTTTCATACAACATTTCCAAAGATTAAATGTTGTTTTAAAATCAAACCTGTATCATCACCCCACTGTTCAAGCGTGTGATGATGGAGTGAGCACCACAGGCAGACACTGACTGCTATCTGGTGACTGTTGTGCAGACCACACCTGTCCGTCCAACCACACCAAGTGCAGAAACTCCAGTCACTGTATCCCCGACGTGTGGCGCTGTGACGGGGAGAGTGACTGCCCTGACTCCTCGGACGAGGGCTCTGCTGCAGGCTGTGGTGAGGACCTCCACACTTCTCTCTCTGGTTATACACTTGTCTGTGTGCTCTTTGTCTCTGTTTGGTTTTTGTCTCTGTTTGGTTTTTGGGTTTTTTTCTTCCTTTTTGTTCTTCTCCTGTCATTTCTTCCTTCAATATTTTCTGTCTTATCATGTGTCACAAATTGTGATTCATACATGTTGACAAAGTTTAGGTTTGGTTATTGTTGAAGTTGTTTGTTTCTTTCACTGTTGATGTCATCCCTGACTCGGTTACATTGGATGATGGCTGGTTTCAGTGTACGCCAGCTGCATGCCAGAGCAGTTTCGGTGTACCACCAATGGTCGCTGTCTGCCCTCCGACTATCGCTGCGACCATGAGTATGATTGTGAGGATAAGTTGATGAAGTAAGTCAATGCTGTAATGCGTGTGCTCTGTGTGTGTGTGTGTGTGTGTGTGTGTGTGTGTGTGTGTGTGTGTGTGTGTGAGTGTGTGTGTGTGTGTGTGTGTGTGTGTGTGTGTCAATCAATCAATCAATCAATCAATCAATCAGTTTTATTCAGTTTTTGCAGGCCATAAGACCATATGAACACAAAATATGAAAAGCAACCATGTAGCAGTCGAGGTGATATAGTACAGTAAGCACCAAAAAGACCTATATGTTTCTGATTTTTAGACTTTCAATTACATAAACTGTGTGTGTGTGTGTGTGTGTGTGTGTGTGTAAATATAGGTACTAATCAGCTGTACAAGGATTTCAGATTGCATTGAGTGTTAAAAATTCTAGTTTTTGTTTGTATAAGTAACCTTGTTTTCTGTGTACTATTCCAAGCAACTTTAGTCATTGTTTTTCTTTTAAATCATGCGTTGCTCTCTGCGTTACAGATTGGTTGTGACCAGACGTGTGACCCCCTGAGAGAGTTCAAATGTAAGAACAGTTCGGTCTGCTTGCCGCACATCTATCGCTGTGATGGAGAGAGAAACTGCGCTGACGGCTCTGATGAGCAGGGATGCTGTGAGTGGCAGTGTGGATGGTCCGTCTGAATGGCTGTTTTCCTTTGTTGTAGAATCAAAGCACTGGTATAGGCTGACGATAATTTCTTTTCTGTTTTTGCTGTGTGATACACTGTGTACTGGATGGTCCATGATGAATGCTTTTTTCCTGTATTTTCTTAGCAGTATATCATTATGTTTTCTGAATTGTTTTAGGTTAACAGTCTCTGTGTGACCTTCTCTTTATGTACCTGATTTATTGTCTGATATCACAGCTGGAAAGAGATGTTATAATGAAAGTACTTACACTTACTGTTATTACTTCTTGCTTATTTCATTTGGGATTTTTCCATAGATTTATCCTATTATTTTGAGAATAGTGGAATAAGCACTCATATGGTTTTAAAAAAAAAATTCAACATCCAGTCCCCTGTGTTCTTGCAGTTTTGTGAATGTTGTTATCCTCCACCTGAAGTAGTTGACAGGCTGGATAGTGTCATGGAGTGTTAGCAGTGTGTGGTCCTCCTCCTCCTCCTCATGTGTTGTCCTGTCTGGGTCACCAGTGGTCAAGGAGACGGACAAGCCCTCAGGGGTGCCGCAAGGGTTGCTGTGTCGCAAGGCAGAGTTCAAGTGCCTGACCTATGACACCTGTGTCCCTGCTGCTGCCGTGTGTGACGGCATCGATGACTGCACTGACAGGTCTGATGAAAAAGGCTGCGTCACACCGGTGAGTGTCTGGCCTCTGGGGTCTTGGTAAAAGTAACAACACTAGTAACAACAACAGTAGCAACAAACTATAACAACAGCTACATAATGATGCTTAGGATTTGATTATGTATCAGTTTTCGAAAAGACAAATGGCAGTTTTTGTTACAACAATGACAGTAATGACAACCAGGAATCTGTTTTGCTGATGCTTCAGATAAAAAAGGAATAGCAACAGTAATATTACAATAGCCAACATAACAAGAGCAGTCAGTAGTAATGCAGTATTTCTATGCTGCAGATCATTGTCAGATAAGCTGTGGGTGGACACTGACAAAATGCAACTGTGAAAATTGTTAAAATCAGGGGAGTAAAGAGACAAACAAGTTGAGAAATTTGGTTTTCATGTACAATCTCAAATACAAAAATGTGCATGTCTGTGCAAACATTTGCATTCAGTGCATGTACACATGTGCAGTGACAGAGATAAACACAAACATAAAAACACAACACACACAAAATACAAACACACACACTCACACACACACAAAACACACACACACACACACACACACACACACACACACACACACACACACACACTACCAACAACCAACACCAGCAGCAGTGACCAAAGTGGTGACCCTCACAACACCACCCTGATGTGTCTGTTGTGCAGCAGCGGGCAGTGAGGAGAAGAACCGAACCCAGTGCCACTGGTCGGAGTTCATGTGTGAGGACGGCCTGCGCTGCATCCCCGGGCCTGGAAGTGTGACCGCGACACTGACTGCAAGGACCGCTCCGATGAGAAGCACTGCTGTGAGACATAGCATAGCCCTGTCTGCTGCCCTGTGCTGTGCTGTGTGTGTGTGTGTGTGGTGTGGGGGGGGGGTGTTTGTGTGTGTGGGTTTGTGTGTATGGGGGGGGTTGGGGGGGTTGTGTGTGTGGGAGGGGGTGTTATGGTGGGGTGGGTGTGTGGGTGTGTGTTTGTTTGTGTGAGTCTGTGTGTGTGTGTGTGTGTGTGTGTGTGTGTGTGTGTGTGTGTGTGTGTGTGTGTGTGTGTGTATGTGTGTGTGTGTGCGCTTGTGTGTGCGTATGCGTACACGTTTCAACAGACAAAACGGGGCATGGGCTCTGACAAAGAAAGAAGATAAGAAGGATACATACATATGGACGCCTACTTTGATGTTGCTTCACTGAGGAAGTGTGGTGTGATGCACAGTGGAGACAGCAGCATCAGTGCAATGTGTGGTGTGTGTGTGGTGTGTGTCAAAGTCAAAGTCAAAGTCAAACTTTTATTTCCAGATGGTACATTGAGTAAGCAGTCCAATTGCTTTTTTTCATCAAGCCATCCATCTAAAAAAATATATATATATAAAAAAATAAAAAAATTTAAAAAAGGAGAAAAAAAGAGAGAATAATCATATTTGAACAAGGAAAAACTTTAAAACTGTGGTGGGGTGTGTGTGTGGTGTGTGTGTGTGTGTGTGGTGTGTGTGTGGTGTGTGGGTGTGTGGTGGGTGTGTGTGGTGTGTGTGTGTGTGTGTGGTGTGTGTGTGGTGTGTGTGTGTGTGTGTGTGTGTGTGTGGTGTGTGTGTGGTGTGCAGCCTTCATCCAGCCCTGTGAGCTCCCCTACTTCCAGTGCAAGAACAGCAGCATGTGTCTGCCCCCAGAGAAGCTGTGTGATGGCGTCAATGACTGTCCACAGCATTCCGATGAGGGCCGCCTCTGCTGTGAGTTCATAGTTCATTTCTCTTTGTATCTCCTCACACTGTGTCATTCCCTTCAATGACAGAGAAGAGAGCTTTTGAAGGATGCATTTCTTGTTGGAGTTTTTTTTTTTTTTGTATCATACATGTGAATGATGAAAATGAAACAAAAGGGAACTAGCTTTCGGGATATATCCTTATTCAATGTACATATATTTTTTCCCCAGTATTTCTGGGTTTTTTTCATTTGTTGATGACTGAGCCATGACAAAAACAAAGTGTTTTCTTACTGATACATCTTCTTATTTTGTTAAAGCCAAAGTTGAACTTTTTTTCTGTTGGTTCCTTGAAGTAATGCTCTGAAATTTGAAGTTTAATTTGCAAACTTTTTTGTTCAGGCACACTCAGTATAAGGTTCAAGTTTTTGTATTTGTGTGCTTTTGTAGTCTACTTTCTCTAAATTATTGTGAGTTACGTAGATCAGATGCTCATCAAATATTATATATGAATAGGTAGATGGATGGATGGTATAGGATGGAATGTGGTGGGTGGATAGGGAGATGGATGGATGGATGGGTGGGTGGGTGGATGGATGGATGCATTGATGGGTGGGTGGGTGGATGGATGGATGGATGCATGCATGCATGGATGGATGGATGGGTGGGTGGGTGGAATGGTGGATGGATGGATAGAGATGGATGGGTGGATGTTGATGACTTAGTTGTCATGGTGAAGTGATGGTTGTGTTGGCAGCCTACAACCTGTGCCTGAACAACGACTGCAGCGACAAGTGCCACAACGGCCCTGACGGCTTTGTCTGCAGCTGCTTCGAAAACAGGCGCCTGATGTCCAACAACAAAACCTGCTATGGTGAGTTTGCTGCAGTGCAATAGCACCTGACACTGGGCACAAAGACACAGGACAGTTAACTCACAGGGATAAAGGGTCATTTTTTTAAAACATTTTTTACTAGTTCTGACCATCAACTCATCTCTCCATAACATTGAGGCCTGTAGTTTATGTACTGAAGTGAATTATTGCAGGCTACATGTGTTCAATATACTACTCCAGAAGTAAAGTTGTTGCAGTCAGGCTACTATATCAGTTTACATGCATTACTTTTCCGAAGTGCATTTGTTAGAAAGCAAACATCATGTCTGAATGAAGACTGTATATAGGTTGGTTTGTTTTAACTTGTCTGTGATGTATCATGTTTTATTTTTGTTATGTGTATGATGTGTTGTTGTTGTTTCAGACGTGAACATCTGTAAGCAGTGGGGAGCCTGCAGCCAGAACTGCACCCACTCTGCAGGGGGCAAGCAGTGCTCCTGCTTCCCTGGCTATGCTCTGGGCTCTGACAAGTGGTCCTGCAAGGCAGAAGGTAGGGGTGTGTGCCTGTAGGGCAGTGTGGGAGCGTAGGAGATGTGCACTGCCTGCCTGATGTTGGCAACTGTGAATGTGTGTGTGGTGTGTCTGTGTCTGTGTTTGTGTCTGTGTGTGTCTGTGTGTGTCTGTGTGTGTGTGTGTTGTGTATCTTAAAGTTAAAAGTCTGTCCCGAGCCTAAGGCTCATCTGGCCGGTGCTTATCCCGGTTTCTGTGGCGTTAAGCAACTGAGAGTCATAGACTCCCCCTGGATAGGACGCCAGTCTATCGCAGGGTTAACCCCCAACACAAGGTTGGTACCCCTTTTTACACCTGGGTGGGGTGAGAAAATAGCCGTAAAGTGCCTTTTCCAAGGGCACAATGACATAGCCGAAAGCTGGGATCGAACCCGCAACCTTTAGATTACGAGTCCAATGCCCTAACCACTTGACTACAGTGGCAGCTGTGTTGTGTATCTACTCTACATTATATCAGGCTGATCTGTCTTTGGTTTTTTTCCGTTCCTTGGGTAGAACTCTGAGGTCACCAATGTGAGAAACTGGTGTTTGCCACAGTTTTCTGCCCACTATGGAGGTAGCTACACTCCAGCTTTGGGGACATCTGTGTGTTTGAGCTTGTGTGTTTATGTAGACAAACAAGTGTGTGCAGAAAAGATAATAGATTGTTTTTGTGACAGTGTTTTTCAAGTACGCATTTGGACATAAGCATGCTGTATTTACTGTTAATATATTGTGATCTTAACATGTCTTTACTGCTAATATGTTGTGATCTTAACATGTCTTTAACTGTTAATATATTGTGATCTTAAGATGTCTTTACTGCTAATATGTTGTGATTTCAACATGTCTTTACTGCTAAATATGTTGTGATCTCAACATGTCTTTACTGCTAATATTTGTTGATCTTAACATGGCTTTACTGCTAATATGTTGTGATCTTAACATGTCTTTACTGCTAATATGTTGTGATCTTAACATGTCTTTACTGCTAATATGTTGTGATCTTAACATGTCTTTACTGCTAATATGTTGTGATCTTAACATGTCTTTACTGCTAATATGTTGTGATCTTAACATGTCTTTACTGCTAATATGTTGTGATCTTAACATGTCTTTACTGCTAATATGTTGTGATCTTAACATGTCTTTACTGCTAATATGTTGTGATCTTAACATGTCTTTACTGCTAATATGTTGTGATCTCAACATGTCATTTTTCATGTTCTCAACCCAGATGATGAGCCAGTGATGGTGATTTTCTCTCGTCGTCACGAGATTCGTCAGCTGAACATGCGCGACATGAGTGCTGTGTCGCTGGTGTCTGGTCTGAGGAACACCATTGCCCTGGACTTCCTGTGGGAGAAGAAGTACCTCTTCTGGACCGATGTCGGTGATGACAAGATCTACAGGGGCACCATCATGTCCAACAGTAAGCTGCTTATCTATCTTTTATTTGTTCTTTCATTTTGAGGATAATGGAATAAGCACTCATGCGCTTTTTTATGTCCAGTCTGTGTGCATGCAGTTTTGTACAGTTTGTCATCCATTCCCACCGGCACACAGTGGCCTACTCTTCCAAAAAGTGTGTTTTAACATGTGCGGAAGATGTTCTGCGTGTGTTCGCACACGGGACCTCAGTTAATAGTTCTCATTGATTTTGTGAGCATTTGAATGCAGCTTATGTGGTTAGATCATTTGAATAGAGGTTATAAAATGCTGTCTGTGTGAATGAAATTGTCATAAATAGTTAATGTAACATTGCTGTAAACACAAACGGATGTATTCTTTCAAAATGTCATCTATATTGTCATCAAGAATTAATGCACCATTGCTGTAAACGTATAAGGATGCATTCTTTCAAAATGAATGGATAATAATCGATTGGTAAGGGATGATGTGATCTTCATATATTTTACCAGTAGAAATAACCCCTATTACAAGTTTGATATAAAAAGATTTTGTTTCTTTCTCACATTATTGTATCAGTATTGTGAAACAGCACTGATAAACATATATTTTATACTTTAGAATTCCTTCTATTCTCTCTCTAACTCTCCAACATTTACAGTTTCTCTCTCCTCCTAACTCTCTCTCCACCGTTGTTGGACTTTCAGCGGTGACGGACATCCAGCGCATCATTGACGTTGGGCCTGGCGACGACGGAGGGTGGCTGTGGACTGGGTGGGGGCAACATCTACTGGGTGCAGAGCAACCTGGACCAGATGAGGTGGCCAAGCTGACGGCACCAACCGCACCACCCTCATCGCCGGGGCCATGCACAGCCCCGCGCCATCGTCCTCGACCCCAGGGTGGGGTAAGCACAGCCAGGAGGGGGCCAGGTCTGGGTTTGGGTTTGGTATGGGGGGGAGGAAATGGAGTTGGTGAATTGTCTGGTTTGTCAGTGATCAGTTGGAGGCTTTGTATTTTGTACCACTTCATGTCAGTATTTTGTACCACTTCATGTAGCTTCTGGCGTCTTTGCATAGTGAAAAAGTGTGAGGTTTCCCATCACCTGTGCGGTCATTGGGGAGCGAGGAGTCTTAGAGGTCAGTTTTTTCTGTAAGGATCAGCATCTCCAGGGTAGTACCTTTTTCATCTTCCTCAGTGCTTTACTTTTCATCTCCCTAAAGAGAGCAGGTACCTACTTCAAATGCAACAAGTTCCCGAAATAGGAATGTGGCTACTTTCATGGTGGGAAAAACGGTTATATATGCAAAATGTCACCATTGGTGAACCTCAGACCTTTAGCCAAGGAACAGGGAAAAAAAGCTACAGTGAGTGAACTGTGGGACTGCACTGAAGCCAAGGCGCATGAGCAGTCTCTTGTTTGTGAGGCAACCATGCTGAACCTTCGCTTGAGGAGAGAGAACGAGTGTGTTGGTCACTGTGTCTTCCTGTCCTGTGCATCTGTGGAGGGGAAAATATAGAATAGCCTTCTATAGCAATACTGCCTCCACTGTCTGTACTGCCACTGCTGCTACTAACTCTACTACTGTTGTCACCTCTACTACAGGACAAACACGCACGCACGCATGCAAGCACGCTCACACACATGCGTGCACACACACACACACACACACACACACACACACACACACACACACACACACACACACACACATACACTACACACATACACACACACATACATCAACATGCGCTACACAATCACACCACACACACAACACACACACACACACACACACAACACACACACACACACACACACACACACACACATGCACACACACATACATACACACACACACGCTAACACACTCCTCTCACACACACACACACACACACACACACACTAACACACACACACACCACACACACACACACATGCACACACACATACATACACACACACACACACACACACACACACACACACACACACACACAACACACACGCTACATACACACACAACACACACACACACACACACACACACACACATACACACACACACACCACACACAACACACACACACACACACACACAACACACACACACACACACACACACACACACACACACACACACAAGACGTGATGATCTGAAGCTGTACCTGTGTGCATGCTGTGTTGTATTCAGGTGGCTGTTCTGGACGGACTGGGATGGGGAGTTTCCCCGCATTGAGCGCTGCTCCATGAGCGGGGAGAACAGCACGCGCACAGCCATCTACGACATCCGCAACATGCCCAACGGGGGCTGGCCCAATGGCCTGACGCTGGACTACGAGGCCTACAGACTGTACTGGGTGGATGCACGGTCAGTGGAGGGGGTGGGGATAGGTGTGCACGCTGGCAAACTTGCAGGCATGAATACGTGTGCTTGTTTGTACACACACGTATGCACACAAACACACACACAGATATGCGCTTGTGCACACACGCACGCATGCATGCACACACACAACTTACCACACCACACCTCACCTCACCACACCTCACCACACCACATCACACCACACAACACCACACCTTACCACACCACAGCACACCACACCACAGCACACCTCACCACACCACACCACACCACACCACACCACACCACAGCACACCTCACCACACCACACCACACCACACCACACCACACTACAGCACACCTCACCACACCACACCACACCACACCACAGCACACCTCACCACACCACACCACACCACACCACACCCACCACACCTCACCACACCACACCACACCACACCTCACCACACCACACCACACCACACCACACCTCATCACACCACACCACACCACACCCACGCACGCACGCAACGCACGCACGCACGCACGCACGCACGCACGCACGCACGCACGCGCACGCACACACACACACACACACACACACACACACACACACACACACACACACACACACTCACTCAGGCACCACACCACACCACACCTGCCGCAAGTCAAGGAAAAGCTATTACTGACCTGTATGTGTGTGTGTTTACGTTTTGCAGGTCAGACTCAGTGCACAGCATATCGTATGAGGGAGCAGACCACCGCCTGATCCTGATCTCCCATGAGCTGTTGAGCCACCCCTTCTCCCTGTCGCTCTTTGAACACTCCATCTACTGGACAGACTGGCGCCACAACACTCTGGTCAAGGTGAGAAAATACAGACTTTTACAAAACCGCATGCACACTGAGACTGGATGTAAAAAAGTACATGAGTGCTTGATCTATTATTCTTAAAATTATAGAATAGACAAATGAATAGAGGACCCATCCACCTTTCATAGATGTGGTATGGCTGACTGAATTTATCTCATGTAGTCTTCAGAATGGATGGATTCTACAAGGTTAAACCTAGCCAAGACACCCTACTGCAGCATTTGAGTTTGTACCCCACTGATTTTGCTTGGAGTTCAGGGTGAAGTCAAATAGGGATCTTTTGATTCTTTGATTAACTATTTTCACATAGTTTTTTAGGTTTTTTTTGTTTGGTTGGGGGGTTTTTTGTTTGTTTTTTTACATATTTTTATATAGTTTACATAGTAGGCTTTGTGAGTGTCGGTCTGGTCCCAAAGTATTAACTATTCCTACATAGTTATGTACCATTCAAAGGGTTTTTTTTGTATTTCCAAATAAAATCTTTGCAAATTCAAAAATGAATATTTTTTTCTGATCTTTACCTTGACGCATCATCCAGAAGAGAAAATTCACACCCTCTATTCACCAGCCTAGTAAGAAGAAACCTCACAGATAGTAACTGTGCAGGCCTGTTTCGTTCACATAATTTCAGTTCTGATTATTATCAGGTTGTTTATTTCACTGTGTTGTTTTGCAGGCAAACAAGTTTGATGGCTCCAATGTTACGGTCATTCAGAGGACATACACACAGCCCTTTGATGTCAAGATCTTCCACCCCTATCGCCAGCCTAAAGGTAGCAGTGTTAGGAGTACAGTGCTTAAGAGCTTTTGGTTGTATGGGGTTTTTTTTGGTGGTGATGTTCTTATTAAAAGCAGCTTAACCTCTGTGTTCGTAAATCTGGGTTGGTTTTTTTCTAAGTCTCCCTCCCTCCCCCCGCCCCCCCTCACTGCCTCCTGTACTACACTGGAAAGTTCAGGGTGTGTCATGTACACCTGTCTGTATGCTCCTTGCAGTGGCGCAGAACCCCTGTGACCCAGCGACTAATGGCGGCTGTTCCCACCTGTGCCTGCTGGGCAACGACAAGGGAAAGCTGGTGGCTCGCTGTCGCTGCCCTCACCGCTGGAAACTCAACGCTGACAACAAGACGTGTTCAGGTGACACCTTTCTGTTCTGTCGTCACTTTAACTCTTCTGATGCATTATGTGTACTCTTTTTCCTCTGTAAGCCTTTTTCTATTATTTGTTTTTATATTTAACCATTTTTTTCTATGGAGATCCATGAAAGCACAAGTGACTGTTGTGGTACCCCATTAAGCTGCTATCATTGGATGATGATGAGAATGTCTTAGAAAACATGTAGCTCATTGTCAGTGTTATCATGGAAGTGTCTGGAAGTGTCCCAAGGCTGTGACTGCCAGATAGGGTCAGTCAGCACCTCCAGAAAATGACCGTCAAGGTCAAACACTTGGGAACTGCATTCTGTCAGCAACGTGAGGTCCTGCATCATGTTCTTGGAGAGGCAAGCTGTGCTTGGATCAGGTTCATTTTGGTAATGTAATGCCATGAGCGGGGAGTATGCAGACTTTTAAATCAGCCTTTGGTCAGGTTTTTTTTTATGTTCAGGGAACACGTTTGAGTTCATTGTTCACTGTGACAGATCAAGGCTGTGACATCCTGCTGCTGTACAAACATGTCTATGAAGATAAATGTTGATCCTGACTGCTGTATACTTGCTGTTTGCAGAGGTGTTGATCCTGACTCCTGTATACTGTTTGCAGAGGACAACACATTCCTGCTGTACGTGAAGGAGAACGAGATTCGCGGGGTGGACCTGAAGACTGCGCACTACAACGTGATCCCCTCCATCACCGTGCCCTTCGTGGAGAACGCCTCGGCCATCGACTACGACGTCCAGTCTGACCGCCTGTACTGGACCGACAGCAAGCGCCAGGTCATCACCTCCGCCTTCCTCAACGGCACCGGAGTGCAGACCATCATCGACACCGGTGAGCAGGCAGTGTTTGTAGGATCAGTTTGACAGGGGTGAGCATGGGAGTGTTTGTAGGATCAGTTTGACAGGGGTGAGCATGGGAGTGTTTGTAGGATCAGTTTGACAGGGGTGAGCATGGGACTGTTTGTGGGATCAGTTTGACAGGGGTAAGCATGGGAGTGTTTGTAGGATCAGTTTGACAGGGGTAAGCATGGGAGTGTTTGTAGGATCAGTTTGACAGGGGTAAGCAGGCAGTGTTTGTAGGATCAGTTTGACAGGGGTAAGCAGGCAGTGTTTGTAGGATCAATTTGACAGGGGTAAGCAGGCAGTGATTGTAGGATCAATTTGACAGGGGTAAGCAGGCAGTGTTTGTAGGATCAATTTGACAGGGGTGAGCAGGCAGTGTTTGTAGGATCAATTTGACAGGGGTGAGCAGGCAGTGTTTGTAGGATCAGTTTGACAGGGGTGAGCAGGCAGTGTTTGTAGGATCAGTTTGACAGGGGTGAGCAGGCAGTGTTTGTAGGATCAGTTTGACAGGGGCAGTGTTTGTAGGATCAGTTTGATATGGGTAAGCACTGCAGTGTTTGTAGGATCAATTTGACAGGGGTGAGCAGGCAGTGTTTGTAGGATCAGTTTGACAGGGGTAAGCAGGCAGTGTTTGTAGGATCAATTTGACAGGGGTAAGCACAGTAGTTTTTGTATGAACAATTTGACATGGGTAAGCACAGTAGTTTTTTGTATGAACAATTTGACAGGGGTAAGCACAGTAGTTTTTGTATGAACAATTTGACAGGGGTAAGCACAGTAGTTTTTGTATGAACAATTTGACAGGGGTAAGCACAGTTATGTGAACAATTCCTTTGCAGCTGTCTTTTGATCATTTTTGCCAGCAGTTGACATAATCACAAAATGTTCAAAGCCAGTATGAGTCAGAATGCCCTAGTAGAGAGCATTACTCTACTCTGTGATTCAGTCTTGGAGTTGATAGTTGGTCAAAGTGATTGTAAGGTTCTGCTCGAGATTTTTTTTCTTTTTTCCTAATGTTTTCATTGTTAAGAGTTTCTTTAATGTCTTTAAAAAAATTTTTTTTTAACCAGATTTGTTTCTGTGAACCACATCTCCTTTGTATCCTGAAATATCCTGACCGTAAGAGAATATAACATCAAAGAGGCCATCACCTTTTACAAATAGGAATTGTTGAATGTACTTGCAAATAGTGAAGGCACAGAAGATATATAAAAATGTCTGTAAGGTTAAATGTAGGGGAAAAAAGAGAGATTAAAAAAAAAAAAAAAAAGGACAAAATCCCAGATATTTTTTTATGATAAAAATCAACTTTTTAACAGACATTTTTTCCAGTATGGTTTTTAAACATCAACGTTGCTGTTGCTGACAGGATTGTCGAACCCGGAAGGGTTTGCCATTGACTGGCTGTCTCGCAACATGTACTTCACGTCCTATGACGAGGAGAAGGCCTCCATTTCTGTGGCGCAGCTTGACGGAGCCTACCGCACAGAGATCTTCACAGAGACCAAGAAATCCAAGCTGAACTCCATCGCCGTTCACCCCAAAAAAGGGTCAGTCAGTCAGTCTGCTGTCTGCACAGGGGGACAGGGAAATCTGCCTGCTAGTGTGCAGTGTTGTGTAGTGTCTGGTCACTCTGGAGATTGCAGGGAGGGGAGGAAACAGGGAGATACTGAATGAATGAGGGTGTGTGTGTGTGTGTGTGTGTGTGTGTGTGTGTGTGTGTGTGTGTGTGTGTGTGTGTGTGTGTGTGTGTGTGTGTGTGTGTGTGTGTGTGTGTGTTGTGAGAGAGAGAGAGAGAGAGAGAGAGAGAGAGAGAGACAAGGCAAGGCAAGGCAAGGCAAGGCAAGGCAAGGCAAGGCAAGGCAAAATTCTTTTATTCGAGGATAATAGATAAGCACTCGTGTGCTTTTTTACATCCAGTCCCCGCCCTTTTCAGGGATAACATTAAGATAGAAAAAAATAAAAATAATAGCCACAACTACACAACAACAATTATAATGATCCAAATACCAAAAGTAAGGAACCATACCAAGTATCAAACAACAGGCAAGAAATAACACAGAGATACAATATTAAGGTAATGTTATAAAAAGTCACTCATTCAGAAACGAAAATAAGAAGTAAGAATCAATGATAATTTTGATTTGAATAAAGGAAAACAAACAAAAACAAAACAAACAAAAACAAAACAAAACAAAAAAAAAGCGCAATACTTAAAGAGCAAACATGAGAATATGATGAGGTTAAATGACTGAAAACATCAATCCACCACCATCTATCATCAAAATAAGTCCCATAAAACATAAGATTTTGATAAAAGGGGAGAAAGAACAACAACAACAGGTAAGGAATAAGACAGAGATACAATATTGAGGTAATGTTACAAAAAGGCACTCATTCTGAAACAAGAATATGAAGTAAGAATCAATGATGATTTTGATTTGAAAAAAAAAAAAAAAAAAAGAGAGAGAGAGAGAGAGAGACAACACACACACACACACACACACACACACACACACACACACACACACACACACACACACACACACACACACACACACATATTTAGAGATGGAAGGAGAGAAGGAGAAAAAAGTTTTTTTGGTGTACATCTTGATGCAAATAAAAGTAAGAAATAAATTTCTCCCAAAGCAACATTTTATCTTCATATTGAAAGTCTTGTATGTGTGTGAAAAAGACATGTATAGTTTATACACGAAGTTCTGAAGCATGTTTCTGAAAGAGCTTGCAGTGCACTGCATCTATCTATATTTTGTCTGGTGTAATGGGTGTTTCTCAAGAACAGCTGTTTTGTGCTGCAGGGTGATGTTCTGGTCTGAGGTGGGAGACCGGACACACCGCATCATGAGAGCCTACATGGACGGCAGCAATGTCACGGAGTTTGTGGCCAACGCCAGCAATGCTGCCAGTAAGATTGGGTGGGGACGGTTGTGTCTGTGTTTTCTATTGTAGAATGTTGAGGGTTGACAGGTGTGCTCTCAGCTTTTGATAACAAAAGACACAGAGTTGACACATGCTGTTGAGTACTGAAACATCGGTAGGTGTAGATGGTAAAAATTGAAAGAAGATAAAGGTTTATGTTGTGTGTCTGCTTTTATTTTTCTTTGGCTAGAGCTCCAAGGTTTACCAATGGTAAGATTTTGCGTATGTGACCAATTTTGCCACATACTTGCTGAATGCTGCCATGAATTTTGCGATCTTTAAAACTTAAATATTTTTTCCTCTGCATGTGTATGTATATACATGAAGGAAATTAAGCCACTGGCAGGTTTGCACTTGAAGTTGACCTGTGAGATCATAAAAATCCCCACCCTTAATTCACCAGATGCTGCTGGGATTGGAACCCAGGACTCCATGGACGCATGGGGTTGAAGTGGAATGGATGTTGTGTGTCTGCTGGTAGTCCTGCTGAAAGAAGAATTCTGTTGTGTGACCCTGTAGATTGTTATATTTTGCTAATACACTTCTGTAAGCATGTTGTGTGTGTGTGTGTGTGTGTGTGTGTGTGTGTGTGTGTGTGTGTGTGTGTGTGTGGTGTGTGTGTGTGTGCATGTTTATGTGTGTGTGTGTGCATGCATGTGTGTGTGTGTGTGTGTGTGTGTGTGTGTGTGTGTGTGTGTGTGTGTGTGCGCATATGCCTGTCTGCCTGCCGGCATGCATGTGTGTTCACTATAAAAACTCCACACATCCTCCTTACTGAAGTGGTGCTGTGTGCCATCAGGTCTGACCCTGGACCTGGATGACGACCGGCTGTACTGGGTGAGTCGCTCCCAGAGCCCCAAGGTGTTCTACTGCCAGCTGGCCTCCGACACCAACACCTGCACTGCGCGGCAGTCCCCCACCCCCGGCATCAGCGACCCCTTCTCCCTCACCATCTACCACAGCACCGCCTACTACGCCAGCGCCACCAAGATCGTGCGCGTCAGCCTGCAGGGGAGGCACTGTGGAGGACCTCAGGACAGACACCCCGGCGTCTGGCTTGCAGGTGTACGACCCTACGCTCGGTGTGAGTGGAGTGATGTGGATGTGGGGGGAGTGTTGTGTATGTGGGGGGTGTGTTGTTTTGTTGTGTTGAGGGGGGGGTTTTTGTATTAGAGTTTTGTCTTTGTTTTAGGGTGTGCGAGTGGTTTTGTTTTGTTTTGATAGGATCTTTTTATTACAGTTGGAAAGATTAATGAGGACTGTTACCATAGGATCCTTTTATTACAGTCTGTAAGAATAGGGATCTGTTTATTTCAGTACTGTGGATCTGTAACAGTGAAGAATAGGGAATCTGTTATACAGTCTGAAGAATGGGATCTGTTTATTACAGTCTGAAGAATAGGATCTGTTTATTACAGTCTGAAGAATAGGGATATTCCTCTTTTCATTCAGTCTGAAGAATAGGGATCTTGCTTTTCATTGATGCAGTATCAGTCAAGAATAGGGATCTCTTTATTACAAGTCTGAAGAATAAGGAATCTGTTTATTACTGCTTGAAGAATAGAGGATCTGTTTATTACAGTTCTGAAAGAATAGGGATTTGTCTATTTCAGAGTATCAGAAGAATAGGGAATTCCTTTCTTATTCAACAGCAAGAACATTTCCTCCTCCCTTCAGGTGCCAACAGCTGCCCAAGAAGAACGGTAAGCTGCTCAGCAGCTGTTGCGCCTCACAGGAAGGCCATCATGTCGCTGCACAGCTGGATTCACTTTTGGGCACAACCAGCAAAAGTGGTATAGGTAATTCCCTCCCTTCTTCATTCAATCAGCAAGAGTGTATAGGTAATTCCCTCCCCTTCCTTCACTGCATTGCAGTAACCAGCAAGAGTGTGTAGGTAATTCCCTCCCCTTCCTTCATTCAATCAGCAAGAGTGTGTAGGTAATTCCCTCCCCTTCCTTCACTGCATTGCAGTAACCAGCAAGAGTGTGTAGGTAATTCCCTCCCCTTCCTTCATTCAATCAGCAAGAGTGTGTAGGTAATTCCCTCCCCTTCCTTCACTGCATTGCAGTAACAGCAAGAGTGTATAGGTAATTCCCTCCCCTTCCTTCATGCATTGCAGTAACCAGCAAGAGTGTGTAGGTAATTCCCTCCCCTTCCTTCATTCAATCAGCAAGAGTGTTAGGTAACTCCCAACCTCCCTCTTCATTTTTTTTAAACCAGGAATTCTGGCAGTTTTTGTGTAGTTAAAAGTTTTAGGATCTGACCTATGTAATTGCTGTAATTTTGTAATTGCCCTTATGAAGTAAAAGTATTTTTGACTTGACTTGATGTAGTATGAGTAGGCATGCACACCAGCTCCCAACCACACAAAGGACAGAGACAGTACTTGCATGCATGCACAACCTCCGCATGTCCGCATGCCACACACACACACACATGAAAAAGCACTTGAGTGCTTATCCTATTATCCTCGATATAAAGAAAAAAATTTAAAAAAATAATAATAAGAATAAAATAAACACACATTAACTTGCTCAAATCTTGGTAAATTTAGTCATGGAGCTGTAAACCTCTTGATTTTCATCAGTGGTCATTGACACAGTCCATCAGAACTGTGCCAAACTGAATATGACTACTGTGTAGGTGTATTGACACAGTCCATCAGAACTGTGCCAAACTGAACATGACTACTGTGTAGGTGTATTGACACAGTCCATCAGAACTGTGCCAAACTGAACATGACTACTGTGTAGGTGTATTGACACAGTCCATCAGAACTGTGCCAAACTGAAATGACTACTGTGTAGGTGTATTGACACAGTCCATCAGAACTGTGCCAAACTGAACATGACTACTGTGTAGGTGTATTGACACAGTCCATCAGAACTGTGCCAAACTGAATGAGTACTGGCAGGTGTATTGATACAATCCATCAGAACAGTGAATAATGCTGTGAATACTGTGCAGGTGTATTGATATAATCCATCAGAACAGTGAATAAAACTGTGAATACTATTACCGTGCAGGTGTGACGTCGTTCCTGCTGTACTCGACTAACACAGAGATCCGGGGCATCAGTCTGCAGCCTGGCAAGACTGACGAGGCCCTCGCCCCTATCTCCAAGATCTCCTTGGCTGCTCCGTCGATTTCTATGCAGGTTCGTTTAGTGTAGATTTAGGTGTGTGTGTGTGTGTGTGTGTGTGTGTGTGTGTGTGTGTGTGTGTGTGTGTGTGTGTGTGTGTGTGTGAAGAATTCACAGGTGCAGAAAGAAAAGGATTTTTGAGGTGAGATTCTTTTCATTTTTTGGTTTTTCAGTAATGCCTTTTTTTCTCTCTCATTTTCTTGTGTTCATAGTTGTGGTTCTTCTCTTAATTAATGCCTAAATACATCTTAATCTTAGTTTCTCATTCGTTGCCAGTTTGACTTTTTGTGTTGTCTCTGCCATCGATTCGTAATGTGATGTTTTGTATTGTCTCATGTATTTCCATTAATTCCTAATTTGAATTAGTGCTTTGTTTTGTATATTTGATAATAATGATAACAACAACAACAACAGCAACAACAACAACAACAACAACAACAATAATAATAATAATGTATGGTATTTATATTGCACTGAATCTTGAAAAGGAAATAAATTCTGTATAATAATGATAATGATAATAATGTATGGTATTTATATTGCACTGAATCTTGAAAAGGAAATAAATTCTCGTTCTTTCCTTATTTCATTTCTTGCTGTGTCATGTGCATTTTCCCTTCATTCCTAATTTGATGTCTTGTTTTGTCGTGTATTAACATCTTTTTTATGTGTGTGTGTGCAGATGACGACCTGATCTACTGGGTGGACACGACAGCACGCACCATTTCCCGCATCAAGCGCGACCTCAGCCACCGGCAGACCATCATCGACAAGGGCATCAGCGGTGTGGAGTCGGTGGCTGTGGACTGGGTGGCAGGTTGGTGTCTAGGGGCTGTCCTCCTCTGTCTGTCTGTCTGTCTGTCTGTCTGTCTGTCTGTCTGTCTGTCTGTCTGTCTGTCTGTCTGTCGCTCAGTCCTCTCCAGCCTGTGTGTGTGTGTGTTGAATGTCGCCTTTGTGGATCTGTAGGGATTTGATGTGAACTTGTGGAGTGTGGAGAAGGTTGCAAGTATGGATAGTTATTAACTTGAGGTAAGTGGAGTCTCATTGTAGCTTTTGAAGAAGACTAGGCTATCTGTCTGAAGAAATGGATGACATGAAAAACCACACGTTGCACCTGATAACGATCATGATGATGATACTGCTGCAACTGCAACAATTCTACCACTAGCTGCTGCTGCTCCTCCTCCTCTTCCTCCTCCTTCTCCTACTACTATTACTACTACTTTACTATTATTACTACTACTTCTACCACTACTACTACTACTTCCACTGCTGCTACTTCTACTACTACTATTTCTACCACTACCATATACTTTTTCTACTCACTCACTGCTACTGCTCTCTGCTGCTACTACTACTACTACTACTACTACTACTACTACTACTACTACTACTACTACTACTACTACTACTACTACTACTACTACTACTACTACTACTACTCTTCTACTACTACTACTACTACTACTACTACTACTATCTACTACTACTACTACTACTACTTCTACTACTACTACTACTACTACTACTTACTTCTACTTCTACTACTACTACTACTACTACTACTACTTCTACTACTACTTCTACCACTACTACTTCTACTACTACTTCTACCACTACTACTTCTACTACTACTTCTACTACTACTTCTACACTACTACTACTACTACTACTTCTACTACTACTTCTACCACTACTATCTACTACTACTACTACTACTACTACTACTACTTCTACTACTACTTCTACCACTACTACTACCACTACTACTACTACTACTACTTCTACTACTACTTCTACCACTACTACTACCACTACTACTACTACTACTACTTCTACTACTACTTCTACCACTACTACAACTACTATCCTGATTGTCCAGAAAAGTGAAGGGACATGATTTTCTGTCTTGCAGGCAACATCTACTGGACAGATCGTGGGCATGACGTCATTCAGGTGGCCAAGCTGAACGGCTCTAACTCGTTCGTGGTCATCCATGACCAGATGGAAAAGCCTCGCTCCATTGCTGTCCACCCCACGCAGGGGTAGGTTTGCTTTCTCTTTCCTCAAGAGTCTCCTGGTTTTTATTGACTCTGCTCTTGAAGCAGCCATAATCCATGTCAGTTTGTTTTAATACGGGTTTTGTCATGTCTGAAAGAGTTTGCAATGTAATAATTTTGATGATACTTGTCTTTGTTTTCAAGCAGTGTCTCAGTTGGGTTGGCTACTGGTTTCACTTACTGATTCATTTTGCTGAAAAGATCTTTGCAAAGATGGGCTTGATGTGTGTCCAGAATGGCTCTGGAAACTTTTTGCTTTGTAATTTTTGTTCTGTTTTCTGTTTTTATTTTTGAATGGGCATATTCAGGTAACCTTTCCCTCATTTTCATGTATGTATCTGTGCTTTCTTTTGTTTCAGCTACCTCTTTTTCAGTGACTGGGGCTCGTACCCAAGAATTGTTCGAACAAGACTGGACGGATCGGAGCGCATTGACTTCATCGCGCCTATGCCCACGCCTGTGGTGGCTGCGAGTGGCCAGACCAAGAGCCTGCAGCTGCAGAAGAAGCAGGGCATCTCGGCGCCCTACGGCCTGGCCATCGACTATGAGGAGGACATGCTCTACTGGTGCGACAAGGCGCTGGACATCATTGAGCGAGTCAACCTGTCCTCCCACGAGCGCCAAGTCATCGTCAGCACAAACCTGACGGACTGTGTGGCTGTGACGGTGTTTGGCGACCATGTGTACTGGGCTGATGCGTAAGTCTGCTTTTGGTCTTGCCAGTTAACCGGTCATTTGCTGTTGTGGTATCTGTGTTTGAAAAAAACCCAGACATGAAGTAAGACAAGTTGTTATATTGGAAGAAACGTTACTTTAATTTTCAGGTGTTACTTGATTAAGCTACAAAAAAGAAGTGTGCAGTGTTGCTACTTTTTGGTGATCTCTTATTGTCCATCAGTTTTATACGATTTTTAATGTTCGTGTGTTACAAGTTCTTATTTCAACTGATTGTTAAGACTTTTTGCTGCACATGCAGCTCAGAATACCCTGCCTTTTCTGTTATGATTCAGATTGCAGTGAAAGCAAAGGATTTTCAGATTTTTTTTACTTTGGTGTTGTTGTTAATGTATATCACTGTTTTGATGGTCACTGTTTTGATTAGCTGTTTTTTTTAGTAGTCGTTAATGTAGATCAGTGCTATGTATTGTTTTGATTAGCTGTTTTTTTAGTAGTCGTTAATGTAGATCAGTGCTATGTATTGTTTTGATTAGCTGTTTTTAAGTAGTTCAGCTCTTATTGTATAGCCATGAAAAAATGCAAAGATGCCAAGAATCGCACAATGTAAATTTTATTAGTATGATCCCAAGAACATTGTTACAAGAAAGAAGTTATCTATTTATCAGTTAATTAGTTGATTGATGAATCAATCAATTGTCACATTCACAGGCAGGCAAACAGGCAGGCAGGTAGACAGGCTTGCAGGCATTTAGACAGGCTTGCAGGCAGGTAGACAGGCTTGCAGGCAGGGGGTTGGTTGGTTTGACAAAAGGGTCACTAAAATATAAAGCCAAAGACTGATGTTGCATTGATGTGGCCATTGTTGTTGCATTGATGTGGCCATTGTTGTTGTATTGATGTGGCCATTGTTGTGTTGATGTGGCCATTGTTGTGTTGATGTGGCCATTGTTGTGTTGATGTGGCCATTGTTGTTGCATTGATGTGGCCATTGTTGTTGCATTGATGTGGCCATTGTTGCATTGATGTGGCCATTGTTGTTGTATTGATGTGGCCATTGTTGTGTTGATGTGGCCATTGTTGTTGCATTGATGTGGCCATTGTTGTGTTGATGTGGCCATTGTTGTGTTGATGTGGCCATTGTTGTTGCATTGATGTGGCCATTGTTGTTGCATTGATGTGGCCATTGTTGTTGCATTGATGTGGCCATTGTTGTTGCATTGATGTGGCCATTGTTGTTGTATTGATGTGGCCATTGTTGTTGTATTGATGTGGCCATTGTTGTGTTGATGTGGCCATTGTTGTTGTATTGATGTGGCCATTGTTGTATTGATGTGGCCATTGTTGTGTTGATGTGGCCATTGTTGTTGTATTGATGTGGCCATTGTTGCATTGATGTGGCCATTGTTGTGTTGATGTGGCCATTGTTGTTGTATTGATGTGGCCATTGTTGTGTTGATGTGGCCATTGTTGTTGTATTGATGTGGCCATTGTTGCATTGATGTGGCCATTGTTGTGTTGATGTGGCCATTGTTGTGTTGATGTGGCCATTGTTGCGTTGATGTGGCCATTGTTGCATTGATGTGGCCATTGTTGTTGCATTGATGTGGCCATTGTTGTTGCATTGACATGTGGCGCTGTGGTTTCAGGACTGACCTGGGGGGGTCCATCAAGCGAGCCAGCAAGAGGGACGGGTCAGGGGTGGTGGTGCTCAAGGCCAACGTCTCCAAACTGCAGGACATCAAGATCTACAACAGGGACAGACAGACAGGTGCACACACACACACACACACACACACACACACACACACACACACACACACACACACACACACACAACACACACACACACCCCTCTCCCTCTCTCTCTCTGACACAAACTGCAGGACATCAAGATCTACAACAGACAGACAGGTGCACACACACACACACACACCTCGTTCTCTTATCTAACACAGTCTGATATGTTCTTTACTTAGTTTATGTCTTCTCTGGAATGGTGATATTTATTTTCCTCCCTTTTCCCTTTTCTTACTGGAACCATTCACATTGGTCCACAAAGTAAAAGAAGAAAAAGAATGCATTAATTTATTCATCTATCTATCCATGTATGTATCCATCCATCCATCCATCCATCCATCCATCCATCCATCCATCCATCGATTCTTTCTTTCATTTATCCACCCATTCATTGATCCCTTAATCCATTGAGTGATAGAACTGTGAAGTGTGTTGGTTGACACTGCAGGCAACAACAGTTGTGCTGTGAACAATGGAGGCTGTGAGGAGCTGTGTCTGTACCGGGGCAATGACCAGGTCACCTGTGCCTGCTCCCATGGGAAACTAGCTCCTGACGGGAAGACCTGCGCAGGTAAAAGATAAAGTTCTACAGACAGACATACATACATACATACATACATACAAGTATAAACTACAAAGAAGATTGCATGCTTAGACATATCAGAGGTTAACATGGCCGTGACTGAAACATAAATAAGTAACATTATATTCTTTCTTTTGAACTCAGTAATTTGATGGTATCTTCTCATTTGAAGTTGGAGCATGGATGCCTATATTGCGAGGTATTTGAAAACAATCATACATGCAAACTTCTCATTCAGTGTGGGGTTTCAGTATCACAGGGATTCCCAGGTGGGAAGAATGAGTCAGAGTGCACATTCGAGTGTTAAGCTGGGGAACACACAACAACAACAGCAATGATTATCCTCAGCTGTATATGTGACGCTCCACCACATAATGAGACGGAGTGCACATGAGGTCAATTTTTAGTTATTGACATGTTATTAATGTGCAATAAAGTGGCTATCGAATACAAAAAACAGATTGAAAATCGGACAATTCTGTGCATTATTATTACAAATTGAAATGATAGACTGCAGGATGTGACGAAATGAGAAACGGGCAAGTTTATTTTAGTAACAGGTTGTCAGAATGAGTGCTTTGGTATTTTCAAAACACATTTAAAAGCAAAAGGAATAAAAATTATACCTTGATATTTCATTATAAGATAAATAAACAGATCTAGTTTAGTAATCAATCAAAATCACAAATTTGACAACTTGACCCCCACCTGCCTTTAAAGGCTCCTAGCGCAAAATTGGGTAATGTGCTAAGCGACTCATTTCGTGGTGGAGCGCTACATATGGTTTTACATGCCAGCATATACTTTTGTAATGGAAAACTTTTTCTCATTTATCAAGTGATTGACCAGAGTTAAGAAAACTAGTCATCTGCTATTCAGATAACTGCACTCTGGAAGAAATGAACATGGTGAAGGAGGAGGATTTAGATCAGATGCAAAGAGAAAGAGAGAAAGTGAGAGAGAGACAGACAGACAGACAGACAGACAGACAGAGAAAGTAGAGTACAAAAATGTTTGTGTATGTATGCACATGTGTTTTAACTGTATGTACACACTTGTGTTTACAGCTTTTACACTGATGTTTTGTTTTTTCAGACTATGAATCGTTCCTGCTGTTCTCCAAGGTGACGTCCATCGAGAGCATCTTGCTGATGGACAACAGCACCAACCTCAACTCCCCCAAGCCCCCCATCAAGCCCCCAGAATCCCACGCTGACATCATGCAGAATGTCATTGGCCTGGCCTATGACTTCGACTCAGAGCGACTTTTCTTCAGCGACATCCAGCGGGGAGACATCTACAGCGTCTTCTTCAATAACACCAACTATGAGCGCGTCTATGCCAGTGAGTGTTTGCGTCTCTGCCAGTGAGTGTTTGCGTCTCTGCCAGTGAGTGTTTGCGTCTCTGCCAGTGAGTGTTTGCGTCTATGCCAGTGAGTGTTTGCGTCTCTGCCAGTGAGTGTTTGCGTCTATGCCAGTGAGTGTTTGCGTCTGTGCCAGTGAGTGTTTGTGTCGATGCCAGTGAGTGTTTGTGTCGATGCCAGTGAGTGTTTGTGTCGATGCCAGTGAGTATTTGTGTCGATGCCAGTGAGTCTTTGCATCTATGCCAGTGAATGTTTTGGGTTTTTTCCTATGTCAGTGAGTGTTTGGGTTTTTTTCTTATGCCAGTGAGTGTTTTGGGTTTTTTCCTATGTCAGTGAGTGTTTGGGTTTTTTTTCTATGTCAGTGAGTGTTTTGGATTTTTTCCTATGCCAGTGAGTGTTTGGGTTTTTTTCCTATGCCAGTGAGTAAGTAACTTAAAGCTGGTAGGCACTTGCAAAGAACTAAAAGTTAACATATTTGCTGTTCTGATTGAAAATGTAGTATTTTTTCAATGGCCTGAACACACCTTCACCTTCACCTGTCCTGTAGTCCCGTGGACAGTGGGGGCACCACTGAAGATTCTGTAACCAGCCTCTCTCTCTCTCTCTTCTCTCTCTTCTCTCTCTCTCTCTCTCTCTCTCTCTCTCTCTCTCTCTCTCTCTCTCTTCTCTTTTCTCTCTCTCTCTCTCTCTCTCTCTCTCTCTCTCTCTCCTCTCTCTCTCTCTCTCTCTCTCTCTCTCTCCCTCTCCCTCTCCCTCTCTCTCTCTCTCTAACAATGCTAACAATGATGTCTGTGTGTCAGACGTGGGATCAGTGGAAGGCCTGGCCTACGACAGCCGCAACCAGCAGCTGTTCTTCAGCAGCTACACCAACTCCTCCATCAACCGCCTCAACTTCTCCCCCCAGTCCACCCACCTCCCCCACCACCAGGTGATGCGCGACATCCTCATCCAGCTCCACGCCAGCGACCACCCCCGCGCCATCGTCATCAACCCCTGCCTCCAGTCAGTACTGCTGCTAGTGCTCTTACTGGTGTTGTTGTGTTATTGTGTTTTGTTACTGTGCTCTTACTGGTGTCGTTGTTGTGTTTTGTTTTTATGTCTGCAGTCAGTGCTGTTACTGGTGTCGTTGTGTTATTATGTCTGCAGTCAGTGCTGTTACTGGTGTCGTTGTGTTTTGTTTTTATGTCTGCAGTCAGTACTGCTGTTGTCGTTGTGTTTGTTGTGTGTTGTTACTGTGCCTCCAGTCAGTACTGCTGCTGATGTGTTTGGTTATTATGCCCGCAGTCAGTACTGTTTTTGTGTTTTGTTATTATATCTGCAGTCAGTACTCTTGTTGTGTTTTGTTATTATTTCTGCAGTCGGTACTCCGTTGTGTTTTGTTTTTATTTCTGCAGTCAGTACTCTTGTTGTGTTTTGTTACTGCATCTGCAGTCAGTAGTGTTGTTATGTTTTGTTACTGTGCCTCTAGTCAGTAGTGTTGTTATGTTTTGTTTCTGTGCCTCTAGTCATAAGTAGTGTTGTTATGTTTTGTTACTGTGCCTCTAGTCAGTAGTGTTGTTATGTTTTGTTACTGTGCCTCTAGTCAGTAAGTAGTGTTGTTATGTTTTGTTACTGTGCCTCTAGTCAGTAAGTAGTGTTGTTATGTTTTGTTACTGTGCCTCTAGTCAGTAAGTAGTGTTGTTATGTTTTGTTACTGTGCCTCTAGTCAGTAAGTAGTGTTGTTATGTTTTGTTACTGTGCCTCTAGTCAGTAAGTAGTGTTGTTATGTTTTGTTACTGTGCCTCTAGTCAGTAGTGTTGTTATGTTTTGTTACTGTGCCTCTAGTCATAAGTAGTGTTGTCACTATTTTGTTACTGTGCCTCTAGTCATAAGTAGTGTTGTTATGTTTTGTTACTGTGCCTCTAGTCATAAGTAGTGTTGTCACTATTTTGTTACTGTGCCTCTAGTCAGTAGTGTTGTTATGTTTTGTTACTGTGCCTCTAGTCAGTAGTGTTGTTATGTGTTGTTTCTGTGCCTCTAGTCATAAGTAGTGTTGTTATGTGTTGTTTCTGTGCCTCTAGTCATAAGTAGTGTTGTCACTATTTTGTTACTGTGCCTCTAGTCAGTAGTGTTGTTATGTTTTGTTACTGTGCCTCTAGTCATAAGTAGTGTTGTCACTATTTTGTTACTGTGCCTCTAGTCATAAGTAGTGTTGTCACTATTTTGTTACTGTGCCTGCAGTCAGTAGCGCCACTTAGAATGGGAAAACTTTGTTCATGGTTTAAGTATGACCAGACACTATGTGTTCATCAAGCCAGGATAGTGAATGACGGAAAATCATGATCAGGTGTTGGGAAGCCCAGGGGCATTGTGAAGAGTAAAGACTGTCAGTATGGGGCAGGTTTGGCTGTATACATGCAAGAGAGTTAGTAGTTGCCATAAGCAATGCATCACAGTGCAACCCTCTACATGCGTTTGTGTGTCTTTGATTTTATGTCTGTATACTTAAAGTGATTTTAGACGAATATGCGTGTGGTTTGCCCACAGACGCATGTTCTGGACCAACTGGAACCCTCAGCAGCCCGCCATCCAGACAGCCACCTATGATGGGCAGAGAGCAGAGTCCATCATCACCGACAACATCCAGACCCCCAACGGCCTGGCCATCGACTACCGTGCACAGAAACTGTACTGGTCTGATGCTCGCCTGGATAAGATTGAACGTGTCAACTACGATGGTTCTGACAGAGTGGTGAGTGTGTGGTGTGTGTGTGTGTGTGTGTGTGTGTGTGTGTGTGTGTGTGTGTGTGTGTGTGTGTGTGTGGTTGTTGTGTGTGTGTGTGTGTGTATGTGTGTGTGTGTGTGTGTTCGTGTGTGGGTGTGTGCGTGTGTGTGTACATACATGTTTTAGGATATAAGTGTATGTGTGTGTTGACAGGTATATATGTAGAAATGACTTGCATACCTTGTTACATGTTGACATAGATGTATAAATCCCCAGTCATCCCCGTGTCCTGTGTGTTGTGGTGTGCAGGTGATCGTAGCCTCCATCACGCAGCACAGCTTCAGCCTGGCGGTGCATGGGGACTACGTGTACTGGACAGACTGGCTGCTGAGGGCTGTGCTCAGGGCCAACAAGTACGACGGCTCCGGCATCATGTGGCTCCGCAAGGACATCGAGAGACAGCCCATGGGCATCGTCGCTGTGGATCAGGACTCCGGCAACTGTCAGTCTCTCTCTGTGTGTCTCTCTCTCTGTCTCTGTCTGTCTGTCTGTCTGTCTGTCTGTCTGTCTGTCTGTCTGTCTGTCTGTCTGTGTCTGTCTGTCTGTCTGTCTGTCTCTCTCTCTCTCTCTCTCTCTCTCTCTCTCTCTCTCTCTCTCTCTCTCTCTCTCTCTCTCTCTCTCTCTCTCTCTCTCTCTCTCCATGTGACAGAATCATCATCTTTTACATATGTGGGAGTGAGGAGGTTGATTTGAAACTTGCTTTACTCAAGCTTGCCAAGTGTGAATGTTGATTAATCTAAATGAAGTTAAATGTGTATTTGAATTAGTGTCACTTGTTTATGTGGGAGTGATAAGGTATTTTGCTTACTTAAAGCTAGCTGAGTTATGTGCTATTTGAAAAAAACGCTTATATGCTGGTTGTATGAAACAAAGCCAAACCTACAATGGCAAGGAAAAAAAATAGAAGAGACCTTGAATAATTTTGACATGCAAGTACGCTGTATTTATTTCAAAGATAGATGTAGAGGTTTGCAAAGGGAAGACTTTGTGATGATTATTGCAGACTTTCCAGTCCTTTTGTCATTAGATCATGTCATCAGTTTGAAATGTCAACATTAATCTGGTCCGCAAGGTATGATCAGCGTATGTGTTTACAGCACTGCTGTAGTTATTATATAACATGTTTAGGAGGTATGAAGATTGTGACACACTGTGGGAATGCTGTGTTCACTTTGCTGCTGCTGCTGCAGGTGAAAGTGACCCCTGCTTCAAGAACGCCTTTGGCTGTGACCACCTGTGCACTGTGGACCTGAAGGGGCAGCCCCAGTGTACCTGTTATGAGGGATACAAAATCCTGGGGGATGGGAAACGCTGCATCAGTGAGTCTGTCTTCCTTTTTCTCTTTTTCTTTCTTTTTTATTTTAACATGTCATTGACATTTGGTGTCTTGTTAATTGCTTTGATTTTTTTTTTTTTTTTTTGGGGGGGGTCTGTGTGTGTGGGTGTGTGTATGTGTGTGTGTGTGTGTGTGTGCCTGTGGGCATAAGTGTGTGTGTGCATGTTGTGTTTTGATTAGTTGTGATTGTTATTTTTTTATTTGCTGTTTCCTGGTAGTTGTTACTTGCTAATGTGTGGAGAGTGTGATGGTAATAACCGTTGCTGTGCTGTGCTGTGCTGTGCTGTATGTGATGGTAATAACCATAGCTGTGTGTGACAGGCGAGGCGTGGAAAGCGCCCTGCGGGGACGATGACTTTGTGTGTGGGGACCGCAGCATGTGCATTCCCTTCAGCAAGACCTGTGACGGCGTGGCCAACTGCTCTGACTCCAGCGATGAAAGCCACGCCTACTGCAGTGAGTGGCCTGCAGGACTTGTAGTCTTTGTTTCTGTGATGCCTGCTGATAGTGTGTGTGTGTACGTGTGTTGTGTTAGGATGTGTGTGTGTGTGTGTGTGTGTGGTGTGTGTGTGTGTGTGTGTACGTGTGTTGTGTTAGGATGTGTGTGTGTGTGTGTGTGTGTGTGTGTGAGTGTGAGTGTGTGTGAGACTGACTTTCTTCAGTTTAACGTCTGTTCATTCGAAGTGATATGAGGTGTGCGTGTGTGTTTGTGTGTGTGTGTGTGTGTGTGTGCGTGTGTGTGTGCGTGCATGCACGCGTGCTTGCGTGCGTGCATGTGTGCATCTTCAATATTACTTCTTTTCTTCTATTTTAAACGGCATGAATAAGCATGTCTATAAAACGAAACCAAACCCAGCCTGACAGAGGAAACTCAGCAGTGTGTGCCCCCCCCCCTGTGCTTGCAGCCACTCGCACCTGTCCAGTGCCCTACTTCCAGTGCCCAGGCAAGGCCAAGCTGGCCCAGTACCACCTGTGCATTGAGCGCCAGCGGGTGTGTGACCGCCTCCTGGACTGTGAGGACGCCTCTGATGAGGAGGACTGCCCCTGCCGGGAGGACGAGTTCCAGTGTGTCACCAACGGCATGTGCATCTCCAAAGAACAGCGCTGCGACCACGACAGTGACTGCATCGACCATTCCGATGAAATGAACTGCAGTGAGTTTTTCTTGTGTGTGTGTGTGTGTGTGTGTGTGTGTGTGTGTGTGTGTGTGTGTGTGTGTGTGTGTGTGTGTGTGTGTAGTGTGTGTGTGTGTGTGTGTGTGTGTGTGTGTGTAGTGTGTGTGTGTGTGTGTGTGTGTGTGTGTGTGTGTGTGTGTGTGTCTTTGTGTGTGTGTGTGCCTGTATATGTGTGTGTGTGCATGTGGATTGGTTGCAGAGCGTAATGTGTAAACAGTGGAAGGGAGTGTGTGTGTGCATGGTGTTATGCTATTTATTTATCTATTTGTTTATTTATTTATTTATTTATTTATTTATTTATTTATTTATTTATTTTTTGCAGACTTCAACTGTTCAGAGCTGGAGATAGCGGGGGTGAGGCATGAGGGCCTGATCTCCTGCAACACCACCTCCATGTGCATCTACCCCAGCTGGATCTGCGACCGCAGCAACGACTGCTGGGACAGCAACGACGAGAAAAACTGCAACTACACCGGTAACCCCCCACCCACCCCCTTCGTCTTCTTTCTTTCCACGTTAATGTCGATGATGATGATGTTTCAGTTGTGATGTAACTGGCAGGTACACTGGAGGTTTTGGAAAGGAGACATAGCTAGCTGACTGACTGTGCTAGCTGACTGCATTGCATGATTAGAACTGAGGTTTTGGACAGGAATGTAGCTGACTGACTGACTGACTGTGCTAGCTGACTGACTGACTGTGCTAGCTGACTGACTGACTGTGCTAGCTGACTGACTGACTGTGCTAGCTGACTGACTGACTGTGCTAGCTGACTGACTGACTGTGCTAACTGACTGACTGACTGTGCTAACTGACTGACTGACTGTGCTAACTGACTGACTGACTGACTGTGCTAGCTGACTGACTGACTGTGCTAGCTGACTGACTGACTGTGCTAGCTGTCTGACTGACTGTGCTAGCTGACTGACTGACTGTGCTAGCTGACTGACTGACTGTGCTAGCTGTCTGACTGACTGTGCTAACTGACTGACTGACTGTGCTAGCTGACTGACTGACTGTGCTAGCTGACTGACTGACTGTGCTAGCTGACTGACTGACTGTGCTAGCTGACTGACTGACTGTGCTAACTGACTGACTGACTGTGCTAACTGACTGACTGACTGTGCTAGCTGACTGACTGACTGTGCTAGCTGACTGACTGACTGTGCTAGCTGACTGACTGACTGTGCTAGCTGACTGACTGACTGTGCTAACTGACTGACTGACTGTGCTAACTGACTGACTGACTGTGCTAGCTGACTGACTGACTGACTGTGCTAACTGACTGACTGACTGTGCTAGCTGTCTGACTGACTGTGCTAGCTGACTGACTGACTGTGCTAGCTGACTGACTGACTGACTGTGCTAGCTGACTGACTGACTGACTGTGCTAGCTGACTGACTGACTGACTGTGCTAACTGACTGACTGACTGTGCTAACTGACTGACTGACTGTGCTAGCTGACTGACTGACTGTGCTAGCTGACTGACTGACTGTGCTAGCTGACTGTGAGGACTTCAATGATGTAATGTCAAAATGCACACCATGTATGACTGTTATAGAATGTGCTCAGGCTCTTGCAGCACTCTTGTGCTTGTGCAGGGCTGGCACAGTTGTTTCAAGAATTGTGCTATTTTTAGGGGGTGGCCCGAGGCGCCAAAGTGGAATGACTTGCTGCCAGTCCCTAAATCAGATAATTCCGCTGGGACTCTAATATAATCTCAAACAAAAAAACAAACTATGCATGGCTGCCTTGGGTGATAGTAATTTGCTAGAGCAGGTAGCTTTATGTGGTGGGTGATGTGGGTCAGAACAAGTAGCTTTATGTGGTGGGTGATTTGAATCAGAACAAGTGGCTTTATGTGGTGGGGGTCAGAACAAGTGGCTTTATGTGGTGGGGGTCAGAACAAGTGGCTTTATGTGGTGGGGGTCAGAACAAGTGGCTTTATGTGGTGGGGGTCAGAACAAGTGGCTTTATGTGGTGGGGGTCAGAACAAGTCTGGTGTTGGCTGACTTACAGAGACCAAGTGCCCAGAGGGCGCCTTCCACTGCGATGACGGCACCTGCATCCTGGACCGCTGGCGGTGTGACAAGGACGCCGACTGCTCTGATGGCTCCGATGAGAAGAACTGCAGTAAGTACAACAGTCTCTGCAGTAAGTGCTGCATAGTGTACAGCAGTAAGTGCTGCATAGTGTACAGCAGTAAGTGCTGCATAGTGTAGAGCAGTCTCTGCAGTAGGTGCTGCATAGTGTACAACAGTCTCTGCAGTAAGTGCTGCATAGTGTACTGCAGTAAGTGCTGCATAGTGTACAGCAGTCTCTGCAGTAGGTGCTGCATAGTGCACAGCAGTCTCTGCAGTAAGTGCTGCATAGTGTACAGCAGTCTCTGCAGCAAGTGCTGCATAGTGTACAGCAGTCTCTGCAGTAGGTGCTGCATAGTGTACAGCAGTCTCTGCAGTAAGTGCTGCATAGTGTACAGCAGTCTCTGCAGTAGGTGCTGCATAGTGTACAGCAGTCTCTGCAGTAAGTGCTGCATAGTGTACAACAGTGTCTTCATCATCCTTAGTCATTACATTGTTACTGTTCTGCCTTGTGAGACTCAAGCTCAGAACAAGTGCTTACTGGAAAAAAATAGAGTAGTTATCATATTTCAGAAATACGTATTATTGCATTTGTGGCAGGGCGGTAATTAGATTACTTCCCATGCGATGGGAACAGCCAATCGCAGCGTTGTGGATCTAAAATTTAGATCAACACCTGTGAATTGTGCGATGTTCTGTATCGTTGGGGGTTGGTCGAAAACCATCCTCTGCATGCACTTTGCCCGTAGCGGTAAAATGTAGTATTTATGCAGCCTCTTTTTAGAGGCCACATTCCCACTGTCTGACCGTGCTGTCGTCGCCGAGAAGTTGTACAGAGTCGCGGCAGATCAAATATCTGCACTCTGTTACAAAGTGGCGCTGCGAGCAGGATGGAAAGAACTTAGGGCTACTGATTTGAGCGTCAAATACGCTGGTCAGTACCCACTGTGCCTCGGGACGCGGCACAAAGTCAGCGGTGGTGGATGTGGCAGGGCGGTAATTAGATTACTTCCCATGCGATGGGAACAGCCAATCGCAGCGTTGTGGATCTAAATTTAGATCAACACCTGTGAATTGTGCGATGTTCTGTATCGTTGGGGGTTGGTCGAAAACCATCCTCTGCATGCACTTTGCCCGTAGCGGTAAAATGTAGTATTTATGCAGCCTCTTTTTAGAGGCCACATTCCCACTGTCTGACCGTGCTGTCGTCGCCGAGAAGTTGTACAGAGTCGCGGCAGATCAAATATCTGCACTCTGTTACACATTATTCATAAATAGGCAATATATACGTGAAAACCTTTCAGTAATCAAAGACAGGTCGGATATTCTATCTAAACTGTGATTTTCAGCTGTTCAGTTGGTGTTGTCATCATCACCATGTTTCACCACTGTTGCAGCCTATGAATGTGAAGCAGACCAAGTGAAATGTGATAGTGACGATGTCTGCATCCCCAAAACATGGAAATGCGATGGACACCAGGACTGCAATGACAATTCTGATGAAAAGGATTGTGGTAAGATATTTCTGTTGTTGCTTTTAAGCAGATTTTTTTTTAGAAAAAAATTGACTAACAAAAACATTACATACATGCATGCATGCATGCACCTGCCCACACATGCATACACACATGCATGCATAAATGCATGCACACATGCACCCCCCCAACACACACACACACACACACACAACTGTTGGACCTTTTGTAAGGCTTTCTCTGATGTATAGCTGGTGAGAATCATCCCATGACTGTTGCACATTTCTTTTTCAGATGAAACATGCATGGGGTGATTTGAAACCAAAAAAATCGTTTATTATGCTTCTTTGTATCAATGTTTGAATTCATGCTGTTCCATTTCATTTTATTCTATTTTGCTGTTTTGTTTTTTCAGTTTCATTTTATGTTATTCTATTTTGCTGTGTCCCATTTTTTCATTTTATGTTATTCTATTTTGCTGTGTCCCATTTTTTCATTTTATGTTATTCTATTTTGGTGTGTTCCATTTTTCAGATTCATTTCACTCTATTCCATTTTGTGGTGTGTTTCATTGTGCAGTGAACATCAAGTGCAACACGACGACTCACTTCAAGTGCAGCTCTGGGCGCTGCATCCCCAAGGAGTGGCTGTGTGACGGAGACTCTGACTGCAGTGACGGCACTGACGAGCGCGTGGAGAGTGGATGTGGTCAGTTGTCTGACACTGTCAGTGTGTGTGTGTGTGTGTGTGTGTGTGTGTGTGTGTGTGTGTGTGTGTGTGTGTGTGTGTTTGTGTGTGCACTCGTGCGTGCGCAAGCACATGTGTGTGTGCACGCGCACGTGTGTGTGTGTGTGCCCATGTGTGTGCCTGTGTGTATGTGTGCGCATGCATGCATGCAAGTGTGGGTTTTCTATGCAAGCCTACGTCTATGAGAGGGAAAAAGAAATAAACTTTTCTGGCAAACTGTAACACTCATTTAATTGCTTTTTGGCAATTTCTACAAGGAAGAAATAAACTGTTCATGTATGATTTCTTTAAGATTTTTGTTCATTGAATCTAGAAACTGAATGAAGTAGGTATATTCCTTGCTACTCTTTTTTTAAGCTATAGGATGAAGTGTTAAAAATAACGGTCGGTGCTAATTCTACCAAAAACTTTTTTTTTGTTCAGTTAGTGTTGCTTGTCAGTGCTGAACATTGCAACTGCCCATGACCATTAACTCTCAGGCATTGTGAAATAGAGACAGTAGGTGGATTGATTACTGCAGGAAGATCAAGCTCTGATCTGACAACATGTCCTGTGTGTTGTGTGTCTGTTTCCCTGCACAGAGCCTGTCAAGTGCGAGTGGAACCAGTTTGAGTGTTTGAACCGCCGCTGCATTCAGTCCATCTACTACTGTGATGGGGATGACGACTGTGGCGACAATTCAGACGAACCTGATACCTGTGGTAAGGTGTTAGTGTTGCATGCGTGCATAGAGAGAGGGGAGGGGTAGAGGGAGAGAAATATGTTAAAAAGAATAGATTAGCGTAGATTAGCATAGGAGATAGAAAGAAATTTTGATTATACAAATGCATTCAAATATCAGAGAAAGTCATGCAGGCTACGAACAATTTTTTTGGGTATTTTAAAAAATCAATGAATTTTTGAAAAAGATATAGTCATCATAAAAAATATCAGGCATAGTACTATATGAATTACTACGTCACATCTTTTACTTAAATGGTATATAAATATGAGACATATTTGCACATATACTGGAATACAGTACACAAGAGCTTCATGTGTGTATATGTGGAAAAATATACCGTTTATGTGTGTGTGCACAAATATAAAGATATCTTCAACTGGACCATGATAATTCAATGTTTGTTTTTGGTTTCTTCTTTTTCCACTTCTCTTCCATTTCTTATGCTTTCCTTTTTCCCCTTCTTTCTTTTTTTTTTTCTTCTTTTTTTCACCCTTTTTATGACCTGTGTGGTCGGCAGGGCTATAAACAACACAATTAGATCCCTTTTTTTTCTCCTTTTTCCCAATTTTTTTGCATTGACCTTCTATTCCTTTTTTTGTTCTTTCCTCCCTCTCTCTGTCTTGGATACATCTGGTCATCCTAACAGAATCCCTTCTTTCTGCTGCCCAGTGTACGAGTCCTGCAGCCCTGAGGAGTTCAAGTGCAGCCAGGGTCACAAGTGCATCCCCAGGTCAGGGCTGTGCGACGGGAAGCTGGACTGCCCTGACCACTCGGACGAGGCCAACTGCTCCACGGCCTCCCCCTGTGGCCCCTCCGGCCAGTTCCAGTGCTCGGGGGGGTCCTGCATTCCCCAGGAGCTGGTCTGCAACGGCTACAACGACTGCGAGGATGGGTCTGACGAACCTGCCAACTGTGGTCAGTGGGGGCTGAGGCTGGACAGGGGGGAGGGATGTGTGTGTGTTTTGTGTTTTGTGTGTGTTTGTTGTTCTGTGTGTGTTGTTTGTTTCTCTGTGTGTGTGTGTGTGTGTGTGTGTGTGTGTGTGTGTGTGTGTGTGTGTGTGTGTGTGTGTGTGTGTCTTGTTTTGTGTCTCTGTGCATGTATGGAGAGGGAGGGGACTATATATTTGTATGTGTGTGTTGTGTGTGTGTTGTGTGCCTCTGTGTGGGTGTGGGTGTACACAGATGGAGGGGGTTATATATATATGTGTGTGTGTGTGTGTGTGTGTGTGTGTGTGTGTGTGTGTGTGTGTGGTGTGTGTGTGTGTGTGTATATATACAGAGAAAGAGCAGCATTCCTTCCCTATTTTATTCACATACTCTCTCCAGTGACAGCAGCTCAAATTTCATGATTCAATACAATCCATTGCAACAATACATCACACTATGCTCCACTCCACTCTACTCCACTATGCTCTGCTCTGCTCTGCTCGCTTGCTCTGCTCTGCTCTGCTCTGCTCTGCTCTGCTCTGCTCTGCTCTGCTCTGATCTGCTCTGCTCTGCTCTGCTCTGCTCTGCTCTGCTCTGCTCTGCTCTGCTCTGCTTTTCATACAATCCCTGTTAGTATCAGTGCCTAACCTTGCAGACCTACACACCCTCTGTATCAGTCTCTTTACACACTGGATGTTTGTTTTTTTTCCTCTCTCAGGCATCAACGAGTGCAAGCTGTGGAATGGACGCTGCAGCCACAACTGCACAGACGAAGTCATCGGCTACAAGTGCAGCTGCCCTCAGGGCTTCAAGCTGAAGAGTAATGAGAAAACCTGTGTGGGTGAGTGGGTCATATACATTTATATACATGTCTGTCTTTGGGCAAGTTAATTTTCTCTTACTACCTTACCTCACCTAGTTAAGTAGTCAGCTGGGGCACCACTGAAGACTTTGCAACCAGCTTCCTCCACTCCTCGCTGTTCTCTCATCTTTCTGTAGCAAATCATCATTCTCATCTTTTTACATTTCATAGGATGCTAGGAAAAAAAAGGTGTGTCTTATACTAAAGCAAGAAATTTTAAGGTGTGTATGTGTTAAAACCATACTTTTATTTCCACATAGTACATTAAATAAACTGTGCATGTGTGTGTGTGTGTGTGTGTGGTGTGTGTGTGTGTGTGTGTGTGTGTGTGTGTGTGTATGTGTGTGTGTGGTGTGTGTGTGTGTAAATAAGAGGACTTATCAATAGGATTTCTGTATGCATGATGAATACTTGACCATTTCTCATTTAAAGATAAAGAATCCAAAACAGTTTAAGATATAGGCATTCAGAAATACAATAAAAAGACATGATTTTGTGTCATTTTGTATTTTTAGTAACAGTTTTATGTAGTTCTTTAATAGTGACATATTGTACTGATGACAAACCAACACTTGTGTGATTGTTGTTTACAGATATTGATGACAAACCAACACTTGTGTGATTGTTGTTTACAGATATTGATGACAAACCAACACTGGTGTGATTGTTGTTTACAGATATGATGACAAACCAACACTGGTGTGATTGTTGTTTGCAGATATTGATGACAAACCAACACTGGTGTGATTGTTGTTTACAGATATTGATGACAAACCAACACTGGTGTGATTGTTGTTTGCAGATATTAACGACAAACCAACACTGGTGTGATTGTTGTTTGCAGATATTAACGACAAACCAACACTGGTGTGATTGTTGTTTGCAGATATTAACGACAAACCAACACTGGTGTGATGTTGTTTGCAGATATTAACGACAAACCAACACTGTGTGATTGTTGTTTACAGATATTGATGACAAACCAACACTGGTGTGATTGTTGTTTGCAGATATTGATGACAAACCAACACTGGTGTGATTGTTGTTGCAGAATTGATGACAAACCAACACTGGTGTGATTGTTGTTTACAGATATTAACGACAAAACAACACTGGTGTGATTGTTGTTTGCAGATATTAACGACAAACCAACACTGGTGTGATTGTTGTTTACAGATATTGATGACAAACCAACACTGGTGTGATTGTTGTTTGCAGATATTAACGAGTGCCTAACAGACTACCCCTGCAGTCAGTTCTGTGAGAATCACCAGGGAACCTATCGCTGCAAGTGTGCTGAAGGCTATGCCCTGGAGCGAGACAAGTCATCCTGCAAGTCTATCAAAAGTATGTCTGTCTGTCTGTCCATGTTGTGCATGTCTCTTCAGTTTATGCTCCTGTCTAGTTTAGGGCCACACATCACAATGCAGAGAGAGAGATTTTGATGGATTGATTGATTTATTCTTTTATATCGAGGATAATGGGATAAGCACTCTTGTGCTTTTTTACATCCAGTCCCCGTGTGTATGCACTTTTGTAAATGTCATCTGTTCCCACTGGCACACGATGGCCTACTCTTACGAAAAGCGGAACAGGATTTAACGTGTGCGCAAGATGTTCTGCACCTCGGGGCCTTGGTTTAAAGTCTCATCCAAAGGACTTTTGGGGAGAGTGGAGTCAGCACTGATGTTAACTCCAAGAGAAAAATCTCCTTGACTGGACTTGAACCCGGGTCTTCAAATTGCCAGCGCAATGTTCTGACCACTAGGCTATCCGTCCCCCTGACTACTAGGCTATCCGTCCAGAGAGAGAGAGAGAGAGAGAGGAGAGAGAGAGAGAGAGAGAGAGAGAGAGAGAGAGTTCATACTTCATACTTTGGCCTCAGCCCACAATACAAAAGCACATTGGGCATAGGGAATGGGCTCATGACAAGTGTTGTAAACATGCTACTACCAACATATAGTGAAAGTTGAAGTGTCACATTGATTATGAAAACAAGTGTAGTACATCAGCCATGACATGGATATTCCCTGTTGACACAAATGCACATCACAATATTCACAGACCACAATGTTTTATACACATGTGGTACTCATCAACATGAAAATAATGTTTCAAAAATGTATTTTACTTCTTTTAATTGCATGAAAAATATATCGCAATAGATTATATCTGTGTGATGGTATTGCAGCTTTCAGTAGCAGGGGGAAAAGCAGTCTCATTGAATCTTTGAGGAATTTGTTTCTGAGGTCCTCAAATGGGTCATCTCGGCAAAAAATGTTCTTCATTTTCCACCTGAGAGAGAGAGAGAGAGAGAGAGATTTATTTATTCTTTTGTATCGAGGATAACAGAATAAGCAATGATGTGCTTTTTTCATCCGGTCCCCGTGTGTATGCAGTTTTTGTAAATATTGTCATCTGTTCCCACCGGCACACGATGGCCTACTCTTACGAAAAGCGGAACAGGATTTAACGTGTGCGCAAGATGTTCTGCGAGAGAGAGAGAGAGAGAGAGAGAGAGAGAGAGAGAGAGAAGAGAGAGAGAGAGAGAGAGGTAGCTCTCATCCTATAAACAAGCCCCAGCAGCAGCCCGACACTGACCAGAAGCCCTGTGTGTGCGCAGACCCCCGGCCCCAGCTGCTGGTGGCTAACCGCTACTACATCCGCCTGGTCAACATCAGCACGGGCTCCTCCCGCGAGGTGAAGTCCAACACCACCAACGCTGTGGCGGTGGACTTTGACTGGCAGGACCAGTACCTGTACTGGAGCGACATCACCTTCACCTCCTCCTCCATCAGCAGAAAGTCGCTCAACGCCTCACGCCCCCAGGTCTGTGCCCCTCATCCAGCATCACTGTTTGTGTGGAGAGTTACAGTGTGTCTGTGTGTGTGTCTGTGTGTGTGTGTGTTTTTGTGTGTGTTTTTGTGTGTGTGTATGTGTGTGTGTATGTGTGTGTGTGTATGTGTGTGTATGTGTGTTTTGTGTGTGTGTTTGTGTGTGTGTTTGTGTGTGTGTGTGTGTGTGTGTGTGTGTGTGTGTGTATGTGTGTGGTGTGTGTGTGTGTGTGTGTGTGTGTGTGTGTGTGGTGTGTGTGTGTGTGTGTGTGTGTGTGTGTGGTGTGTGTGTGTGTGTGTGTGTGTGTGTGTGTGTGGTGTGTGTGTGTGTGTGTGTATGTGTGTGTGTGTGTGTTTGTTTGTTCATGTTGTTGAATGTTAGAGTTACTATGTGTGTTCGCACACACTGGGCTTTGATTGCTCAGAAATATCCTGAACCTGTATGAAGACAGGTGTGTGTTGACTACACAGAAAATTGCTGTACATATATATCAACACAGACTATGGCTGTTGAAGACAGGTGTGTGTTGACTACACAGAAAATTGCTGTACATATATATCAACACAGACTATGGCTGATGAAGACAGGTGTGTGTTGACTACACAGAAAATTGCTGTACATATATATCAACACAGACTATGGCTGTTGAAGACAGGTGTGTGTTGACTACACAGAAAATTGCTGTACATATATATCAACACAGACTATGGCTGTTGAAGACAGGTGTGTGTTGACTACACAGAAAATTGCTGTACATATATATCAACACAGACTATGGCTGTTGAAGACAGGTTGTGTTGACTACACAGAAAGTTGCTGTACATATATATCAACACAGACTATGGCTGATGAAGACAGGTGTGTGTTGACTACACAGAAAGTTGCTGTACATATATATCAACACAGACTATGGCTGATGAAGACAGGTGTGTGTTGACTACACAGAAAATTGCTGTACATATATATCAACACAGACTATGGCTGATGAAGACAGGTGTGTGTTGACTACACAGAAAATTGCTGTACATATATATCAACACAGACTATGGCTGATGAAGACAGGTGTGTGTTGACTACACAGAAAATTGCTGTACATATATATCAACACAGACTATGGCTGATGAAGACAGGTGTGTGTTGACTACACAGAAAATTGCTGTACATATATATCAACACAGACTATGGCTGATGAAGACAGGTGTGTGTTGACTACACAGAAAATTGCTGTACATATATATCAACACAGACTATGGCTGATGAAGACAGGTGTGTGTTGACTACACAGAAAATTGCTGTACATATATATCAACACAGACTATGGCTGATGAAGACAGGTGTGTGTTGACTACACAGAAAATTGCTGTACATATATATCAACACAGACTATGGCTGATGAAGACAGGTGTGTGTTGACTACACAGAAAATTGCTGTACATATATATCAACACAGACTATGGCTGATGAAGACAGGTGTGTGTTGACTACACAGAAAGTTGCTGTACATATATATCAACACAGACTATGGCTGATGAAGACAGGTGTGTGTTGACTACACAGAAAGTTGCTGTACATATATATCAACACAGACTATGGCTGTTGACTTCATGAAATTTTTTTTTAAAGCTTTGGTTTCAAAGTTTGCCTACAGTGAGATTTTGCAAATACGACCGTTTTTGCCCACCATGGAGGTAGCCCCATTCCACCTTCAGGGATGTATGCTGGGTATTTTCATGTTCCCATAACCAACAGAATGCTGACTGTATATACATGAAGGGATTTAAGGCACTGGCAGGTCTGCATTTGAAGAGTTGACTTCATACAAGGAGATCATACAAATCCTTACCCTCAGTTTACTGGTATCAATGTATCAGTGCTGCTGTGTCTCTGTATCTCTATATCTGTGTATCTATGTATCTCTGTATTAATGCTGGTAATTGCTGCTGTATCTCTCTAACAATGTATCAGTGTATAGTGGTGCTGTCTCTGTATCAGTGTATCAGTGGTGCTGTATCTGTGTCGATGTATCAATGCTGATGGTTGCTGCTCTGTGTGTGTGTGTGTGCAGGTGGAGGTACTGCACAGCTCCACAGTGCGTAACCCTGACGGTCTGGCAGTGGACTGGGTGGGGAGGAACCTGTACTGGTGCGACAAGACGACGGACACCATCGAGGTGTCGCTGCTCAACGGCTCCAGCAGACTGGTGCTGCTCAGAGAGGGGCTGCAGGTAGGAAACACACTGGGCCTGCCTGCTTTGGGGGTTTGGCTGCAGTTTTCTCCTCTCTTTCTTTTCCTTTGGTTCTTCACCTAGAGGTTCTAGAGTCAGATCTGTGGTAACTTCAGATCTATGATAACGTCAGGAGATGTATGATAACGTCAGGAGATGTATGATAACGTCAGGAGATGTATGATAACTTCAGGAGATGTATGATAACTTCAGGAGATGTATGATAACTTCAGGAGATGTATAACTTCAGGAGATGTATGATAACTTCAGGAGATGTATGATAACTTCAGGAGATCACTGATAACTTCAGGAGATCTATGATAACTGCAGGAGATCTATGATAACTTCAGGAGATCTATGATAGTTAAATTCAGGAGATCTGTGATAATTTCAGGAGATCTATGATAACTGCAGGAGATCTATAATAGTTAACTTCAGGAGATCTATGATAATTTCATATGTATGCTAACTTGAGGATTATCTGTGATGACGACCATGGTTTCAGGAGCCCCGAGGCCTGGAGGTGTTTCCCCAGAAGGGCCTGCTGTTCTACACAGACTGGGGAGACACACCACACATTGGCAGTCTCTTCATGGACGGGTCGGAGAGAAAGATCATCATCCAGGTAATCATCACCACTGTCTGTCTGTCTGTCTGTCTGTCTGTCTGTCTGTCTGTCTGTCTGTCTGTTTGTCTGTCTGTGTCTGTCTGTCTGTCTGTCTATCTGTCTGTCTCTCTCTCTCTCTCTCTCTCTCTCTCTCCTCTCTCTCTCTCTCTCTCCTCTCTCTCTCTCTCTCTCTCTCTCTCTCTCTCTCTCCCCTCTCTCTCTCTCTCTCTCTCTCTCTCTCTCTCTCTCTCTCTCCTCTCTCTCTCCTCTCCTCTCTCTCTCTCTCTCTCTCTCTCTCTCTCTCTCTCTCTCTCTCTCTCTCTGTTTCTGTCTGTCTATATCTGTCTCCTGTTTCTGTTTTAGATGTCTTGTCTCCTACTTTGTTGATTTTGGATGGACTAAGACACTTCATTTGTATCTGAATTTCCAGTAATCTTAATGCAGTATATTACAGTTATTGTTTTAGTGTTTTGTTGTCAGTTTTAGTACTTCTTGGGGCTTATGTTCTTTTATTTGTTTGTTTTACATTATCTATTGCTGTGTATGTGTTTCTTTTACATTTGCTACTCAGGATTTTTCAGTTTTAGAAAATAGAATAAATATTCTAAAATCTTGAGCGCTTTTCTTTTCTAATAGGTCAAATTTGCTATGTTACATTAATTTCTTGTAAAAAAAAAAAGAACAAAAAACCATTTACTTTGACAGAAACTTAAACCTAATTGGTGTGCATGATATAAGGATATCCTAAACACTGTTTTCTCAAAGCTGTACATCTTTGTTTTTAGAACACAAATTTTATTTCATGTTGTTGTATTTCATATTGTTATATTTTATTTTATTTCATGTTGTTATACTTTATTTAATTTCTGTGTCACTTCCCCCATTTTTCCTCAGGACAACTTGGCGTGGCCGAACGCCCTGACCATCGACTACGTCACCGGCACCATCTTCTGGGCTGACGGCAACCTGGACTACATCGGCATGGCGGCCATTGACGGCAGTAGGCGCCGCACGGTGATTGGCACAGGGTTCCTGGTGCCCCACGTGTTTGCCATCACCACCTTTGAGAACCGCCTGTACTGGACGGACTGGGAGAAGGACTCGATCCTGTTCTCGGACAAGTTCTCTGGCAACAACACCAAGAACCTGACCACGCTGGCTCACCGCCCAATGGACATCCAGGTGGTCCACCCCCTCAGGCAGGAGCAGGGTGAGACGTGCAACCTTCTCTCTTTTTCTTTCTGTCTTCTGCTTTGTGACCGTGGCAACACTTGTGCTCAGGATACTGGTTTTGCCTATTGTTGCTGTTGTTGCTTGTGTTAAGATCAGGCAGGACCCCCTGTAGGATAAACAAATATTGTTTTGTCACATTTTTACTGTGTTTCTGCAGTCAGTTAAGATGAATAATGTTTTATATTGTTTGTCTACATGATTCAGTCAAGCTTTTAAAATTTTAGAAATTTGAATTTGTGGTGTTGTTATGCGTTAGTGATTGAGATCAAGTATCACTGTGTTACAGCAGAACATTGGTGGAAGATATTCATGTTCTGATTCAGAGAGCAATTCTGACCAGAAAGTAATTCAGAATATAACAAAAAATGTTGCATGAAATCAATATCGATGACACTGTTACAATGAATTTATGAAGTAGCTGTCATCGCTCTCTGTACAACTATACCTTGGATGTAGGTAGAGAGAGAACTTTTCCTCAGAGATGGGTAGAGAGAGAACTTTTCCTCAGAGATGGGTAGAGAGAGAACTTTTCCTCAGAGACGGGTAGAGAGAGAACTTTTCCTCAGAGATGGGTAGAGAGAGAACTTTTCCTCAGAGATGGGTAGAGAGAGATCTTTTCCTCAGAGATGGGTAGAGAGAGAACTTTTCCTCAGAGATGGGTAGAGAGAGATCTTTTCCTCAGAGATGGGTAGAGAGAGAACTTTTCCTCAGAGATGGGTAGAGAGAGATCTTTTCCTCAGAGATGGGTAGAGAGAGAACTTTTCCTCAGAGATGGGTAGAGAGAGATCTTTTCCTCAGAGATGGGTAGAGAGAGATCTTTTCCTCAGAGATGGTAGAGAGAGATCTTTTCCTCAGAGACGGGTAGAGAGAGAACTTTTCCTCAGAGATGGGTAGAGAGAGATCTTTTCCTCAGAGATGGGTAGAGAGAGAACTTTTCCTCAGAGACGGGTAGAGAGAGATCTTTTCCTCAGAGACGGGTAGAGAGAGATCTTTTCCTCAGAGACGGGTAGAGAGAGAACTTTTCCTCAGAGATGGGTAGAGAGAGAACTTTTCCTCAGAGATGGGTAGAGAGAGAACTTTTCCTCAGAGATGGGTAGAGAGAGAACTTTTCCTCAGAGATGGGTAGAGAGAGAAGGCTGTCGTTGCTCTCTGTACAACTTTACCTTGGAGATGGGTAGAGAGAGAAGGCTGTTATCTCTCTCTGCACCTTTTTGCCAATGAGATGGGTAGAGAGAGAAGGCTGTTATCTCTCTCTGCACCTTTTTGCCAATGAGATGGGTAGAGAGAGAAGGCTGTTATCTCTCTCTGCACCTTTTTGCCAATGAGATGGGTAGAGAGAGAAGGCTGTTATCTCTCTCTGCACCTTTTTGCCAATGAGATGGGTAGAGAGAGAAGGCTGTTATCTCTCTCTGCACCTTTTTGCCAGTGAGATGGGTAGAGAGAGATGGCTGGCTCAGGTGGGAGCCCAGCAACACTGGAAGAGAGACTAAGTGTGATGGGATGTGAAGCCCTGACTTTGCAGAGAGACTAAGTTTGATGGGCTGTGAACCCCTGACTTTGCAGAGAGACTAAGTGTGATGGATGTGAACCCCTGACTTTGCAGAGAGACTAAGTGTGATGGGATGTGAACCCCTGACTTTGCATGCAGCCAGGACTCCACAGTGCTGACCGTTGCAGCGTGTTGGCTGTACACCTGCTGTGTTTGTTTCCCTGCAGTGGTGTGTTTGTTTCCCTGCAGTGGTGTGTTTGTTTCCCTGCAGTGGTGTCTTTGTTTCCCCTGCAGTGGTGTGTTTGTTTCCCTGCAGTGGTGTCTTTGTTTCCCTGCAGTGGTGTCTTTGTTTCCCTGCAGTGGTGTCTTTGTTTACCTGCTGTGTTTGTTTCCCTGCAGTGGTGTCTTTGTTTCCCTGCAGTGGTGTGTTTGTTTCCCTGCAGTGGTGTCTTTGTTTCCCTGCAGTGGTGTCTTTGTTTCCCTGCAGTGGTGTCTTTGTTTACCTGCTGTGTTTGTTTCCCTGCAGTGGTGTCTTTGTTTACCTGCTGTGTTTGTTTCCCTGCAGTGGTGTGTTTGTTTCCCTGCAGTGGTGTCTTTGTTTCCCTGCAGTGGTGTCTTTGTTTACCTGCTGTGTTTGTTTCCCTGCAGTGGTGTCTTTGTTTACCTGCTGTGTGTTGTGTTCCCTGCAGTGGTGTGTTTGTTTCCCTGCAGTGTGTGTTTTTGTGCTTTCCCTGCAGTGGTGTCTTTGTTTCCCTGCTGTGTTTGTTTCCCTGCAGTGGTGTCTTTGTTTACCTGCGTGTGTCTTTGTTTACCTCTGTGTTGTGTTCGTGCAGTGTGGATGCTGGGCCGTCACCCTGTGACATTGGGTGCAGTCACCTGTGTCTGCTCGCCCTCACAAGGTGGACGAGGACATCGACTCGTGATCGGCGTGTGCTCCTGCCCCCAAAACTTCTACCTCTCCCATGACGTGTCTCCTGCATCTCCAACTGTACTTCGTAAATTGAGGCACTGTCAATGTGTGTGTGTGTGTGTTTGGTTGTGTGGGGGTGTGTGTGTGTGTGGGTGTGTGTGTGTGTGTGTCTGTGTGTGTGTGTGTGTGTGTGTGTGTGTGTGTGTGGTGTGTGTGTGTGTGTGTGTGTGTGTGTCTGTGTGTGTGTGTATGTGTGTGGGTGTGTGTCTTTGTGTGTGTGTGTGTGTGTGTGTGTGTGTGTGTGTGTGTATGTGTGGAGAGGGGGATGACAGTGATGAGAACAAGCTGGAGTGTAGTGAGTTTGTGTGCGTATGTGTATGTCTGTGTTTTTGCGTGTGT
>CM060316.1:3500485-3517985 GCA_030674155.1 Stramonita haemastoma | reverse complement strand
GTATGCAAAATCTCACCATTGATAGGGGACGGGATAGCTCAGTGATCAGAGCACTCGCTGTCCCCAAGCTAAGGTTAAGCATCATCAAGCATGGTTACCAAGTGGATGGGTGACTGTTTGTGTGCTTTAGCTTCAGTACAGTCCCCCAGTTCACCCAGCTGTAAATGGGTACCTGCCCTCTTTAGGGTCAGGGAAGGTAAATCAGCGAGGGAGAGGAGATGGGTGCTGCCCTCAATATGCTGGCCCCTAGAGAAGCTGAGGTCTCTGATGCCTTGCTCCCCTACAGCCACACAGGTTATGGGACACCTTTACCCTTTTACCTTTACCACCATTTATGAACCTCTGAGCTCCAGCTGACAAATGAAAATAAAACAACCCAATATTCATTTACACATTTATTCGCTCAGTTTTTACATGACCTGTACAAGTAATTATTTCTTCTATTTCAAGTCCCTGATAGACTCAAGTTGAATTGAATCGACAGATGAGAAAGGTCAGCAATGTGTTTACTGTAATGGTGACTGCCTGCAGGCCTGAAGACGTGTGACCCTACCTACTTCAAGTGTGACAACGGCCACTGCATCCCAGGACGCTGGAAGTGTGACTTCTATGATGACTGCAAAGACGGCAGCGATGAGCAGAAGTGTGGTGAGTGTGTGTGTGTGTGTGTGTGTGTGTGTGTGTGTGTGTGTGTGTGTGTGTGTGTGGTGTGTGTGGTGTGTGTGTGTGTGTGTGTGTGTGTGTGTGTGATGTGTGTGTGTGCTTGTGTTTGTGTGTGTGCGTGTGTGTCTTTGTGTGCGTGTTTGTGTGTGTTTGTATGTGAGTGTGTGTGTGTGTGTGATTGTGTGTGTTTGTGTCTGTCTGTGTGTCTGTGTGTGTGTTTGTGCAAGTGTGTGTACCCACGTATGTTGAAAATACACTGTAAGGACCTATGGCTAAGTCATGCTTTATTTCTGTGTCTGCAGCTCGGCAGAACTGTTCAGCAGAGGAGTTCACCTGCAGCAGCGGTCGCTGCATCCCCAGTCAGGCGTTGTGCGACGGCAACGATGACTGCGGAGACCACAGCGATGAAGTCAACTGCAGTGAGTAGCTGTCATTCCTCTCTGTGTTGTCAGTGTGCTGGTCTTTCTTCAGGGCAGGAAGGTGCAAGACCTGAGCTTGCTCCAGATCATGGAACTGATAGGCTGAGGTTGTGCTGAAGATGAGGAGATGGATACTGTCAGCATTACTGATGGTTGCACTGATGAAAAGTAGAGTCATACTCTCAGCATTCTATTTGTAGCTCTGCCTATTTGTTGAAGCAGGTTGCTGATGATGCAGCAGTAAGAAATATAAATAGAAAAAAAAAAGTAATTGAAAAGGTGAGTTTTCCTTGGTATAGCGCATTAAAGAGGTTGTGTGTGTGCAGATGTGACGTGCAAGCCAGAGACGGAGTTCCGGTGCAACAACAGCAAGCTGTGTGTGCCCAAGTCATGGCGCTGTGATGGGGACACTGACTGCAGGGACTGGTCCGACGAGTGGGACTGCCGTGAGTGTTATTGCATTGGACAGGCTCGTCTGTTGGGATCAGGAGCTTCTGTCTGTTGTGTTTGAACTTATAGACAAATAGACCTGCACACACACACACATGCACGCACGCATGCACATACGCATGCATGCACACACGCACACTCACATATAGGTTGTATGTGTGTGTGTAAAACGATTTTTAAGGAACCATGCATTATTTTCCTTGTGTGCATGTGGTATATATATATATATATATATATATATATATATATATATATATATATATATATATATATATATATTTTGTGTGTGTGTGTGTGTGTGTGTGTGTGTGTGTGTTTGTGTGTGAGTGTGTATTTCTTCTTTTGGTGTGAATATTTTTCAAGTTCATTTGTAATCTTTTCATTTATACCACATATCTTCTTTAAGTTTTTCCTTGTTCAAATATGATTATTCTCTCTTTTTTTCTCCTCTTTTTTTTTTTTCTTAGATGGATGGCTTGATGAAAAAAAGCAATTGGACTGCTTACTCAATGTACCATCTGGAAATAAAAGTTTGACTTTGACTTTGACACACATACCATTTCATACACTTGGAAATTGAATATTATATAACCAAAGAAATAAAAATGCCACCTGTCCACTCAGCAAAAAAAGCCATCCTGAGCACAGTGCAGAAATATCCTATTGTACATTTGTTTATTGTGATTGTTTCTTCCCCAGAAAAGGATTTTGGTGAACTTTTCTATCGTGTACACAGGTCTAGAAAACTGTTTATAGCTCACAAGTTGCCTCTACATTGATGATTTATGATGATTGTTTCTTCCCCAAAACATTTGTTGTTTTGTTTTTTCCACAACCACAGAAACAATACAAGTCAGTGTAATGTAAACATTTTGTAGAAGTTTTCTATAAACCTGAGAGACACAGAGAGAGAGGAGAAAGAGAGTAAACAATAGGAAAACAAAGCATTTAGAAAAGCAACTTTTAAAAAATAATATGTTTAATTGGGGGATGCTCAAATATGATTACTTTTTTTTGTTTGTTTGTTTTGTTGATTGTTTTGCTTTGTTTCTGTTCAGCATACTTTGATCTTGTAGGGAAAAAATGAGGGAAACAGAGTTAGTGTGACTGTAAGAACAAGAACAGCAAACACTCTGTAACAGTATTTCTGATTTTATCAGTTGATGTGGAAAACTTGATTTGCCTCATGCTCAGGTGTTAACCATTTCCATGTCCACTGTTTCAGATCGTACCTGCAGCCCTGGGGAGTTCCAGTGTAAGAACTCCATCTGTCAGCCATTGCTGTGGCGATGTGATGGCGACCAGGATTGTGGAGATAACTCTGATGAAGATCCGCAAATGTGTGGTGAGTTACTGTTCCTGTTGAATCAGATCATTTGCTTCTGAGAAAAGACTGAAATACAATGCAAGTGATAAAAAGAAGACAAAAATCCCTGAAGGTTATTGCAGATAAACAAATATTGTGTTGATTGTCTGACCACACTGCATTCCATTTTGTTTTATATAAGCTCTGAAAAAGAAGAAGAAAAAAAGTAACTGTGTGATTTTTTACAGTATTATTTTTATTTGTGTGGTTTTTCTTATAAATAAATTTGTGGACACATTTTTTGTATCTGAATACTATTTACTACTACCATGGCAGATCAGATCTGTTTCCATAGAAAAGGTTGGGTTGATTTTGGCATGCTGCATACAGTTATATAGATGTATGAGCTGTCTTGTGCTCCAATCGTTGTGCCTCTACCAATGTCAGCTCTTTCATCTGATGTTTCAACCAGTATTTTTACAGTTGCATTATGAGTATATTGAAATGCTTCCACACAGACTGACACAAAAATAAATTTGCTCATCATCCCACATGCATGCACTCAGACGCATCCGCTCACACACGCACTCACATGCACATGTGCATGCACACCACATGCACGCATGCATGCACACATGAACACCACACAGACACACACACACACACACACACACACACACACCTACACATCACACACACTCTCTCTCTCTTTTCATTTCTCCCAAGTCAAACCCACCATTTTCTGCCATACTTTCCCCCAAAGCACAAACAAAACAAACACTTTCCCATGCTGACATTGTCACTCACCCCCCCCCCCCCCCCTCCCCCTCCATTCTTCTGTGCACAGCAAAGTACGCCTGTGCTCCTGGTCGGTTCCGCTGCAAGAACAACATCTGCATCTGGAACAACAAAGTGTGCGACGGAAAAGCCGACTGCAAGGATGGGGAGGACGAGGACCCCATGTCGTGTCCGGAGAAATGCGTGTACCCCCACTTCAGCTGTGTCTCCTCCACCCTGTGTCTGCCCCCGGTCAAGGTGTGTGACGGCATCAACGACTGCGTCTTCGCCAATGCCTCAGACCATTCCGATGAGGATCCTATCTACTGCAGTGAGTAGGCCTGGATGTTTTTTTTCTGGTGAACATTGTGTAGTTGTCTGGTCTGTTTATTTTTTGTTTGTCTGTCTAATAAGGAAAGTGACAGGGTGGTTTGGGCATTTGCCTGTGAAGAAGTAAACTGTGACGTTCTGGGTTCAATTCCCAGCCTTGCCCTGTCTTCCCAGTTGGACAGGAAAATCGAACGGAATGTCAAGGCTTTCAGAGGAGACTCTAAAGCAGTCGGACCTGTGTGCAACTTGTGCACGTCAAAAGAACCCACAACGGTTGATAATCATAGGAGGTGCTTCCTGGCTGTCCTGGAAACATTGTTAGATTCTGTTCCCTCCTGTATCATCCAAAGTCGGAATGCAGCTACCTTAATGGTGGGAAAGAAAAGCTGCATATGCAAAATCTCACCATTGGTGAACCTTGGAGCTCTAGCCAAGGACCCCCCCCCCCCCAAAAAAGAAAAAAAGTGTCTGTCTTCTTTCTGTCTGTGATCTTTGTGTGTGTGCGTACATGTGTGCATGCATGTGAGTGAGTGAGTGAGGGAGCTTATTTCACAGTCATTTATGTCATATGTAGGAAGTAGAAGTGTTAGTGGACTTGATTTTTCTATACTTGAAACACTTATTTTTCATTCATTTCTTGAGAATGAAGGGGAAGAGTGACCTCTGTGTGCAGATTTGACCCGAGGATCCACCTGTGACAAAAACTCCACCAAGTGTGAGCACCTGTGCAAAGAGTTCCCCAACGGCATTCGCTGCTACTGCCACGATGGCTACAAGCTGAACGACGATGGCTTCACCTGCGATGGTAGGCTCTCCTCTCAGTTCTCAGCAAGGAAGTGTACAGTGTGGGACTGGATGGAGTACAGTGTGAACACTGTGTTATGACGTGGGATATATATTATTTGGAAATGTTGATACACATTTTTGATGAGAAAAAGAAAATAGATCATCTTGCAAGGCACAGTCAAGGGAGATAGAATAGAAGACAGAAAAAGAAATGGTTGGACAATATTGTTGAATGGACTGAAAAATGACATTTTTGCTAAGATCCAGGCATAGACAGACATATGCCACAGATGTTTTGGTTAAGTGTGTGTGTGTTGCAGTGGTGTATTGGTGAAGTGTAACATGTGTTTCAGTGGTGTATTGGTGAAGTGTGACCTGTGTTTCAGTGGTGTATTGGTGAAGTGTGACCTGTGTTTCAGTGGTGTAATGGTGAAGTGTGACCTGTGTTTCAGTGGTGTAATGGTGAGGTGTGACCTGTGTTTCAGTGGTGTATGGTGAAGTGTGACATGTGTGTCAGTGGTGTAATGGTGAGGTGTGACCTGTGTTTCAGTGGTGTATTGGTGAAGTGTGACCTGTGTTTCAGTGGTGTAATGGTGAGGTGTAACATGTGTTTCAGTGGTGTATTGGTGAAGTGTGACATGTGTGTCAGTGGTGTATGGTGAGGTGTGACATGTGTGTCAGTGGTGTATTGGTGAGGTGTGACGTGTGTTCAGTGGTGTAATGGTGAGGTGTAACATGTGTTTCAGTGGTGTAATGGTGAAGTGTGACGTGTGTTTCAGTGGTGTATTGGTGAGTAGGTGTGACGTGTGTCACAGTGGTGTAATGGTGAAGTGTGACGTGTGTTTCAGTGGTGAACCCCTGTGAGGTGCTGGGCTCCTGCTCTCAGATGTGCTCCTTCAACGCCAAGGCAGAACTCCACTCCTGCTCCTGCGCTGAGGGATTCAAACAACACCTCAACCAGTGCTACCTGGATGGTACGTTTGGGGCATGTTTTCTTTAACTTTGGAATAGTGTAATTCACACACATGCATGCACGCACAGAGGTACACTTACACACACACACACACACACACACACACACACACACACACACACACACACACACACACACACACACACACACACTAAAAATGCACATGGATTTTTTTTTCTGTTGATCAGTTATCATCATTGTGCTGTAAACTTGAATGAAAGTCAGTATTCACTGTTAAAACTGTACACAGTCATTCGTTTTTTCTTAGGGATTCCAGGATTGCAGTGAAAGTGCACTGCTGTTGGTCAGGATATGTGGTACACAGTTTTTTTAAATGAAACTGTATGCACCAAATCATCCTACAGCTAGTTGGACAGACAAAGTGTTCTCGCCAAACTAGAATTATAGTATAAACACTCTTCTTGTTTGCCTTGGTTTGAGGGACTGAGTGCACTAGCCATGCTGGGATCTTACTATAAATACTATATTTGCTCTTTTTTCAATTGGACAGATGAAAACTCCTGTACTTGACAAACTGGGATTGTAAGATAACAGCTTCACTTGTTTGTTTGCAGTTTGAGGGGCTAAGGGCACTAGTTTAACTGGGATTGTAGTACAACAGCTCTGTGTGTCTGTTTCAGTGTCCAAAGAGGAGTGGCCACACTGGGATTATAGTACAACAGCTCTGTGTGTCTGTTTCAGTGTCCAAAGAGGAGTGGCCGACGCTTGTCATTGCTGGGGAGGGCAGACTGGCGAAGGGACAGCTGGAGACCAACGAGTCCTCCTTCCTCAGGGATGCCTCCATGCAGGTCAGTGAGGAGACAGCAGCCTCTGTCACGCCTCAGTCACTCTGTTGTCAGGTGTTTCCTTGATGTGTTTGGAGTGGATTAATCCATGCATGCTGAACTAGTAAGACATGGCAGTGTGTATACATACAACTTTCAGCAGACGTAGTCAGCAAATAGTAATTGAAATCAGTTTTTGAAAAAGTCAATGGCCACAAGATTGGATACTGCTAATCACTGAATTGAACCTGTGTGGGATAGTCTTGTCTTTATATTCTGTTAATAGAATGTGAACTTCAGGAGTAGGACTATGCATCTATCAAAAGTACAGACTAAGAAAGCCACAAAATTAATTTGTCGTACCAAATATTGTCATACATCAGTCAGATATTTAGCTGTTGTTGGCAAGATATGATTATTGTCTTGAAGTGACAAGTAAAGCAGGACATGGTGTGACAAGTACAGCAGGACATGGTGTGACAAGTAAAGCATGATGCACTGTGTGTGTGTGTGTGTGTGTGTGTGTGTGTGTGTGTGTGTGTGTGTGTGTGTGTCAGATGCTGTACGACAGCCAGGACCACATCGTGGCCATGGATGTGGATGCGGGGGAGGGCACGGTGTTTGTGGTCAGCCACACCAACACCTCCTGGCTCATCACACAGCGCACCGTAGTCACCACCACCCCCAACAACAGCAGACGCCGCCGCCGCAGACAGGCCCCGCAGAGCGTGAGTCTGTCTGTCTGTCTGTCTCTGTCTGTCTGTGTTTGTCTGTCTGTCTGTGTCTGTCTGTCTGTCTCTGTCTGTCTGTCTGTCTCTCTGTCTGTCTGTCTCTGTCTGTCTGTGTCTGTCTGTCAGTCTCTGTCTGTCTGTCTATGTATGTCTGTCTCTGTCTGTCAGTCTCTGTCTGTCTGTCTGTCTGTCTCTGTCTGTCTGTCTTGTCTGTCAGTCTCTGTCTGTCAGTCTCTGTCTGTCTGTCTCTGTCTGTCTGTCTCTGTCTGTCTGTCTGTGTCTGTCTGTCTGTCTGTCTCTGTCTGTCTGTCAGTCTCTGTCTGTCTGTCTGTCTGTCTCTGTCTGTCTGTCTGTCTGTCTGTCAGTCTCTGTCTGTCTGTCTGTCTGTCTGTGTCTGTCTGTCTGTCTGTCTGTCTCTGTCTGTCTGTCTGTCAGTCTCTGTCTTGTCTGTCTGTCCTGTCTGTCTGTCTGTCTGTCTGTCTGTCTGTCTGTCAGTCTCTGTCTGTCTGTCTGTGTCTGTCTGTCTCTGTCTGTCTGTCTCTGTCTGTCTGTCTGTCTCTGTCTGTCTGTCTGTCTGTCTGTCCCTTAGTTTTGTTCAGAGCAATGTTCATGATGGAAAGAGTTACTGTTGCAGGCTGAAGTTTTATATCTACCAACCGGAAACCTTTTTTCTTTTTTTTTGCTAGCCAAAGTGATTTATCAGTCTCAACAAGATTTTATTTATTTAAAGAAAGAGATCCTCCTGAACCAGTATATATATATATGTTTGTTTGCAGGGCAAAGTGATCTACCAGTCACAGCAGGAGATCAGAGACGTGGCTGTGGACTGGGTCAGCAAGCGCCTGTACATCACAGACGGAACAACGCGCACCGTGCGCGTCATGAAGTACGATGGGGCGCGGGAAAAACGCGTGTTGGAGGGAGACCTGCACAGTCCCCAGGCCGTGGCCGTGGATGCTGTCAACAGGTGAGAGGTGGTGACCTGTGATCTCTGGGTCAACAGGTGAGAGGTGGTGACCTGTGATCTCTGGGTCAACAGGTGAGAGGTGGTGACCTGTGATCTCTGGGACAACAGGTGAGAGGTGGTGACCTGTGATCTCTGGGTCAACAGGTGAGAGGTGGTGACCTGTGATCTCTGGGTCAACAGGTGAGAGGTGGTGACCTGTGATCTCTGGGTCAACAGGTGAGAGGTGGTGACCTGTGTTAAGTGATCTTGGGGTCAACAGGTGAGAGGTGGTGACCTGTGTTCTGTGATCTTGGGGTCAACAGGTGGGTGAAGGTGAAAGCTTGTGAAGGTAAAGGTGTCCCATAACCTCTGTGGATGTAGGGGAGCGAGGCATCACTAAAGAACCTCAGCAGCATATTGAGGGCAGCACCCATCTCCTCTTCCTTGCAGCTTACCTTCTCTGACCCTCAAGAGGGCAGTTATCCATTTACAGCTGGGTGAACTGGGGAACTGTACTGAAGCCAAGGTGCGCAAATGGTCACCATCCAATTGGAACCATGCTTGATGCTGCATAACCTTGGCTGGGAGAAGCAGTGCTCTGACCAGTGAGCTATCCAGTCCCCTGTGAAAGCTTATGACTGACCAATATTCTGTGATCTTTGGGGTCCAATAGCTCAGTGACCAGAGCGTTGGTCATCATGACTCCATTCCTTATGATTCCATTCCTGTACAAGTGTTTTTGATGATGGTATTAACCTATGTTCCCGTTGTGAATGCATTCATAACATATTGTATAAGCAAGAAAAACCTACACAACAGTCAGTGCCAAAACTGAAAAAGTCAGTAGATTAGTACTGATGTGACTAACCAGAGCTTAGCAAGAGGTAGAATCTGTCCTCCAATCTCCTGAAATGAGAACAAATTAAAAATAAAAATTTAAAGCCCATCATTTTTTTTATCCTATAAGAACAGAAGAACAATAGTTTTGATTTAGAACTGTCTCTGTGTCTCTGATAACACGGAAGTGATGTGTGGTATGCAGCAAACTGTACTGTTTAAAACTCTCTCTCTCTCTCTCTCTCTCTCTCTCTCTCTCTCTCTCTCTCTCTCTCTCTCTCTCTCTCTCTCTCTCTCTCTCTCTCTCTCTCTCTCTGTCTGTCTGTCTGTCTGTCTTCTTTGATGACACTGAAGTGATGTGTGGCTTGCAGCAAGCTGTACTGGACAGATCGGGGGAAGATCCCGGGCATTGGGCAGAGCAACCTGGACGGTTCCGAGCGTAAGATGCTGGTGGAGAGGGACGTGGTGTGGGTCAGCGATGTCGCTGTGGACGTGCACAACAAGCGCCTCTACTGGGTGGACAGCAAGCTGCACACGCTGGAGACCATCACCACCACCGGCAACGACCGCAGGCTGCTCTACAGGTTCAGCGGTCAGTGGCCGCGCTGTTGTCTGTTTTAATCGTTGGTTTGTGGAGAAACACTGAAAAAGTGTGTACTACACAGTACATTGTATGTGAACTATATTACACACCACCTCACACCTTGAACAATATCAAGTTTATGTAGAAATACTGCAAAATTATACTACACACCACCTCACACTTGAACAATATCAAGTTTATGTAGACACACTGCAAAATTATACTACACACCACCTCACACCTTGAACAATATCAAGTTTATGGAGAAACACTGCAAAATTATACTACACACCACTCACACCTTGAACAATATCAAGTTTATGGAGAAACACTGAAAAATTATACTACACACCACATCACACCTTGAACAATATCAAGTTTATGGAGAAACACTGAAAAATTATACTACACACCACATCACACCTCAAGGTACCTCATGCTTAGAGCTGATATTTATACATTGTTAGCTTTTGTCCATAACAGTATATATTATATATATATATATATATATATATATATATATATATATATATTATATATATATATATATATATATATAATCTTTCAATTTTTACAAGTTTAAACATGTCTTTAATTCCATGGAATAATGACAACATTAACAATAACAACAAATCAAGACAAAATCAAAGAAGACAAAGCAACACTTGACAAAGAAAGCACAGTGACTGACAATGCATACTGACTGACAAAATCAAAGAAGACAAGCACATGACTGACAAAGCACACTGACTGACAAAGCACATGACTGACAAAACCTGGCTGTGGTGTGCAGGGCCCCCCACCTCGGTGGACGTGTTTGGAGACATTCTGTACATCGTTCAGGGCGGCAGTATCTTCCAGATGACCAAGTACCGCCCCAGCGTCAAACCCACCATCGTCTACAAGACCGATGAGATCGCCAACGACATTGTCATTGCTCAGAGCCTCAAACAACAAGCGGGTGAGTGATAATGATAAGAGTTCTGCAGCAGTATTGAAACTCTTTCTTCTCTGTCTCTCTGTTTCTCTCAGTCTCTGTCACTCTCTGTCTCTCTCTCTCTGTATGTTTCTCTCTCTCTCTCACACACTCACACTCACAACAAAATTTTTCCAGTGGGTCTTAATTCTGTTGAAGAGTTTGAATACAACTTGTAATGAGTCTTAGGTCTGTCTCAAGAGTTTGAACACAACTTGTAATGAGTCTTAGGTCTGTCTGAAGAGTGTGAACACAACTTGTAATGAGTCTTAGTCTGTCTGAAGAGTGTGAACACAACTTGTAATGAGTCTTAGGTCTGTCTGAAGAGTGTAAACACAACTTGTAATGAGTCTTAGGTCTGTTCAAGAGTGTGAACACAACTTACAATGCTTTCACACACTCGCATGTTTCAGTGCCCAATGCCTGTGTGGAGTCAGAGAACTCCTGCGTGTCCACTCAGCTGTGCTTCAACCTGCCGGGGGGCAAGACGTCGTGTCTGTGTCCTGACGGCTCCCGGCTGGAGGACAAGAAGTGTCAGTTTGTCCAGTGCCAGTGTCACAATGCCGGCACATGCTCACCAACAAAGGCAGCTGGAAGTGTTTGTGAGTAGTCGGTCTGTGTGTGTGTGTGTGGGGGGGGGGGGGGGGGGGGGGGGGGGAGTTGTGTTATTAATTTTTTTTTATTTATTTGTGTGTGTATTTATGTTTGTGTATGTATGTGTGCATGTGTGTGTGTATTTGTGTGTTTGTCTGTTTGGGAGTGTGCGTGGGAGTGTGTGTGTGTGTGTGTGTGGTGTGGGGGGGGGGGGGTGCCAGCATGTACATGGTTTATTTGAGTTTTGCTCTAACTTTCTTGGCTAAGAGTGCCCTTTGTCTATAAAAGGTTCAGATGGGTTTGGTATCCAAAAGAGCGTGGTCTTGACACGGGTAAACAGGAGAGGCAGCTGGAGTTGCTGCTGAACTGTCTTTGTAGGGATTTGTCTCTGGGAGGGAGCTATATCTCTGATTCTTTTCCCTTGCAAGTCATTGGAGTGAGACTGTACTACGAGTTCCTGTGTGCAAATGCACACCCTGCATCTTGTGTATATGATAATGTGTTATATATATATATATATATAATGGTGTGGCAAGCAAAAAACCAAAAAAAGCGCCTCCCTCCCCCTTTTCCAAAACTGTTTTTGTTGGAATGAATGTGATCAGAAACAAACCAACAAAAACTGTGTATGTAACCAGGTGTCGCCCAGGCTTCAGGGCCCCACCTGTGAGACCTACCTGTGCCAGGACTACTGCTTTAATGGAGGGTTTGCACCATCAAAAACAACGAGCCTGACTGCCTGTGAGTACATTCATTTTGTCTCTTTTGTTGTTGGTGTTTTTTTATGTAGTCTTTTTTATTATTTTTTTTAATTCATAAGCATCACAGATGGTACAAGATAATTGTGACTAGACAAGAAACATTTTTGTATAAGTCCTGTCATTTTTCTCTGCCATCTGTACAAAGTGATTCAGGTTAGTTCAAAGGATTTGAGGTGGAGAATGTGGACTTGACAGAAAAATGTTTGCTCTTGGTCAAAATTGAAGAATTGTGTAACTGTCTTTGTGTGTGTGTGTGTGTGTGTGTGTGTGTGTGTGTGTGTGTGTGTGTGTGTGTGTGTGTGTGTGTGTGTGTGTGTGTGTGTGTTGTTGTTGTTGTTGTTGTTGTTGTTTGTATTACATTTCTATCTAATTTTTCTGACATTTTAATGAAAAGGTTTTTTTCTACTGTTGCCTTTGCTCTGATGCTGTAATGACAAGTTGTTTCTCTGTGTGTGGTTGTGGTCACTCAGGTGTCCCCCCTCCTTCAAAGGAGACAAGAGGTGCAGAACCAAGTCTGGGGAGGGGTGTAAGGGGTCAGACTCCTGTCATAACGGAGGGGTGTGCGCTTTGGAGTCCTCCGGCTACCATGTCTGCCAGTGTCCTCCTGGCTTCAGTGGTGAGTCTGTGCACCACATTGATCACACTTGTCTGAAGAAATAGAAGAAAAAACTCTAGCATGCTGATACCACATTGATCACATGTATCTGGAGAAAGAAGAAACTCCAGCATGCTACACCACATTGTGTAGGAGGTTATGGAGTGTGGAAGGGGTGAGGCAAAGTCTTCAAGGCATAAATTGAATAAATATTCATGAATGATCATGTGATGCGAGTAAAACTACAGGCTGAAGAGCGACCATTGGTGACTGAGAAGCAAAAGGTAGCGTGTTGCTGTCTCCATAGTGTGTCACTCTTTCAGTCCACATCGTTTCTTCTCGCTCACTTTACACAAAGTGATGTAGGAATTCTTACTTCAGGAGGAGAGAAGTCTGATATTTGATGGATAATCAATCCAAAACAGTAGTGACTTGGTGAAGGAGCACTGAAGCTTTAGGAAAGAAGGCACAAGTAGTATACCAAATGCAAACACATTTTATTTCACAAGGATAATTGATTAAGCTACAAAAACTTTTTTTCTCCATCCCTCAAAACTTGAATAATTTAGCAGTGTTGCTGAACTTAACAACATGATTCAAGACTCTCTCTCTCTCTCTCTCTCTCTCTCTCTCTCTCTCTCTCTCTCTCTCTCTCTCTCTCTTCTCTCTCTCTCTCTCTCTCTCTCTCTCTCTCTCTGTGACAGGGTCCCGCTGTCAGAACTGCCATGATCTGACGTGCTTCAATGGCGGTGTGTGCACGCGTCAGGGCTGGTACAAGCAGTGTCAGTGTCCTGATGGCTACGATCCCGCCTCCAACTGCGCAGAGAGCTGCAAGGACTCCTGTGCCCGCAACATGGGCCTGGTCAGGCAGTACAGTAAGTCTGCTTTTGAATAGAGGCCTGGTTTGGTGCCTGTGGTATGTTGGTGTATTGACAAATATCAGACAGTACAGTAAGTCTGCTTTTTTTAATGGAGGCCTGATAAGTTGTGTGGTATATTTGTGTATTGATAAATATCAGACAGGTCAGTACAGTAAGTCAGCTCTCTGAAATGGATGTCTGGTTTGGTGCCTGTGGTCTGTTGGTGTAATCATAAATATCAGACAGTACAGTAAGTCTGCGTTTTTAATAGATGCCTGCTTTTGTTGCATAACAAGTTGTGTGGTATGTTGGTGTAATAGCTACCCACAGCGAGTAATTAGATCTGAAATTGAAAATTTGATTTGAGTAGAGCTTTATGGACTGTCTTGTTTCAGTGACTTCAGTTTTAGTTCTCAATTTGTTTGTATAGATCATCAAAAAAATGTGTGGCGATTTTGATTTTTTTTAAAAGCCAACATTAAAAAAACAACTCAGGGATCCTTTCTTCATGTTTGGAAAAAAGGACATGTGGGCAACAATATGTTTGTTTTCTGATTGTAAAAAATATATATACTTTCTGTTTGTACAACATTTTGTACTTGTAGGAAAGTTTCATGAAGATGTTTGTTTTGTGATTGTAAAAAAAGATATATACTTTCTGATTATATAAGACTTTTTACTTGGAGGAAAGTTTCATGAAGAGAAAAATTTCCCAGACTGTTGTCTCTTAGAGTACTTATTTTGTAAAGATTGTTTTCCAAAGAAAAGCTGCAGAGGAGGAGGAGCTGTTGTGACTAAGCCAGGGTTATGTTTGTGCAGTTGACAGCACGGTGGGTGGCTGCCAGTGTGACTGTCCCCCCTCCTTCACGCAGAAGGACTGCAACATGCTGTGCAAGGGCCACTGCCAGAACAGCGGCACCTGCCACATCAGTGAGTCAGGGGGCGATGACCTCAGGTCACGCTGGACCGCTATTGACTTCAGATTTGTTGCTGTTGTTAAGGTGGTTGGTCGGTTGGGTGGTTGGTTGGTTGGTTGGTTGGTTGGTTGGTTGGTTGGTTGGTTGGTACAGTCATCTGTTTTGTCTGATGGTAATAGAACCTGTTGTTCACACTGATTAAATTCAAGGCAGGAAAAATGATAAAACAAACAATCTTTTTTTAATAATTTCTATGGCTAATTCTTTTTTTCTAACCTCAGAAAGTTAGCCTGTTTGATTGTGCAATGTTATCTTCATGCCAACCATTCAGTTCTTCCATGGCAGAAGTACACTGACAATTATACAGTGTTTCAGTGCCAGATCTACTCAATGTATGCATGTTCGAGCATGCGTGCATGCACGCGCGTGCACACACACGCACGCACGCACACACACACACACAGAGTGATGATCCATAAGAGACATAGAGCCTCATTGCATATACTGTCTGATACCCCACCCTGCTGCCCTGTGCTGATGCAGTGATGACGTGATGAGATGACATGATGATGACGATGATGATGTACGATGTGCCAGATGATGACGGGAAGCCAGGGTGCACGTGCCCACACCAGTTCTTTGAGGGGGAGAAATGCGAGATCTGCAAGTGCCACCCTGGGGGGGAGTGCACCCCTAATGAGGCCAATGTGGTCACCAAGTGCAGGTGTGTACCACTGCTAAACTAAAGGTGTCTGTCCAGGTGTGTACCACTGCTAAAGTAAAGGTGTCTGTCTAGGTGTGTACCACTGCTAAAGTAAAGGTGTCTGTCTAGGTGTGTACCACTGCTAAAGTAAAGGTGTCTGTCTAGGTGTGTACCACTGCTAAAGTAAAGGTGTCTGTCTAGGTGTGTACCACTGCTAAAGTAAAGGTGTCTGTCTAGGTGTGTACCACTGCTAAAGTAAAGGTGTCTGTCTAGGTGTGTACCACTGCTAAAGTAAAGGTGTCTGTCTAGGTGTGTACCACTGCTAAAGTAAAGGTATCTGTCTAGGTGTGTACCACTGCTAAACCTGTGTCTGTCTAGGTGTGTACCACTGCTAAAGTAAAGGTGTCTGTCTAGGTGTGTACCACTGCTAAAGTAAAGGTGTCTGTCTAGGTGTGTACCACTGCTAAAGTAAAGGTGTCTGTCTAGGTGTGTACCACTGCTAAACTAAAGGTGCCTGTCTAGGTGTGTACCACTGCTAAACCTGTGTCTGTCTAGGTGTTTACCACTGCTAAACTAAAGGTGTCTGTCTAGGTGTGTACCACTGCTAAACCTGTGTCTGTCTAGGTGTTTACCACTGCTAAACTAAAGGTGTCTGTCTAGGTGTGTACCACTGCTAAACCTGTGTCTGTCTAGGTGTGTACCACTGCTAAAGTAAAGGTGTCTGTCTAGGTGTGTACCACTGCTAAACTAAAGGTGTCTGTCTAGGTGTGTGTACCACTGCTAAACCTGTGTCTGTCTAGGTGTGTACCACTGCTAAACTAAAGGTGTCTGTCTAGGTGTGTACCACTGCTAAACCTGTGCCTGTCTAGGTGTTTACCACTGCTAAACTAAAGGTGTCTGTCTAGGTGTGTACCACTGCTAAACCTGTGTCTGTCTAGGTGTGTACCACTGCTAAACTAAAGGTGTCTGTCTAGGTGTGTACCACCGCTAAACTAAAGGTGTCTGTCTAGGTGTGTACCACTGCTAAAGTAAAGGTGTCTGTCTAGGTGTGTACCACTGCTAAACCTGTGCCTGTCTAGGTGTGTACCACTGCTAAACCTGTGCCTGTCTAGGTGTGTACCACTGCTAAACTAAAGGTGTCTGTCTAGGTGTGTACCACTGCTAAACCTGTGTCTGTCTAGGTGTGTACCACTGCTAAACCTGTGTCTGTCTAGGTGTGTACCACTGCTAAAGTAAAGGTGTCTGTCTAGGTGTGTACCACTGCTAAAGTAAAGGTGTCTGTCTAGGTGTGTACCACTGCTAAACCTGTGCCTGTCTAGGTGTGTACCACTGCTAAACCTGTGTCTGTCTAGGTGTGTACCACTGCTAAACCTGTGCCTGTCTAGGTGTGTACCACTGCTAAACTAAAGGTGTCTGTCTAGGTGTGTACCACTGCTAAACCTGTGCCTGTCTAGGTGTGTACCACTGCTAAACCTGTGTCTGTCTAGGTGTGTACCACTGCTAAACTAAAGGTGTCTGTCTAGGTGTGTATCACTGCTAAACTAAAAGTGTCTGTCTAGGTGTGTACCACTGCTAAACCTGTGCCTGTCTAGGTGTGTACCACTGCTAAACCTGTGTCTGTCCAGGTGTGTACCACTGCTAAACCTGTGCCTGTCTAGGTGTGTACCACTGCTAAACTAAAGGTGTCTGTCTAGGTGTGTACCACTGCTAAACCTGTGTCTGTCCAGGTGTGTACCACTGCTAAACTAAAGGTGTCTGTCCAGGTGTGTACCACTGCTAAACTAAAGGTGTCTGTCTAGGTGTGTACCACTGCTAAACTAAAGGTGTCTGTCCAGGTGTGTACCACTGCTAAACTAAAAGTGTCTGTCCAGGTGTGTACCACTGCTAAACCTGTGTCTGTCTAGGTGTGTACCACTGCTAAACTAAAGGTGTCTGTCCAGGTGTGTACCACTGCTAAACTAAAATTGTCTGTCTAGGTGTGTACCACTGCTAAACTGTGTCTGTCCAGGTGTGTACCACTGCTAAACTAAAGTGCCTGTCCAGGTGTGTATCACTGCTAAACTAAAGGTGTCTGTCCAGGTGTGTACCATGCTAAACTAAAGGTGTCTGTCTAGGTGTGTACCACTGCTAAACCTGTGTCTGTCTAGGTGTGTACCACTGCTAAACCTGTGTCTGTCTAGGTGTGTACCACTGCTAAACCTGTGTCTGTCTAGGTGTGTACCACTGCTAAACTAAAGGTGTCTGTCTAGGTGTGTACCACTGCTAAACCTGTGCCTGTCTAGGTGTGTACCACTGCTAAACCTACTGTGTATAGGTGTGTGTAACTGTTAAATATGTGTCTTGGTGTGTTTGACTGGTAAACCTGAAAATTCTTTTTTTTCAAAAGCAGTTCATGAAGTGACCAGTGCATGTAGTATGTACACAGATGTTTACCTTTAGCAGCAACGTCTATGACAGCAGTGCATGTCTGTGTGTGTGTGTGTGTGTGTGTGTGTTGTAAGGGACTAG
>CM060316.1:3462985-3495485 GCA_030674155.1 Stramonita haemastoma | reverse complement strand
GTTGGTTGTTGTGTCATACTGTTGGTTATTGTGTCATACTGTTGTGTCATACTGTTGGTTGTTGTGTCATACTGTTGGTTATTGTATCATACTGTTGGTTATTGTATCATACTGTTGGTTATTGTATCATACTGTTGGTTATTGTATCATACTGTTGGTTATTGTATCATACTGTTGGTTTTATTTAGTATTTGCAGTGAGAAGGGAGAGATCATCCTGTGATGTCAAAGAACATAAGAAGCCCTCAGTGTGTAAAGTTCTTATTTTTTGTCTTTTTTGTGACTGCATTATTTATTTGTTCACTGCAAGTATAGGTCTCTTTTTGTGCTTTGTATGGATCAGGAATCAACTCCTGTGCACACTTGCTGCTTATGCACATATAGAGAAAAATTCATGCAAGCTATTCGTTATGAAAGATAATACAATTCATCAGTTTCCTTTTTTTATTGAAATTTTTTCAGGAAATCATGAAACATGAATTTATGAATTAAAAAAAAATGAAACAAGATATTTTTTATTTCATGTGTGTGTGTCAAAGCCAAAGTCAAAATCAAAGTCAAAATTTTTTTTCCAGATGGTACATTGAGTAAGCAATAAATTTGCTTTTTTTCATCAAGCCATCGATCTAGAATAAAAACAAAAAAGAACTAAAAAAACAAATGAAAAAAACCCAGACAAACAAACTAACAAACTAAACTTTGTGTGTGTGTGCGTGCGCTCATGTGTGTGTGTGCTCATGTATGTGTGTGCGCATATGTGTCTGCATGCATACGTGTGTATGCGTGTGTGTGTGACTGCTTGCATGCTGTCTGCATTCCTGTGCGCAGTCGAGAGACTTTGCCAACCCGATGTACGACGTGTACAACACCACGCCCAGTGAGAGCACGCAGATGCTGCTGGCTGGGGGTGCCCCCTCCAGCGAGGAGCGCGAGCTGCTGGACAACAGCATGAGCGTGCGCTACTTCGGCTCCAACGAGGGATCCGCCACCCTGCAGAAAAACTCGGTGGCATAGTGCGTCCTGACCTGCGTGTGGACAGACAGAGGAGTGGTCGTTAACCGTGCCATGTGCTGTTTACTGGGGCAACACACAACTTACTTTCTGTGCTCAGACAACCTGTTTACTGCTGAAACCATTCAGACTGATTCTCCTCACAGCAGGAAGACTGTTGATTCATGTCATTAATCCCGTACATACCTATATATATATATATAAATATGAATCTATATAATGAGGTCTGTCAGTGGTCAGACTGTTGATTGTGCAAAAGAGCTCCTTCAGGTATGGCTGGTGAGGGGAGGGAGGGGGGGCTGGCTGTGTTCAGGACTTCACCAGCACCACAAACTGCCAAAAGGGACTGTTGTACTCTTCCTACCTTGGCCTGGCGGACACTCTGGCTGACTGGCTGTAAAGGAGATGGTTGTATGGTACAGAGCAGACTGGGTGCAAGGAATGGCTGTATGGTACAGAGCAGACTGGGTGCAAAGGAGATGGCTGTATGGTACAGAGCAGACTGGGTGCAAAGGAGATGGCTGTATGGTACAGAGCAGACTGGGTGCAAAGGAGATGGCTGTATGGTACAGAGCAGACTGGGTGTAAAGGAGATGGCTGTATGGTACAGAGCAGACTGGCTGTAAAGGAGATGGCTGTATGGTACAGAGCAGAGGAGAGGAGTGTGTGGTACTCCACTCTGAAACAAGGGCTGGACGTCCTGGGAAAAGTGGCCTGTGGATCTGAAGCTGTGCAGTGAAGTAGCGTTAGAGTTTCACCCTCTGCCTAGCGTGGTGAAAGGAAGAAGCCAGGCCTGGGGCTGTGGACTCCATTTCTCTGAGAGTGGGGGGGGGGGGGGAAGTGAGTATCGTGGAAGTGTGGTTACCTAATAATTGTCATCATGTTGTCAAGATAATTTTTGACCGGTGTGAGTGTGAGTGACGTGTTTTTGTAAAGTATGTATATGATGTAATCATGATTGCAAATAATGGCAGTTGTCCACGTCTACTTCTGTGAGAGAGAGTGTGCTCCTTGTTGATCTTTGTTTGTGGTTTAGTGTAGCGACGAAGTCAGTGAGTACTGCACTGTAGCGGAGGAAGGGAATGGTACAAAGTGTGGAGGGGTGGCTGGCTGGCTGCCACCTGCCCTGCCTCTGTTGGTAAAGCACATCTGTGATCAAGTCAAGACGGGTTTCGTGCTGCAAGATGCAGCAGAACACAGTCAAGAACTGACTTGACGACGATAGGTTGTGACTCTTTTTCTATTGGTTACAAAACAAGTTTTTTCATTTGATAAACTCATTTACAAGGTATTGTAAGTCAATGAAACAAAACAACTTACATCGGTTCTTTTTTATGTTTCTTTTTTTTTTTTTAATGCTTGTGTGAATGTGGTTTTGTAAAACGTCAAGGGAAAAGCTATAAAAAGTATTACAAAGTGTTTTCTTGGCCGTGACCAAAGTCAGACAATGTTGTAAAAAGAGGCGTGGTCCTGTCTTTGTCACACAGCGATGGATGAGTGTACAGCACAAGATTGATTATGTATGTTACTGTTTCAAGATAATAATAATATATCAGACAAATTATATGTATACAGGTTCACCTACTTTCTGTACATATTACTGTCATGTTCACTGTTCTCTGTTCATACAACTCTTTCTCTTTCCAAAAGTCAGCATAGCAAGTTCTATGTTGACAGCTGTTCAACAACATTATTTTGTTTATTATATTACTAGAACAAATGACGACATCTCAGTTGCCATTGTACTTGGAGCATATCATTTTCTGGCCTAGCTTATGATAATGTAGCTGAAATCATTCCTATTTTGTTATGATATTTTCTGTATGTATATGTATATATATATATATTTTGATGCTATTGGTAGATGCTGCAGGTCAGGTGTGTACAACTTACTCTACTGTGATGCTAGAACCATCAGAGAAAGTACCATGGAGTTTTCAACAGAGAGGTTTCTGGGACATTTTTTTTTTTTCCCATTAGAATTTCATGCTAAGATTTTGATCATCAGTGACAAAAACGTTTTCTCTGATACTTTGACAGACTGGCAGTTAGCTCTGATTCCATCAAACAGTTTGGTTTTTCTTTGTCTCTTCTGAAGCTTGTGTTACTGTCACTTGGTGTTTAGTTGTTCTGTAACGAAGTGGAATTCTCTGCAGCTTTGTTTTGCTTAAACAGTACTGGAATAGAAATGGTGTGTAAACCACTGTCAGTGGCTGCAACACCCAGTGAAAACATTCCACATAAGTTATGAATATCTGGTAGTATCAGACATGTGATATTTTTATGTACAGCCACACTGTCGTCTTCCCTTGTGTCTGCATCGTTTGTTGATGTCTTTTGCTTCTGTGTGCACATCTCTTTTTGTGAATGGAAGATTGTTGTCTGGTTTCTGCTGAACATGTTAATTAATATAAAGCAGGAGACAGTTCACAAGGACTTAGTAATTGTACAGAAGTGCAAGTAAGCCACAGAATTTGCTAGAGAAGATTTTTTTCTGATCATGTTTTCTTTTTTTTACATGCAAGATAAGTATTTATAACCACATCTTTGAACCTTTTGCGTGCTACCAACTTAAGCAAAGCGGTTGATGCATTGTGTATCTGCTGTTCCTCTCTCTGCCATGCCTACAGTCACTATAGTGTAGTCCTCAGCTTTCTCTTCCATATCTGTCAGAAGACTGCTGTGACAAAGGTTTGGCCTACTTCATCCAACACCTGTCATCTGTGTCTGTCCTAGTGAGGTGTGGTCAGGTGGTCCTCAGTGTTATAGCTGTGCTCCCAGCATACCCAGAGCATTGGATTCCAGAAGGGTTTTTGCTTCCTGGCTTTGTGGAAGGTATGAATCATAATCCATGAAATTAGCAGAAAGGTGAGTTGGATTTTCTTGGAAAACATAAAAACCAGAATGTAAAGAAATGCAGCAATGAGTTGGGGACAGTGTTGGTAATCTGTAGTATAGAATGATCTGATGGAGCATTGAGCTGGGCTTGCAAAGGAAGGGTGAACACCAGCCTACAGAATAAAACAGATACAGTGTTAATGATGAGGAATAGATGGTTCAGGGAGGGAATTATACATGGGGAGGCAGGTTTTGTATTGGTCTGTTCAGCGTTTGTCCAAAAGAGAGTTTTTAAGGGAGAAAACGAACCTTGGCAGGCAGTAGATCTGTAGCTTGTTTTCTTACAGGAGAAAAAATAGTGAGAAAAAAGCGGAGTGATTTTAATTGTGTATATGGCTTCCTATCCATGTACTGATTGCTAATAACTGTGAATAAATGCGTAGTGATTGTCAGGCTTGTGGAAACTTGGTCAGTGTCATGATGAGAAAAAAAAGCTAAAAAGAAAAACAATGAGCTTTAGTGTAACTGCTGTTGAAGATGACAAAAAGCACACTTCTTCTGCTGCTTGGACATCATAGCACCTTGGTATCTGCAGTGTCCGCGCATTTTCTACCTGTGTCACTCTCTGCAGAGGTTTTTTTTAAATGTAGTCCTTTTTTACCAACAAGATTCGTATCATTGTTGATTACTGATTACATAAACGCTGCATTACTGATTACATAAACGCTGCTAGCTGTAATCCTAGTAATGCACCTTTTTGTTGAAAAGCTGTGAAGTGTCCTGTTAAACAGAAGAGATTGACAGGTCTGGCATGTTGGCACAGGCAGGGAAGGAAGGAAGGAGGGGGAGCAGGTGTGAGCAGTGTCAGGGAAATGGGTTTGTGATTCAGGAAACTTGTCTGAGAGAAACAGCAGGGACTTCACTGGTAAGGTTTTGCCGTTGAGGGAAGCCATTGAGCTGTCTTTGTTGCTGGTCTTCTCATGCAGCTGAACAGCTAGAGGAGGAGGAGGGGGAGTGGAAGAGAGGAGAGGAGAGAAATGACTTAACTCTGTCCAGGTCAAAGGGGGGTGTACAGGCACTGGTCACAGTTTGTCCTTTTCTGCTTTTAATTTAGCATGGCATTTGCTCAATCCATCTGTCTAAATGTCAGGGTTTTCTGGAAAAGCAGATGATCTAAGTAGAAAGTGTTTGGCTTATGTACAAACAGTGGAAGCAATTCAGCAGATGAACTTGTAAACTAATGCAGACATCAAGTGTCTGTGTTGCTGTACAAATTCTCCGTGTATTTATGAGCAGTTGGCATACCGTATTATGAGTCAGTGTTAGCGTGAAAACCCACCGTGCACTTTCTTCCATGTCTTCCCAAGAATCTGACCAAAGAGGCCCCCCCTCACTGTGATGTGTCTGAACTGTTGGCATGTAGTGTTTGTTTGCTGATTTTTCTTTTCTCTTTTGTTTGGTCATGCCTGTGGGGTGGGAAAGCTCCTGTTTCTCTTCACAGCTTTAAGCTTCCCGGTCAACATGCTCTGTCACTTCAAAAACAATGAATTAAAAAAAAAGGTAAATTTTTTTCTGCATAACCTGAAATTTCTGCTTTTGCTTGTGATTTTGCAACTTTCAGTGATTTGTACATTTGCGCATTTCTTTGACTGAATCCATTTCACCCGTGCACTGTTGTGGTGGGAGGGGGGGGTGTAATGGTGTTCATCTTACAGAGGCATTGTGCTTACAGATGACAGATTCTTTTTTTGTGTGTTCTTTTATTTTTTTAACTCCTGAATAATGATGGTGATAGATGCATTTTGAAGTGCCAGAGTGATTTCTGTGTCATGTTGTTCTTCTCCTGTTTTTCTCTTTGCCATGGAGGTTATCTCAGTCAGCTGCAGTCACGCCAATACTAAAGACTTCCTGCTCAGCACTTGTATGGGGTCAGTCCTTCAGAGCATGTGTGCTCACACTAGCAGGAATGCACTCATACTCTTCTCTCTCTCTCTCGTCTTCTTCTGTCTGTTCTGCTGTCGTCTGTCTCTCTCTCTCTCTCTCTCTCTCTCTCTCTCTCTCTCTCTCTCTCTCTCTCTCTCTCTCTCTCTCTCTCTCCTCTTCTTTCTCTCTCGCTCTCTCACACACACAGATTCTCAAACTCATGCACACACACACATGTATGCGCTTTGCCCTGCTGTGGGTTTTTTCTTTGTTGTTTTTTGTGTTACTGATGACCACACACAGAGATGTTGGTATTGAAGACAACATTTGGATGGATAATGTGCTTCCTGTATAATTGATACTGCTCTGCCATGGTCATCAAAGAAGCGCTGCTGATGTGTCTGTCAGTATTCTCCCCTGGATCTCAGCCTGACCTCTGTGTAACTGGTGACCTGCCCTGTACAGCCGGCTTTTTCAAGGCACGGTGTGTCAGCCAGTTTTGTGGATTATGCTGTTTTGGGAAATTTATCCAGAAAGAAGAGGGGTTTTGTCATAGGAAATCAACCTCTAGGGACACAGCACTAGCGAATTGTGTTACTTCTGATAAAATATAAAGAGCAAGTAAGTAATGATGGAAAAAGATGAAAGAAATGGTAGTTAGTCAAAGGGACCATGATAGACTACATTATGTTGTTGTTTTTATTCAGATTAGCACAGTGTGAGAAATTTGTCTTTTCTGAACATGTTTGTTGATTTTTCTAATCAACTTGCCAGTAATCAGTTTAGATTCTTTTACAAAGTTCTTTTCATATTTATGCAATGGGTTTTTTTTCACAGAATGACAAATTCAGGCCAAGATTCTTTTCCTGAAAGCAAATCATCATTTCAGAAAAGTACAAAGTATACTTACTTTATTCGAAAAATCAGCAGTTTATTTCTCAATTTTAGATTGATTGTTTCTGTTCAGTAATGGATTTGTTAAACTGCTGCTTGTGGTTGTATGAGTATCAAACTTGTTTTTTTTAGCTGTCAGCTGTGTAGGACAGTTTGTTACACAGGGGTTGAGCTGTATCACTGGCTGTTCAGCATGGCCCAGCTGTATTCTTTGATGCAAATTCTAATGGAGGTATTTTTTCACACTTCAACGATGGCTGTTTTTCCCTGTTCAACCTGTTCCCTTGATAAAACAAATGACTTAAAGCTGTTGCTGGTTTGTGCTCCACTGTTAATTCAAAACGGATGTGTTCATGTATGGTTGTATAATATGAATGGATGAACAGTTCATTTTAAAGGAAAAATTTTTACTTGTTGTGATGATGTTTTGTAGTTGTTTGTGCTGTTGTAATGAGAAAAGGTATTTTGTGCTATAATGTGAAGCTTTGACGACACTGTCTGCATGGAGCGTTCAATGTTATGTTGCTAGCTTTCTGACTTTTACAGGAAAAAAATAACCTCAGTTAAATCAGCCACTTGTCTGTCCACAAAAAGGCTGTCTTTCCATCGATGAAGCCAGTGCAAGCTTGTGTGTTGAAGATGGCTGCAGGTAGAGGCTGACAGGACCCAGCAGGGCTCAGCGTCAGTGGCTGTGTGTGATGGTCAGTGTTCACCAGAGGCTTCCCCCTCTGTTCATTCCACTTCTCTGTTCTCGGCTTCCCTGTTGCAGTCTGGGCAGTATTCCGCTCCTCTCACTGGTGACATCTTCCAGACCACACCCACCTCCTGTTGACAGTTAGCCCCCCTGCAGCGGGGGTATCCCAGAAATCGGCTTTGTGTTTGACTGTTTGTTGAGCACGGTCTGTACCCCTGTCCTCTGTATCTAACCCTGATGCTTTTGTTTTTTCACATCATGATTATTATGTATAGATAACCAGAGTTAGCATTCCATGTTTTGCACCCAGCAGGGTGAAGAAGAGAGCGGAGAATTACTGTGTGTTGTTGTTTAACATGATTTTCTGATCAGCTTTTTTGCATTGTCTTCCATGGGTGACTTGCCTTACTCAGCTTTGATTTGCCTGTCCACTGTTATGTCGTTTTTAGTTTTGTTGTTGTTGGTTTTGTTTTTTAGCATTTTTTAATTTTATATTACTTGCCTTGGTTTTAGTCTTGTGTTTTGTTCATGCTGTAGATAACATGTTTGCAAGGTATCAGACACGACTGTTTTTGTTCCTGTCATTTGTCATGATATTAGACTTCATTGTGATGACTGCCTGAATATTGTAAAATTCATTACCCATCAAGTCATGTCAGAATAAGGAAACTTCTCTGGTAGATCTGTGTGAATTGGATTGATAGAGCTGTGGATTTTTTTTTAAGTGGTGATACAGAATCCAAGACAAGGTTGAGGTTCTGTTGGAAAGAAAGGTTGAGGTTCTGTTGGAGAGATAGGTTGAGTTGTTACAGAGATAGGTTGAGGTTAACAGAGATAGGTTGAGGTTCTGTTGGAGGGAGAGAGAGGTTGAGGTTGTGTTGGAGAGAAGGTTGAGGTTCTGTGGGAGAGATAGTAGTGTTGGAGAGTGTTGATCGTTGGGTAGTGAGTGAATAGGTTGAGGTTCTGTTGGAGAGATAGGTTGAGGTTCTGTTGGAGAGATAGGTTGAGGTTCTGTTGGAGAGAAGGTTGAGGTTCTGTTGAGAGATAGGTTGAGTCTGTTGAAGAGATAGGCTACCTGTAAGCTATTTTGCTGCAGTCATTTTAACCAGCTTGTAACTCTTTTGGCTTCTCACTTTTCTAAACCATCTGAAATCAGGGAATGAAAATGGATTCATTTTTAACTGGAAAGTTTTGTTTTGCTTGTATTACTCTGAAGAAATTAAAACCCAACTTAGGAATGAATACTTTTTTTTTTTTTTTACATGTACCTAGTTTTGTTTGAGGACACTTGTGAGTGCGTGAGTGAAAAAAACAACCCCAAAGAATGTCAGTGCTGTGTTGCTGTGGATAGGCTTTTATGTTTTGTGTTAGATAGGTTTGCATTATGGCCTTGTCAAGTGAACACTGTGTGCTCCAGAAGTATGCAGGATGCAGTCCTCTGTGACTGGGAGAGAACTTGTCTTTCCACTGTGAGTCTTTCCTCAAGATTACTCTAAGGTACAAGCTGAAGGCACAGAGAGAAGTTTTACAAACGAAGGCAATTTTACAAGACTGGGTAGTGGAAGAAGGGAAAAATGTCTGTGTAATGTTATTCTTTTTTAACCAGTGGCATTTTACACTTTGGGTCTGTATCTTTTATCAGAGAGGATGGTGTATAATGTGTTTTAAGAGTGAATTTTAGCGCCAGGCCATGCCTAAGCTAGCTTTGGTTGTAGTTTGTTCATCAATCAGAATCAGAGTACTGCTGTATGCAGATGCAAGGGCAGTGCAGGCAGCAGGCCTTTGAAAGGGGAGTTCGTTTTTAAAAAGAAAATCAAAACAAATACGCCAACAACATGGAAACCAGTTCTGTTGTCCAGGGGTAAGGTGATTTTTTTCTTCCTCTGGATGAGATCCATTCCTAGCAAACTCTGGCATTTTTCTGCATCTGAGTTTCATGTTCTGTGGTTGGTAAATGCTGTGCAATCTCTCCATATTGTCTTGACGGTAAAACACTTGAGTTTATGTCAGTTTTCATTTCCCTGTCAGTTTGTGTGAACCTCCCTGAAGAAGATGTCTTGGTTTCAACATAAGCTAAATCACTATCATCTTGTTCAAAAGAAAAGGAAGAAGAAGAACATTCCAGGCTTTCCAGTGAACAGCCTTACCTTGTTCCTGACCTCGATCTCAGGAAGATTTGATTTCAGGGCTGGCTCTCTGCTTGTGCAGCAAACACTTCTATACATGGGCTCAATTTTCTTTCCTCCTGCAGGGAGAGTGGGGTGAAGAGGTGTGGAATAAGAAGAAAGAGGAGGTTTATGAGCAGCTCTGCCTGGTAACTGTGATCTCTGTTCAGGCACTCAGGATGTCTGGCTGCTGGCACAAAGGAGCTGACCTGAAGTACAATTGTTGAACGTCAAAACACAAAATGTCATTAGACAAATTAATTGTGAAGTGTTGCGCCCACTGATCTCTTTCCTTTCCATTACAGTACGTTTTCTTATCCTAACTGTAGACCCAGTGTGGCAAGCAACCATAAACAAACACTGAAATGTTCTGGTGGATGCAGATGAGAGTGAGAGTTGTTATTTTTTAAAGGGGGGGGGGGGGGGGGAAGAGTCTGGATCCTTGTTACTCATCCTGTTATTTTGAGTACTATTCCCATCTGATTGATTGACAATAGTATAAAACTGTCTAAAGATCCCTCACATAGTGAGACAGAGCAAAAGGTTACATTTCAGTCCTGTAGAATTTTTAGAAAAGTTATTCTTTCTTATTTCAGGATTTAAAAACCTTTCCATTGACTAGGAGTCTCTTAAATTGCCATGTAACAGACAGACTTTGTTTTGTATTATTGTATATTAACAGGAAACTCCATGCTGAAAAGGAATGAAGCTGGCATGGAAATATCATCAGTTGTAGATTTTCCGCTATCCTGAAATTAATGCATTGTAAGTGTCAGTCTAAAAAATTTATGTATGAGGTTTTCTTTTTCTTCTTTTTTTTTTTTTTTTTTAAGTTTAAGCGTTTGTGTTTAGAGGTTTGGAGGATTGGTTTTGAGCATGCTGGAACACCTTGTTGATCGGTGCTATGGAGTGTGTGTCCTGACTTGTGTTGTGGAACATTTGCATTGTCCTTTTTGTTTTTTGAATTATTGGGGTTTTTTAATGTTTTTGTTTTTGTCCCTTCCTGTTTCCTTGTTTAGAAATCAGACAGTAAAGGTTCATTATTCATGTGCATCAGAAATGACTTGTGTGACTTTGTGTGTGTGTTTGCAGGGGAGGGGGAGAGAATAATTACATTGTGTGTTGATGTGCATTTGTGTGTCTCTCTCTTCTCTCTCTGTCTATCTGTCTGTCTTGTGAGGTATGTTTGTCCATGCATCTGTCTGTGTATTGGAAAATGAATGCAAGAGAGAGTGGAAGGAAGAAGAGGGTCAATGCTTAAGAATTTTCTTTTTATATCTGCCATTCTTGTAATGTTAAAAAAAATATTTCTGTCTGATTTGACTTGTAATAATTTACATGGGGATGGGATAGCTCAGTGGTCAGAGCACTTATTTACCCCAGCCAAGGTTGAGCAGCATCAAGTGTGGTTACCAATTGATGGGTGACCATTTGCGCACCTTGGCTTCAGTACAGTCCCCCAATTCACCCAGCTGTAAATGGGTTCCTGCCCTCTTTAGGGTCAGGGAAGGTAAAGCAGCGAGAGAGAGAGAAGAGAGGGAGCGAGAGAGAGAAACTGAGGTCTCTGACAATTCACTCCCCTAGGACCACATAGGTTATGGGACACCTTTACCTTTTACCTGATGATTTACATAATATTTTATAAGCCATACAGAGAGCAAACACTCAATAATAACGACGCCTAGTAACTTCAACATGGGTTTGTTATCAAATAAGAGATGAGGCAGAAACAAGAAATCTTTAAAAAAAAAAAAGAAACAAAAGAAAAAAGACCAGCATTTACTTCTGTAACAGGGCAGAAAGACACGATTTCCAGCAGGTATTGCTCGCCCAGGTCTCTTAATTTGCATACAGCTGGATAAACTAAAGCCTGTACAAGGGAAGTACTGGAAAAATAAAGATTGCCAATGTGCCCTTAAGGTAACATTAATTTAATGTACACGTGCTTTAGTCGTGTCATGTGATTCTCTCTCTCTCTCTCTCTCTCTCTCTCTCTCTCTCTCTCTCTCTCTCTCTCTCTCTCTCTCTCTCTCTCTCTCTCTCTCTCTCTCTCTCTCTCTCACACGCACGCACGCACGCACGACACACACACACACACACACACACACATACACACACCAGAAGTTCTCAGTTCTCTTCCATATTACTTTAGTCTATCAGTTTTGTAAAAGCATGAGAACAAAACGGTATAATTAACGGGTTATGACACACAGCGTACTTTCAAGTCGGATCAGGCTCTCACAACAGTGCCTTCATTGTGTAGTGAAACAGGTAAAGCTGACACCCAAGATGTTTCTTTAGAAGATAACCCAGAAGGGGATAAATGTAGTATGAGTAATCTTATAAAGCTGTGTGTCTCCGCCACACAGGCTATGTATATGCGTATCAGTCATACAGGCACTTCGTTTTCAAACCTTTACAAGTGACTCGCTGATTTTAAATGAAATGGTATGAGAACTCTCCCCTGCTAATTTTTTTGGTTCGAAGTTTCCAAAGGTTCTTATTTCAAAGGTGTGTATGTTGTTAGTGGGGGGGGGGGGGGGGAGATGCACCGCCAGTCAGAGCAGCAAAAAGCAACAACAAAAAACCAAACAAACAAAAATAAGTATAAAACCAAGCGTTTAAAAACATCTTCCATACAAAAATACGTTACAGGATGACATAGCTCGACCAAATATCCAACCAACCAGTCATCCAGCCAACCAACCAATCATCTAGCCAACCAACCAACCAATTATATAGCCAACCAACCAACCAACTATCTAGCCAACCAACCAATCATCTAGCCAACCAACCAACCATCTAGCCAACCAACCAACCAATTATATAGCCAGCCAACCACCAATCATCTAGCCATCCAACCACCCCAAAACCAGCCCCAAAAAACAAAACAAACGAAGCACTCGCAACCAAACAAACCAAGAAAGGAAAAATCAACTGTTAAAAATAAAAACCCACCAACAAAACAATCAATAAATTAGTCACAAAACTCGTACACGTCCACACAGGCAGGCAGGCAGGCAGGCAGGCGAGGCAGACAGGCAGGCAGGGGAATGAGCATGCAGTGTTAACAATAATATCGTGTCGTGTTTTCATGATGGACAAGTTGATGGTTTTGTTCAGTACAGTGTCCTCTGCCTGCCTGCCTGCCTGCCTGAAAGCTGTTAGTTCATCGATACATGCTGATCGATCAATGTGCAGGGATCACTGCACTTGTATTCTGGCCCTCTCTCTCTCTCTCTCTCTCTCTCTCTCTCTCTCTCTCTCTCTCTCTCTCTCTCTCTCTCTCAGTATTCTTGTACCCAGTGGGGATTTATGCATTTGTTGAATGTATACTTATCTCCTTTTTATAACCATAGGTTTGAACTCCTATTCTTGGTGATGGTGATGTTGTTTTTCCTTGTTGTTGCTTTCTGTTTTATCTTTGCTTTTTGGCTTTTCTCCTGTTTTGGTAGGGTCTCTTTCTTTCTCTCTTTTTTCTATTCCCTAATCAGGACAAGGGCCGGATGAAAAAAGTATGTAAATGCTTACTCTGTTATCCTTGAAAAATAAAGATTAGTCGTTCATTCTCTCCAATTAAAAAAAACAAAGAACCAAACCAAACAAACCTAAGTGAATCAGTGAATTAACAAACTGGCTTATTCAAGTTACTTCAGAGGTGTGTGTGTGTGTGTGTGTGTGTGGTTGGATGGGTGGGTGCGTGAGTGTGACCGTGCATTTGAGTGTGTGTGTGTGTGTGTGTGTGTGTGCGTGTGCTCTGTCTAACGAGAGTGAGGCGGACAGAGGAGGTGTTGGTGTTCACCCCTGGCAACATCACACTGCTGCACTCACTGGCTGAGTCACTGTGGGCAGTCACAGGCGCCTGCCATTTGTGTCAACACTGACACATCTCTCTCTCTCTCTCTCTCTCTCTCTCTCCTCTCTCTCTCTCTCTCTCTCTCTCTCTCTCTCTCTCTCTCTCTCTCTCTCTCTCTCTCTGTAAACCGTAAACCGAAGCCCCGTTTGCGGACGCACGCAGAACATCTTGCGCACACGTTAAATCCTGTTCTGCTTTTCGTAAGCGTAGGCCATTGTGTTGCCGGTGGGAACAAATGACAATATTTACACAACTGCATACACACGGAGATTGGATGAAAAAAAAGCACATGAGTGCTTATACCATTATCCTTGATATAAAAAATAAAATAAGTAAAATAAATAAAATCTCTCTCTCTCTCTCTCTCTCTCTCTCTCTCTCTCTCTCTCTCTCTCTCTCTCTCTCTCTCTCTCTCTCTCTCTCCTCTCTCTCTCTCTCTCTCTGTGTCTGTCTGTCTGCATGCTTACTCTGTTACCCTTGGAAAATAAAAATTATTCATTCATCCATTCTCTCTCCAGTATAGCTCTTACACTTCAGTCAAGGCAAAGTTGACCAGGACTTGAAAATGCACAGAGATCAGCGGATGTTGAAACTCAAAGTCGACTGCAGAACTGAGAACGAAACTGAAGCCATTGAAAACAAAAAAAATCAAGTCTTTTGGAAAGCTTTTTTCATACCTTCTGGTAAGATCACAGAACTAACGATTCAGTGTGGCAAGAGGTGATCCTGAAAGCTGGGCCACAGAAACTAACCCCTTCTGGCTGATGTAACGAGGAGGAGGAAGCTGGCGTGGTGTGGTCACGTCACACGTCATCACTCTCTTACCAACACTGTCCTGCAGGGGACACTGGAGGAGAAAGACAGATGAAGGGGCAGACAGAATGAGGAAGAACTGGAGGATGCAGAGCTAACATCACAGACTGGGCAGACAGAATGAGGAAGAACTGGAGGATGCAGATCTCACATCACAGACTGGACAGACAGAGGAAGAACTGGAGGATGCAGATCTCACATCACAGACTGGGCAGACAGAGGAAGAACTGGAGGATGCAGATCTCACATCACAGACTGGGCAGACAGAGGAAGAACTGGAGGATGCAGATCTCACATCACAGACTGGGCAGACAGATGGAGAACTGGAGGATGCAGAACTAACATCACAGACTGGACAGACAGAGGAAGAACTGGAGGATGCAGAACTCACATCACAGACTGGACAGACAGAGGAAGAACTAGAGGATGCAGAACTCACATCACAGACTGGACAGACAGAGGAAGAACTGGAGGATGCAGAACTCACATCACAGACTGGGCAGACAGAGGAAGAACTGGAGGATGCAGAACTCACATCACAGACTGGACAGACAGAGGAAGAACTGGAGGATGCAGAACTCACATCACAGACTGGACAGACAGAGGAAGAACTGGAGGATGCAGAACTCACATCACAGACTGGACAGACCAGCCTTCACATGGCTGTGTTGTGTTTCTGGGAAAGGCTGAAGACAGACAAACCATCCTGGAGAAATTTTGACCAGCACGTCCCTCATGTCCTCCTGGTGACCATCTAGGTTAGGGGACTGATAATGATGATGATGATGATGATGATGATGATGATGATGATGATGATGATGATGATGATGATGATGATGATCGACGACGACGACGACGACGACGACGAACGACGTCGACATAATTAAACCCTTCGACCATTGAAGGTATACCAAGACTGTCACCTTGTCAAAAGAAAACAACAATAAAATATCTTTTTTTCTTTGGCTTTTGCTTCGTTTTGTTTTTTTTCATTCCTCTCCTTTGTCGAACATTCAAACAGCAACTGTTACTGTCTGTCATGAGTTGAAATGTGTTGCGCTGTCGTTAAGCGCTGGGCAAGTCATGCTCAGCGCATCCGACTTCGGCGTGGGAGAGCATTGTTATATTATCATTTGAAGTCTTTGTGAGGAAAACAAAACACGCTGACAGGTGAAGGAAAAAAAGGTGGCTCTGCTCTTTATGGCAATGCACTTTCCCCCAGTAAAGCCAGCCCGAATTTCACGCAGAGAAATCTGCAGTGACTTACAGTGTAATATCATTAATACAAATATTGAAATATTATATTGTAAAGTATTGAACTGTATCCTATCGTATTGTAGTGTCTGTTTTCTGTGTCTGAAGCATTCGGATCAAGATTTCTCCAGAAGAGAGAGTGCCGCCACAGCGTCACACCCCTCCTCACCCCACCCCATCTTTAGTCTTAGGCTTGCGTTTGTACAGCACAGCCTTATCTCTTTTACTTCTGCCCAGACGAGTATGTTAACCTGTGTGTGTGTGTGTGTGTGGACTTGTGAGACCACAAAGCCACATCAAGGACGCCATAACGATGTGTAGGTGTAAAATCACGAGTTATCTGTCCTTGAAAACGTATCGCGTTTTGGTTTTTAAAAAAAACAAACGAAAATAACGTCAGCACTATCAAATGTCTTGCGAGAAATTTGAATGACCTTGGCAATAATATCATTAACATTCACATTGATTTCACGTCGACAGACTGAGATATGAACCTGTGTGGTGACAGATATTGCGCTGAGGACAGCAATGATTAGTTGTTGGTTTTTAGAACATCTGTAGCTAACAGCCATTATGTATTGTCATCGGGTACCAGGGCTACTTGCTTATTTGTACATCGACACTCTGACCTCCTTCCCTCTGTGTTACAAGGCTTCTCTGCCAGCTATACTGGAAACACCAGCGTGGCAACAGTATCACTGATGATGCATCCACACAACAGGAATATGACAATGCAGCACAACGAACAAAAAATAATCTTTAGAATGGGAATGGGGCACAGGGAACAAAGCTGGAGTGACAGCCAGCCTATACACCCAGCTGGAGTGACAGCCAGCCTATACACCCAGCTGGAGTGACAGCCAGCCTATACACCCAGCTGGAGTGACAGCCAGCCTATACACCCAATCTGTCTCTCTCGGTATCACGAACTTCACAAAACAGCGTTGAGGTCGTGAGAGTTTGGCTTAGGTAAACTAATTCCTTCAATAAACAACTTTCGTTATACAAGCTTGACAGCAACACAGTATTGGAAGGGCGTTGAACCCTTGGTTTTGTTTAATATCATCCAGTGTGAACTGACGTTAACGATGGGGTGGATCGGTGGCCTATTAATTTTGTAATACACCCACCTAGAAGGCGACAGAGTAGCTCAGTGGTCAGAGCGCTCGCTTTCCCCAAGCTAAGGTTACACAGCATCAAGCGTGGTTACCAAGCGGATGGGTGACTGTTTGCACACCTTGGCTTCAGTACAATCCCCCAGTTCACCCAGCTGTGAATGGGTACCTGCCCTCTTTAGGGTCAGGGGAGGTAAAGCAGCGAGGGAGAGAAGATGGGTGCCGCCTTCAATATGCTGACCCCTAGAGAAGCTGAGATCTCTGATGCCTCGCTCCCCTACGACACATAGGTTATGGGACACGTTTACCTGTACCTTTTACCAACATGTGTACTGGCAAGGACAGGAGATGATGTGCACACCTACACACCTGAAAGTAAGACAGGTAAGTGAGGACTTGGGTGACGAGTTCCTCAGTGTGGTGCTGTCATGACCAGGATTTCCAGCAGATTGAATGGAGGAAGACAGACAAGAAATAGGGCTCTGCAACAGCTGTCCTAAAAGACCATTAAAAAAACACTGGGGAAAGACAGGCAGAAAGAAAGAAAGAAAGAAAGAAAGAAACAAAGAAAGAAAAAAGAAAGAAAGAAAGAAACAAAGAAAGAAAAAGGAAGAAAAACATAAAACACAACCGAAACAAGCTAGGTAAAGGTGTCTTATAACCTATGTGGTCGTAGGGGAGCGAGGCATCAGAGACATCAGCTTCTCTAGAGGCCAGCATATTGAGGGCGGCGCCCATCTCCTCTCCCTCGCTGCTTTACCTTCCCTGACCCTAAAAAGGGCAGGTATCCATTTACAATTGGGTGAACTGGGTGATTGTACTGACGGTCACCCATCCAACTGGTAACCACGCTCGATGCTGCTTAACCTTGTTTCGGGGAAAGCGAGTGCTCTGACCACTGAGAAATCCCGTCACTAAGACAACCTGACGTGATAAAAACCCATGCACCAGGCGCTTGAATGATTGAATGAATGAATGAATGAATGAATGAATGAACCTATGATTTATAAAGCACGGAAAACCATTACAGCCTAAGCGTGACTGCGTAACAGTCAAATCTCTGACCCATGACACGAGGCTCTGAGCCTGCAGACTGGTGGCGCCAGGGTCAAACACCTCTCCTTTAGCCTAGGCACCAGCTCTGCCGTTGCACCCAGGCCCCCAGCAATAGTCACCATCATCAGTGTAGCTACACAGACCATGTACGGGGTATGTAATAGTACGCCAGTACTTTTTCAAACGCTTTGTTCTGTCTGGGTTTTGTTGTTGTCGTTGTCATATGTTTTTGTGGGTTTTTGTTTGTTTGTTTCTTTGTTTGTTTGTTGTTGTTGTTGTTGTTGTTTTGTTGTTGTTGTTTTTTTGGGGGGTTGTCATGAGAGAGAAAGGGCGAACTTTTGTTTTTCTTGTTTGGGCTTTCTAAAAAAACAAAAACAAATGTAAACATTCACTCCCTGCACACGCTCTAGTACTACACAGCCTCATCAACAATCATGTTTTCACACTAACTCTCCCACATCTCGCGTTCCTCATGACTATTTTACACAGAGAGATGATTATCAGTGAGCGACCCCACAAAAACATCACAACAACAAACTATTAAAAAAAAGAAGCAGGTGCCTATGGATAGTCCCCCTATCTAGGGGTCTGATCGATGCTATCAGAGAGAGAGAGAGAGAGAGAGAGAGAGAGAGAGAGAGGAGAGAGAGAGGAGGAGAGAGGAGGGGAGGGGGGGGGGGGGGAGGGGGAGTGGCAGACTGCGGCGCGGCAAAAGAGAAAAGCCGGACTGACGCGACGCGATCCGCCAGCGACAAGCGTCACAACAGCCACCATCCTGTTTTCTGAGACCTGCCGCTCAGTGCTGTACTACGCTGCTGCTGCCGCTGCCGTTGTTGTCGCAGTGGGAACTGAATTGAGTCTCCCCTCCCTCCCTTCCCTCCCTCTATTCCCTTCTAGTAGTTTCTGTCTCTCCCCCAACATTTTCTTTTCTTAGTGTCATAGACTGTGACAAGATAAGGGGTAACATTGTTTATTGAAACCTGTTACCTTAAAAGAAACAATTAATTCTTTTAGAGCTGTGAACATTGTTGGAACCATCAAAATAAAGGTCGAGTTTACTTTGAGGATGATTACAATGATGATGACGATGACTACGACGATACTGATGATGACTCTTTTATTCTTTTACTTCGATTGAATAAGCACCCATGTGCTTTTTTACATCCAGTTCGTGTGTATTCAGTTGTGTAAAATTTTGTCATCCGTTCCCACCAGCACACAATGGCCTACTCTTCCGAAAAGCTGAATAGTTTGAACGTATGCGCAAAATGTTCTGCGTGCGTTCGCACACGTGACCTCGATCTATAGTCTCATCCGAAGGACTTTTTGGGGGAGTGGAGTTGGCACTAGGCCTAATGTTAACTCCAGAGGAAAAATCTTCTTGAACGAGAACCGAACCCGGGTCAGCAGATCACGAGCGCATCACTCTGACCACCAGGCTATCCCGCTATAACTCGTGATGATGGTACGTTAAAAACAATGGTATCCTTGACAGAAGAACAAAAAAATAGAACCCCCCACCACCAACACTCATCCGCAAAAAAAAGTAAAGGAGAATAATAATAATAATAATAATAATAATAATAATAATAATAATAATAATAATAATAATAATGATATGAATGAATAATAGAATTGAATAATAATGATAAAATAGCAACAATACAACAACACAACACAAATAATAATAATAATAATATATAATAAGAGAAGAGAAGAAGAAGAGAAGAAGAAGAAGAAGAAGAATGATAATAATAATAATAATAATAATATAATAATAATAATAATAATAATAATATAATAATAATAATAATATAATAATAATAAATAAAAGACAACACAAAAAGGGAGACGATCAATGATTATGGTGTTTATGATAAAATCACTAATGCAATGAGTCAAGTCAAAAGCACTTTCATCATCCATGAAGACAGAAACAAAACTGACAGCACCAACAGCAATGACTAAGACTGCCTCGTGCCGGACTGAATAAGCACAGGGCACGTGTGCAGGGAAAGAATGGTTATCTCCCTTAATTAACGTAGGGATAGTTGTTTATAAATATAATACTGACAAACAAAATAAAGGTAAAAGGTAAAGGTGTCCCATGACCTGTGTGGTCATAGGGGAGCCAGGCGTCAGAGACCTCAGCTTCTCTAGGGGCCAGCATATTGAGGACGGCGCCCATCTCCTCCCTCGCTGCTTTACCTTCCCTGACCCTAATGAGGGCAGGTACCCATTTACAGCTGGGTGAAATGGGGGACTGTACTGTAGCCAAGGCGCGCAAACGGTCACCCATCCAGTTGGCAACCACGCTCAACGCTGCTTAAGTTGACTGGGGGAAAGCGAGTGCTCTGACCACTGAGCTACCCCCCTCCCCCCCAATTTAATATAATACTGTAACAGCTACAAAAAGGAAGGGAGATAAGACTTCCTATGAGAGTAACCCAAAACCATAATTATCTCCATTGAAATTTTAAAGAAAGATCCCTTTTTAGGTCATCTTCCATGACCTGCCCATTCACTTAGCGTCCTCCTTTTTTGTTGTTGGCTGCCTATAAATACAGGCTGTTATGGCGAGGTTAAAAATCCAACACCCAAACTAAACAATAAACAATACATACACGCATGACAGGAGGTAGCAACAGAATCTGGTTGAGGTGGATTTTCAGGTACGCTTTGGCTTGTTTGGTTCTAAATGAGTTTTTAATCCTGGTGGTCTCTGTAGATCACTGTCTGCTCTCTGTGTTTCTGTCACGAAGTCTGGCCAGCTGCCTGAAATGCTGCGTGGGCTCTGAAGGAATGCATGCCGCTTTTGTCACGATACAAGATACCAATGAAAAAAAACCCAACTAATCTGAAATCAAACAAACACACAAACATCTCCAAAGCCGGAATGCCTTCAACTGCGGTTTTGTATTGCTTTCTCTCTTTTTTTTTTTTCCATGTTTTTTCAGAATAGTTTTTATATCAACCCAAATGTGTTTTCTATAAGACCAAGTTTTCACTATCCTCCCAATCTCCAGATCTAAAAACTTCAATAAACCCTCGCCCAATTCTGCCCACCTTAAAAAATCATGAAACTCGCTCACTCCTCCAGAAAAAATCTATTTAAAAAGACACCAAGTGCACACTGCACAATGGACTTAAGAAAAGAAGATCTGAGCTATTTTGGGCAGTGCTTGTGTGTGTGTGTGTGTGTGTGTGTGTGTGTGTGTGTGTGTGTGTGTGTGTGTGTGTGTGTGGTGTGTGTGTGTGTGTGTGTGTGTGTGTTGTGTCGTGTCGTGTTTGCGCGCGCTGGTCTAAGCTTGGAGCGGGGGAAGGGATTATTCACGGGGAAAGGGGATCGAAGAAGAAGCACTTGCAAGAGACAACACGGCAACGATAGCCCCCCCCCCTCCCCTCCCCCACCACCACCACGCTCCGCTTCGCGCCACCATCACCTCCATCACCACTACCCTCAGTTTTCTCAGCGACTGTCAAGCCTGGCTACGTCACACGCTTCCACGAGTCGTCCCCCTCCCTCCCTCCCTTTTCACCCAGTCCCCTACCCCCAACCTGCCCACCCCCTTCCTCCTCACTCTCACACACACACACACACACACACACACACACACACACACACACACACACACACACACACACGCGCGGGCTGTCCTCTCCCCCCAACATGCAGGTTCTGGCAGGCAGCAGCAGGGTTGCCAGTCATCTCTGTCTCTCTCTCCATCCCTGGCCTGTGGAGCGGTGCCAGGCTATAGGCCATGGTGCCCACACTGCAGATCGAACACTCCAACCCGCTACTGCTGCTTTTAGACACAAAAGACAGAAAGAGCGTGGTGAGAGAGAGAGAGAGAGAGAGAGAGAGAGAGAGAGAGAGAGAGAGAGAGAGAGCTATACTACTAGTCCTATTGCTATTGCTGCTGCTGCTGCTGGTGATGATGGGGATGATGCTGGTGCCGCTGTTGTTGCTGCTGCCGCTGCTGCAGCGTAGTGTGTGAGTGTGAGAGAGTGTGTGTGTGTGCGCGTGTCAACCAATATGTGTCAATAGCAGCAGTGAAGCTGGCTATGTGAAATGTAAGCTCTGGAGGGAAGGATGGTGGTGGGTTTTTTTTACCAGTGTCGGCGAGTCTCTCTGTGTGTGTGTGTGTGTTGATGTCGCGTCTTGTGCCTGAAGAACAAGGATTGTAGGATTCAGGAGAGAGGCCTTAGTTCTGGTACAAGTTTCTGTGAGAGGAGTGACTGGCGGAGTGACCATCATCGACAAAGTCTGTTTTCGCTTCATACAGTTTTCTGTATGTAGCAGTGTGAGTATCTGTGTGTGTTGTGACAAGATCTTGCTTGTTTGGCTCCGGAGAGAAGCTTGGTTGTTCTGGGTTTTTTTTCCTTTTCGTCGTCCACGATCTGAAATCTGAATTGGTTTTTCTTTCTTTCGTCAGTGAGGTCTGTACAGTGGATGCCGGCACGGATGAGTCACATGATGCTCCGAAAAGGTGGACTTGAAACCGAGGTGTGCCTTTCTTGATCCGGTTTGTATGACACATCGTGCTTCCTTCCATACCTGCTGCTGCTGCTGCCCTTGTTTGATTCATTTTTCTATTTATTTGTGTCTGTTTAGTTATCTATCATTTATTTTTGTATACTTCATATCTACTTATTTGTTTATTTATTATCACTTATTTTTATCCATGTTTCCAAAGCCACTCTTTTGTAGTTGATTTGCCTGGGTGGTTGTTTTTTATTTTTTTATTCTTGGTATGTGATTTAACTTTAGAGAAGAGATATTGGCTTTATCTGTGAGTTAGATAATGGCATGCTCGGATTCATTATTGGTCAAGTATTGAGTTCTTTGAACGTCTTAGGCTATTTAGGCTACCAGTTTTTCACAGTGAAAATAGCGTGAGACAGTTGCAGACTTGGGAATCACTGTACGGTTTAATGAGCTGAGGGCAGTGCGTTCATACACGCAAACATAGACTTGCATGCAGGCGAGTGCGCACACACACAACGTGCGGGCACCCCCACACACTACCGCGCGCGCGCGCACACACACACACAAAGACACACACAAAGACACACACATACACACACACTCTCTCTATCTCTGTCTCACACACACACACACACACACACACACACACACACACACACACACACACACACACACACACACATTGTCCTGCTATCCCTTAAAGTGGAAAGACGTTTAAATGGCGAATAGGACTTGTCCTGTAGTTAATTATCTAAATCATCTAAATTTCACGGAATTAGGCTACTTCAGAATCAGTTTTCAACATATTGAACTCAGAAAAAGTGGCTTTTCAAACTCCCAACATGGAAACATTCTGAAACATCAAAAAGAATCCTTTTCACAGGAATATGGTACAGGTCCAGAAATATTACATTTTACATGGTTTGTATTTTCCCTGTTTTTTTTCTCTTTCTAAAAGCATTGTGTGGCAATCACTGGTGGTTCTCTGCAGGATGTATACCTGTAGAGCGCGAGGATGTGGACAGTGAGAGTGTGGACGGGAGAGAAGGAGGATATTGCACTGACTGCACCGGTGTGAAAACATACATGTATCCGATCTGAAATCGATTGAGTACAACAGTGTGAAAGTCTTCACTGCTGTTTATACCGTGATTGGAATGACAATAGAAACTATAGGTGAGTCAGTCTCTATGTCTCTCTGTCCTGTCTGTCTGTCTGTATGTATCGCTCTCTGTGTCTTTCTCTCTCCCTCTGTGGGTGTGTGTGTGTGCATGCGTGCGTGCGTGCGTGCGTGCGTTGCGTGCGTGGTGTGTGTGTGTGTGTGTGTGTGTTTGAGCGACTCTTTTTCTGTCTCTCTCTCTTTCGGGGTAGGGAAGGAGAAGAAATATTCAGCTGATCAGATCTTTCGCAAGACGATATGGCAGTGTGTAGATCATGTTTACAAATGCCTCATCTTGAAAGTCATTAGTCATAGTGATGATCAATGACGAAAAGGGGAGGGTGCTTGCAGGAGAGGGGCTGAGGGGAGGGGGAGATCAGATAAATGACGAAAGGGGTGGGTGCTAATGGGTGGAGGTGTGAGGAAGGAGGAGATGAAGATGGCCAATCCCCTTAAATGTCTGGTGCCGTGTCTAAGCCCCCTGTCAAACTTTTGGGTCAGACAAAAGGAAATCTCCTTCCTCGGGGGATTCCTGTCCGGTATTGCAGACTCCCTTCCCTTCCCTTCCCAACCTCCCTCTTCTCGAGATGGACTGAAAACCAGATTAAATAGGAGGGGTTTGAAAGTTCCAGAAATCTGCGAATGAAATAGTGTGTGAGTGTCGTGTGTGTTGTGTGAGTGAGTGAGTGAGTGTCGTTGTGTGTTGTGTGTATGTAGGGGGGGGGGGGGGGGGGGCTGGCGTGCGTACTTGTGTAACGTGTGTATGCGTGTGCACGTACGTAAATACACACACACCTATATATACATGCCCCCACACCTATGTAACAGAGTGGACTTATTGATATCCCATCTCTGCACAAACTGCGAGTACACGGCACAGCCAACAGTTAAGATGGGACTCTTAAAAAAGACTGCATACAGACTCTATCTGGCTATGAAGGCGAAGTGCATGAAATGGAGGGTTTGGGACCACTACACAGAAAACAGGGCATCACACAATTCGCAGGTGTGTCTTTATTTAGAAACACATGCTGTGACAGGGCTCTGAACGCATGGGAGGTAATCTACTTACCCCCCCATCACACATACATACATACATACATACATGCATACATCATACATACATACATACATACATAACATACATACATACATACAACATACAATACATACACACATACACACATACATACATACATACATACATACATATACATACATACATACATACATACATACATACATACATACATACATGCACTGAAATCATTCATACACACACATACACACACATCCCCCCCCCCCACATGACGCGTGCGCACACACACACACACACACATTACCCTCCCCCCTCTCCCCCGTTACATACCCCCCCCCCCCCACCACACACACACACACACACAAACACACACTGCTTATGGAAACGGATGTTTTATCTAGTGCAGTGACATTGACAATACTATTACCGATGGTGATGGTGATAGTGATGGTGATGGTGATAACAAGGACGACACTGCAACATGACAGTCATATCCGTCTTACTAAGTTGCAGTGATGGTGGTGGTGGTGGTGATGGTAGTAGTGGTGGTTGTCGTGGATGGGAGGTGGGAGGTGGGGGGCTGTGATTGTAGGGGTGGTGACAGTGAAGAAGCGAAGTAGGTGATAATGGTGACAGCGGTGTATGAACTGTTGTTATGGATGGTCCGGGGCCTGTGGTTAGCAGCTGACAGGGACAGGGTAGGATGGAGGGTTTGGGTCATGAGGACGTGTACAAGTGCGTGCAGAATCGAATTTTTAGTGTGCGTGGTGGTGGTTGTTTGCATGCACGCGCGAGTGGTGCACGCGGTGTTGAGTGTTGTGTGTGTGTATTACTCTGTGTGTATAATGGATGAGGAAGTGAGAGAGAGAGAGAGAGAGAGAGAGAGGGAGAGAGAGAGAGAGAGGAGGAGAGAGAAGATGAGAGGAGAGAGAGAGAGGAGAGAGAGAGAGAGGTTGTGTCCCATTAGTAACAAAGTCAGCATGCAAACCAATCAATCAACCAACCAATCAACCGACCAATCAATCAACCGACCAAGAACGTCAAAAAAGTAAGCTCCTGATTGTGAATAGTTTTACCGTGTGGAGTTTACAGCTTAGTCAACGTGCTTTTAATAAAAAATTATATAATAATAAATAATAATAATATAATAATAATAATAATAATAGATAATAATACATGGAATTTATATAGCGTGTATCTTGTAAAAACAAATCAAAGCGCTTGCACTCGACCCTCACAAAAACAAGCAACCAATGACAATGAATAATTCTAGCAAATTCGAAAGCACACTCACACGCCACCCCCACCCACCCCCACCACACAACACACACACACTTATAGAGGCTATAAATTTAGGCAGGGTGAAGGGAATTTCAAAGTTGAAGGCAGGGACAAATAGAATGAAAACAGAAGGCAAAAATCTCAGGTTTGAAACAAGTGTGTCTTGAGGTTGGATTAAAAGTGTCATATGTAGGTTTTGCCGAAGGGAGGAGGAGGTCATTCCAGATTGATGGACCAGAAATAGAGAAAGAGCGGCGGCCAACGGTTGATAGGTTGAATCTTGGTATTTTTAAGGATAAGGTATCTTTCAGAGGCCAAACTTGTTCTACGTCAATTTTTGAAAACCAGTACATTGTAAAATAAGTGTTGAAAGAGTCAAGCATCCCCGAGGTCGAAGGCAGCTACCTGAATGGTGGATAAAAGCCGTTGTATGGGGAAAATCTTATCTTTGGTTAACCTGGGAGCTCTACCCGAGTAACGAAAAAAAGAAACCAAAAGAAAGAGTGCAGTATTTGAATATTACTGAAAGAGGATGAACGATACAGATAACAAACCTTCAACACCCCACAGGAAACAAACTTACAACCTCTCAGCCGACAGCAATACTGTACATGCTCTAACCACTGTTCCAAGATGGCTGGCTGGGTGCCGTGCTATTTTTGGCTCCTGTTTTGATGCAAGCCCTAATTGCTGCAGCCTAAGCCATGAATGATGGAGACGCGAGCGGTCGATAGCCAAGGCCACGAGATACGGTACAGCGACCGCCTGACACCATGGCGTCTGCTAGCCTAGTGGAGGAGACATCAGGATTTTCCCATTCTTGTTTCTTTCCCTTAAGCTGGGGGTAGGAGGCTTCGATCTAAGTGCTGCCAGGAGAATTAAACAACTTAACTCAATTGTCTCCATCACCGCTGTCGTCGATGGTCGGAGACCCACGCAATGCCATCAGGCCTCGCCATCTTCTGTCTCTGCTGAGTTCTGCCATCTCCTGTAGCCCTCCCAGACCACTGATCTCAGTGATGTTGGCAATGTAGATGTAGGGGGTCTGCCTCTTAATCCTAACCTGGAGAACTGTAGTTATCTGATGTGTCTGTGTGTGTGTTGGGGGGGGGGGGGGTCCGTTTTCATGCAAACGTTCTCACTCTGTGCTTATTAATTTCAGCCAATGTTTAAGAAGAATCAAAGGCAAGAATAAACACACACACGCACACACACATGCACACACACTTACACGAGTACACGAGCACACATGCACACATCTATCTATCTATCTATCTATCTATCTATCTATCTATCTATCTATCTATCTATCTATCTATCTATCATATCTATCTATCTATCTATCTATCTATCTATCTATCTATCTATCTATCCCTCCATCATCATCATCTACTATCTTCTATCTATTATCTATCTATCTATCTATCTATCTATTATCTATCCATCTATTATCTATCCATTGTCTATCTATCTATCTATCTATCTATCTATCTATCTATCTATCTATCTATTCATCATCTCTATCTATCTATCTATCTATCTATCTATCTATCTATCTATCTATCTATCTATCTATCTATCTATCTATCTATCATCCATTCTTCTATCTATCTATCTATCTATCTATCTATTATCAATGCTTCCTGGCATTCTTGACTATTCATTGAATCCATGAACTCATGCGCATGTTCTGATTTCCATGTGTATCTTTCAGTAACTGATTTTTCCTTGTTATCCTCAAAGTCATGAACACTAGCACCTGGTGCTTTAATTTATGCATGTAATAAAAAAAATACAAAGTTGATCAGTATACGTGAATAGGAAAAATACCGTCGTATCTGTGCGCGAAGACCCCCCCCCCCACACACACACACACACACACATTCATTCATTCTTTTTCTCTTCTCTCTCCATTCTTCTGTTTTCTTTCCCACCACCACCTACCCCCCCCCCCCCCCCCCCTTCACCCACCATCTGCTCAAAGACAGCGGAAGTGTCGGAGACCTGATAATCAAACTACCTTAGGTCAGCGACAGATGATCTCCCTTTCTTTCTTTGTCTCTTTGTTTTGCTTTTGTGTGCGTGTGTGTCTTTGTCAACATCTCTCTGTCTGTCTCCGTATCTCTCTGGCATTAAAAATACCGTTCTTTTTCTCTGATTCTGTGTCTGCTCCTGTCTGTCTGTCTGTCTGTCTGCCCGTCTTTCTACGTGTCTGTCTGTCTGTCAGCCTGTCTCTCTCTGTCTCTGTCTCTCTACATATATACCTATATATATACATATATATATTTATATATATATATAGGTATATATATATATATATCCCTCCCCCTTCGCTCTCTTGCTCCATCTCTCTTCCCCTCTCTCTCCTCCCCCCCCCCTCTCTCTCCCCCTCCCCCCCTCTCTCTTCTGTGACATTCTATCTGTCCATATGTCTGTCAGTCTATTTGTTTGTATCCTTCCCTATGTACACATGTATATGCGTGTATATGTGTGTGTGCGTGCGTGCTTGTGTGTGTGTGCACGCACGTGTATGTGCACGCACGTGTGTGTGTGTGTTCTAACTCTCCCCCCCTCTCTCTCTCCCCTACCCCCATCCATCCCTTCCCCTCTCCCCTCCCTCTCTCTGCCTTCTTTTCTCCCCTCTTACGTGGTCGCTTTTCATCCTGTCGTTTATTGAATAGTATGGCATCGATCTGTACACGGGGTTGTAAGCCATAAATCATTCACTTCGCCAAATGAACTGAGGGCATCATTGTGCTTTTTCTCTTTTGTAATGTCATTTGCTTGCTTTTATGCTTCAGGAGGCGCAGTGAGAGAGAGAGAGGAGAGAGAGAGAGGAGAGATGAGAGAGAGAGAGAGAGAGAGAGAGAGAGAGAGAGAGAGAGGTGTGTGTGTGTGTGTGTGTGTGGTGTGGTGCGGTGTGTGTGTGTGTATGGTGTGGTGTTTTGTGTGTGTGTGTGTCAAGTCAAGTCAAGTCAAGTCAAAATGATCTTTATTGAGGGTAAAAGATTAAGTTTACACAACTTTTTTTCATCCTGCCCTCACTAAAAAATCATAAAGATGACTTCTAAAGCATGCAAAGACAAATATCAACCTTGTTGAAAAACTCAAGTAAATGAGGATTTTTTTACAACAAATCTCTCAAGATAAAAAAACAACAACAAAAAACCCAGACCCAAGACAGTACAACATAAGCTCACGTCACACATACAAATGATAAAATTACAAAATAACATGGGCATGAACAACAAACATCCAAACATGAGGTAGTATCGAACATAATCGTGGACTTACAGTTTGTCCATCAAATGTCTCTTCAAAAGCTTCTTAAACATTTGTTTAGAAGGAACTGATTTCAGTGTGTGTGTGTGTGTGTGTGTGTGTGTGTGTGTGTGTGTGTGTGTGTGTGTGTGTGTGTGTGTGTGTGTGTGTGTGTGTGTGGTGTTTTTTGTTGTTGTGTGTGTGTGTGTATGTGTGTGTGAATCTGTCAGTATGCCAGCCTGTCAATTCATCTGCCTGCCTTTTTCCTGTCTCTGTTTTTCTATCTGTTTGATTCTCACCCTCTCCCACCATCTCTGCCTGCCTGCCTGTCTGTCTGTCTATGTGTCTGTCTGTCTGTCTGCCTGCCTGCCTGCCTATCTATCTCTCTGTTTGTATGTCTGCCTACCTTCCTGTCTGTCTGTCTGTCTGCTGCCTGCCTGCCTGCCTGCCTGCCTGCCTGTCTGTCTGTCTGTCTGTCTGTCTGTCTGTCCGTCTCTCTCTCTCTCTCTCTCTCTCTCTCTCTCTCTCTCTCTCTCTCTCTCTCTCTCTCTCTCTTTATCTTGATGTTATCCCTGAAAAGAGCGGGGACTGGATGTAAAAAAGCACACGAGTGCTTATCTATTATCCTCGAATAAAAGAATTTTGCCTTGCCTTGCCTTGTCTCTCATTCTCTCTACGAGTTGCGAGTTTCGAGTTTCTCTCTGTGTCTCTGTATGTGCTATTTGCCTGTCTACCTACCTGCCTGCCTGTTTTTCTGCCTGTTTTTTGTCCCTACAGTCTCCCCCCCCCCCCCCCCCCCCCCCACCTCCTCTCTCTTCATCTGTGTTGTCCCCCTGCCGGCAGTGATGGTGGAGAGGGGCGGTAATTGGATCAGGTCTGTATCAAAAGACATGATCAGTCAGCTCTAGTTACTGCAGGGAGGCTCACTCAACGGCTGCTTTTTTCTTCTCTCTCTATGTCTGTCTGTCTGTCTGTCTGTGTTTGTCTGTGTCTCTGTCTGTGTCTCTGTCTGTGTCTCTGTCTGTATGTCTCTGTCTGTGTCTCTGTCTGTATGTCTCTCTGTCTCTCTGCCTCTCTCTGTCTCTCTGTCTCTCTGTCTCTGTCTCTCTCTGTCTCTCTCTGTCTCTCTCTGTCTCTGTCTGTCTGTCTGTCTGTCTGTCTCTGTCTCTGTCTCTGTCTCTGTCTCTGTCTCTCTCTCTCTCTCTCTCTCTTCTCTCTCTCTCTCTCTCTCTCTCTCTCTCTCTCTCTTAAAATATTGGTTGAACTGCTGCTGGTGGTGATGCTGGTATATAGGGGTAGGGAGGGGGTTTCTTAGCTTTATTCCCTGATCAGGGCAAGGGCCGGATGAAAAAAAGTATGTAATACTTACTCTGTTACCCTTGAAAAATAAAGATTATTCATTCATTCATTCATTCATTTCTCTTCTCTCTCTCTCTCTCTCTCTCTCTCTCTCTCTCTCTCTCTCTCTCTCTCTCTCTCTCTTCTCTCTCTCTCTCTCTCTCCTTCTCTCTCTCTCTCTCTCTCTGTCTCTCTCTCTCTCTCTGTCTCTCTGTCGTCTCTGTCTCTCTGTCTCTCTCTGTCTCTCTCTCTCTCTCTGTCTCTTCTCTCTCTCTCTGTCTCTCTCTTCTCTCTCTCTCTCTCTCTCTCTCTCTCTCTCTCTCTCTCTCTCTTTCTCTCTTCTTTCTCTCTCTCTCTTTACTTTTTTGGTCTGTTGTATAGTCTCTTATTGACTGTTGTGTGGTGTTGTGTTGGGTGAGTTGGGGCTGTTTTGGGTTGTGTTGGATGAGTGGTGTTGTGTTGGGTTGTGTTGGATGAGTGGTGTTGTGTTGGGTTGTGTTGGATGAGTTGGTGTTGTGTTGGGTTGTGTTGTGTTGGATGAGTGGTGTTGTGTTGGGTTGTGTTGTGTTGGATGAGTGGTGTTGTGTTGTGTTGTGTTGTGTTGGATGAGTGGTGTTGTGTTGTGTTGTGTTGTGTTGGATGAGTGGTGTTGGGTTGTGTTGTGTTGGATGAGTGGTGTTGTGTTGGGTTGTGTTGGATGAGTGGTGTTGTGTTGGGTTGTGTTGGATGAGTGGTGTTGGTTGTTTTGAATTGTTTTGTGTTGGAATGGGATGTATTGTGTTGAGTTGGTTGTGTTGAAGAGGTTCGAATGGGTTGGGATGGGTTATGTTAGGTTGTGTTGTGTAGGGTTGTGATGAATTGGGATGGGTTGGGTTATGTTGTGTTAGACGGGACTGGATTATGTTGGGTAAAGCTGTGTTGAAATGTGTTGAGATGGGTAGGGTATAGGTAGGGTAGGGCAGGGTAGGGTAGGGTAGGGTATGGTAGGGTAGAGTAGGGTAGGGCAGGGTAGGGTACAGTAGGGTTGGGTCTGATTATGTTGGTGGAGTTGAATGAATGCATGATCTTTATGTAACATATGGATACAAAGTTTTTAGCCAAGCCTTGTCTGACAATCCGCCCCTGTAAAGCAATGATAGCTGTACAATAAAACGCAGTATATTGCAATGTAAATCAATAGAGAGACAGAGACAGAGAGACAGAGAGACAGAGACAGACAGACAGAACAGAGCACTATTTACTTTCTTTTTTCCCTTGAAGAAAATCCCAGGAAATCCTACCGGGCAACACACAGCGCTACACCACTGTTTAATTAGCAAGAGAGCCCCTAAGGGAACAGTAAGGGCTATGTCAAATACACACCAAAAAATCCATAGTCTTCCGAGACTGACGGATGCCTACTACTGTGCTGCAACACTACGGAACTGCAGACACTACAGCCGAGTGGGTAAGACCGTTTGGCCTCAGTCCGGTGTGTCCATGAAGTCGTGGGTTCGACTCTGGGCTGTGGCTTGCAGTAAATTGAGGGTGGGGATTGGCGTGAATCAATGGTGGACATGTTTACAATCTCCCAGGTCAACTTTAAATGAAGACCTGCCGGCCTTAATTTGATTCGTGTACACAGACACACACACACTAACACACACACACAAAACACAACACAACAACACAACATCAATAACACACACTTACAACACAACACAACACAATACAACACAACACAACACACACACATACACACACACACACACAATACACACACATACACACACACAACACACACACACAACACCACACACACACACACACACACACACACACACACACACACACACACACACACACACACACACACACCGCACGCACGCACGTACACACACACGGACTTTAAAAACATACCGTTATTCATGTCAGTGTCCGATGGTTTACAGAAACACAAACATGAAGTTGGCTGAGGCGAGCAGGCAGATCCCTGCAGAGTCACAAGTCTGGGAAAAGAACAGGCACCACACCCCCACCTGGAAAAGGAACACAAAGAGAAAAGGGGTACTGTTTCATTAACGAGATATCCATCCTCCCCCCAGTCCCCCACTCCCCCCTCCCTAGTCCCCCCCTCCCCCCTTCCCCAGTCCCTCTCCCCTCACCCCACTCCCCTCTCCCCTCCCCCTCATCCTCCTCCCCCCCCCCCCCTCATCCCCTCCCCCTCAGTCCACTCCACTCCCCCTCAGTCCCCTTCTCCCCCTCAGTCCACCTCCTCCCCCCTCAGTCCCCTTCTCCCCCCTCAGTCCACTCCACCCCCTCAGTCCCCCTCTCCC
>CM060316.1:3452985-3457985 GCA_030674155.1 Stramonita haemastoma | reverse complement strand
AGGCAGAGGCAGGAAAAGACGAGGAAGAACAGGGAATCAGCACGCAGAACACAGTGAAAAGACAAACAAGAACACGCAGACAAACAACACACAAGATAAGGCAGGCAGACAGAGCAGAAGAGAGAGCAGAGAGAGAACAGAGAGAGAGAGAGAGAGAAGAATGAGAGAGAAGAATGACATTGACAACGCAGCGCCCTACAGAAGACGAGCATACAGACAGACAAAGGACAGGAGCAGACAGACAGAGCAGAGACAGACAGGACAGAAGAACATGACAGAAGAGCAGACAGACAGACAAGACAGACAGAGGACAGGGTAGGGAACGATATAGTAAGATTGATACCCTGCAGGTCTAGTAGAGCGACCAAAGGCAAAGAGAGGAGAGGGAGGGAGGGAGGGATAGCCACAGGGAGTGACTGATGATGCATCATCAGAAAACTGCACGATCAAAAGGAGTCATTTCTCTGTCAATGCAGCCAAGCTGTACGCTTCCTATGATTTGTATCATGAACGTAAAGCGAAAATAGATATGAGTTATGCACGTAACGGTCATAGTAGATAATTAATCAATGTAGCAAATCAGATGACATGATCTTTACAGAATGAAAGCTTTTTTGAGACTTTTGAGGACAAATATTAGGGATGGTTGATGTCTGCCTCCTTTCACCAATTTCAACGATATCATTTTCCAACAAAGGGAGAGAGAGAATGAATGAAGGAATTATCTTTATTTTTCAAGGTTTCAGAATAAGTATTACATCCTTTTAAAAAATCTGGCCCTTGCCCTAATTTGGGAATATAGATATAAAAAAAAAATCTCTTACTGCTATCTCTCCAATGATGATGGTTGTGTCTTGTTTCTCTGAGAGAGAGAGAGAGAGAGAGAGAGAGAGAGAGAGAGAGAGAGAGAGCAGAGAGACAGACAGCAGACAGACAGAGAGACAGACAGACAGACAGACAGACAGACAGACAGACAGACAGACAGACAGAACAGAGACAGAAGACAGACAGGACAGACAGAGAGACAGAAACAGACAGAAGACAGACAGAAGAGACAGAGACAGAACGAGAAATCCTCCAGAGGCTCTGATGCATAACTGCTCCTCAAAGGAAAAGAGTTCAAAGAGTCTGTCTGCTGTCTATCCGTCCATTCGTCTGTCTGTCTGTCTGTCTTCGTCGTTGTCTGTCTGTCCGTCTGTCTGTCTGTCTGTCTGTGTCTGTCTGTCTGTCTGTCTGTCTGTGGAGGGAGGGGGGTCGGGAGTACGGAGGGGGGGGAGGGGTTCAGGGCTGGCTGGGCAAAAGCTTCATCACAGCGAAGATAGATGCCCCTCCACCAACCACAGCCTAGATGAAAGCCGTTGCTGCACCATCCCCCGCCAGCAAGAAGAAAGGCCAAATTGGCTGGATGATGGAGAGAAAGGACGGAAAGAATGGAGAAAACGTGCCTGGCTGGGGTAAGGAAGGAAGGAAGAGAGACTGCATCTCCCTGATTGGTATCCTGCAGGTCTATTTCGGAATGACTGAAGATGAAGCGTGGGAGGGAGGGGTGGAGAGAGGGAGGGATGGAGGGAGACTCGGAATCATCATATCATCATAAACAAACATCATCATCATCATCATCATCATCATCATCATCATCATCATCATCATCATCATCATCATCATCATCATCAGGAAATGTGTATGATAAAATCAAAGGTCTTTCTCTCTGTGAGTGGAGTGCACATGCATGATTCCCTGTCTATAAAAGAGCGGAAAGCAGACAGTAGTTATATATAGTGCCAGAGACGGATTTGTGTAAAGGAGATGACACTGACATCCGCTGCCAGACGACAGGAACTTATAACTTTCCTGCCTGCCTGCATACTGACGCTCGGAATAGTTGATGGTTTTTGTTATTCGACCAGGTAAGCCATTTAAAAAAAATTAAGGTATTTGTTATTTACCCCATTATCCTTTCCAAGGGAATGGAAAACAGTTTGGTAATAAGCTTTTAAAAATCTCACAAATGTAATTTCTCTGTTATGTAACTGCCTTACAAACTTATGATTGCCATGAAAAGTTTTCCTTTGTTTCAAAAAGAATCCATCTTCAATGGCAGAGAGAGAGAGAGAGGAGAGAGAGAGAGAGAGGAGAGAGGGGAGAGAGGAGAGAGAAGAGAGAGAGAAAAGAGAGAGAGAGAGAGAGAGAGAGAGAGAGAGAGAGAGAGAGAGAGAGAGAGAGAGAGAGAGAGAGAGAGAGAGAGAGAGTACTTTCAACCCCCCACCCCCTTTTTATATTTAAAAAGGCCGCAGGTCCATTTCGTTGATTCTTGCTTGACAGTGCCAGGCCAGGGACTGTCACTGGTCAGTCTGAATTATAAACAGTCATTAGTCATTCTGAATTATGATCTGTTGTTGGTCATTCTGAATGACATACATCATCACAGTCACTGGTCATTCTGAGTCATCACAGTCACTGGTCATTCTAAATGATGAACAGTCATTGCTAATTCTGAACGACATACATGAATACGGCCATTAGTCATTCTAAACCATGAACAGTTATCAGTCATTATGAACGAGGCACATCAGTGAAACTCGGCACCCCCTCAGCAGTAACAGCAGTAGCGAGCAGCAGCAGCAGTAACAACAGTAGCAACAGCAGCAGCAGTGCAGTACAACAGCAGCAGCAGTAACACAGCAGCTAACAGCAGTAACCAAGCAGCACAGTAACAGCAGTAGTAGCAGCAGCAACAACAGTAGCAGTAGCAGCAGCAGCAGCAGAAGTTATGTGGGAGATCAACACAGCCAAATATAACAACAGCACACAAATCGACTGCAAATTTAGTTACTTTTTTGTTTTGTTGCAGATTTGACATCATGAGATGATGATAAGTTAATATCCTAGCCCAAAAAAATGAGACCCATCTATTGTAGGAACCTTGTTGGTTTTCAGTCAGGTAGACAGGTAGGCAGATGGACTGAGAGACAGACAGAGAGACAAACAGTATACAGACAAACAGACAGAGACAGAAGCAGCGAGAGTTTCTTCCAAAACACATCAATCATCATTACATCGATCTCTCAACACCCTCCCTCGCACACCCATCATATTTTTTTCTCTCCCTTTTCCCACCTCCTCATTTATATTACTCCCCACACTCTCTGAAAGTATTTCCCTCCTCCTCCTTGTGCCCATCATCTATCTCCTCCTCCTCTATCTCCTCCTCAGTTCTCTCTTCGTCCTCGTCTCCTCCTCCCCACCTTGAATTGTATTCCATTTCGTTCTAACCAAGGGAGAGTCTGCAGAAAGCTTACTATATGTTAGTCAGTGCTAAGGAGAGAGAGGGGGGACAGAGGGGGGACAGAGAGAAAGAGAGAGGGGGGGGGAGAGAGATAGGAAGAGAGAGAGAGAGAGAGAGAGAGAGTGGAGAGAGTAGAGAGAGAGGAGAGGAGAAGAGAGAGAGAGAGAGAGAGAGTGGGGAGAGAGAGAGGGAAGTAGAGAGAGAATTTATATTTTATTGATATTTTATTTATATTTTTAGTATCGAGGATAAAGAATAAGCAATCATGTGCTTTTTTTCATCCGGTCCCCGTGTGTATGCAGTTTTGTAAATATTGTCATCTGTTCCACCGGCACACGATGGCCTACTCTTACGAAAAGCGGAACAGGATTTAACGTGTGCGCAAGATGTTCTGCGTGCGTTCGCACACGGGGCCTCGGTTTAAAGTCTCATCCGAAGGAGAATGAGAGAGAGAGGGAGAGTTGGAGAGTTATAGAGAGAGACAGTGACAGACAGAGAGAGAGAGAGAAGAGAGGGAGAGAGAGAGGGAGAGAGAGATGGAGAGATAGAGAGGGTTGAGTTAGAGAGAGAGAGAGAGGGGGGGAGGAGTTAGAGTAGGGAGAGTTAGAGAGAGAGGGAGAGAGAAATTGAAATTCAAAACAAAGTTTATTCAGTATAGGCCGTAACCCCTTCTGAATGGGGCTACAGATAAACATCACATAAGTAACACAAAAACATAACTGCAACAAATGAGAGGGAGAGAGAGAATGAGAGAGAGGGAGAGTTGGGGAGTTAGAGAGAGAGAGAGACAAGGCAAGGCAAGGCAAGACAAATTCTTTTATTCGAGGATAATAGATAAGCACTCGTGTGCTTTTTTACCTCCAGTCCCCGCCCTTTTCAGGGATAACATCAGAGAGAGAGAGAGGAGAGAGAGAGAGAGAGAGAGAGAGAGAGAGAGAGAGAGAGAGAGAGAGAGAGAGAGAGAGAGAGAGAGAGAGAGAGAGAGAGAGAGAGAACGCCCACACGTCAATTACCCCTGCCTTTGTTCGCCTCTGCCTGTCGTCTTTGGTCCATAAAAATAGCTAAAGAGACGTGGGCTTCATGGAATTATTGTCATTACTGTTTGTTTTGTGTACACAACACACCACACACACACACACACACACACACACACACACACACACACACACACACACACACACACACACATAACAATATTAATATTATATATATTATTATAATTTATATAAAATATATATATTATTTATATATATATAATATATATATATATATTACAGAGAGAGGTACTTATGTGTTTATGTGTTGTGTGTATGTGTTTGTGAGTGCGTGTGTGTGTGTGCGTGCATGTGTTTGTGTGCATGTGTGTGCATGCGTTCGTGTGTTAGTGCTCCCCTGCTTATCCACAGAAATCGATTTTTTTTCCGTAAATAGAACACTTTGGCTAACACACACACACGTACACACACACACACACACACACAAACACCACACACACACACACACAACACACACACACACACACACACACACAACACACACACACACACACACACACACACACAACACACACACACACATGGGTTGGTGTGGAGAGGGCAAGGGCCGGCGGGCAGTGACCTAGCCTGTTGAGAATTCCCAAAATAGATCATCACTTCTCCTTGATGTTCCTTTCTTAACATATTTATCTTTTTTTTTAAAAATCTTTTTAAAAATC
>CM060316.1:3440485-3445485 GCA_030674155.1 Stramonita haemastoma | reverse complement strand
TCCTGTAATCCGACACTGGCTTACATGAAGCACGTGCCATGCACTATCCTCTGCCATTGTTAAAGGGATGTAGCCAGGATCCGTCAAGTTTCCTTCCAGAGGTTGTGTATTGTGATTCTTAACAACACGTTGTGTGTGTGTGTGTGTGTGTGTGTGTGTGTGTGTGTGTGTGTGTGTGTGTGTGTGTGTGTGTGTGTGTGTGTGTGTGTGTGTTGTGTGTGAAAGTCAAAGTCAAAGTCAAAGTCAAAGTCAAAGTCAAACTTTTATTTCCAGATGATACATTGAGTAAGCAATGCAATTGCTATTTTTCATCAAGCCATCCATCTAAGAAAAAAAAGAAAAATCAGTGTGTGTGTGTGTGTGTGTGTGTGTGTGTGTGTGTGTGTGTGTGTGTGTGTGTGTGTGTGTGTGTGTGTGTGTGTGTGTGTGTTGTGTGTGTGTGTGTGTGTGTGTGTGTGTGCGTTGATGAAATACTCTGTTAGTTGTCAGTAGGAAAGCTTTGTAGAATCTCTCCTATGGGTGATTATCACTTTTTTCAATATCCTCTCCTCCCTTTTTATGATCACAGCAGGTATTTGTATTTGCCAAAATAATCATCTTGTATTGAACAAACAAGAAGAGGAAGAAGACGGATGAGTTAACAGAGAAGGAAGGTAAGAAAAAATATACGAAGGAGAAGGAGGAGGAGGGGGGAAGGAGGAGATGAAGAAGAAGAAGAAGAATTGCGAAGACGAAGAAGAAGAAGAAGAAGAAGAAGAAGAAGAAGAAGAAGAAGAAGAAGAAGAAGAAGAAGAAGAAGAACAAGATGATGATGATGATGATGATGATGATGATGATGATGATGATGATGATGATGATGATGATGATGATGATGAAACAACAACAACAACAACAACAACAACAACAACAACAACAACAACAACAACAACAACAAGGAGAACAAGAACAAGAAGAAGAAGAAGTGGACAACGCAGGGAGACTGATGTGCGAGCATATGAGCTGCTTACAAGAAGAGATGTGTATGATGGAGATGACATAAGCAGATCTGGGAGGGGGAAAAAGGAGTATAAAATCTGTTGTCTCTTTGTTGATGTTCGTCTTTGTTTCTACACTTGTGTGTGTGTGTGTGTGTGTGTGTGTGTGTGTGTGTGTGTGTGTGTGTGTGTGTGCGTGCGTGCGTGCGTGCGTGCGTGTGTGTGTGTGTGTGTGTGTGTGTGTGTGTGTGCGCGCACGTGCGCGCGCGCGCGTGCACAGGCATACATTTATGTCTTTCTGAATGAATCATTATGTCGCTTTGTTTTCTTCCTGTTCTTCTTGACCTTCTCCTTGTTCTCCTTCTTGTTGTGTTGTTGTTGTTGTTGTTGTTGTTGTTGTTGTTGTTGTTGTTGTTGTTGTTGTTGTTGTTGTTGTTTTCTTCTTTCTTCTTCTTCTTCTTTCTTCTTCTTCTTCTTCTTCTTCTTCTTTACATTCTTCTTCTTCTTCTTTACATTCTTCTTCTTCTTCTTGCCTATAGAATTACTTTCCCTCATAATTATAACCTTTACGCACGGATCTAACGATACAGATATCGATTTCATGTAGCCAGCAAAACTCCTCCAGTGTTATTCCTTGTAACTGATCACATCATGCACGCGCCCGCTATATTATATCCATTTTCTATCAACTGTAAGCAACCATATATTTTTCCACCTGCTTAAGGCACAAGATAAGTATACCAGTAATGAGAATGGTTCATCCTCGATGGGAAAAAAGTAATGAGCATTGCGGATGATAGATTGGAGAGCTTCTTACATGTTATGCTTAGATTTGTATTTGTATTTTTGTGTTTTGTTTGGGGTTTTTTGTTGCTTACCTGTAGTACTGAAGATTCTTTTTTTTCTTTTTTTTGGGGGGAGGAGTGGGGGGGGGGGGGGTGTTTTGGTTTTTCACCTACGTTTCATGCTCAGATCTTTATCTTTTCTTTTTGTTTTGGTCTTTGCTTTTCGCTTACATGTATTTCTCAAGTTTTTGTTGTTGTTTGTTTTGTTTCTTTTTTTTAAAAAATCCTGTACGTTCTGCTTAATTGCAATCTCTGCTTCTTGTTCTGTAGGCCGTGGAGGGAAGAGCAGGAGGTGGGGAGAGGGAGGAGAGGGTAGGGGAAGAAGAAGAGGAAGAAGAAGAAGAAAAAGAAGAAAAACAAGAAGAACAAGAAGAACAAGAAGAACAAGAACAAGAACAAGAAGAACAAGAACAAGAAGAACAAGAAGAACAAGAACAAGAACAAGAAGAACAAGAAGAACAAGAACAAGAACAAGAACAAGAAGAACAAGAAGAACAAGAACAAGATTAAGAACAACACCAACAACAATAACAACAACAACAACTTGAAAACTTGAAAGCTTGAAAACATTTTTTATTCAAAGAGGGTAATAGAATAAGCAACAATTACTTTTTTTTACATCCAGCCCTTGGAAAAGACCCCATCCCCCACCTCCCACCCCTCAACCTTCAAAACAAATTATAATCAGAACAACAACGCCCAAAACAAAAGATCAACAAGCAAACAACAACAACAATAACAAGAGGAAAAGAAAAAGAAAAAAAGAAACTAGTATCGACGTATCGATAGCAAGGTTGAAATATGAGGCCCTTTGCAAACATTATTTTATCAATGTACCTCGCACTGCTCCCCACCTGTCACACATGTGTTCTTAAAACATCGCTCAAAACCATCTGAATATGCTATACTGACATTTACCGTATCGACCTTTGTTTAATCGATTTTTTACATCCTACATTTTGCTATACTGATATCTGACAGGGATGTTTGTCACATTGGGTTTTTTCATATCAACATTGTCCATGCCATTTTATCATATTCAGATTTGACATTAACAATTGTAGCGTTGACATATGTGTCATATTGATAGTCTTGGCAATATGTCATATCAACACTTTTAACAGTAACGTTCGCCATTTGTCATATCCACATTTCTAGGTCTTTTGTCATACTGACATTTGACAGTAACATTTGTCACATTGACATTTGCCATATCATCGATATTGTCACAACACAAAATCCCCAGCGTCCAAAAAGGACGAGGTTAGATCTTCTGCTGCAACTAGCTCGTTTAAAATTCGTCCGGAAAAGGGGTGGCAGTCACAGCAATCTCCCAAAGCACAACTCAAAAGGCAAAAATAAACATTTACAAACAAGACGCTTTATTTCACTTTCATACACATTTAAAACATTTCTAAGCTAACATGCCCCTTTTCCCCCCTCCGCCCTTCCTAACATCCCTAACCCCCTACACAAATATATAAACAAGAAAAAGATATAAATGAAAATAATACTCTCTCACACACACCACTCTCACAAACTGTTCACAATGGGGGAAAAGGCATCAGGACGGGAAACGTGGGGGGGACACTCAACTTTCGCAAATGTCACAGTGCTGACGTTGAGGCGCTGGACGCGTTGGACGCCAGTGTCCAGCTCAGGCTCGCAGCATGCTGTGGAAAGTCCCTGCTCCACTCGTCATCCTCTCTGCTGAGATGGCCCGGAGAGGTCTGCTGGAACGCCGGGTGCGGTGTTTTGCCCGACACACTGTCCAGACCCGAGGTCTGTCCCACCCGACATTCAGTCTCGTCTGCCCAAAACACAAACGGCCCCTGCTGCCGCCTGCCCACACATAAACAACAACAAGCTGTGGCCAGGAATTAATATTTGGTCACATAATGAGTGTCAACCCCCCTCCATCCCTTGCCTTCCCCCACCTTAACAATCCACAACAATTTCCATCATAACAATTTCCATAGTAACTCCTCCATGAGGTTACAACTGGAAGTTCAAATAAGCTGTCACACAGACATACAAATAAACACAACATAACCTCTGACTGCAACACATATATCCCTACAGTCAGAGGAACAGGACGGATTACTGGGGTAGTGCTTCAATCAGACGACGCCGGCGAACCTGCGGTCCCCTCCAGTTCCAATCCACCGCGACGGCCCGAAAACCCCAGAATCATAAAAAGAAACAAAAGAATGAAGCGCTGAAAATAAAGTCTTGGAACCAAATGGAATCTGCGTGTTCGGAAAACCTATCTTCTCTCTTCCCCCACCAAGGCAGAGTTCGAGAGAAGAAACTATTGGAACCCAAACATAAAGTGGTGAAGTCGTGGGTTCGAAACCCCGGTGCAACACCCACTCACTCCAGTCGGCGGAAATGAGTAAATAATTCAAACAAAAAAAGTTGCATGCACCTGAAAAAATGTTGGACACTTCCGAGTGTCTAAACCAAAGAAAATAAATTCGATTTCTGCCACACACTACATACCTCAAACAGCTCGTGTGGATAACAGTCTTGTGCCGATCGCGGCACCACCACTCCTGCGTCGGCAAGGAGGTCTGTCGCTGCACCTTGGCTACCGAGCACAAGGTGTCGCCGGGGTGGCATCACGACAGGCAATATATGCCTGCTATCACCTGAACTCAGGTGAGCTCTCACCCCGGTTCCAGCGGAAAACCCCGCCACGCACGGGCGCCTCGTACGCGGCCACTCAGGGAGTTTTACGCATGGCTACACAACATGTTACATAAAAATCCCATGCGCACACTAACCTGCGCTCAGGGGTATGGATCACAAAAATAAAAAACAAAAGTGGGGAAGGTGGAAAAAAAAAATGGTGTGGAGGTAAAGGACCTCCCGTCAGTCCCCTTAAAACTACACCTCTCCCTCCGTGTCCAGGGCGCTAGTCCTTCACCCTGGCGGTCAGGAGAGGTGTAAGTGGGGTGGTGAAGGGGTGTGAGGATTCGAACCTGGGTCGATTCGTGACAGATATATTTAGGTCATTTTGGGGATTGACATTAAGAGTGACAGTTGTCGCATAATGACACCGTCCCAGAGTTGTAGCCATGAAAAATGGATTTTGTTGGTCTCTGTGAATGAAGGAGAGAATGCGTGCTACAGGGCTCCAACAAAACTATCTACACAGTAGGTAGGGCAAGAAAGTCAC
>CM060316.1:3427985-3430485 GCA_030674155.1 Stramonita haemastoma | reverse complement strand
GTTGTCCCCACTAGGCAGTTCCATAGAGGGATAATGAATGACGTCGTTGTCCCCACTAGGCTGCAGTTCCACAGAGGGACAATGAATGACGTTGTTGTCCCCACTAGGCTGCAGTTCCACAGAGGGATAATGAATGACGTCGTTTTCCCCCACTAGGAGGCAGCTCCACAGAGGGACAATGAATGACGTCGTTTTCCCCACTAGGAGGCAGCTCCACAGAGGGAAATGAATGACGTCGTTTTCCCCACTAGGAGCAGCTCCACAGAGGGACAATGAATGACGTCGTTTTCCCCCACTAGGAGCAGCTCCACAGAGGGATAATGAATGACGTCGTCTTCCCCACTAGGCTGCAGCTCCACAGAGGATAATGAATGACGTCGTCTTCCCCCACTAGGCTGCAGCTGCACAGAGGGATAATGAATGACGTCGTTTTCCCCCTAGCTGCACTGCACAGAGGGATTCTTCCAGACCAAAAGTACTGGATCCTGCGCTGGGAAGGGAATGGGCATCAGGGAGAGTGTTTACAGTTTATGGGTGTCAGGAGTGTGTTTGACAGTTATTGGGTGTCAGGGATGTTTGACAGTTATGGTGTCAGGGAGTGTTTTGACCCGTTTATTGGTGTCAGGGAGAGTGTTCGACAGTTTTCAGGAGAGTGTTCGACAGTTTATTGGGTGTCAGGGAGTGTGTTTGACAGTTTATGGGTGTCAGGGAGAGTGTTCGACAGTTTTCAGGGAGAGTGTCGACAGTTTATTGGGTGTCAGGGAGAGTGTTTGACAGTTTATTGGTGTCAGGGAGAGTGTTTGACAGTTTATTGGTGTCAGGGAGTGTGTTGACAGTTTATTGGGTGTCAGGAGAGTGTTCGACAGTTTTCAGGGAGAGTGTTCGACAGTTTATTGGGTGTCAGGGAGAGTGTTTGACAGTTTATTGGGTGTCAGGGAGATGTTCGACAGTTTTCAGGAGAGTGTTCGACAGTTTATTGGGTGTCAGGGAGAGTGTTTGACAGTTTATTGGGTGTCAGGGAGAGTGTTTGACAGTTTATTGGGTGTCAGGGAGAGTGTTTGACAGTTTATTGGGTGTCAGGGAGAGTGTTTGACAGTTTATTGGGTGTCAGGGGAGTGTTTGACAGTTTATTGGGTGTCAGGGAGAGTGATTGACAGTTTTCAGGGAGAGTGACAGTTTATTGGGTGTCAAGGAGAGTGTTTGACAGTTTATTGGGTGTCAGGGGAGTGGTTTACAGTTTATTGGGTGTCAGGGGAGTGTTTTAATAGTCCATGTTTCAGGGAGAGCGATTTACTGTTTATTGGGCGTCAGGGAGAATGTTTTACAGTTTATTGAGTGTGAGAGAGTGTTTTACAGTTCCTGTTTAATAATAATAATAATAATAATAATAATAATAATAATAATAATAATAATAATAATAATAATAATAATAATAAAATAATAAAAAATTTTAAAAAAATAATAATAATACATGGAATTTGTATAGCGCTATATCTTGTAAGAACAAATCAAAGCGCTTGCATTCGACCTACACAACACACGATCAACAACAATTTACAGTTTTAACAAATTCAAATATACACACACACGCACGCACGCACGCAGCACGCGCGCGCGCACACACACCTACAAACGTTAAGCACTTTGGCAGGTGGATGTTGAAGGCAGGGACAGGTAAGAGATGGAAGTGGAAGGAGAAAAACTTAGGTTTGAAATAAGTGTGTCTTGAGGTTGGATTTAAAAGTGTCATAAGTAGGCTTTTGCCGGAGGGAGAGAGGAAGGTCGTTCCAGATCGATGGACCAGAAACAGAGAAAGAGCGGCGGCCAACGGTAGATAGGTTGAATCTGGGTATTCTTAAGGACAAAGTATCTGCCGACGAGCGGAGGGAGCGAGAAGGTGTGTACAAGTGAAGACATTCACGGAGGTAGGAGGGTAGAGTATTGTGGAGACATTTGTAACAGAGGGTATTGATCTTGTAGTTTACTCTCTGTGGTACAGGCAGCCAATGGAGAGATTGCAAGAGAGGGGTAATGTGCTCAGATTTTTTCTTTCTGAGGACTAGACGAGCTGCAGAGTTTTGTATACGTTGAAGGGAGTGGATGGATGATGCTGGCAGACCAGCCAAAAGAGAATTGCAATAGTCCAGACGTGAGAGAATAAGAGAAGTGACAAGTTTGGATGTTGCATCAGTGGACAGGTACTTTCGAATTGCGCTAATACGCCGTAGTTGATAGTGGCATGACTGACAGGTTTGGGTAATGAATTTTTGCATGGAAAGAGTGTTGTCGACAACGACTCCTAGATACTTCACAGAAGTGGATAGCGGAACTGACGTATTGCCGAATTCTATTGAAGTTGTTGGAATGGAGGAGCGTTTGTGTTTGGTGCCTACGAGCATGGCTTCGGTTTTATCTGCATTTAGTTGTAATTTGTTTTGTATCATCCAGTGTTGGATGTCTTGAAGGCAGCTGGTCATATTTGTCAAGAGAGAAGGAAGAT
>CM060316.1:3410485-3417985 GCA_030674155.1 Stramonita haemastoma | reverse complement strand
CTCCTGGCTAGAAGACAGGAGTACAGACAGCCCGGCCTGGCCTAGCCTAGCCTAGCACCCAGCACGAGGAGGAATTATCGATCTGTCTCTGCTATGCTCCCCTCACTTCCTTCCTCCTAGACCATCCTCCATTTTGTTGTTGTTGTTATCGTTGTTAACCCTCTCTCAATATCCAGCATTTATCTTCTTTTCATCACCAGATTAGGTGGTGTCTGGAGTTGAAGTTGTAGATGGTGGATCGGTGGGCCTCTAGAGGTAATGCGCCTTTAGAAATCCCGGTCGGAGTGTACGGTGGTTCGAATACCGTTTGAACCCAAAACTTTCCCCATTCCAATTAGACCATGAGTGGTAGTCTGGGTGCTAGTCTTTGGATGAGACGATAAACCGAGGTCCCGTGTGTTACACATCATTATTTAGCGCACGTAAAAGAACCCACGGCAAGAAGAGGGTTGGTTGTCCCTGGCAAAATTCTGTAGGGAAAAAGCCACTCTGATAGGAAAACAAATTAAGACGGGAAAAAGACAAAAAATAATGGGTGGCACTGCATTTGTGGCGACGCGCTCTCCCAGGGGAGAAACAAAGAGAAGGAGAGAAAAGAGGGAATTTCCCAGCATAAAATTTTTCAAAATGGAACGTGAAAAAAAAGCCAATGAATGAAAAGGGGAGAAAAAAAGTACGTGTAGTTTTCAACGCAGAGGTTAAAAACATATAGACAGCATCCATGTATGTTTGGCGAGTGTGACACGTGTGTAAGTGTGTACGTACGCATGTACTTATCGGTTCAACATCTTGGAAAGAAAATCAATTTAACGTCTTCAGCCAAAAGTTAGGTCAGGGCATAAACTACCACTCGCTGTCTACCGGAAAGTGGGGAGGAGGGGGGGGGTAAAGGAGGAGGGGAGGGGGGAGGAGAGAACATAAACATTTCACAGCAGAATCCTTGAAGATCTTGTTTCGTGATTTTCCCCCCATACAGTACCTTTCAGTTCCTAGAAAATGGGTATTTCCGTCTGAAATGAAGAAAAACGTACCGGGTTTGGTTGGCTGGGGAGGGGGGGGGGTTGTCTATACTTACTTAAACTACGAAGACAATTGTTTTGGAGGTATCGCCCTCAGGAAGTGGTTTTTATCTTGTGTGTCGTTTATGTGGTGTTTTCCCACAATGTGGTGACCGTCCTGGGCTGACCCTTAGCGTTGGCTAGGACGGTCATTGTACAAGGACTAGGAATGACAAGAGGTCCTTTCCAAACTGGTTTAATCTGTATTTGGTTGCTCTCTCTTTCTCTCTGTCTTTCTCTGTCCTGTCTCTCTGTGTGAGTCTCTCTCTGTGTGTGTCTCTCTCTGTCGTGTCTCTCTCTGTCTGTGTGTCTGTCTGTGTGTCTATCTGGGTGTCTGTCTGTCTGTGTGTCTGTCTGTGTGTCTGTCTGTCGTGTCTGTCTGTCTGTCTGTCTGTCTGTCTGTCTGTCTGTCTGTCTGTCCTCTCTCTCTCTCTCTCTCTCTCTCTCTCTCTCTCTCTCTCTCTCCTCTCTCTCTCTCTCTCTCTCTCTCTCTCTCTCTCTCTCTCCTCTCTCTCCTTTTCTCTCTCTATGTTATCCGTGATAAGGGCGGGGACTGGATGTTAAAAAACATACGAGTGCTTATTCATTATTCTCGAAATTGACTTGGCTTACACCCCCCCCTCTCTCTCCTCTCTCTCTCTCCTCTCTCTCTATCTCTCTCTCTCTCTCTCTCTCTCTCTCCTCTCTCTCTCTCTCTCCTCTCTCTCTCTCTCTCTCTCCCCCTTCTCTCTCTCTCTCTCTCTCTGTGACACACTTGTCTGGAAACTTCATTAGAAGTATTCTCTCTCGTATCGATTGGGTCGCAGAGCTGTGGGGTTTGAAGGAGAAAAAAGGTAAATGAAGAGAGAGAGAGAGAGAGAGAGAGAGAGAGAGAGAGAGAGAGAGAGAGAGAGAGAGAGAGAGAGAAGAAGAGAAGAGACAGAGAAGACAGAAGAAGAAGACAGACAGAAGAGAGAGAGAGAGAGAGAGAGAGAGAGAGAGAGAGAGAGAGAGAGAGAGAGAGAGAGAAAGAGAGGAGAGGAGAGATATGTTGACATAAGCAGCTGGGAGTTAGTTTGCCTCTGGATGTGTGAAAACTGTCGGAGCTGCCCTGTTTTGTTTCGTCTTTTGTCGTCTGTCCGTCTCTGTTAGCTGTGTTGTCTCTGTCTGTATTTTGGTTTCTAGTGCTCTTTTACTGTCTCCTGTCTGTCTCCCTGTCTGTCTCCCTGTCTGTCTCCCAGGTCGGTGAAACCCTCTCTGTTTCTTTGTCTCTGTCCTCCTTCCTGTCTGTCTGTGTGTCTGTTGTCTGTTGTCTGTCGTGTCTGTCGTGTCTGTTGTCTGTCTGTCTGTCTGTCTCTGTCTGTCTGTCTGTCTGTCTTCTTCCTGTCTTCTGTCTCTCTCTCTCTCTCTCTCTCTCTCTCTCTCTCTCTCTCTCTCTCTCTCTCCTCTATTCTCTTCCGCCTCTCTCTCTCTCTCTCTCTCTCTCTCTCTCTCTCCTCTCTCTCTCTCTCCTCTCTCTCTCTCTCTCTCTCTCTCTCCTCTCTCTCTCTCTCTCCTCTCTCTCCTCTCCCCCCCCCTCTCTTCTCTCTCTGGCTTCTGTCGCCCCCCACCCACCCACCCTACCCCCCCCGCTTCTCTCCCCCTCTCTCCCTCTTCTCTTAACTATCACAATACTTTCTCTCTCTTCCCCTTTTTTCTGTCTCTGGCTTGTTTCGTTCATGTTCTGGCGATATGTATGTTTTATTTCTCTCTTCGTAACGCCATCCTAGTAACGCAGGACAGCTTTGTGCCCTGTGATGTGACGCTCGGCCTTTGTTGTGACCCGATGAGGCGAGAGAGATTGACAAATGATTTCATAAGGCCTCTGCACCAGAGCTTTTCAAACCTAATCGATAACGCCATAGATACAGGGCTATGTGTGAGCGTTTGCACATACACACATACACGCGCGCGTGCGCCCATTCGCGCGCACACATGCAGGCACACGTACACGTGTGGATGTACGCACGTACACAGACACAGTCAGACACAGACAAACAGACAGACAGACTCACACACAGTCATATATACATGCATAGACACGCATTCGGGCAGTCGTATATGCACGTAAATACACGAGTGCGTGTGCAGGTACACACACACATACACAGACACACATAGACACACATAGACACACACAGACACACAGACACACACACACACACACATTTACAGAAAAACAGGATACCAGGTACTAAGGCCCTTAGGCAGGGCAGTAACGGCCGTGGAGCCAGACTGAGCACTTCCCCCTCTCCAGCTACAGTCCTGGCTGGCACCATGCCCCTGCCCTCCACAGGCCTGCCTCTCAGAGATCTGAACACTCCAACAAAACTACTGTGATACAAACGCACAACAGACATTGAAGTGTATGGAGAGAAATAGGTTCTATTTATTTATTTATTTATTCATTCATTCATCTACCTATTCCTTTATTTCCTTATCCATTTTTTATTTTATATCAAGGATAATGGAATAAGCACTCGTGTGTTGTTGTTATTTTTACATCCAGTCCTGTGTGTATGCAGTTTTGTAAATTTTGTCATCTGTTCCCACCGGCACACAATTACCTACTCTTCCGAAAAGTGGAACAGTAAATACATGTGCACAAGACATTCTGTGTGCGTGCGCACACGGGGCCTCGGTTTATTGTCTCATCCGCAGAACTTCTGGGGAAAGTGGAGTCTGTACTGATGTTTAGTGCAGGGGAAAAATCTTCTTGAGCGCTACATTCAGAACAAAACCATGGCACGTAGCGCTTCCACAGAATCGGAGACATTTTTTTATGCATGATGATCGGTTAGAAAGAGAATGATCATGGTTCGTTTTGTTTTGTTTTGTTTTGTTGTGTTGTGCCATGGAAAACCAGACAGGGTTGATTCAGTGTAAAAGGAATTATGTCCCTTGCCCTTCCTTCTGTTCAATGCCTATTCCCCTTGGACTTAACGAGACTATAAACTGAAGCCCCGTGTGCGAACGCACACAAAACATCTTGCGCACACGTTAAATCCTGTTCCGCTTTTGGAAAAAGTAGGCTATTGTGTGCCGGTGGGAACAGATGACAAAAGTTACAAAAAATTGCATAAATAAGGGGACTGGATGTAAAAAAGCTCATGAGTGCTTATTCCGCTATCCTCCATATAAAAGAATAAATAAAACAAATAAAGAAACCTGCTGTATGAGTCATAACTAAAGAAATGTCATGAGCAAATGGATTCAGGCCGTGATGTTTCTCAGTTATTGATGTCAGCTAAGTGAGGATCAAGGTCTATATTAAAGCGTTGCTATGTTGTAAAATGGGATATCGATATTGTCTTCCCATGACAAGCTCTTAGCATAACAACTCTCTAGGCACTCTCCTTCAGAGCAGAAAGGAAAAAATCCTGTGAAGTCGGAGTATGGCTGCCAGTATGTGCCTTCAATCTCAACGGGATTCCCAGGTGGGATGAGTAAATCACAGAGCATAATTTGGAGATCCCCAAACCCAGACACTCACAGACACAGACAGACAGACACATAGACACATAGAGACACCCACAAACACACAAACACACAAACACACATGCACGCACGCATACACACGCACGCACGAAACACACACACACACACGTACACACATCATCATCTTCATCTTCCTCTTGTTCTTGCTCTTCTTCTTCCTCCTCTTCTTCTTCCTTTTTCTTCTTCTTCTTCTTCTTCTTCTCTCTCTTCTTCTTCTTCTTTCTTTCTTCTTCTTCTTCTTCTTCTTCTTCTTTTCTTCTTCTTCTTCTTCTTCTTCTTCTTCTTCTTCTTCTTCTTCTTCTTCTTTTCATTCTTCTTCTTCTTCTTTGCATTCTTCGTATTTTTCTTTCTTCTGTGTTCCCCAAACCTCTGTAATAAACGGGTATTGATTTATCCTTCACAATGTAATCTAGCTTGCTGACAATAAACAAAAGCAAAAACAGAATTGAGGATTGTTGCATTTTTTTCTCCAATAATTGTTCTTTCCTGTTCACACCGTTCTCGTTTGCTATTGTCTTCAAAATTGATTTTAACATTGAAAAAAGACCAGTTTAAACCTTTAGCTTACATCACTTTCTGATAGTATTTGTTTCTTTTTGTGATGCGCTCAAACAAGTGAGTGTCTTCTCTTGACCTTTTCAGGAACTCTGACCGTCGTATGTTTATTAGTCTTCGATTCTTTGTTTGATTGTTTTATTCCTTTATTTGTGTGTATCAGGTCTCTGTCTGTCTGTCTGTCTGTCTGTCTTGTGTCTGTCTGTCTGTCTGTCTGTCTGTCTGTCTGTCTGTCTGTCTGTCTGTCTGTCTGTCTGTCTCTCTGTCTCTCTCTCTCTCCTCTCTCTCTCTCTCTCTCTCTCTCTCTCTCTCTCTCTTCCTCTCTCTCTCTCTCTCTCTCTCTCCTCTCCTCTCTCTCCCCTCCCTTCCTCCCTCTCTCTTTATCTCTTAAGCAAACAAACGATAATTTGAATCCTATTGGCTGCTTAAACTTTGTTATGTTGTTGGCAATGAAATTAAGAAAATCGATTCTATAATGATGTTGTGGAATTTTCTTGTTGTTGTCCATATAATTTTTTGTTGTTTTCGTTTTTTCATTCTCTGTTGTTGTTATTTACGTTCACTGCAACACACACACACACACACACACACACACACACACACACACACACACACACACACACACACACACACACACACACACACACACACACACACACACACAACACACACACATTTTGACCCTGTGATTACATTATTTTTTGTTCGCTCTTTTAGGGGGTCCTATTTCGTCGTCTGTGTTAATTTTATGGATGCTTGTTTTCTTCATATTATCTTGTCTGAAATCCCTGTTCACGAATGTGATACGTTGTTTGAAGATAATGGCCCTTCTTCTTTCTTCATGTGCGGGATAGCCTAGTGGTCAGAACATTGCGCTCGCAATTTGACGATCCGGGTTCGATTCCCGTTGGAGGAGATTTTTCTCCTGGAGTTAACATGAGTGCTGACTCCACTCTCCCCAAAAGTCCTTCGGATGAGACTATAAACCAAGGCCCCGTGTGTGAACGCACGCAGAACATCTTGCGCACACGTTAAATCCTGTTCCGCTTTTCGTAAGAGTAGGCCATCGTGTGCAGGTGGGAACAGATGACATTTACAAAACTACATACACACGGGAACTGGACGTAAAAAAGCACACGAGTGCTCATTCCATTATCATCGATATAAAAGAATAAAATAAATAAATAAATAATAAATGTGCAGATTTTTCCTAATTTTTTTTGTCTGTCTTTGTCTGCCTGTCAGCCTGCCTGACTGTCTGTCTATCTGTCTGTCCCCCCCCCCCCCCCCTCTCTCTCTCTCTCTCTCTCTCTCTCTCCCTCTCTTTCTCTCTTATTTGTAAAATTAGACTTCTATCACAGAATTTCACTAAAAACGACTGTCCGTATTACACAACTTATTCTAGCACAAAAAACTATTTTTAAAAAACTATAAAAACAAACAACAACCAAACAAACAAAAATGTTTGTTGCACAGGTTTTTGTCTAAATTAAGAGACTAGCATCCAAACCACCACACGGGATTTCAGAGGCATGGGGGGGGGGGTGAGAAAATCAATGTTGAGCAAGATTGGAACCACAGACCTGCTGCTTGCTAACTGGGAGCACTGGTCTCTCAGCCACCGAGCCAACAGTGAAAATGTACAGGATCCTGTTTGGGGAAATATGCCGTGGGTGCTATAACTCTAATAAGCTGAGAGTTCTTCTGCCAGACAGGTAATTGGAGGTCAGAGTGAGGGGGAGAGAGAGACGGGATGGGGGGAGTGTGGATTGTAGCCATAGTCAGAGAGAGAGAGAGAGAGAGAGACAAGGCAAGGCAAGGCAAGGCAAGGCAAAATTCTTTTATTCGAGGATAATAGATAAGCACTCGTGTGCTTTTTTACATCCAGTCCCCGCCCTTTTCAGGGATAACATTAAGATAGAAAAAAAAAATAATAGCCACAACCACACAACAACAATTATAATGATCCAAATACCAAAAGTAAGGAACCATACCAAGTATCAAACAGGCAAGAAATAACAGAGAGATACAATATTAAGATAATGTTATAAAAAGTCACTCATTCAGAAACGAAAAAAAAAGTAAGAATCAATGATAATTTTGATTTGAATAAAGGAAAATAAACAAAAACAAAACAAACAAAAAACAAAACAAAACAAAACAACAAAAAAAGCGCAATAATTAAAGAGCAAACATCAGAATATGATGAGGTTAAATGACTGAAGACATCAATCCACCACCATCTATCTCAAAATAAGTCCCATAAAACATAAGATTTTGATAAAAGGGGAGAAAAAACAACAACAGGTAAGGAATAAGACAGAGATACAATATTGAGGTAATGTTACAAAAAGGCACTCATTCTGAAACA
>CM060316.1:3400485-3405485 GCA_030674155.1 Stramonita haemastoma | reverse complement strand
ACACACACACACACACACACACACACTTGTCAAGCAAAGGACAAGGCTAGAGACTTTGCTGGACTGAAACGAGAACAAGGCTGGCATCCTGTGACATAACAAAAATAATTAGTCATAAAGACAGAGATTGAAGGAAACAAAGTCGTCAGGCTGAAATTCCTTTCCCTGGCCTTTACTTTGCTGTAACCTAGAGAGAAAAGAACAAGAAAGAAAAAAACAGAATATGTCGCGACAAGAACACTGTGGAATGTTTACGTAATGAAGACACAGACTGCTTGACTATTCATCAAATGGCTCCAGCAAGTATAGAGATGGTGGCTTTTAGTTTCATAGTTGTGTCATAGACTTTTTTTCAGTTGGTGAGTTGGTGGGTTGGTGAGTTGGTGGGTTGGTGGGTGGGTGATAGGTTGATTAATTGGTCGGTCGGTTGGCTGGTTGGTTCGTTGGTTGGTGACCATTTAAAAACAATTGAAATGCCAGGTTTGTATCCACGAAGAATAGTTTTGAAGACAAATGAATATTCACAGATACATCTGGACACAACCATCACAATTCTCCATACAAACAAAAAAGAAAAGAAAGTAAATGATCCTAAAAGGGAAGAAAGCATACCAACGAACAGAATGAAGATATCTATAACACGCAGATATGTTTTTTTAACTTAACGTCTTTTCACAGTGAGTGTTATTAGACAAAAACACAGATATGTTTCGTGAGCGATATATGCTGTGAGCCTGATTGCGTGGGTATAATGCCAATCATTGATGGCTCATGCCTTTAAATGGTATTCTGGTCGATTAATCTTTTAGTGTCATTGTAGTTGCATCTTTTGGTTTAAATTATCCTTTCCACTGCCTGTCAATATTTTCTTTATTGTCTTTCTATCGTGGCTTATGTCATTAGGTCCGCCTATGTTTCTGTATCTTAGTGCTTTGGGCCTTGTCATGGTTTAAACGTTGTACATGTTTCCTCTTACATTACAGTAACTTATCCATGGAGATAACCCTCAGAATACCTCAGAATATGTGGGATATGCGGGGGGGGGGGGGGGGGGGGGAGCTTCTTACTATAAATAGCATCACCATCTTCTGGACATTCTGTGCTAAAAATTCCCTCTTTTCTGTCCGTCTTTATGGTTTCTGCCTTGTTTCTTGTCTTCCTGTCACCTCCTTTTTGTCTGATTTCTGCCTTGAAGAAGAAGAAGAAAGAAGAAGAAGAAGAAGGAGAAGAAGAAGAAGAAGAGAAGAAGAAGAAGAAGAAGAAAAGAAGAAGAAGAAAGAAGAAGAAGAAGAAGAAGAAGAAGAGAAAACAACAACAACAACAACAACAACAGCAACAAACAACAACAACAAACAAACAGAAACAACAGCAACAACAACAACAACAACAAAACAAACAAAAATAACAATAACAACAACAAACAACCCCAGAACTATACACACTATCTATGCCTATGCCATGCTGATGACTTTTCTTTGTTTTGTGTTCCAGGTTGACAGACAGTGCATCCCTCACTGCTCGTCATAACACCACACCAACTTTACCGCCCATCTCTGTGCCTGCTACCAAACTACCATCTTCATTCTGTGAGGGGCCACTGAGTGAGTGAGTGAGTGAGTGAGTGAGTGAGTGACGAGCAACAAGTGAGCAGCCTCGTCAGTGAGCAACGTAGGCTCACAGTGAGCAGCAGCCAGCAGCGCAGGAGCAAAAAAACAAATAACGACAAAAACAACAACAAAAACAACAACAAAAATAACGACAAAAACATCTATAAAAATAACAAGAACCACCTGGAAAAGAATGCGCAGTGACAGTAAGTGGATAAGGCTGTAGTAACCAAGGCAACATGACTCGGGTTTGTGTGTGAGGGCAGTTGATCACACCCAGTGAGTTCAGTTATTCCAGAGATTGCAACAAAAAAGCCCAATTTTTTTTTGTCTGTGAATAATATCAGCACTGTATGAGTCAGTGAATCATTCCACAGCGTGAGGAAAGTTTTGTGAAGTGTTCGTGTGAGCAATAAAACTCTGTTTGAGCTATTGTGGAGAGTGGGCATCAGTGTAAAAATGCGTAAAAAACAGCACTATCAGTAGTAAATACATTACTACAGACGATGATAAAAGCCAAAGATGTATGAAAAATATACCAATTCATTACCACCTTCATAAATAAACCAAAACCCAAAAGGGAACAGGAAATAACGCAGTTTATTTTGTAGACAGAATAAGAGACGATAACATATTTGTGAACAAAAATACCAGCATGGAGAGATTTGTTGCCAGAATGGGTGTGAAGTAAACCAGCAGAGAGTGTGAGTGGCACCTGAGAACTCAGCCCAGAGAAGAGAGAAGGGGCATTAGCTGCAGCCAGTGGATTTCTGAGTGATGCCAGAAGTGACCTCACAGGTTCGTTACCGGTGGGTGAGCGCTCATGGTGGTTTTCATTACCTAAGCTGTAGCTGTGATTGAGCAAAAACAACACCAAAGTGAGTTGCCTTGCTCCATACAAAGGGGTGAAAGAAACCTTCCCTGTGGTGGAAGCCCAGATAGGTGCCAGAAGAGTCGTTTCTCAACTGAGAGTTCTAAACTTACATGTAACACAAATTAACGTCCTGCTTTTTAAATTCAATATTTCTTCCCATCCTTCTCTTATACATGTTCTGGAATTTCACCTCAGCTGTTTTTAGGTAATTTTTTAACTTTGACTTAGTGTCAGTAAAATTTTGTTTTTGCCTGTAAACAAGAGGGTATTTTCTTATATGTCTGTGCCAGAGGGGTTCTTAGGTCCATGCTGACTTAAAATGTTTGTTGTGTGAAGAGCAAATGAAGTTATAGAAAGACTAAAGAAGAACAATGTTTTGGTTTGGTCCACAAGCAAAGTGATGAAATAATTATAGCGTGTAATGTGCTGTCTAGACAGACATTCTACAAAAGCAGTCATTGGTGTCTTTCCTTTTAGCGCTGAGTTTACCTTTACCTTGTACCTTTTGACCAGCTAGCCTCAGACCATGCCACTTCCAGCCAGGACTTACAGCAAAGTCTGGAATGAAATTCAGTGCGCTGACAGTTTGTGAAAAAACCAACAGTATTATCTGTCTTTTCCACGCCATTATTATATATTGCCTGTGGATTAGGAGCCGACATGTATGGAGACTGACTCGCCAATTTTTTTTGTATACTGGAAGAAAGTTAAGCAGCATCCTTAAAAACAAGTGCGATCTTTGTTTTGATGGCTAAGGTACTTTGCTGTTGAAAAGACAATATCCTTCTCCTGTAACTTAAGTCTTTATACAAATGTATGTTCACCGTGTTACTATTTAATCGATTTTAATTCATGCACGTAATCTCAAGCTTTCAGAATGCCGCTACAACATACAGAAAGTTTTTCCTTAAGTTCCATGTCGATGAAAGCATCGTCTAATCTGACTGTAGCGATGTAAAAAAAAAAAAAAAAAAAAAGAACCAAAAAAACCACACACAGAGCTAAAAAGGAAAAACAGATTAGCTACGCTCCATAGTCAGGCAGTATTCAGAAAAACAACTTTTTTGTTTTGCACGCAGGTACCAGCCACGATTCCTGTGTGCTCTACAGAACACCGACCATGCATCTCCCAGCTGCGAGGCAGACCAGTGCAGAGCGGAAGGCTTCCTAGTGCAGACCTAAAACGATAGATACCTGGCTCACCTTGACCGCTTTCCTCCCTCTGCCAGTCCCCCACGTAAGAGGGAACAGAGAAACCAGGCAGTCTGTCTGTCTGTCAGTCTGTCTGTCTCTCTGCGGCACTGCAGGAATGCTGCACGTGCAGCAGTAACAGCATCTGCCGTGTTTACCTGACACTGCTGGACGGGAAGGAAAATACCTGAGAGGGGAGGAGGGGGGAGGGGGGAAGGTAAGGGGACCACCGGAGGGAGAGGGAGGTGGGGGTGGAGGGCAGGTTAGCGGAGTTTGGCAGCGGTGTTTATAATCGTGGAGCTGTGGTAATGGGGGCCGACAGCTTGAGTCTTGTCTCTGCTGAATGGACTACCAGGCTGCCTGACTGAGGGAGAGAGAGAGGGAGAGAGAGGGAGGAGTGTGTGTGTGTGTGGTTGGCTGTCAAGTGTTTTCCCCTTCAGTCATTAAGCGCTGGAGCTCTTTTCCCTGAAGATGGTGAATGTTGCCCCCTAGAGAGAGAGGTGAGCCTACCTGTGCAGGAGTGGGGTGTGTGCTGGGGGGAGAGTTTGTCAGCACAGATGTAAGGGAGAGAGTTTGTCAGCACAGATGTAAGGGAGAGAGGGTGTCAGCATAGATGTAAGGGGAGAGAGTGTGTGAGGACAGATGTAAGGGGAGGGGGCCAAGCATCATGTCGACCATACGCCGCGCCTACATGGAGATCTCTAACGGCATTCGGGGTCTACGTCTTCACCGAGATCAGTCTCCCACCAACGTCAGCGCCGACACCGCCACCTCCAGCACCTCTACAGCTACCACCACCACCACCACCACTACCTTATCCTCCACCACCACCACCACAACCACCACCACCACCACCTCCACCTCCGCCACTACCGCCATGTCCACAGTGAGCAGCGCTAGCAGTTCCAAGGCCTCACTGACGGTGAGCAAGGAGGGCACCTCCCTGACCTCTCAGGTGCAGGCCTCTGCCAGCGCCACAGCAGCCGCCATCCGGAAGACCATCCAGCGCGGGGCGGAGGGGTCGTCAGCCGCGCTGGCCACGCGCTTCGTCAGGTCGCCCAAGGCGGGCATCGCGCGCAGGATCCGGCGCCTGAACCAGTCCATCAACGGCCACCAGCAGCGCGTGAGCGCGGACACCATCAGCGAGCTGATGATGGACGAGGACTTCCTGGCCGCCTTCTTCCTCTACTTCTCGCCCTCCGAGCGCGGCGTGCTGTGCCAGGTGTGCCGCCAGTGGCGCAAGATGCTGTACAGCCCCCGGTACTGGCTGGACGCCATGCCCGTCGTCTCCTACCGACACCGCACGCCGGGCATGGACGGCAGCAGCG
>CM060316.1:3387985-3397985 GCA_030674155.1 Stramonita haemastoma | reverse complement strand
CGGCTAAATTCTTTTTTTTAACTGTTATTTTCCCAGAGATCCTAGCTTGAAAGACTGGATAAAAAAAAGATGGAGACGAAAAAAATGAAAACAGAGAATTCTTTTCTGGAAATGGTTTCCCTCCCTGCCCCCCTCCCCCACCGCCCAAATAGCTTGTCAATTTTAACTCCTCACTTGTATGGTATGGGTGGACAGCCATGATTTGTCATGGGATTGGTTGCCTGTCCTTCCCGTTGACAGCACAGACAGAGAGACAGACAGACAGACAGACAGACAGACAGACAGACAGACAGACAGACAGACAGACAGACAGACAGAAACACAGACAGACACAGACAAACATATTGACAGAAAGACAGAGAGACGACAGACAGACAGACAGACAGACAGACAGACTGAACTGACTGATACAGCAGACGACTGACAGGACAGACTGACAGCCAGTCAAGGTGATATTCAAGTGAGACAATGTCATTTTGTCAGAAAGAGAGAGAGATAATTTTCTTTCCTTCTGTGCGGGGTTTTTTTCTTTTTTTTCGTTTTCATTCCTTCTTTCGTCCACACGCTCATTGCAGTCTATTCCTCTTCGACGAATGCTGATCACTGCTGGTCAGTCTGGCTTGTTTTGTTTCTGTTTCCGATCTGTATTTCTGTCTGTTTGTCTGTCTGTCTGTTTCTGTCTGTTTGTCCGTCTGTGTCTCTGTGTGTATGTGTCCCGTCTGTCTTTGTCTTTGTCCTTGTCTCTGTCTATTTTTCTCTTTCCTTCTGGCGGTTTTTGTCTTCTTCTTTTTCGTTTTCGTCTTCTTTCTTCGTCCCTCGCTCATTGCAGTCTATTCCTCTTCGACGAATGCTGATCACTGCTGTCAGTCTGCTTGTTTTGTTTCTGTTTTCCGAATCTGTATTTCTGTCTGTTTTCTGTCTGTCTGTCGTCTCTGTCTGTTGTCCGTCTGTGTCTCTGTGTGATGTGTCTGTCTGTCTGTCTTGTCTCTGTCCTGTCTCTGTCTATTTCTTCCGTCTTTCTGTCTGTCTGTCTCTCTGTCTGTCTGTCTCTGTTCTTCTTCTTCTGCTCTCTCTTCTGTTCTTCTGTCCTTCTGTCGTCGTCTGTCTGTCTCTCTTCTCTCTCTCTCTCTCCTCTCTCTCTCTCTCTCTCTCTCTCTCTCTCTCTCTCCTCCTTCTCTCTCTTCTCTCTCTCTCTCTCTCTCTCTCTCTCTTCTCTCTCTCTCTCTCTCTCTCTCTCTTCTCTCTCTCTCTCTCTTTCTCTCCCTCTTTCTACGTATCTGTATCTCCCCCCTCTCTCTTTCCAGTCCTCTTCTCTTCTCCCTCTTTCTCTTCCTCCCTCCTCTAATTTCTTTTCTGTCTCTCTCTACGTTTCTCTCTAGCTTCGATCTCCCCCTCTCTCTATCTTAATCTATCTGTCAGTCTGTCTCCCTCCCCACCCACCCTCTCTCTCTGTCTCGTCTCTTCTCGTCTCTCTCGTCTCTGTCTCTCTCTCTCTGTCTCTCGTCTCTCTCTCTCTCTCTCTCTCTCTCTCTCTCTCTCTCCTCTCTCTCTCTCTCCATCTCTCTCTCTCCTCTCTCTCTCTCTCTCTCTCTCTCCCTGCCCGCCCCCCTCCTCATCCTTTTTGTGGGCTATTCTATGGCAGTTAGTTCCTCAGAGAATAATCAGGGTGGAGAGGCAGGGTGGGGGGACGGTAGGGGGGAGGGGGGTAGTGTCGTCAGAGGGAACAGCGAAGGAGCAAGAATTCACAGGAACTTTGCCTGATTCTTTGAGGGTGAGGTGCAAGTCTCATTTTTGGGAGGATAGTTCATCGGTGGTTTGAGGGATTTTCTTGTGTTCGTTTAGTTGGGTGGGTGGGTGGATGTTTGGTTGGTTGTGGGTTGGTGGTGGGTGGTTGGGTGGTTGCATGGTTGGTTGGGGGTATTTTGGCTTTGGCTTTTGCTTGGTTGGTTGGGGGTTTTCTGCCGTGTGTGTGTGAGTGCGTTGCGTTGTGTTGGTGTGGGTGTTCTGTGTGTGTGTGTGGTGTGTGTGTGTGTGTGTGTGTGTGTGTGGTGTGTGTGTGTGTGTGTGTGTGTGTGTGTGTGTGTGTGTGTAGTTGTGTGTGTGTAGTTGTGTGTGTGAGTGTGCAAAAATATATGTGAATACTTACTCTTTAACCCTTGAAAAATAAAGATTATTCATTCATTCATTCATTCTCTGAGAGAGACACTGCTACCTTCTTTCTTTCGCAGTTCTCATCCACGAACCCTCCACAGAATTCCATGCTGCTTAAGGGAAAACTGTCCTCAGTACCACTGCACTGAAAACTTCCGGGGAAAAGAGACAGACAAAGCGATCATTACAGACACAGAACATCCAAACAAAGACATCCATGTTGTCAAGTTGGCAGCTTGTCAAGTTTTCAATAGACATTGCCCAGAAATAGCAGTCACTCTTAAAAGCGCACTTTTTGTGTTCAGGCTTTCTATTTTTAAAAAAGATATACATAACTGTATTTATATATGCCTGACGCTTGCTTCCAGTCCTTGACAATTCAGTATCGACAATAGCGAAACAAAAGAAAACGAAAAACCCATAAGGTGTCGCACGTGTAGGACAGTGATTTTTGCGTGCGCGCGCATGTGTGTGTGTGCGTGCGTGCGTGCGTGTGTGTGTGTGTGTGTGGTGTGTGTGTGTGTGTGTGTGTGTGTGTGTGTGAGAGAGAGAGAGAGAGAGAGAGAGAGAGAGAGAGAGAGAGGGGGGGGGGGGGGGTAGAGAGAGAATGAAGAAATAATTGAATGAATGAATGAATTATCTTTATTTTCCAAGGATTACAGAGTAAGCATTCACATACTTTTTTCATCCGGCCCTAGGCCTGATTAGGAACTATCAGCAAAACAAACAGAACATAAAAACCCACAAAAACGCCAAAAAGCCCACTACAACAATAAGAGTTCAACCTATGATTTAAAAAAAATGTGTTTCCAACATCACATAATCCCCAACTGACCTGAACATTAATATCAAAACACATACGTTGATTACAAATGATTTCAGAAAATGGATAAATATGTGTTCAACAAACACATATTCCCCAACTGGCTCGAACATTAATATTAAGACAGATACACTGATTATAGTTAATTTAATTCCCCCCCCCCCTTTTTTTTTACATTACATTAATTACATTAATCAGTGTATCTGTCTGAAAATTAATGCTGGAGTTTCTTGTTTGAATCTCTCACAGAATTTCAAAATGCTTGTTTGAAAATCTGTCCTCAATGTCGCTTTTATGGGGAAAAAGAATTAGCAAAAGCTATAAACAGATTGACAGACAGACAGACACAGGAATTGATCAGGACCAAGTGTAATTGATTCGTCAACTTGGCAACCCACCAAGTCTTTCATATCCACTTCCCCAAAATAGCAGTCGCTGTTAAAAGCTGGCTTTTTTGTGTTGGGGCAGAACTACAATGTCTGCCGTTTGCCCCCAGTCCCTGGTGATTGCATCGACAAGAACAAGAAGAAAAAGCAGACGTGTCGCGCGTGCAGAAACAGTTGGTGGTGTGTGTGTGTGTGTGTGTGTGTGTGTGTGGTGTGTGTGTGTGTGTGTGTGTTGTGTGTGTGTGTGTGTGTGTGTGTGTGGGGTTGTGTGTTCTCTTATTCTTTTCTTTCAATTTTGTGTGTGTATTCCTTTATTCTTTTATGTCGATTGTGCGTGCGTGCGTGCGTGCGTGCGTGCGTGCGTGCGTGTGTGCGTGTGTGTGTGTGTGTGTGTGTGTGTGTGTGTGTGGTGTGTGTGTGTGTGTGTGTGTGTGTGTGTGTGTGTGTGTTGTGTGTGTGTGTGTGTGATACAGAGCAGGCGACAGCATTGATTTCGACCGGAAGTCCCCCTGTAGTTCTCTGCTCCTCCTTGTATCCACCTATTCCTCTATATCCCCGCCATTCTCCCTCCCTGCTTTATGCATAGGAGGAAGGAAGGCATCCGTCAGTTCAGAAGACTATGGAGTTGCGCTCTAGAGCGCAAAGCCTGGGTGAGTAAGTATGGAGAGCAAGCTGATGCAACAGACCCCCTCCTCCACCTCTCCACGCCACTGGAATGATCCATTGGAATGGCAATCGCCGATACAAATGGTTTCAGTACCGTCGCAGGAGCCGCCAGAACATTGCCATATACAGCCCCGAACCGCCCTGGGGACTCCAACTCCCCGAGTTTTCTTCATGGAAGACATCTGGAATAGAAGCTGTGTGTGGTGTTTTTTAAGGGGGGGGGGGGGTAGCCTAGTGGTTAGCACTGTACACTGCTCAATAGCACATCAGGAACAATCAAAAACCAGACGATTGAAAGATGACACAGAGACAAACAGATAGACCTACCGACAGACAGACAAACAGACAGATGGACAGTCTGGCGAATGAATACACAGAATTATAGAATTGATTTGTAAATTTTTCAACCTGCCAGATGTATCAGAACAAGCTTCCCGAAATAGCTAATGTTTCTGATCAACTCTTCCTTTTTTTGTTTTATCTCTGAAAAGCCAGCCAGTGCTTTGCTGCCAGACTGTGAAGACGGCATAGTGCTGACAGCATGACTCTGGACCTGTCGCAGAGTTTATCAGACAGAATCATCAGACGATCAAAGGATCGACTTTTTGGCAGGAAGTCATTTTCTCAGACTCTCAGATCTATTCTCTCTATGCCAATCTTTCCATATCCACTCCTCCGCCTTCTGCTTTCAAACCGAAATCTAGAATGATTTTAATAATGATTATTGTCAGAATTGTAATGACGCTACTGATGATGCTACTGATGATGATGATGATGATGATGATGATGATGATGATGATGATGATGATGATGATGATGATGATGATGATGATGATGATGATGATGATAAGAGAGGATTTTTGAAGTAGAAGAATTATGAAGAGGAATGCGATGAAGAATGCAAAGAAGAATCCAAAGAAGAATGCAAAGAATGCGTAGAAGAAGAAGAAGAAGAAGAAGAAGAAAAGAAGAAGAAGAAGAAGAAGAAGAAGAAGAAGAAGAAGAAGAAGAACAAGAAGAAGAAGAGGAAGATGATGATGATGATGATGATGATGATGATGATGATGATGATGATGATGATGATGATGATGATGATGATGATGATGAAGAAACAGAGACAGACAGACGGACAGACAGACAGAGACAGAGAAACAGACAGACGGGCTGAGGGACTGAGAAACAAAGAGAGACAGAGTGGATCAGAAATAGAGAAACGAAAATACAGTAACAGGGACAAACAGACAGACAGAGAGACAGACAGACAGACAGACAGACAGCAGACAGGAGACAGACAGAGAGAGACAAGGTGACCTAATACAGTAAAGAAAAACCTCAATACAACACCAACAAAAATCGCTGACATTTTCATCACAGAATTTCAAGTAGGCAGCAGAACAGTATTTATAGCAACAGCTCTTTGCTCCAAAAAAGCATCACCACCACCCCCGAAATCCCTACAGCAGCAGAAAGAAGAGGGGTATATATATATAGAGAGAGAGAGGTGACAGAAAGAAAGAAAGAAGAAGAGAGAGGAGGGGAGGAGGGGAGAGAGAGAGAGTGGAGAGAGAGAGAGCGGGAGGGGGGGGAAGAAGAGAGAGGAGGGGGGGGGGGGTGACAGAAGACAGCGGCCCAAGACAGAGGCAGGCAGGAGCGGGCCTGAGAATCGATTTTCTGGCTCTCCACTTCTTGTGTGTCTGGCAACAAGCTGCCCAAAATAACCTGTCACTGCCTCGGAAAAAAAGCTAAGCTCCAGTTCGTTTCAGTAGTGTGGGCCCCAGTGGTGGAATGCTTGTCAAGATTTGAACACAACAGGTTGATTTATTCAGGGTGGTAAATAAAGTTGAATTATGTTTTGATCTTTATCTGAGTTGTTTGATGTGAATTTGAACACGGAATATTTGAGTTTCAATAATAGCAGTTAAATGATACTATATTGTTGTTGTTGTTTCTTTCAAATATCTGGCCATTGCACCACAAAGGATTATATACACATGGGCTTGCACTTTTATTATGTGTACGTACGTATGAAGACATACATACATGGGCTCATGTATGTTTGAATGAACGTACACACACAAGCATCGAACACACATACACACACATACACACATACACACACACATACATACATGCATACAAACACACAACACACACACACACACACACACACAAAACACACACTCACACCACACACACACACACACACCACACACACACACACACACACACACACACACACACACACACACACACACACAGAGGCGGACAGAGCAAATTGAGGGCAGTCAGACAGCACTCAGGCGGACAGAGACACATTAGGTGACAGCAGTGTCCAGTTTCTGAGAAAGTCATTAGTCTCTCCTCTGCCTGTCTGCACTTCGGCACCTGCACTCTTTCTGTCTGTCTGTTTGTCTTTCTGTATTTCTGCCTGCTCTGTCTGTCTGTCTTTCTGTCTTCCTGCCTGCCTGTATGTATGTCTGTCTGCCTGCCTGTCTTTCTGTCTGTCTGCCTATTTGTCTGTCTGTCTATCTGTCTGTATGTCTGTCTGCCTGTCTGTCTGTTTGTCTGCCTCTGTCTGTCTCTGTCTGTCTACCTGCCTGCCTGTTTTTCTGTTTGCCTGCCTGTTTATTTGCCGGCCTGCCTACCTGCCTGCCTGTCTGTCTGTCTGTATGTCTGTCTCTGTCTGTCTCTGTCTGTCTGTCTGTCTGTCTGCCTGTCTGTCTGTCTGTCTGTCTGTCTGCTCTCTCTCTCTCTCTCTCTCTCTCTCTCTCTCTCTCTCTCTCTCTCTCTCTCTCTCTCTCTCTCTCTCTCTCTCTCTCTCTCTCTCTCTCCTCTCTATTTGGTCTAATATCACTTGATGGGAACAGATGATATTTACAAAACTGCATACACACGGGGACTGGATTGAAAAAAAGCACAAGAGTGCTTATTCCATTATCCCTCGAATATAATAGAATAAATCAAATTAAATCAAATCAACATCTCTCTTTCTGTGTGTCTCCATCTCTCTCTCTCTCTCTCTCTCTCTCTCTCTCTCTCTCTCTCTCTCTCTCTCTCTCTCTCTCTCTCTCTCTCTCTCTCTCTCTCTCTCTCTCTCTCTCTCTCTCTCTCTCTCATTTCCCTCAACACAACTTTCTAAATGTCACGGATTAAGGTCAGATGTGGGAGCGAGAGAGAAAGAGAGAGGGGGTGGAGGATTAAGGGGAGGGGGGGCTGTTTGATGTGTTTTGTCTTCATTGCAAGTAGTCTTGTTAGGAAACTTGAAAACTTCTTTTTCTTGTTGCTTCTTGAAGACTTGGTTTCATAATGTCTGCAGAAGAATGGCATGGTATCAGACGGGTATTACGGTGTCTTCACAATGTACAGCCCTTTGCTGTGTTTTGATAGCACTCTTTCTACTGTTGAAAATGCTGTTTGTGTTTGCCAGTGTTGTTAAAGTCTTATTCTCGCTTCTTTTGTTTGTGTGTGTCTGTATGTTTCTTTGTGTCGCATTTCTCTTTTCTTTTCTTTTTCTTGTGTGTTGGTTGTGTTGGTCTGTGTGTCTGTCTGTGTTGTCTGTCTGTCTATGTGTCTGTCTCTGTCTTTGTTTGTGTCTGTCTGTCTGTCTGTCTGTCTGTCTGTCTGTCTGTCTGTCTCTATCTATCTATCTATCTATCTATCTATCTATCTATCTATCTATCTATCTATCTCTCGTCTAATATCACTTAATGTGAAAAGACGTTGAATTAAAAACACACAGCCCTCTTCTGAGACAGGGATCATAATTCGTCCTCACACAGCCTGAATGATAGGGAGAGAGAGAGACAGAGCGACAGAGACAGAGAGACAGAGACAGGGAGACAGAGACAGGGAGACAAAGACATAGAGACAGAGGCACAGAGACAGACAGAGAGAAAGTGTCAGTCCATCAGAAATTCAACTAGACAGACGGTAGACGGACAGACAGACAGACATATGCCTGGAGACAGACAGACAGACAACAGACATATGTCTGCAGACACACAGACATATGCCTGCAGACACACAGACAGACAACAGACATATGCCTGCAGACACACAGACACACACAGAGACAGACAACAGACATATGCCTGAAAACAGACAGACAGACAACAGACAACAGACATATGTCTGCAGACACACAGACAGATAACAGACATATTCCTGCAGACACACAGACACACAAAGAGACAGACAACAGACATTATGCCTGGAGACACACAGACAGACAGCTGAAATTCTGACGTCTCGGTGTAGGAGTGATAGAAGACCCACCCTCTTCACATGACAAGAGGGAGTGGCTAGTCTTCGCTGTTGTCCAAATAAAAACAACAAAACACCATGTTCATCCCAAAATGTGGAGAGAAAACATGTATGTCACCGTGTATGTATCTCCAGCACACGATGGATTGCTTGCCGCTGGCTTGATCTTCTTCAGTCTGCAGCCGGTCATTCATTCTATGTCTACTTCTATTTCTGTATGCTGGTGCCATTATAGATGAGATATTTTCTCCACTGGGGCTCTGGTGCTTACTGATAGTCATTGTGTAGGTGCTAGCTTTGGCACATAATAATAGTAATAATAATAATAGGCAACGGGTAAAGGTGTCCTATAACCTAGGCGGTCATAGGGGAGCGAGGCGTCATAGACCTCAGCTTCTCCAGGGACCAGCATATTGAGGGCGGCACCCATCTCCTCTCCCTCGCTGCTTTACCTTCCCTGACCCTAAAGAGGGCAGGTATCCGTTTACAACTGGGTGAACAGGGGGACTGTACAGAAGCCAAGGCGTTAAAACGGTCACCCGTTCCCCCTCGTCTTTCCACCACCGCCCAACCCCACCCCACGCCCCTTTTTTTCCAGCTTAACGTTTAATAATTATTCTGTTAAACTTCCTGAATGGGCGTGAGGGCTTAAAGAAAGATGAAAGAGGGGTTAAATTAGATAGCAAAATCGGCACGTAGTTTAAAATGGCCCCCTCCCGCCTCCTTAACAAAAGAAAACAAAAAGCCCAAAGCCCCCCCCCAAAAAAAAGCAAAAGGCCAATCCATGTTAGATGAATGTCAAGATACGACGTCAAAAGCTGAAAGAGAACAGGATCTGCTGACGAGCTGTTTTTCCTAACAACTAGTGGCCTACAGATCATCTGGGGGCATTGTTAGGAGCAAGATCGAAAGACTAACATTTCGGTAACGTCCTCAGAGGGTTAAATGAGTGTGGTTTATGCAGCCACTGTCACAAGTCCAAAGCTGTACGACCCATGAGAGGAGCTGGAAAGGACATGCCATTATTTTTCCCAGACACATCTGACGGTGTAAAGCGAACGAGAGAAGAAGTCACAAGTCTAATAGAGTCTTTTCCGCTAGGTGTTCTTTTTTGAGATGACAAAATGGTACCTAGCCAAATACCAAGATACTTTTGAGTTTGAGGGATTCTGTAACTTTGCATTTGTTTTGTTTTGTTTTGTTTGCATTTGCTTGTTAGCTTTTTAGTTTTCTTCACTTGTTATATTTTACGGGGTTGGGGTTTTTTCCGTTTTTTTCCCGTGCTCTTTTCTGGCTTGCTTGCTTGTTAGCTTGTTTTTGTTTTGCTTTTTTGTCAGATTTTTTTTCAACTTTTCTTCTTACTTCCTCTAACTTTTTTTTTTTTTCTGTACCCTCTGTGTTTGATTGTCAGTACTTTTCTGGTTTTCTGGGTGGTAAGGGTGAGAGTGGGGGTGGGGGAGTTCTGTCTGCCATTCTTTGTCTTTCCTGTTTGTGTTTCGTTTCTATCTTTTTCTTTCTTTCTTTCTTTCTTTCTTTCTTTCTTTCTTTCTTTCTTTCTTTCTTTCTTTTATCTCACAAAGTATGTCAAACGAGACTAACTAGGTAAGTTGAACAAAGCTTTTCCCCTCCTAAGCTGGTATCAGAAAAAGTTCAGCCGCACTTTCTAAAACGAAAAAAAACAAGTCACAGATAAAGTGTGATAAAGAAAGCA
>CM060316.1:3362985-3382985 GCA_030674155.1 Stramonita haemastoma | reverse complement strand
TCCTCTCAGTGTGTCTGTATGTCTGTCTTAACTGTCTGTCTGCTCTGTCTCTCACTCTCTTGATTCTTTATCTTCTTTGTCTGTCTCTGTTGTCTTGTTTTGTTTGTATGTTTTGTGTTGTGTTTGTGCGTGTTGTTGTGTGTTGGTTGTCTGTGTGTTGTTGTGTGTCGTGTTGTCTGTCTGTCTGTCTGTCTTCTGTCTTCCTTCTCTCTCTCTCTCTCTCTCTCTCTCTCTCTCTCTCTCTCTCTCTCTCCTCTCTCTCTCTCTCTCTCTCCTCGTATCTCCTCTCTCTCTCTCTCTCTCGTCTCTCTTTCTTCTCTCCGTCTTCTTCTCCTGTCTGTCTGTTCTTTTCTGTCTGTCTTCTGTCTTCTGTCTTTGTTTCTCTCTTTGTCTCTCTCTTATGAGGGTTACAACCATAACTAAATTTAAAAAAAATAAAAAACATATAAGTTCATCACATGAAATAAGTATAGATCTGTATCACTATCTCTGGCAAACGTTTTCTTATTTTCATAAAATAAATAATCGTCAGTGACGATGCTGTGCACCAGTATATTCATATCAGCGTATCTAAAGTATACGTAGAGCAATTCAAATAGATACTTTATTCTAATATCATTTGGGGAAAATGTTCTCAGACTTTTCACCAATGCCTATGATATACATACACTTTATAAATACAACCCTATTGCTCTGTTTCTCCCACAACATTCACCCAAATGCTTTGGCCGTGGGGATACTGGGGGCATGTCATTATAAATAGCGTCCCCATCTTCTAGAAATTCTGCGCTAAGAAGTCCATGTGTTCTACCCTCTCTTTGTTTCTGCCGTGTTCCTTTTCTTCCTGTCACCTTCTTTCTTGTCTGTTTTCTGCCTGCTTGTCCATTTTGCTGCTACCTTTCATCTAAGGAAGACTCCAGAAAAATAACAAATCTCTCCCAGTCTGAAGTCGGACGCGCTGGGCCAGACTTGCCGGCGCTTAACGGCAGCAGCGCAACGCATTTTATCTCCTGTTTTGACAGACAACAGGATTTACTGTCTGAGCGTTCGACAAAGGAGAAGAAGTCCATAATTATTATGTTTTTAGTTGCGGTTGCAACATACAAGTACCTGTTGTCTACCCTCTTTCTCCTAAACTCGGGTAACCTTTACCGTGTGTTTGCAGCTAACGTACGGTATGTGTGCTGTAATCAGATAGGCCTTTACCGTGCTGAGCGCTTTCTGAGAGTTAGGTAATAACTTCAACTACGCAGTTCGGTGCAATAGTGTAGGAGGATTTTGAAAGGAGAGAGAACGAATCGGAAAAGGGAAGGCGTGGGGAGATTAGGGGGGGGGGGGAGAGGAGGCTGCAACAGAAAGTTAAATGGGTTTTTTTTATCTGAAAGGTGAACAGGGCAGACGTGTAATTAAAAAGATTTGTATTTAGCTGAAATCAGAATGTTAAAAAAAAAGAATCTAAAGGTCAGGAGTGAAAAGTCTTTTATGTGTGTGTTGGGGTGTGTGTGGTGTGTGTGTGTGTGTGGTGTGTGTGTGTGTGTGTGTGTGTGTGCGTGCGTGCGTGTGTGTGTGTGTGTGTGTGTGTGTGTGTGTGTGTGTGCGCGCGCGTGTGTGTGTGTGTGTGTGTGTGTGTGCGCGCGCGTGTGTGTGTGTGTGTGTGTGTGTGTGCGCGCGCGCGCTTAGAGCAAAAATACGACACTGTACAAATTAAAAAACCCAACAAAACCGGCTAAAAGCTGTGGGGGTAATAAAAGTTCAACCCCTTCTTTCCTCATTTTATACTCGAAATAAAAGAATAAAATAAAATAAATAAATGAAAGAATTTTTTTTAAAGAACACAGCATGATAATAACATCTTTCACATACTTAATACTCATCCATCTTTCTTTGGGAGGAGGAAAGGCCTAGTTGTTACCCCTGTAGTATGAAATGAATGACTCCCAAATGCCCACCAGGAGCACAGAGGCTTCACTGGGTTATAAATGCAGATGGCCAACCCTCTGTCCAGTGGTGGTGTGATGGCGCTGATCAAGTGGGGAATATTCCACTGGCTCTGAAGCTACACCCCCTTCTTGGGAAAACCCCACAACAGAACAGCAGTGCCTGTGGACTGGCGAGTAGGCCTACTTCAGTGGCCACACACAGCAGAAAGTAGACAGGCTGGGACAGGGCAGACACGGAACAGTTCCCAGGTCCTTGGCTCAGGCCCAAAGCTGTGTTGGATATTGATATTTGCCAAGTCCTGAGGCCTATGCTTATAGACATTGTTATGTTCTGAAGAAAAATGTTGTCAAATTAATATCTTTATCCATGACGTTTCATTCGTTAAAACGTCCTTGAAGGCGGCTCCCTTTCAAGTGTTGGTTTTCTTTTCTTTTCTTTTATTTCGAGGACAATGGAATAAACGCTCATGTGTTTTGTTTTGTTTTTACATCCAGTCCTCAGGTGTATATAGTTTTGTCAATTTTGTCATCCGTTCCCACCTTGTGCACAATGGCCTACTCTTCCGAAAAGCGGAGCGGATGTGTGTTGAAGAAGATACATACATGCACTGACCCTGAGATAGGAACGATTCAAGTCATGATTCTCTGGGGTACTAGAGTGCACAATGGCCTACTCTTCCGAAAAGCGGAGCGGATTAAGTCATGATTCTGCTGGAGGTACTAGAGTGCACAATGGCCTACTCTTCCGAAAAGCGGAGCGGATGTGTTTGAGAAAGAGTCCTACATGCACTGACCCCTGAGATAAGAAGATTGAAATCTTGATTCTAGCGTAGGCAGCAGAGCGTTTCTTTCTCTCTTTTTTCTACCAATGACTTCTAGCAGAGGCACAGACAATGACACACCACGAACTGCGGATGAAGATGAATTGATCCCTCTGCAGTCTGTCTTGCTTTTTTGTTCATGCGTGGTTTATAACAAGGAGACAGGATGACAATGAGAAAGAGAGAACGAACGGTTTGGGATTTGTGTGTGTGTGTGTGGAGGTGGGGGAGCGTGATGAAAAGGGAGGGGGATATGTGAAAACACGCTGGGGTTTGGGTTGGGTTTGCGTGTGTGTGTGTGGTGTGTGTATGCGCGCGCGCGCGTGTGTGTTTGTGTGTTTTTGTGTGCGTGCGCGTGCGAGTGAGTGTGTTTGTGTGTGTGTATATGCGCGCATGCGCACGCACACACGCAAGTGAGGGCGCACACAGCACACACTTGAGACACCGAACTTTAACCCAGTCAAGCCAGCGCAATTATGTTCCCAAGACACAACCCCCTAACGACTTCTTTGGAGCGGCCGTTATAGATCATTTACCAAATTCAGTTTCCTCCGTGATCATCTCCCCTTTTCCTCTCTTGACTAGGAAGACGTAAACAGCTGCCTTTGATCTGCTCGTTTTAGAGAGAAGATAAAGTTCAGAAAGCAATGGAGCGAATTTCCCCCATTTTACCTCTTCAGAACCAAGCCGAATTCAAGTGATGGGGATGCTGTTCAAGACAACAGACACATTTAGAAGTGTGTCCCATGTTTGAAAGGAACATTCAGGAGCGTTAAAATCCTCTCAAACTTAATGTCATGGTTGGCCCTCCTCCATCCCAAATGTCTGTGATACGTGAAGCAAACTGTAGTTTTGAGAATGGCAAGGAATTTCCTTATGTATGGGGGGGAACAACACTCCATTGTATGTTTAAAGTGTGACACTTTTATTTCAATAGCAATCTAAGGTTAAAGAGAGAGAGAGAGAGAGAGAGAGAGAGAGAGAGAGGAGAGAGAGAGAGAGAGAGAGAGAGAGAGAGAGAGAGAGAGAGAGAGAGAGAGAGAAGCTACCGCAAGCTACTAGCCCAGTTATGTTTTTAGTTAAGCTAGTTAAGTAAAGTAAACGAGTATAAGATTCCTACTCTGTCTCTATCTGTGTCTCTGTCTCTGTCTGTCTGTCTGTCTCTCTCTCTCTCCAATCTATATCTGTGTGTCTGTCTGATGTCTATGTATGCATGTTGTTTGTGCATGTCGCGTGTAGAAGCACACAATATGCCTTCATGTACGTGAGGTGAATCTGACCCAACGACCTGCTATTTTTCAAAGACATCGCTTCTAAATTACTTCTTCACAGCGCTGAAGAAGATCATTCACCCAAATCGATTCCTTCCGTGATTATCTCCCCTGCTCGTCTCTTGCCTAAGGAGATACGTATACCCCTTTGATCACGTGTTTTCAGAAAGAACACAAAGTAAAAGTTCATACCGCGGCCGAACCAATCACTGTTTCGCGTGTTCACAAGAAAAGCCGTGCAGTGTATTTTGAAAGAAAAAAAGTTGAGGGAAAAATATACACCCTATATTTGGGACAAGAAAAGTTCCAATGGAAAATAAAACTAATTGAAAAACCCAGGATATACTTGCAATGGCCCATGTCTTGTCAAGTTATGCCTTGGACAAGAATGGAAGAACCCGAATGCATATTTTGAGATTTTTATAAGCAAAGAGAGAGGGGGAGGGAGAGAGGGGATTGTCTCGACCTTTGAGCTTGATAACCTTGTTATGAGGATTGTCTTGACCTGCAACCTTAATAACCTGGTTATGTGGGAATTTCCTTTACTCTTGAATTTCATAACCTTCATACAATGTGAACAATATGAAAATCCTCTATGAATTCGAAGTATAGATGCGTATAGAAAGATTTGAAGTTGTCATGCTCATGCTGAACACATTGTGGTCAGTCCTTTGGTCATTTCCGGTCAGAGGAGGGAAGCAGTGCCTATTCTGGGTGACCCCCCAGAGTGTTCAGCTGTGTGGAGGAAGCTGGCCACAGCTAGCATGATAATGCCATGGGTGTCCAGTGAGGTTTGAGAAGGGGTGACAGGGCTAAACTTTTACGTCTCACACATGTTATCCTCATACATCCTTGCATCAGACTGACTGAGAGACAGAGACAGACACTTTCAAGACTGGTAAGGTTATATGAGCAGGGCTGTCAAGTTGGCACCGGTATAGGCCTCGTCATTCTTAGGGACGAGATAGCTCAGTGGTCAGTGCACTCACTCTCCACAGCATAAGTGTTGTACGTGGTCGTTTAGTGACTGGGTGACCGACCATTCAGTCCCCCAGTTCATTCAGCTGTAAATCTTTACCTGCTCCTCTTGGGGAAGGTAAAGCAGCGAGGGAGAGGAGATGGGTGCCGCCCTCAATATGCTGGCCCCTCGAGAAGCTGAGGTCTCTGACACCTTATTCCCCAATGACTTGTATGTTATAGGAAGGCCATTACCTTTTCGTTTTAAGTAATTCTTACTCCTGTCGTCCTAATCTTTATACTCAAACCATGGCACCAAAAAATGTCAATAAATTTGATACATATGTAGGAGGCTTCTGTTTCTTTTCTACATGGAAGATGTACAGAACAATTTGGGTTTTGCACGTTTGCGAACAAAATGCAGTGGTGACGTAAAAGTGAGATGGTTGCTTTGGTAAGAATGGATGACCATTCACTCTGTTTTCAGAAAGACAATACACAGACAAAATGTTTCACACACACATGCATACACGCGCGCGCACTCTCTCTCTCTCTCTCTGTCTCTCCTCTCTCTGCTCTGTTCGCATCTCTCCTCTCCTCTCTCTCTTCTCTTCTCTCCTCTCTCTCTTTCCCTCTAAGAATGGCAGGTGATTGGAATAGAGCAAGCAGTAATGCATTGTGATAGTCTTTGATGCGGGTACCAATCAACTTTCCCACTGGTAATAGTATACTCTTACCATACCTACCACTGACAATTTCTACAGTATGAGCATACTGGTAATGATATACTCTAACCATACCTACCACTGACAATTTCTACAGTATGAGCATACTGGTAATGATATACTCTAACCATACCTACCACTGACAATTTCTACAGTATGAGCGTACTGGTAATGATATACTCTAACCATACCTACCACTGACAATTTCTACAGTATGAGCATACTGGTAATGATATACTCTTACCATACCTATCGCTGACAGTCCCTACAGGTACGATCGTACTCTGATCGTCTGATAACAAACCAAAAAAAATAAAAAGGAAAGAAAAGAAAAGAAAACCCACAAAAGCGCAGGCTAATTATTTCCGATAGCGTGGCTGAGAGTATGCTTCAGCATCTGTAGGATTGACAGACAGAGAGGAGAGGGGAGAGAGAGAGGAGAGAGAGAGAGAGAGAGAGAGAGAGAGAGAGAGAGAGAGAGAGAGAGAAGAGAGAGAGAGAGGAGACAGAGAGAGAGCAGAAAGACAGACAGACAGACAGAGACAGAGAGAGGAGACAGAGAGACAGAGGGAGAGAGACAGACAGTAGAGAAAAAGACAGACAGACAGACAGACACAGACAGAGACAGAGAGACAGAGAGACCAGCATCTCCAAGCATATCGCAGTGGGCAGAAGGATGCATTAGTGGATTAATGCCCTGGCCTGTTGTTTCGTTAACTTAGGTTTAACGTCGCTTTTCACGCTGAGGGGGATAGTGGTAGAATCAGTCAAGGCACGTTGGGGTTCGAGACTGTTCTTTCCCTGTTCCTTTTAGTAGGCTACTTTAAAAATATCTGTAATTTTACACATTTTGTGTTCGGGGGGGGGGGGGGGGGTTGTTTATTTTGTTGTTTTTTTGGGGGGTATTTTATTTAAGTTGGGGGTGGGGAGGGAGAGTTGAGTTGTGTGGGGTTTTTTGTGGGTTTTTTTTTTGGGGGGGTTTGTTTGTTTTTAGTTTTGGATGTTGGGGGGTGATATTTATCTGCACGTCTATTTCCTTACCACAAAAAGAGATTTCTCAACATCATTTTGCCTAAAAAATCGCTTTGAGTTGCCGTGAGTTCTTTTACATGTACTGACTGTTTGGCACAAATAGGACTTTAAGTTCATTGTCTGGGACTTTCACCCAGACCTAATACAAGCTTGCTGAATGAGCAGTGTAGGGGGGAGAGGGGGGAGAATCCAGACCTGGATGGGGATTGAACCACCCATCTACGGCATCCTAGACCTACACCCTATATCTCCAGGCCGCTGTCATCCATTGTCCCCTTGCATTCGAAAGACTAGCGCCCTGTCGACCCTCCAAGGCGTATTAGTGAATCGAGGTAGGGGGGTCTAGTCGTACGATGAAAGAAGAAATTTGACAGGTCGTTTGGATGACCCAGGTTACCTGCTTAGAATTCTGGAATGTAGCTCTGCAATACTTCAAGTTAGGTGAAGACAAGTGTCTCTGTCAAAAGCCATTCTTTGGCAACGTAGCAGCAGCAGCAGAGCAGCAGCAGCAGCAGCAGCAGAAAGCAGCAGCAGAGCAGAGCAGCAGAAGCAGAGAGAAGAAGAAGAAGAAGAAAGAAGAAGAAGAAGAAGAAGAAGAAGAAGATGATGATGATGATGATGATGATGATGATGATGATGATGATGATGATGATGATGAAGAAGAAGAAGAAGAAGAAGAAGAAGAAGAAGAAGAAGAAGAAGAAGAAGAAGAAGAAGAAGAAAGAAGAAGAGACCAACAACAATAATAAACAACAACAACAACAACAACAACAAAAGAGAGAGAGGGAAAAAACAAAGAAAAAAGAACGCCAATAGCGGAAGATAACAAAAACAGTTCAACAACAAAGAAAAAAACAAAACAAAAAGAAAGTAAAGAGCGAAAGGTTACGTGCATCCTAACCAGGCTGATTAAAGCCAACAAGGATTGTGTTGTAGCGATATTGCCTCATTTTGCAGAGATATACACGTAATCCACGGCCAGTGGCTCTATCTGGTCTCTCTCCGGGCAAGCAGAGCAGACTACACTACATGTATTACAGTAGTGACTCTCTCCCTGCTCTTCAACTCTTGGCTCTGTTTCCTTAGGCCATTACTTCCTAACTAGGTTTCGTCATGTTGCGCTTAACCTAGGTAATATGCCCTTCCCTTCCCTTTGAAATTTTTTGTTTTTTTTTTTTTTTTTGGGGGGGATTATTCTTCATTATGTGTGGCACAAGGAAAGTGCGCGTATGTGTGTGTGTGTGCATATTCATACATCTCTGCTTGAGCGTATGTCAGTATGCACATGTATAATGCATACAACACAAACACACACTACACACACGCGCGCGTGCCGTGGGATGGGGGGGTTATACGTTAAAAATATAACTGGATTTTCTGAATCAAAATACTTTGGAATATTAAGTGTTTGGTTTTTTCATTTAACGATACCAAAGTATGACAGTTTCGTAGGTTTCAGAAATCTAAAAAAATATTGCAACCACTATTGTTAATCCCTATCCCCCCTTCCTCCCCCACCACCCTCCCTCCCTCTCCCTCTCTCTCTCTCTCTCTCTCTCTCTCTCTCTCTCTCTCTCTCTCTCTCTCTCTCTCTCTCTCTCTCTCTCTCTCTCTCTCTCTCTCTCTCTCTGATATTTTAGTAATAAACTCACAAAACACACAACGTCGTTTTTGTTTGGTCTTCTTTTAGAGAAAGAAAAGAATAACATGAATTGCTCGTTATCTCATTTATCATCTCTCTCTCTATGTCTCTCTCTGTCTCTGTCTCTCTCTCTGTCTCTCTGTCTCTTCTCTCTCCTCTCTCTCTCTCTCTCTCTATTCTCTCTTCTCTTCTCTGTCTCTTCTGTCTCTCTGTCTGTCTCTGTCTGTGTCGTGTCTGTCTGTCTCTCTCTCTCTCTCTCTCTCTCTCTCTCTCTCTCTCTCTCTCTCTCTCTCTCTCTCTCTCTCTCTCTCTCTCTCCTCCTCTCTCTCTCTCTTACAAATAAATAAATACTGCTGGAGATCCCATTTTTTGTTTGTGTGTTTCTTTGTTCCTTTAGGCAAAGAGGAGAGTAATGTAAGCTGTTCGTTAGCTCGTTTGTCAAGCTTGGTTTCTTATACCTGTCAGGACCGTGTCACAATTCATCGCCATTTCCCTCTCCCTTCTCTCACTCCCTCCTCATATACTCATCTTTGCCCCCCCCCCCCCCCCCCCCCACCCACCCCTTTTTCTCTTATTTTTGTTGTTGTTTTTTCATGCAGAATGCAAACAGCTCGATGTGACCCAAAGACATTCATTTTAGGCAAGGATCCAGGTCACTGTGTCTCTGTGTCTATAATATTATGTCTATTTACTATGTTTTGTTTTTCTCTGTCTCTGTCTGTCTGTCTGTCTGTCCTGTCTGTCTGTCCTCTCTCTCTCTCTCTCTCTCTCTCTCTCCTGTCTCTCTCTTCTCTCTCTCTCTCTCTCCTCTCTCTCTCTCTCTCTCTCTCTCCTCAAAACAAAGGCACAGCACATACAAAACAGGAAATAGGACACAGACATGAGTAGATAATTATGAAAGCTATTGCTGAACATTTTTGTTTGTTTGCTCATGTGGTTGGGCTTTTATGCCTTTATTGATAAAACTGAAAATCAGACTATATGTGGAGCTTAATGTTAGATACAGACATAACGCACCATACAGACAAACAGACAGAGACAGGGGCGCGCGCGCACACACACACCACACACACACACACACCACACACACACACACACACACACACAACACACACACACACAGAGTTTGACAGACAGACAGACAAACACAGTCAGACTCAACATGTCCCTCAACATGTATCAAACCCCTGAAGACAGAAGGGGAGAGTGGGGGTGGAGTGTGTAGATAAATGTACCCCTTTATCCCAGAAGGGCAGTGAGAGAGAGGAGAGGAAGGAAGGATGGTCTGCTTTTCCTGTCAATAGAATGGTTTAGCAGCGGAGGGCACTGAAGTTTTTCTTAGCTGTCAGGTCCAGTGCTTGGGTGATTCATTCTGCTTTGACCCCCCCCACCCCCTGTCTCGTGCTGTGCATACAACAACTACACAGCTTTTTTCTATCGATTTTTGGGCTGTTGGCCCCTTGGGTATTGGGTACCTGTGTGAAAAATCTTGTCTCCCACATTTGCGGTAGAGATGTGTGTTGCCGTATGTTGATGCGTAATGTGTGTTGTATTGTGTGTGTGTTGTGTTGTGTGTGTGTGTGTGTGTGTGTGTGTGTGTGTGTGTGTGTGTGTGTGTGTGTGTGTGTGTGTGTGTGTGTGTGTGTGTGTGTGTGTAAGAGAGAGAGAGAGAGAGAGAGAGAGAGAGAAGAGAGAGAGAGAGAGAGAAAATTTATTGTGTATTTTATGTATTATTGCTTTGTATTGTATTTTATTGTATTGTATTGTACTGTGTTGTGTTTTGTTGAATTGCATTGTATTGTATTGTTTCCACAGCTCACTGAACATTATCATAAACTACCAGATGTTTAGCATTGATATTCACTCGATCTCATCCATGAACCTACCCATAAATAGAATAAAGGCATTGGGAAACGTACATGTACAGAAATTGACCCGGGAGACATTAAAGATCCCTTCTTCATAATCTTGCTGTCAAGATTCGAATTCCCTTCCTCAAAATTGATATCATCAGAAAGGTTATGTTATACCTTTTTCTGTTTATGCAACCGTAATGGTGCCACGGTCAATATTTTCAATGACATGTTTAGGGATTTCTCTCTTAGAGCCCAGCTGTCAATGGGTACCCACCTTCTTTAGGCTAAAGCAGCCAGGGAGAAGAGATGGGCGCCACCCTCAATATTGCTGGCCCCCAGAGAAGCTGAGGTCTCTGATGCCTCGCTCCCCTACAACTACATAGGTTATGGGACACCTTTACCTTTTACCTTTACCTTTTACCTTTGCCCTCATAAAGCGACATTTTTTCATCCCAGTTTAAAATAGTTGTCCCCTGAGACTTGTTTTGCCTGCAGAACGTGCTGTGAGTGACAAATGTGTTTTGGTGTCCGTGGCTGGCTTTCCTGTGGTTCTCCTTCTCCTAATATAAGGGAAAACTCTGTCATCTTTATGGCTCTCACCTCGGAGGCGTTTTCGGGAAGGTTGGGAGAGAGGAGTGTCTATATTCTGTGCTCTGATGCTCTTTTCGCATATTTCTGTCTCCAGATATGTGTGCAATCTCTTAAAATGTGTGTGTGTGTGTGTGTGTGTGTGTGTGTGTGTAAAAGAGATGTGTGTGAGTGAGAGAGAACTCTGTGTGTGTGTGTGTGTGTGTGTGTGGCGCGCGGTGTGTGTGTGTGTGTATGCGTGCGTGTGTGCCTGTGTTTGTGTGTCTGTGTGTGCATGCACAAGTACACGTGGGCTTATACACGTAGAATAATTTGTTTTGATATGGTGTGGTACAGTACAGTATGGTATATGTTATGGCACGCTATGGTGTGATTTTGTAGGGTATGCTGATTCCTATTCCTGTGGCAACACATTTCTCTATATAGACAATGAGGAAACTGGTGCATCGCTCTGCCACGATACTAAATGTTATTTGCTGTTTTGAAGGGCGATAACTCTTCTGTCTGTTGCGCCTGCTGACTTGTTTGTGTATAAAAGAGGACCGCTTTGTTTGGTTTGGTTTTTTTTTTTTTTATTTCTTTGTTTTGTTTTGTTTGGTTAAATGGGGGAGGGTCTGCTTTGTTTTGCTATGGCTTTGTTTAGGTTTGCGAGGGGGGGGGGGAGGGGGATAGCTAAGTGTTCAGAGTGCTTGCTTCCCAAAGTCAAGTTAAGCAGCGTCGAGCGTGGTTACCAGTTGGATGGGTGACCGTTTGCGCGCCTTGGCTACAGTACAGTTCCCCTCCCCCCAGTTCATCCAGCTGTCAATGGGTACCTGCCCTCTTTAGGGTCAGGGAAGGTAAAGCAGCGAGGGAGAGGAGATGGGCGCCACTCTCAATATGCTGGCCCTAGAGAAGCTGAGGTCTCTGATGCCTTGCTCCCCTACGACCACGAAGGTTATGATACACCTTTACCTTTACTTTTTTTTTTTTTTTTTACCTTGTTTAGGTTTTATATAAACAAGAAGGAAGACACCACCCCAAAGCTGGAATGCTGTTACCTGATGATGGGGAGGGGGAACGGTTGCATACGCAAAAATCTTACCATTGAAGGACCTCGGAGCTGAAAGCAGAGTAATAAAAAAAATCCAGCAAAATTTTACCTCCTGCTTTGCTTTGTTTATTTCACCTGCCGGCACTCGCGCGCGCGTGCGCATGCGCGCGCGTGTGTGTGTGTGAATGAAAGAGACAGACAGCGTGTATGTGTGTGTGTGCGCGTGCGTGCGTGCGTGCATGCGTGTGTGTGTGTGTGTGTGTGTGTGTGTGTGTGTGTGTGTGTGTGTGTGTGTGTGTGTGTGTGCATGAGTGTGTTTTCTGTATGCTGATGTTTATTCCTCTCAAAGCATGCATAACTTGGTGGTAGCCTACATGTTGCCAGAAAGACCTCGTGCACAGTATGTAGGCTCCAGCCCATTCATTTCCCACAGAACCTGGCGCCATGTCCCCTGTATGTAAGCCAGCAAGCCACACAGGAGATTGTGTTCACGGTCACCGCAATGTGCCAGACCCTGTGTGTATCAGGGGACTGTAAATCACAGCTGTTTTCATCGTTACTGTCTTCTGCTGTATCGTCTTGCGAAATCTGCGCAGAAAGTATCTCTGTGATTGTGTGTGTGTGTGCTGTGTGCGCGTGTCGCGTGCGGTGTGTGTGTGTGTGTGTGTGTGTGTGTGTGTGTGGTGTGGAGAGAGTGGGGGTAGGGATAGCCGCATTCTGACTTCGGGGATACATTTTTCTAAAGCCACTAGCAGTCATACCACTCACTACTCATGATGAAGTAAGTTAACTGCAGAAAATTCAGGTTCGGGGAGAGATTTGAACCTAAGTCTTCATGCGCTCCTGGACTTCCGATGCTTGTTCACTGAAACCACTGCTTTTTTACACAGCGGTGCCATCATTCTTTATGTAACACCTTTTTGTTTTGCTGTTATTTACGCATCCTGCATACCTGTTGTCACTAGAAACAGCCCGACAGGAAGAATGTAGGCAAACTATCGTGTTGCAGGCTTGTCCTTTTGACTGGGGGCAAAATATGTGATAGTATGTTTGTTTTACTTGTTGTTGCTTTGTTATCCATACATAACGCTGAAGATGTATAGTCTCCCTGTTTTTACTTTTCAAACTTCATCTTGACCCTTCATTGTGTGTTTGTTGGTTTGTCTGTCTGTCTTGTCTTCTCTTCTGTCTCTGTCTGTCTGTCTTCTGTCTGTGCTCTGTCCTCTGTCTCTCTCTGTCTCTGCCCTCTGCTCTCTCTGTCTTTTCTGTCTCTTCTTCTCTCTGTCTCTCGTCTGTCTGTCTGTCTTCTGTCTGTCTGTCTGTCCTGTCTGTCTGTCTGTCTGTCTGTCTGTCTGTCTCTGTCTGTCTGTCTGCTCTTCTGTCTCTTCTCTCTCTCTTCTCTCTCTCTCTCTCTCTCTCTCTCTCTCTCTCTCTCTCTCTCTCTCTCTCTCTCTCTCTCTCTCTCTTTCTCTCTCCCCCTGTATGTGTGTGACGTCGGCGTGCGTGTGCGCGCGCGGCGAGCGTGTGTGCTGGCTGTGTGGTAGTCTGTGTGTGTGTGTTGTGTGTGTGTGTGTGTGTGTGTGTGTGTGTGTGTGTGTGTGTGTGTGTGTGGTGTGTGTGTGTGTGTGTGTGTGTTCTTGTTGTTGATGTTTTCCAGGTGACTGTAATCAGATCTGCGCAGTTAGCGACATAGTTTCCTATATTTTGCCGATACATGTCCTCGCTTCTTCTTTTTTTCTTTTTTGTAGGGTGAGGGCTAGGGGTGGGGTTGTTTTCCTGATTTTATGTCTGTCTTACTGTCTGTCTGTCTGTCTGCCTGTCTGTCCTGTCTGTGCTCTCTGTCTGTCTCTCCCCCTGTCCCTGTCTCTGTGTCTCTGTTGTCTGCTGTCTTCTCTCTGTCTGTCTCTCTCTCTGTGTCTCTCTCTGTCTCTCTCTGCTCTGTCTCTGTCTGTCTGTCTATTTGCCTATCTGTCTCCATGTCTGATGTCTTCATTTTTCAGCTTTTTTCTCCTCCTTTTCTTCGCCTTTCTTCTTCTTCTCTCCTCGTCTTATCCTCTCTATTTCTAATCTTCTGCATGTGTAAATACACGTAGAGAATTAAGGCACTGGCAGGTCTGCATTGAAGCTGACCTGGAAGATGATAACCCCCCCCCCCCCCCCCTCTCATTCACCAGATGGCCGCAATACCGAGATTCGAACCCACGACTTCATGACTCCACGGGTTTGAGCCAAACATCTTAACCACTCGGCTCTGTCGCCCATCGACTGTGTTGTTCATTCAGTGGCTGTGTTTGTACTGTGCTGTGCTTGCTTTATTGATTTCTGTCTTCCTATGATGATACTGTTGAGATCACTGATTTTCTTTTTTTCTTTTTTTTTTATCTCTTGTTAGTCAGTACTTCTGTGTCTTGCTAGGAAGGATGGCTTCTCTTGCAAAATATGATATCATGTAGCATAGTTTGGCACTGTGAGAATGAATGAGTTTGAACGAAAAAAGAAAGAAAAAAGAAGAAAGAAAGAAAGAAAAAGAAATAAAGAAGAGAAGAAGAAGAAGAAAAAGAAGAAGAAGAAGAAGAAGAAGAAGAAGAAGAAGAAGAAAACAACAACAACAACAACAACAACAACAACAACAGTCATGGAAAAAAACAATAACAAGACGAGGAAACAACAAGAAAGAACCCTAAGAAGATGCAAAACACAAGACAAGGCGCTCTTGTACTGTTACTGCCGGTGCTTTTACTACGGCAGGAAAACGAGGGTCTTTATGATGTGCACAGGCCGGCACAGTCAGATCAGATTGTCCTTTTTTCCTGATGGCACTAATGTCCTCTAGGCCGTACACGGTAACGAAGGCTGCCATCGTTCGCTGTCTAACAGCCCAAAGAACAGCACTGCATTCACAAAACCAGCAGGCATGCACGCTAGCTATAACCTACGATTTGCTGAGACATCAATGAAAACAACGCTAGAATCTTTCTTTCTGTCTCTGTCTGTCTGTCCTCTAGCTGTCTCTGTCTGTCTCTGTCTGTCTCTGTCGTCTGTCTGTCTGTCTGTCTCTGTCTGTCTGTCTGTCCTGTCTGTCTGTCTGTCTGTCTGTCTGTCTCTCTCTCTCTCTCTCTCTCTCTCTCTCCACTCTCTCCTCTCTCTCTCTCCTTCTCTCTCTCTCTCTCTCTCTCTCTCTCTCTCTCTCTCTCTCTATGTTCTGTAATCAGGGCAAGGGCTGGATAAAAAAAAAAAAGTATGTGAGTGCTTAACTGTCAATCTTGAAAAATAAAGATTATTTATTCATTCAGTCATTCATTCTCTCTTACACAATATACACAGTTACACACACAGAGTCACCACACACAGTCACACACACACACACACACACACACACACACACACACACACACACACACACACACACACCACACACACACACACACACACACACACACACACACACACACACACACAATCACTCAACACACACTACGAAGAACACACACACACACACATTCCAAGACAGTCCCGGAGGCGATTTTGCAAATGGTTAGAAGAAGTAAACAGACACAAAAGATTGTGCTGACGTAGGGAGCGCGAAATAATGCAAAAACAACAACAACAAAAACAACAACAAAGCTGATAATCACTGAGACACACAGACAATAACAAGAGGAAACAACAACCAATATAAAGAGAACTAGTGACATGGACAAACAAGGAAATAGTGATATAAAAAAATATGTTTTTAAAAACGCGCACATTCAAGACCGTGTTCAGACGTCATCCCCGACGTCGGAATGTGGCTACCTAAGAGGGAGGGGGAAAAACAAGGTGGCAGACACTGAAAGCTCTCTAATAATCAACGCCCAAGTTTTAGCCGGGGGGGGGGGGGGGGGGGGGGGTAGGAAACCGGGGGGCGAAGGGGAAAAAGAAAAAAGAATGAGTTTTTTTCATATCGAAGATAATGGAATAAGCACTCACGTGCTTTTTACATCCAGTCTCCGTGAGTATGCAGTTTTGTGAATTTTGTCATCTGTTCCCACCGGCACACTCTCGCCTACTCTTACGGAAAGCGGAACAGGATTTATGTGCGCAAGATGTTCTGCGTGCGTTCGCACACGGGGCCTCGGTTTATAGTCTCATCCGAAGAACTTTTGAGAAGAGTGGAGTCAGCTGACGAGGATCGACCAACCGACAGACAAACAGACAGACAGATAGACAGGCTGACTGACAGACAGACAGACAGACAGACTGACTGACAGACAAAGAAATCATGAAACATTGACGAGGAATATAGACAAAGAAAATAAATGACGAAACGCGTATTCAATCCAATCCAATAATGTTGCTTAGAGCCCCACCGACCGCACAGGCCATATCGGGGCTGTCACCTCGTCACATTCTAAAAACGAAACACGAAACGCGTAAAAGTAAATAACAAGAAATAAAACGCGTGCGTGCAAGCGTTTGTGCGTGTATGCTTATGTGTGAGCGTGCGTCCATGCAAGTGTTTGTGCGTGTGTGTTTGTGCGTGTGTGCCTGTGTGTGCGTGTAAATTTAACTTTCTGACACTAAACAGTGGATGATGGTGTGTGTGTATGTGTGTGTGTGTGCGTGCGTGCGTGTGTCTGTATGTATGTGCGTGTGTGTGCATGCGTGCGTGCGTGCATGCTCGTGTGTGTGTGTGTGTGTGTGTGTGTGTGTGTGTGTGTGTGTGTGTGTGTGTGTGTGTGTGATTGCAGGCTGCAGCCAGATCTCCCCAATGCCTTATGCGGACTGACCCGTCTGCCCAACCTGCTGGAGTTGGAGCTGACCAACTGCCCCAGTGCCACCCCCAGCGTTGTCCACTACCTCCGCGAAAACATGTACGGCTGTCTAGTCATCCACTGAACACACCCTCCATCTTCCTCCTCCTCCTTCTCCACCTCCTGCTCCTCACCCCCCTCCCTCTCTTCTCTTCCTGTCTAACTGTCTCCTGCTGCTTTGCCGGGAGAGAAAAACAAGGTGAAGGAAGGGAGAGTTTCGTCTTCAGGTGTGGGGTCAATCCACTGTGGTGAAGGTTCAGAGCGGGTCAAGTTCTTTTTTTCTTTTTGGTTCAGGAGGGCTGCAGTTGTGTTGGTTAAAGTTTCTGGAAGTGGGTCTCACTCCTCAGGCCAGCTGTGGAGATGGTGTCAGCTTCATTCAGTGAGAGATGGTGTCAGAGAGAGATGGTGTCAGCTTCATTCAGAGAGAGATGGTGTCAGCTTCATTCAGAGAGAGATGGTGTCAGAGAGAGATGGTGTCAGCTTCATTCAGAGAGAGATGGTGTCAGCTTCATTCAGAGAGAGATGGTGTCAGCTTCATTCAGTGAGAGATGGTGTCAGCTTCATTCAGTGAGAGATGGTGTCAGCTTCATTCAGTGAGAGATGGTGTCAGCTGTAATAAGCAATGGTTGTGTGTGGCCACATGAAGACCTGTGCAGTGTTCATGACAGAACTAGACATTGGCTGTTGTGTTGGAAGGCCAGACACCCAGTGTGTCATTAATGCAGTGGAGTTTGTGGGATATGGATGACCTCAAGTTGAAAAGCGGTGGTTTGGGCAGTGCAGCGGAGAGAGGCGAATCCATCCTCCCCTAGACAGCATGGAAACTGTGTTCACTCATGGCACCTGTTGCCTGGAGACCCAGACACTCTACATCGACACTGAGCACCTGCAGCCTACTGCTGCTTTTATTCTGGAGACCTTTCTGTCCATCTGAGGAACGCTAGGAGGTGTACGATCTCCTCAGACAGGAGTGGGTTCATTCCCCCTAATACTGGACATGAAGCAGGACTGCTAACATTAAGTGTCAGGCTTAGAGAACATGGCGTTCGGCAGACTCATTGAAACTGCACCACGTTAATACTTCTGGAAAATGCATCATGCTTTGTCAGTGTGACCTGCCGCTGTAATAGAAAATTGTGTCACATCAAAACGTCTACATAATGCATCACATATTTTACCAAAGACTCTTCATTCCCCTGGGAAACTGCGTCCTGTCCTGACGTCTGATCAACAAGATTTAGCAGAAAGATGTGCCACTGCTTTCAAAAGTCTGGAAAATTCAGGTAATTTCTCTCATGCTCAATGCAGAAAGATCTGTATTATGATTTGATTAGAGTATAGTTGCTTGACAACACAAGACGTAATGAACGTGTTCACAAACTGAGGGTTGCTGTTTTAAAATCTGCATTCTTTAGTTTTTAAACACCTTTGACATAATTTAGCCTTAAAAAGATTTGAAGGTGTAGCAACAACACATTTAGTGCTTACGTTGTGCTCAACTAAACCATGAACTTCGGCACAAGTTGTATTCTTTCATAGAAAAACTAGTGTTGATTCAGCAAAGAAGTTTATGGTGGAACTTTTCTGTTTTAATCGTTTACTGAATCTCAAGATGCTGGCCAAACCTCCGGCATGTTTATTTCTTGAGGACAGCGCCACTCAGGATTTTACTGGGTTTGTCTCCCTTACTAGTTCAAGGCATGGAACGCTGTACACCATGTATGTAGCCTGTATCCTGTCCACTGACACCCCTGTGAAGTGCTTCGTTCATTCCTTCAGTCAGGCAACATTTCCAGCAGTTCGGTTCATTCCCAACGGTTTACATCACTTGAATGAAAAGTACCAACCATGTGTGCAGAGGTTTGAATGAATTCATGGAAGGCTGTACAGGATAGCAATGTAATCATGTGTAGTATGCATTTGATACACCTTAGGTCACTGCAACTCTGAAATCGGTTAGTGAATGATCGCACATGTAAAAATCTGGCAATACACTTTTTCTGTTCATGGGAGCTTACATACATAAACTTTACACCTTTATCTAAGTTATGTTAAGTTTTTCTGTGCACGTGGAAAAATGTGGATATTGCCAAAACACACACACAAACAATAAATCTGACGAATGGTCAACCTCAGAGTTTAAGCCAAAGAATGACTGGAAGCAGCTGTTTTATCATAGAACCCATCTCTGACAAACTTGATTCATGATTACAGTATTTTCCTTCTGAAATTGGTGTGATGCTAAAGCAGATGTGTTTGTTTGTTGTTGATTTTAAAGTTCACAGTACAGAGGAACAGTACGTAACACTTATAACATTGTGACTGGAAAATTCGTTCATGTGATGGAGTTAGTGAATAACGGACACAAAATGTGTTTGATTTCATAACTGGCCAGACAGATTTTTAAAAGATATAACAAAATGCTGGCTGATGACTGCTTGTGCGAACAGACTGGTACTCAAGACTCGATAATACTTTAATGTCTCATCTAGAGGAATTATGAGTGGCATTTTAAAATCAACAAAACAACAAAAACAAATGTCATTTTTAAGTGAAATTGAAACCGAAACAAAAGGGGACATAATGAGAACGGGAGCATCTGAACAATAACTCATCAAGCTGCGTGAGCGACTGTGTAAGTCATATAAACAGCCTGATAATAACAATGGTCGACACTTGAACACTGTCTTCACGGACATTCAGCAACAAATCTGTCTGTGGACAGCCAACGTTTGGGGACACAGAGCAATGGGTCTGCCATACTTGAGGAAGTGGGGGGTTCTCTCTCCACATCATGGCAGACAAACTACACTGACACACAACAAAAAAGGATGGATTCTTGTACGCTGTCTAATGCCTCAGTCTTGCAGACTGCTGTGAAGAGTAGGCCGACATGTTGTGTGGATACCAACAAAATCCTAGTTTTTGTGTGCTGCGTTTTGTTGATGTGGAACCCCTTCATACCATAGAGGACGGCCATTGACTCAAAAAAAGTCAAATAGAGTGAAACATTCCACACAATATGGTTTTCAGGAAAAGGTGGATATTTTGTATTTGATCAGACTCATCCTTCAGAGCTGGGTCAGATGAGACTACCTTGTACATTTTTCTGGAATATTATGAACGATACTCTTTGCTTGGCCTTTCTCTCCACTCCCAGTATGTAAATAAAATGTACAATGCATATAATTTATCCATAAAGAAAATATAGATGAAGAAAATAAGATTTAGTTCATGACTCTGAGCAGAAGCGTGCTTTTCTAGTCGACTTGACTTGTCAGGAAACAGAATCCTAGGCTCTCCTCTGTCAAGTTGTCCTACATTGTCATCATCTAGTCAGGCATT